>AP028265.1:4879098-5504098 GCA_030269945.2 Trilocha varians | reverse complement strand
CAAAGTGGGCAGTTGGTAAAGATACAATCAGGTTGAGAGACGAGGGGATTGGGTCACGTGTTCCTTTATGATTCAATTGTCGGCGCCGCGAGCCGGACCGTCTTCAAACCGACGGCCGACCGGTGTCAGTCGAGGGCTGCCGTCCAGAAACGTCACCGACTCTCCACTTAAATTAACACGTACTTCGGACATTAACTTCCAGCTAATTCTCTTTGATGTTAATTCTTTTACCGTTGATGTTTTGATTTTTTTGGTTGGGACATTAAAATCATTAGGACATATAAGACGTTGTTTTGACGAGTGCGAGTAAGATCATTTATTTTCTGACTACTAACGAGCCCTCTGACTAATAACAAAGCAGAAAAAAGGAGAAATGTCCCAACGACTATAAATACAAACGTTAAGCAACTTTTATAATTTACAAATGAAGCTCATATTCGAGGGTCGGTGCAAGTATGATTTAAGGTCAGGGGAGGGATATTAAAAATGTGAGCCACGTTTTTTATTTTGTTTTCACGTTTTCTGATTTGACTGCCCCAATTTTTTGAGTTTTTATTATTTAAAGCAATCCACGTTTTTCTGCACAACAAATGAATGTCCTAGATTTAATATAATATGTTATTAGGTTACCATTTAATGTTAGTCGCAACAACTGAATTCTCTCTGTTTACTGAATTCACTCCAAGTGGAATGCAAGCTGTGTCTGTACTAATGTTATGCAACTGAGGATGTCGGCCCTCGAATAGATAGATTCCGAGCAAGCATCGTCACCAAATTGACAGTAGGTATTGTATAATAATATTTCCATATTCATTATTTATTGAAAGATAGCTGATTTTCGTATTTGTTAAATAAGTGCAGGTATTACCTATCTACCGAAATAACCGAAATATTAAATTAAAATTTTAAAATAAATAGTTATGACTAAAAAAAACAACATCATTTTAATGGAATTTAGAATTATTTCATATATTATTGCAGGAGGTTTCTTAATGACGTTTTTCTTATATTTTTGTTAAACGCTGTCTTAATAAGTTTTAGTGTCGAACCTACGGCAAAGGCAAATACTTAGATTTCTAGTAAGAAATAATAATTGTTTCTAGAGAGGCAAGCAGGAGTTCATAAAGTATAGTGCTAATCCAGCTTGCGCGGGGGATAGTGTTAATGCTAGGCATTAAACTCGACTCGCAGAGAGTAGCGTTAGTAGCGACCTCTCAACAACGGCAACAATGATACGTTTTATGACATACTTCATTAAAACACCAACGACGGTATTAAATACGTGCTCGTTGAAAAGAATTCATTATTAAAATATACCCGAGAGTACGAGCTGTCTTAGTTAATGCGAGAGAAGATTTAAGATCTAATACGTGCTCACTCGCAGAAATGCGAAATTACGCTTTCCCTAAAGTAAGCAGCATTTGCATTGGAGCTAACACAATCTAAAATAAATGTTTCATTTTGAAATAATTCACTTCTAAATTGTCCTGTGTTCCGTTTTAATCAATAAATGAGTCTCAGTAGACCTCTATCATGTACAGTTTCGTTTCCGAATGTTATACACGACTAAATTAGTTTATTTCCTTTAGACGACGATTTAGCTCACGCTCTTGTCACAAATTGTCGGCGCGGGTAAATGCAGACTATTAAGGAAATACAGCAATTCAAGCAGCCCTTACCCTACATTACTGCGCAATCTCGCTCCAGCAAAATTATAAGCAACACCTTCTTATTCCGTGTTTGAAAGCAATAACACGTACACCTTGCATTGGTAATAAGTGAGCGGACATACAGCTCTTAAAATGTATGCAATTGGACACAAGAATTAATATTACTCGCAAGAACGTTACATGATATTTTGAAAACTCTTAATATGAAGAACTTTATAGCATTTTAAACTAGTTTTAAGTTATCGTTCAGTGACCTCTGTCAAGAAACTGGGAATAAATTTACTATTCCGTATGTGAGTTCAACTGCAACGGACAAATACAAAAACTCTTGCTTGCAGAGTTGTCGCGCTGAATTTAAATGTTGTAAATAAACACCAAACACAGACACATCAAATGTACATTGTATGCACGTAGTTACGTCCATGTTCCCTCTATTTGCAATAGTCTAGATTTTTAACTGTTTTTGTCCACTTGTGAAATGGTGCGAAATGAAGTTTTGAATGAATTTGTGGGGATTATTGTCTTAGTTTATATTCTTTTTTTTTTCGGAAAGTAAATAAACAAACCTAGTTCAAATTAGTATTCAATATTTTTTAATTAAATTCGTTTTTTTAAATATTAATGAAACATAATAATGCAGATAAGACTTCGATAAACAATTCATTTTGTAAAACTAAAAGGTTCTCAAATAAGTATGAAAAGTTTAATGCTTACAATGTCAAAAAATATAGGAATAGGAATATATCAGGAATAATTAAAATATTACACAATAAATTTCAATTGAAAACGAGTGAGTTGTAGCACAAAATTGATTTAGTGCAGTCAAACCGGAACACTGCGGCTGATGAGTTGATGGCTTGTCCACGATGCTCCCTTGTCAACCGCCGATTGAATTTTTGATGAACTCCGCGAAATTTGGGCATTGTTTTACTGAGTTTTATGATGCGACTTAATTTTTAAAGGCATCCTTTTCATTTCGAGTAAAACTACTTGAGTTTGTTATTACACCACCAGGATATTTCGTAACATAATGTTAGATGCTTTATATACCTCTATTATCTATCTTTAAATATTGGGTGTTTCCTACCCATAAAATTGTGAATAATGATTTCTGTGAATGAATAGTTCAAAAACTAATTTGCAGTGAGCATCTAATTTGCATGATAAAAAAATCACAGACTCATATAGTAAAGTATTTATATTTTCTTGTAGTGTTGGTAATAAATCTATTACTTACTTTATTCATATCTTAAGTTAACACGCGATGTCTCCACGGCTTCCACACTCTAGTTTTCTTTAGTATGATATATTGTTGTTGTGATTGCCCGCGATGAAAACCCGTTACTTGGTCTAAGTGACTCTGTTCTCATTTCTGGTGACATAGCGCTTTAATTTGATTTCTCATAATGTATGAAATCTTGATGTAGGTATTGTAAAATTAAATTAAAAAACACTTACCTTCTAAATAATCTATGCAGACTATGCAGATGATTAAGAATATTTTAGGGAAGAAGAAAGTTTTTATTTATTTAAATGATTGAAGGTCCAATAGGTTCTGGAGTACCGCACAACGCGTGGTAGAATTATTGGATGTAAGTAAGTGACGTAGAATTAGTTGATTTGGTGGGTCTTGAAGGAAGCTAATGTACAGAAGTGAAAGTCTATGATGTATGAGTTATTATAGTTATCTTGACACTTATTAAAAATAGGTGGGTAATCAATTTACACATTTTATGAATTAAAGATACCTATCAATAAGATTTACAGTTAATTGCAGCCATAATGGCTTAACTCACTTCCTCTATACAGACAGTGTACTCCATCCCACTTTCGTAGAAACCGAAATATTTAATGAAAATTCTAAGCAAGCATGGTGGACTATGCTTGAACCCTATTTAGAAGACTCATATTCTTCTGCGTTAGGCATTAATAGGTTGTTACAGTACAGTTCACTGCTAAGAAACAAGTCCGTTTCATGTCATGTATCGGTCAAGTTGTCACACACTACGATGTTGTAAGTTGAAGAAGTATCCCTCTTCACGCCGAATCGACGCGATGAATTATGCATGGGAATTAAGTTTGACGGCAGATAAGCGGCCCCAAGATTTATTTGCCGATATGATGTGCAGAAAACAATCCAACTTGTTTCCAGTTTCTGAATTATGGGTGTTGTTTTATTGTGGGCACGTCAAACACTTTTCGACTTTCAGATTTAGCCTTTTGCACTTTGAGGGATGTGTTTTTCCTTAAACTGAACTTTTCCTGTTTGAAAACTTTTTGCTTTTAAACCTGAAAACGTAGATACCTGATAATTGTTAGTAATTTTAATTATAGCAAAATATTGAGAACCTTTTAAGATTTAGAGAAAAAATGTTAATTAACATGGACAACATGAAATATTTTAAATTTGTTTACTATACAATAACATATTGTATCAATAATGTTTACTTTATTATAAAGTTAGTTATTAAATGATAGAACCATCGCAATAAAAATTAAAATGACAATGCAAATAACAATATTTAGGTGGTCTACGCCAAAACGTTGAAAAAAGTTTTATTTAATATTTTTATTATGATGTTTACTATTATTAGTTAAACTGAAACGTCACGTAAACACAAAATCGGTATTGTAGCGGTGTAGCCTTTTTATCAGAGTTACGCACGCTGTTACAAGACCTTCCCGGAAATTTAACTTCGTTAAGAATGAAATATGTCCCGTCGTTATTCCACGGCTTGTTGCGCGAATACTTACATTTCGAGCTCTCCACCTCTAGTTTTCTCATCAGACCCAACGGAAATAATTTCAACCGAGACTGAATTATGACAAAACTCCGTCGGACATTGCCGCATCCGTAATGAGAATGAACTCGAGATATGCCCGTTATTTATTATCACATGCTTCCCATACTACTGTGCGCTTCCTCTGTGATCAATCGTTTATGAAAAAGATAACAAAAGCACACAAATTGGTACTAAAGTAGAAATGGGAATTTAAAATATTTGCCATTAGAGGAAGTATTAATATACCCAGTGCGTTTAGTGAAATAGTAGGTAGGCGGGCGGTAGAGGAAGTATTTAATTAAATTTAGTAGCAGGGGCTTGAGACTGCTTTATATCACCGCCGCTAATCACAGGTAGGCTGTCGACACGTTCGCCTGTTTGAAAGCTGAATTGTTATTTTGTCGGTGCCAGAAAACTCATTAACCGCGTGCTTAACCTTTCCAAGAAAAGAATCATTGAGATATTGTTAAATCTAATTAGGTATATTAGTCGATGTTTCAAAATGTAAACTTCTTTCTGTAATGGTTTTGTACAATTAGTAAATTATTTTACAGTCCATAGACTAAGTTATAAATTTTGACTAAGTGATTTAATCGATGATTGATAGTTGTATGACAAATGACAGATGTTTTACAATATCTACAATATTATGTCAATGAAGGTTGTTGAATATTGTATAATGTGAATTTCCTCAAAACTAAAGTTTCTTTGTTATGACTGAGGGGACTTTTAATAAATCTAACAGGTTAGTACCATGCACATATGCCGATGTTTCTCTTGATGATGAATTTTGTGAGACTGATGCACCTTTTGACCATGATTTAGAGAAGACAATAAATAGTGAGTCTCGTTTAGAATGGGTATCGCCGAGTGATTTAATTATAGACAAAGTACAATTGAAACCGCCTTTAACTTCAAAAATAACTAGAGGAAAGACTCATGAAGGTATTATAGCGATAGGAGATGGAGTGTTACAAAAGGAACGACAAAAATTCTTAGAAGAAATTGCTGAACTATTAGAAGGGAATGATGCTTCTTGGAGAAAAATTTTGGAGCATGAATCTGCATCAATAATAAAACAAGTAGAGAAAATATACGATGATCTATTGATTGAAAAGAATACTATTATGGCGCATGAAATGTCTAAATTTTATGAAAGTACTCTCCAAGAACTTGAAACATATGTAATATCAGAATTAGAAAATATGAAACTTAGTACCCGAGCACACATAAAAAGTAATTTAAATTTTCAAATAAAACAAAAACTACACAAAGAAAGAAAAATTCTTCAAAGTATACTTCAAGATCGATACGAATCGGAAACGAATAAAATAAATAAATACTATCAACTAATATTACAAAATGAATTAGATCAGTGCAACAAAAGCCTAAAAAAGTCGTTATTAGAGAAAAACGAAGCTTTGAAGGCGTTCTGTAGAGAAGTAGAATCTGATAATATTACAAGTACTATGTATGTGCTATGTTCAGAACGAAAAAAATGTAAAATAAAACATTTCATAATGAAAAATATTTATGGTTCAGAAATTGAAGAAAAATTGCATAAAATAAAACAAAGTCAAGAAACACTTGAAAGACTAAAACAAAAAGATTTACATTTAAGCGATGTTAATAAAGATTGGGAAGATAAAATAAAAAAAATACTTAGGCTGTTTTTAAAATTTATCAGTTTTGGATTAAAACTTTTACCAGAACAAACGACATTCTTGTTAGATTTTGAAAAAATGGTTGTTTTACAACTTAATGAAATTCAAAAATCTTTTGACGCTCCTTCAAATTTGATTGAAAACGACGATTTACAAAACGCTTTCCGCTTCGAGGAAACTAATAAAAGAAGCAACGATTGTAAAGATGAACCATTTGTTCTTACTGCTGATTTATCGGATATTCCTCCAATAAGGTATGGCAGTAGAGAAACTTTACCATCAGATGTGGATTTACCTGTCATAAGAGTCCAACGGCAATTTATTTATGCTGAAGCTACACGATATCCAAAAATAGCAAAAGATCTTGACTCGAAAGATTGTAAATGTAGAGAAAATGTACTAAAATTTAATTCCGAAGACAGTGTTGAAAGCATTCAAATTGAAGAAAAGATTGATGTACCTTCTATTAAAAGTGAATCATCTAATGAGCTATATTTAATTGATGAAATAAACCGCTTCAATGCTTGTCCAGCAAAAAAATGTAAAAATTGGAGTAAAAAGATTCATTTTCCAGATTTGAGCACTTTTACAGAATTCACCGAAGAAAATTTTGAAATCGTTAAAACTATGCTGGGTACGTCAAAAGTAGACAGTGGTTCGGCTCCAGAAATGATACATCCCAAGAGTATTGTTACAGCAGATATGCCATTTTCTGCAACCAAAGAAAAATTTCACACTGTTGCGACACAGTGTTCAAGTCAGGAAAGTGTAAATTTATCAGAATTATCCTGTCTATGTATCGATCAGATAGCGCGGCACAGTTATAAAGAAACTGAACTAAAAGAAATGGGAAGCGAAAGCCTTCTTAAAATTATAGCTAAACGCAAAAAGTCATTACAACATCTTATACAAGAAAACACAAATTTGTTAAAAGTATTTACCGACGAGTGTTTTGATTTCATATTTTAATTTCATGGATTATAAGTTTTTAAGTCATTATACTTTTATGAAAATATAACCAACATTTTTCGGCACACTGTTTTTCATTTATTTAATCAAATGAAAAATTAAGTGGGATTTTATTGAAACTTCGGGATGAGTTTATAGTGTAAACATACATATTCTAAAGTATTCATATAATTAATAAATGGTTCTTCTGCTGACGTTTGTAGGTTACGGCAATGATGAACAGCTAAATTAGAGTACTACGTACAGTCTATCCACAAACTACGCATTGAATCAATTTAGGCTAGTACACTCATTCAAAGGAATAATATAATTTTCGTTGTTAGCTAAGAATAATGGAGAGGCGTTCACTCTGTATTAGGTGTTAAGGTAAATTTACACAAGTACCCTTGCAACTTAACTTATTAACCGTCACAGTCTCATCTTGGCTCAGACGTGCCAACTGGAAACTTATGACATTCCTACAAACACACATTACACATTAACCGTAACAAATTGTTTTACATTGTCGGTCTTGATTAAACTTTATAACCCCCTGGTTATTTGAGTTCTACTAAAGATAGCACAATGAAGGTGGTGATGTTTTATTAAGATATTTCATGCATCTAATAAAGTACGAAAAGGTGAGTACCTTTTGATTGACCGATATGTTAATAGTTCACGTATTTGTATTATCAATGGACACATCTTGTCTTTTCGTGTTATCGCCTTATTTTTAACTTTTGAAATATTTCGAACAGCAGATCAGTAATCGCTTGACGGGCTATGGTCTTTAGCATCGTAAACATTTTTGGGAGATTTTTAACTTCTAATAATGGAAAAAAATGTTGGTATCCACAAAAGGGCTCATTATTTTTTATGTGTGCATTATCTCAAAGAATAACTGACCATTTCAAATTACGTTGTATATTTTTTATAAATAGCTGAAACAATCGTATAGTCACTCTTTCAAGAAAAACAATATTCCAAATACTTATAAATTCAATTATGACACGAAATCAAAGTTCTCACTTTGCTATCGCAAACAATGTGAAAATTCATAAATTTATTAGACTGTAAAACAGTTAAGATCTTGTTGTCGTTATGAAATGGCAACAGATTCACAACTCCAATCAAGATAAAACATTGTTCAAGCAATGAACGGTTCATTACATTGCAGATAAGTCAGTCTGTTCTTCGTTAAATTAGACAATAAGAGTAGCTTTACAATAAATTTTACGTAAAGTATTTTTCGCTGAATTATTTTTTTATTGCCATGTAGGTAGAGGAGCCAGCGGGATACCTGATTGTAAGTGGTTACCGTTGCTCATGGGTCTTTACAATGTCTTATTATTAAAGTTTACAGTATTGATCTGGAATTGCAGTTATAAGTTCTTTAAAAAGATATCTAATGGACAGAATTGCATTCTTAAGTTTTTAATTTTTTTACAAAGAACAAGTTATTCACGCCATCCAGTCAAAGTAACGTGTTAAAAATAATACAGAATCCAGTTAAATGCAATCAAAACATCTGTTATCTTAACTGCTCGAGACTTCTCTTATTCAAATTTGAGTATCGCAGGGTAAAGTTAAACAGTGTTATGCTAAGTTGACGTTTTGCCTTACCATAATAATATTGTGTTAAGCACTTGTTCTAGTGAAAACTGACACAACTGCACTCTCTGAATAAACTTGCTAACTTTGAATTGTATAATACGAGAATATTTAGTTGTACTTTTCTTTATAAAAATATGATTCTATTTAGAGATTTGAGCACGTTTCAACATTTTTTATAAAGTAATATACGGATTTCATATTATGATGGGACGAATGAAAAAAGGCAGGCGATGACTAGCGGACGGTGCGGCTATAAGGAATGCCGTAGAGCGTAATGCCTCGCACAACCCCGTGGTCTCAAAGAGATTCAAAAGTGTGCGAACGTTAGGAGGATTTCGTACGTTTCGACTCCCACATTCTCTATCTGCAGAGCACGTGAAAATCCAGCGATTTCCTCCAACTCAAAAAAAACTAACTAAACTATCACTTAACGGAACTAAGCGAAATTTCTTATAGCTTTGCCATAATTACCCTGTACACAATTACAATTTAAAGCAAATAAATACATTTATAGTATTCAATTAATTCTACGTGAATATTCTGAGGAATCCCACTATCTGTAGAGTAACTGTTACTATCGTAATAATATTAATTATTGATCTAACTGTGACTATAGTGCTGTAGTGTCATGGAGATTGTATCGATATTATTACACACACGGAACAGTGACTTGATTGTGATAGAATCACTAAAATTAGGAATAATTGACATCAAATCTACGTGGCCATTCCTAATCAAAATACATCTTTTATAATATTTTAAATGGCTCAACGGTTTCGATCTAACAAAAAACCACGTAAAATACCAACAGTGAAGGCATCTAAATACGAAATTACTGAATCAATTCATACAAACAAGAAATACTGGGATCATGTTTTTCAAGAGATACATACTCGTACAACGTCAAGTGAAACTGTTGTGAGTATTTTTAAATAAAAAACGATTCTAGTATTATAAAATACAATTCGGACACTTGAACTTTGAACCATTATAATTTGAGCTTTATTTCGCTCTCATTACGTACTACATCTTTTGACCACGCGACGCTAGCTTGTTCCACATAAAGGTGTAGTAAAAAGTATTTTTATAATATACTAGCTGACCCTTGCAACTTCGTTTGTTTCGTAAATCTAAACCATTCTCGAATCTCCACGAACACACACAAAAAATTTCATCAAAATTGGTCCAGTCGTTTAGGAGGAGTTCAGTCACATACACACGCACACAAGAAATATATATATATATTAAGATAAAACAAAAAAGTAATCTATTCTATTATAATCTAGTATATGATGTGTGAGAGAACTTTGCTGTAGATGAAATGAAATGAAATGAAATTTATTTACTTATAACTTTGTTGCAATAGTTGTTTTAACGTGCTACGTTAACTGTTTATCATAAAATATCTTTGCTCGTTTGGTAAAATATTGAGTTTAGGTACAATTTTATATTTTACTAGCTGCCCCGCGCAACTTCGTCTGCGTCGAAAAAATAAAAAAAATTTAGGGGTGGACTACCCCTAACATTTAGGGGGATGAAAAATAGATGTTGGCCGATTCTCATAGATACCGGATAAGCACATTATTTTCATTCATTACAAATAATAATTTTATTCAGAGTATGGCAACGAAAACTGTGACACGAGAATTTTATATATTAGATACAACTAACTTAATGTCAAATTAAACCTATAAGTGCTATTTTATAGGTGGAGGAAAGTATGAATTTAGCCAAAACTTTACCAAAGGACTTGTACGAGAAAGTTTGCGCTACTTTAGGCATGCCTACAGTAACGCATTACACTGAAGAAAACCAGCAAATTCAAGGTGACTAAACTTATATTATTAAAATTCACTCACATTGAAGCAGCATTCGAGCTATGAATTATTTTAGTAAACAGAATATCTTTGAAGTAGTGTCAATATGATGAGATTTTCAATTAATCAATCGAACGTTCTTTATTCGAAAATCAGAGGTCCAAGTTATTTAAAAAAGTAAAAGGCTTGCAGTAAGTAGAATAATCGTAAATTAATTAAATAATTGAAATGTCTGTAACGATCACGAGGATCACGCGCGGATCATAATGGTGCGTGTAGTCCTTAACATGATGTTTATAAATAACATGATTCTGTGTTCCAGGTTGGCTACCACGTCGACTGATAAAAGAGCCAATGCTGTCCCACAGAAAATGTCTTTACATTGACCGTGGTTTGGACTCTGATACCGATGTTGAGTATTGTCAAAGGTTCGAAAAATTGTTATCTAGGTAATATTTAAGTGGCACAAATTGCTTTCTAATATTATCGAAATTGCTTTTTTTGTTTACAAATAAGAAGGTATTTAATTAGGTTTCAATGACTTACTGAAGTAAGATGTGTGTAATTTATTACTTTTATTTTGCATCAGTCTTTACCATCTGCCATTAAATATATCGAATTGAATTCATCTACATTGTATCGTAATCATTTTGTTAATTATTTTTAGTGAAGATGAAAAATATAAGCCGAATATTCATCAAGAGTTATTAAAGAAACCAATTCGTGAACAAATAACTTGGAACACGCATTATTTGCAACCAGAGCGAGAAGATGAAAAAACTCTCGTCAAAAAGGCTGATGATCTTACTGAACGAGTACGAATATTCAAATACCTATAAACTGTCTATACTAAAAGTTGTACAGTATGAACGATTAACTATCTATCTAATATATATTATAAAGGCGAAAGTTTGTAAGTATGGATGTATCGATGTTTGTTACTCTTTCACGTAAAAACTACTGAATGGATTTGAATGAAACTTTACCACAATATAGCTTATACATCAGAATAACACATAGGCTATACGACTAGACTAGACGGGACGAACCTGAAGTCCACGCGAACGAAGTCGCGGGCAAAAGCTAGTACTAACATAAAAACTACAATTGTCAGTATAAAACTATAGATTTAACTTTTTTCATAAACCTCGTTTTAGTCTGATGACGACATCTGGCGGCGATGTCTAGAAACTCATGGATGGTGTGCTCTGAAATTTTCAGCAAGACGTGGCTGACAAAATAATAAACGATCACTTTATCTGTATACATTTATTGCCTTTTTTGTGTAGATGTCGCTGTATAAGATTACTTTTATTGTTTACTGTTTTTTTATGAATTTGTATTATTTAGATACTTTTTCAATCTAATGAATTGTGGCGCTGTGATGAAAGTCATACAGGAAAACGTTCTAAAATTACTCCTCTAACGTATAAAGCTCTACCAATATTTACCTAAGTAACAAACAGTTTACATCTTATTAGCGATTAATAACGATAACCAAACTAATATGATTTTAGATTGCCAACGAATTTTGTCAATACATGAAGGAACTTGGGGGTGAACAACAATCCAATCTCTTTTCACCTAAAGCCATTAAAGAATTATTTCAGGTATGTCTTTCACTTTTCATTATAATTATGTACAGTAACTTCAAGAATATAATTTCATTAGAATAATACCCAAGGTGAAATTTATTATTATCTTAATTATTTGACACGTGTACATATTAGGTACAGTCGAGGTTATTGCTCCGATAGTCTCATCTAGTTTTTACATTTATGAATTAAATGTTGTCAACTTATCATTTAATTAATTCTAACCTTGTAACTATTATTTATTGTATTGAAATACAGTTGCATGAAAAATAATTATGATGTATACTTAGTATTTACAATCCCATTGATTCTTCTTTTGCCATAGATTGAGTTTGATACACACGTTGCCAGAAGTCTTAGAGTGGTTTCGAAAGAACTACCGACTATCGATGAGAAGATAGCAATCGTTGTTGGAAAACCCGAGGTAATCTAAGAAGTATTAGTTTTTTTTATATATTATTCGTTCAAATGTACAATTTTAATATAAATACCTTTTTCTCTTTTAGAAATCCAGTTACGCAGCTTTAGAACGTGAGATTTCAAAAGACATACGAGCTGAAAACCGTCCTGATAATCTAACAGCATTCAACAAACGCCTTCCTTTACACGAACAATCACATGCCCCAAGAAACAACACTAAAAATATGTGGAAATCAGCACGACACGTTCCTAAAGATTTGGTAACGCTGAAGGCTGTGTGGGAAGGTATTACTAATTTACGGTAAGTATGCCTATATTCATTTCATTCGTTTCATGAGGAAAAAAATATTCTCTCACCTTGACTTATAAATCAATCAAAAAAAAGTATCTCAAAGTAAATAATCAAGTAGTAAGTAAAAGCTGAAGCGATTAGATTAAAAAAAAAACAGTTATCACTATCTGTATTATAAATAAATATTCTCCTCTAATATTTACAGGAGTGTGAGGGAGTATTGTAGATGGATGATCGATCACCCGGAGCACAGGCGACCTCCTTACTTGAACAGCCTCGGAATGTTCGACCCCGCTGTGATTGAAGCGAAATTATCTTTTCAAAATCAATACAACGAAGCTCCTATTGAAGAAACCAGAATTGGACGAACCACATTCTGTTGAACACATCCGAAGAAGGCTGTCAGAACTGGCTGAAAACCAAATAGCACCAAACGAAAACAAATAGAAGACGAATACTAAAAACTAAAATAATCTACTGAGAGAATAAAATGTATCTAATGGATCTAAAAAGTAACTAAATAGTAAATACTAGACAGTACTGAAGTAATACTTACAATGAAATAACAAACAAAGTCACAACACGAACTATTGATCTTTGCTATAATTTGAATGAATAATCATGTAGTCAACTGCTGGTGTAATAAAATAAACTAATCTTTAAAGAAGCGTGTCTTTGATGTTTTACAAATCATATCTTATCATTAATATTGCAATTCATAAATTAACATACTATTACCATTATCACGATAATGATCAAATACTGATCAATATCATTCAGTCAATGTCTTATTTTTCCAGATCTTAACTTGTACGAAATTGGTGTGAAACAAAGGTTTTCTAAATATTATTTATTCATAATATTAATATATGTAAATCTAAGCTAAGCCATTTAAAACAAAGTTGTTTACCTATACGTGACAATACATTCATTGCAAAAATTATCTTCCTAAGATAACATTCACACATTATTTACCGTAAAGATAACAGACGGGCTTGATATAAAACATGCAGACAGCCCTAATTATTATTGTATTTAATTCTAAGCTATTTAAAGTGTTACTACATAAACTATTTAAAACATGAGTGCTGATCGAAGTGATTGTGACAGTGAAAATAAAATGAATCTCGATACAGTGCTTAACGTCGAACTGGGACAATTTGGAAAGTTTCAAGTAATAAATTTAGCACTTCTAGCACTACCTGCCATTTTTTGTGCTTTTATGGCTGGTGACTACGTGTTCACGGCAGCTGGATTGCCGTATCGATGTGCTGTGCCGGAGTGTGATGGAGTACCTCCCGAATATGCCCCAAAATGGATTTTGAACGCCATTCCAAACACTAATAACGGTTTTGATAGCTGCAATCGCTATGCAAATACTACTTATATCATTGAAGTGCCACCTGACATTGATGAAGAATGCCCTGTTTATTTGTTTGACAGAAACACGACATGGCCTTGTGAAAGTTACGTGTATGGAAAAACCAATACAGTGGTCTACGATTTCCATTTAGAATGCCAAGAGTGGCTACGTACTTTACCCGGGACTTTAAACAGTCTGGGCGGAATGATTGCGCTTATACTTGCAGGCTTTGTCTCAGATCGTTTTGGAAGAAGAATGTCTATTGTGATATTTTCATTTAACATAGCTCTTGTGGGATTAGTTCGATCATTCTCTATGAATTATGCTATGTACGTCGCTCTACAATTTTTACAAACAGCTATAGGCGGAGGAGCTTATAGTGCTGCGTATATTTTAGCAGCAGAAATAGTTGGAACTAGATATCGTGTGAAGACTAGTGCTACAATGTCGAGTATGTTTGCTTTAGGCCAAGTTATATTGGGGCTATTGGCATGGGCCTTCCCCGCATGGCGTACACTTAGTCTTGTGCTCTACATTCCAGTTTTGATAGTTCCTTTTACTTACTACTGGATACTCTCAGAGAGCCATCGCTGGCTTTTATCTAAAAACGAACAAGTAAAAGCAAAAGCTGCCTTACAACGAGCAGCACGACTAAATGGAAGAAATATCTCTGATAAAGCCATGATATACCTTCTCTCAGCGATACCACGACAAATGAATGCTAATAAGGACGTGCACGATAATAATAATTTATTCATTCGTGTTATCAAATCACCTGTTATGTTACGTAGATGTTGTACCACACCATTTTTGTGGATTACCACCGTTTTCATATACTACGGCTTATCTATAAATTCTGTTAATTTATCAGGCAATATGTATATAAACTACATAGCAACAGCGGCTATAGAGATTCCTGGATACGTGACAGCTGTAATGGTATTAGATAGTATTGGTAGGCGGATTACGTTATTTGCAGGATTTTCTATTTGTGCTATTTGCAACGTCGCTTTTGCTTTCACGCCTTTAGATAGGTATAACATATCGTTAGGCTTATTTTTAACAGGAAAATACTGTATAGGCCTTGTTATGACTTCGTTATATTTGTACACTGCTGAATTATACCCTACTAGATACAGACATTCATTTTTGGGTTTTTCATCGATGATGGGAAGGATAGGGTCCGTCATAGCACCTTTGACACCTCCACTAATGGCTTACTGGGTCGGAATACCATCAATGATGTTTGCCGTGATGGCATTTATTTCTGCAGCCTTGGTTCTTACACAGCCTGAAACTCGAGGTCTGAAAGTACCGGACACTATAGAAGACGCAGAAAAATTAGGAATAGAGAACGACGGATTTGTTTTGTAATTATTTTACGTTTAGCACACAATAATACATTTACGAGGATCTAGTGATTTTATTAATTTTATACAGAATGTTTAATCTTAGAAATATGAAATAATACGTTAATTTTGAGATAAGTATAACTTTTAAAACAAAAGGTGCTGTGGGTGGGGGTCTATCTTTCAACCCACATCTTATTATTAATTTAAAACTATATAATACTTAGATATACAGTTTAGGATATGATTAATTCAATTCAGTTTGATAAGTACTGGAAAATTACTTTATATTTTAAACTAAAGAGGTTTTCTTTAGCCTATAGTAATTATAATATAGCTATTAAGAAATGAAAATATATAATTTTATTATATGTAATTACCAAGAAAAGATATTACTTCTCTATTTCTACTAAATAAATAAACTCCTAGTATATTTAATTTCTAACTAATGTTGAACAGGAATGTTGTTGAAATAAAGATAAAAGTTAGAAACCTCGTACACAACAGCGCCATCTCTGAGCCATGTAGAAAATTACTTGTTACAGACATGCTATATCAGTTTTCCGTAAGAAAATGGTTTTCATGAAACACACTAGTTGTATTGATAAGAAGATAGATGGCGCTGTGTGTGTCTAGTGTGAGTATTGACTATGTATTTTAATGATGAGTCTCGAAATATAGTATTTAACATTATTTATTTAAAATATAGTGAATTTTACACACATTTTATAAAAATATATTTAGAAATGTTAAAAAAATAATATAGACGTGATTTTTTTTAGCAGATAGATTAAAAAAAAAAGTTCAATATTTACTGTGGTGTTTCTTACGGGCCATAATTAACTGTGTTCTACTGTATATACTGTGTTCCTTCTGAAAATGTATCTTGTACCAACCCATTACTGCCCACTGTTGGGCTCAGGTCTCCTCAGAAGAGGGATTAGGCATAGTCCACCACGCTTGCCCAGTGCGGATTGGGGACTTCACATATCTTCAAAGGATTTTTAGAACCCTTTCCCGACATGCAGGTTTCCTCACGATGTTTTCCTTCACCGTTTTTAGCCAGTGGTGTTGTGAAAAAATTGCACAGAAATCTTTTTCACATTTAGATTTAGAGCTACAAGCCGGATTTGAACCCACGACCTCCACGAAAAATGTGAGTTCGGAAGGACGCGCTTCGACCACTCGGCCACCACGACTCGAAAAATGTATATCATTACTCATTATTGCATGACTAATTCAATGTCGTCCAAATTTGAAGATTTGGTTAAACCGTTAAACATACATGGAAAAAAACATACGTATTGTCACTTCTCTTTAGGTGGCTACAGAGAGCCTCGGGGTCAGAACCGGGATCTCGCCCGGAATCTGGCCCCTTAAGAGTTTCGGGTCCCCAACGCATGTGAGTGCGAGCGGAGACCCAAGAAGGTGCTGTGTTTCGCTCAGCACGCCCTTGCGTCAGAGCAACCGGGGGATAGTAGACCGCGCTCCCCGACCCACGTTGGTTCTGACCCAGCGGGGTATTCCGTGGGAGGGTTACATGCGGTCCCATCTTGGCGGGCTTCGGAAAGTCCGCCGACCGAGAGAGCCGGTGGCCGTATCGCCGGTGGCTGCCGGTTCGGCGACCGACGGAGGCGGCGCGACGGGAAAAAGTGCCGTGGGCGTGATGCGTCGCGCCGTCCGTCATAACCACGTGCTGGGTTCTGGCCTCAGCCGGGGCTCGGACGCTGAGCGTGAGTGGTTGAAGGTTTTAGTGCGGTTCAACTGCCACATACCCCGGTCCGGTGATTTCCTCCAACTAAAAAAAAAAAAGGTGGCTACAGAAGAATCTGTATCTCTAAAATAAGTAGATGAATGATATTATATTACTAGCTGACCCGCGCAACTTCGTCTGCGTTACAAAGGGGTTCAAACAGTACTCGCAATGCCGTCGAGTTATTATTTTCGCGGCCCGCAGTGTCCCACATATTCATTGCGTTTTATACTCGTAATCACTTCTAAACGAAAAGTCTGATTGGAATAAAACAAAAAGTAATTTACTTCTACATTAATACTCTTGATAACAAAATACTTAATTTGGATAAGGGTTAATATAACGATACTCACTTAACGTTAAATTCAATCTTGGGACGAAAAAATATTTTTCTTAACCATAAAAGCGGTTATTGTGACTAAACTATGATAGTTAGATATATGCTGTCGCGGACTTTTTTGTTTGTCTTCAAAGGCTTAAAACCCGTAGTACATCATTTTGTTCTATTGTCAATAGGTTTTGCAGCATAAAATATAGCCTATAACTCTCCCCGATAAATAGGCTTTCCAACAGTGACAGAATTTTTGAAATCGGACCAGTAGATCCTGAGATTAGGGCGTTCAAACAAACAAACAAACCCTTCAGCTTTATAATATTATATAGTATAGATATAAACCTACAATAAAACTCTATCGCTCATAGATCGTCCGTATCGTTTAAGAAATACTCTTCACTTCTTAAAAAATTTAAGCAAAAGTGTCAGAAGGAAAAAATTGACAACAAACTCAACAAATACAGCAATTGACAGAAATTGTAAATTGAAATTAAAGAAATTGTGTAGTTTTTAAAAAATACCTTCAATTATTCGACATAATGCCTTGTGGCAAACGCCCTTTAGTAAAAGCATGGGATAAACCAAAAAAATTAAGAGTTATAACACCATCACGCTACGAACAAAACGAAGCATCAGTCAAACAACACTGGAAAAATGTTATAAAAACATTAGAACTGAGTTACAAAGATGATCAGGTAAGGAAGGTGTACGCTTACTTTTAGACGACTTTAGTTCACAGAAAGTTGGCTTGTTAGTTGTAACTTCCAGTTTAATAATATTCAGAGCGCCTGAAAACCTCTAGAATTCAATATTATATTGTAATTGTAAGAGCATCTGCCTGTATTAAAATGCGATAGTTACGTTATGCCTTATTTAAATACATAAAAATGTTGAGGATCCCTGGAATATAAAGATACTACTACCCACTAGGTACTCGTACCTTGCATGTTTGTACTGCATATGCTCTATCTGCATAAGCATCTCAGATAAAGAACTCCTTTCTAAACTCGTAGACACAAATAACATAAATAAGAATTAAATAACATAATGTAAAAAATGTAACATAATGTATAATATAATGTAAAAAAACCTAAATAAAACGATGGAAAATGTATACTAATACACTGCTGTTTTACTTGAAGTTCTGGGAATCCCAAGGCGAAGAAGTGCGACAACTTGTAGGACCAGTTATTTTCGACAGAATACAGAAAATCTTCAACTTGCCGACAGGAAAATCGCAATACGTGCCTAAATCTGAGACGTCTTCAATTGTACCGTCTGAAGAATATTACAAAACTCAATCTGGCGCCGATGTAATTTGCTCTAAATTTAAAATTTTTATACAGTTATTAACTAATTAGGTACAGACCAAGCCAGTATTTGCGATGTAAGCGCAGAAATGGGTCAGCTACGACAATTTTAAAGCCTTTAAAATTAACATTACTCTACTTTGTTGTACATAGATACATTACATATATAGAAACACGTAGATTTAAAGATTTAAACATACTTCGGTGTTTCCTGAGCTCTATGAACGGTGTCTATCCTGTCCTGTCCTTCAAACGAGGCTTGAAGAAAGTCCTTAAAGGTAGGCCATAGGAAGCGACGCCGCAGTGTCCCCTGACATTGCAGAGGTCCATGAGCTACGATAACCGCTTACGATCAGGTGGCCTGTTAGCTCGTTTGCCTACAAGGCAATAATAAAAAAAACTTGGGTTTAGACAGCGAAACATACACAGCAATTTTAATACACACTACGTAATTAGTGATAATGTTATAACAATAGTAAATAAGCGTTTTATCAATAAAGTTTCTTATATTCGCCATTATAGGTAACATTGTTCATTCCTTTGTGTTGTTGTGTGCGTTAAAATTAACATTTCTCTATTGATTTAAATCTTGTAACTAACTGACAAAAACTTCTCAACGATATTTCAAAAAAATTTAATCATTCATTACAGTATAAAACTTATTTGTATATTTGTGTTTAATGTCATTCTAACAATGAAATTTTATGCATACTAAAATATTCCTCAACAGACGCAATTACGTGACACATATTCGATGGAGGACTACACTTCGTTCACTGATGAAGTATCTGATAACATGCCTCAGGAATTATCAGACCAGTGGAGCGTCTCAACAGTAACAAGCGCGGAACTAGCTAAATCTTCTCGAATGAAATCCATACAAAGTCGATCTAAATCAATCACGACTTCTAAAGCGTTTTCAAAATCAAAGTCGTTTTCTATAGTTTATTCGAAAAGTCTGGCAAAATCGCAACCAAGTAAGATGAAGAGTTTGAAATCTGATTTCACTCTGGACGAATCTGCCGAGTCGGATGATGATATAAAAGTTCATCCAAGTTTACGCAGGTTATTTTAATGCATAGTCCAATAAATGCCACGGATCACTATTCCTTCTCCCTTCTGAATTTGATGTTTTTTTTCTTCAAAAGAGAAACCCTAAGTAGTACCTCTACCTAATAAATAAGCTATATTGGAGTTGAAATTATTTCTTATTTCTAAGAATTATTGCATTCTCATGTGTTTTCCTCTAAAATAACATGTATAAATAGGTTAGGGCACAAAAGGAAGAAGAATCCTCATTACGAGATGCTTTACTGTAATGAATCTGAAACAGATATGATCAAGTGGAATTCCAAATACAAGCAAAAGGCATTCGAAGTGTCTGCTTCTGATGAATTTAGTAAAAAAGCTGAAATTATGACGAAAAAGGTAATTTTACTACTACTCTAAATTCTAAATGAACATTATTTTTTAAACAAATCTACACATTATTTTGGTCCGTAGGAAGAGTCTGACACGCAAAATGGTGTTTTAGAATATTTTTTACCGAACATGTTAAAAATCAGCCATGTAGGTCTCATATTACGTCAACGGGATCTAGTTCTATTATAAAAATGCACAGATTGC
Source organism: Trilocha varians (assembly GCA_030269945.2). NCBI lineage: Eukaryota > Metazoa > Arthropoda > Insecta > Lepidoptera > Bombycidae > Trilocha > Trilocha varians. The sequence goes on along the minus strand of AP028265.1, from coordinate 5,483,560 downwards.
ATTTTAGTTCGATATCTTAAATAAATCTATGTATTTGTTAACTGCACACTCTATAAAGTACAAGCTTAAATGTATCTATCTATCTTCTTTTTCAGATTTCTAAAGAATTCTATGATTGGTGGGTGAGTTTAGGTAATGTGGAATTTAAGTCCGAAATCAGAAGACCTGAAGATATCGAAGACTTGTTCCAAGTAATATACAGTTTATTGTAATTTGTACAGAATAATTATCGTTTTTTATGGTTATAAACGAGCTCCTATTAACATACATAGGTCTGGTTTGATGAGCACGCATCTCGTGGTCTCGTCTTACATCCCAAGATATTGCCATGTGTACTCAAGTCGATAGCTGAAAAAGTTGGAGCGTTTAAGGTATGAGTTATTCTTTAATTGCACATTAATATTTTTAAGGAACTCATTAACGAATGAATGAACAGAATAGAGAATACTTTAAATTGCAATAATTATTTTATTAGATAATATTATTAATTTTAGGCACATTACTCGTACATCATACATTGATTTAAAATGTATTGCTTAGTAAATTTATAAAGTAAATAATAATTAGTTTTATTAAGGTTTGGTCTTCTGAAATTTATTTTATAATATTTCTATGAATCATCAGAATGTTATTATTAGATTGAGTTAAAAAATATATATCTAATACTAAAAATAAATGAGGCAAATAAATCGATTACTGATTATAGTAAATGAAAAATAACAAAACAAGGACTTCATAAAATGTTATCATCTTTATCGGTTACTATGCTATCGGGGAACTACCACCTGTATTTATTTCCAACCATTAAGTAAGAAAAAACTTAAAGGGGTAACAAACGCTATACAATTACGGAATCGTTTTTCCTTCCGTTCGGGATTTTCCACGCATCTGTCAGCGTAAGAATGCTTTTACAACAATGTAGTCCACTATAATATTATTTCTATGTGGTGTTACAACAAAGAATTTTCTATTTATCTATCTATCTATCTATCCACTCTCATTGATTGCAAGATAGGTACTCATCTCATAGCTCAAGAAGCATATGGTATTGATGAAGTATCAGTAATTGCCTAAAACAATAGAGAGAGTTATACAGCGCCATTTGAAAACTGTTTATTATTTTAGTCATCGTGTCCACGAGTGTTGAAGAAACAAGTGGCATACGACATCAATGCAGAGACAAGTCCGGCTCACGTCATGGCGTTTGGAACAGGTCTACCGCAAAAAATGAAACATATTCCTCCTAAGAACAATACGAAGGCTATATGGCGAGGTGTTAAAATACCTGAAGATTTACGCTCCATGGCATGCGTTTGGGAAGATATACAGCATTTAACGTGAGTTCAAACAAAAAACACACTCTAACCTAATTTGTACTTTTTTCATTGTGGTCTGTAATTTCTATGTATTTCCAATCAAATAGAACAACATTAAATATCAAATTATTTAGATTTGGAATAAGGTAGTTAAGTTGTATTGTTTTTACTTCAAATTTATATCTACAGTACTTTGCTTTCGTAATTGCATCAAATTACAATTTGCAACATCATTATTTCAGGTCTACAAAAGCATTCCACAAATGGCTCCAACAGAAGCCTCAATTGTCTATGCCACCATTCCTAAAATCGCTTGACGCTCCCGGCGACAAGAAGCAGTTGTTTGTGGTACCTTCAGATTTCGTAGTCACGGACAAGAGCTGGGATGGGTCTACGAACGACCTTGCATTACCAGTATCTCAATTCTCGTTAGAATTGAAAGAAGTTCTCAGCAGGTTGATGAATCATTAACATCATCATTCATCATGAATGGCATTTACAACAAACATTTAGAATACGCTACTAAATGTCAAACAGGTACAGGTGGAACAAAGTAGCAATATTTGTGAGGTAGGTAATGCGATTTTTTTTCTATTTTAATTTTTAAACATTGTATTTTTTAATGAATACATTGATATTGAGTTTTATCTACTTATTTCATTAAATATTTAAAATGATGTTGTTGCGAGTTTTCATTCAAAGAATTAATATTTGTAGACATCTACATAATGTAGGTGTAGCTACAGAAGTAGATTTCGCTGTTAAGCTTTCGATGAAATAATCTTGGTCCCGTCTTGAAAATCGAAAGTAAAGTGTACACATATTATTATATCATAACTTGACTAATTTTATTAAGAAGCTTGACTCATTTTCTGAAAAATCGTAAAACATATATCTCCGGAAATAAACTTACAGGATTTCAATCATAAATATACGTAACCTAACATGAAAAGAACTCTTTTTTTTGCAAATCGCCGGACTTCCATCTGTACTTTATGATCATCAAACAGCCAATGATCGTAGCACTGGTTATTTTATTTTTCAATTATTCTTATTACATTTAATTTGATTTATTTATACTTAGGAATCCAACATTTTCTATATGAAATTCACATTGTGTTAAAAAACCCTTATAAATACTTTGGAATTAAAATATAGTCATGTGATCGAAATATTAGCAACTAAAATTAACACGCTCAATCTGATTCGAAAACAATGAAACCTTATCAAGGAATCACGTGAGGTCTTAATTAATTACCGATCAACCCACGCCTTATAACTAATCAAAACAAAATGTTACGAAAGCTACAATATGTTCGTTTACTTGAAATAATTCAAATTAATTCGGACCTTGAATAGACTGTCCTTGAATTACATTTAGGCTACGTTTTCTCCCGCTTACAAATCTCCTAGTATGATTGAATATGGTATCTTCTGTGTATCCTTTAAATATTAAGGAATATCTTAAACAAAGAGGAAATACGAAACAGTTATAAACAGTCCGCGATAATTATACATTTAGACACCGATATGTTTCCTACGTTATCGATAAATGATACCGATCATACATTTTTAATTCATTTGCAATCTAAATCGCAAACCCGAGTGTTAAAGCAACACACGATACTATAAAGTGATTCACGAATATGGATAAATTTTGAAATAATATTTAATTGTTTGAGTCAGTGCTGAAATTTAGTTAAAATGGCCGAACCGGGCCCTGAAATGCCCAATAGAAAGGAGCTTCTTGACGAAATTGTGAATAGAAATAAGTTGGGTGGCAAAAAGTCTCATTCAGAATCATCGTTACAACAATTTGGAGAGAATGACGAGGTCTTCAATCCTGATCCAAGCCAGGACCCTGGAGTAAGTATATATCATTGCCGTTTTTTGAATGTGAATGTTTTGATACAAAACATGCATTGATATTCTGTTAAACATAAATATTGTTTGTTTCTTTTCGTAATGTGATTATAATTTATTCGGTTTATAAAATAGTAATTACTATTATGGACTGAAGAATACGAATAACTACAAGAATTACGACAAATATATTATTATATGTACACACAATAGTATCTATCATCTTATACTGCCTACTATCTATAAAAATAATTCGAAAAGTGTTTTAAAAGTGTTACAGAAAATATTAGTTTTAAGTGCAGTATTTGTTTATATTTAGTCAACCTCTAATTATTTCAATGAAATTTTGGAATTTTATCAATTTTTAAACCAATATGTTAATTTAAAAACTCGATCGCTTCGTTAATGTTTATTTTAGTTTATTCAAAAGTTCTTCACATTTTACGTTACTGTGTAGATATAGTCTAAAACACCAGTAAAAAGTTCTTCGATATATTTTTAGTTTTACCAAATAAATAAAACAAAGTCAGTCCCTAAAAACATTAACATTTAGTGGAACTTAAAAATATGTTGTTAGGGATTAAAACCATCATGCATAAATAAATTTTAGTAAGCTAACATACCAATAAAACTACTGAACGTAGAGACCAATTCCAAACCATTCAAATCATTATTTAGGAATAAAGGATCTAACGATTGGATAACAGCCTGTGAGTAACAAAGGTAATAGCAAAGCAAATTCTTCTTGACGCAGACGAAATAGCAACGGTTCCTCTAGATTTCGACCTTCGTATTAAAAAATATTTAGAAAGTATGAACATTCAATTTGTTCTCGAAGTCAAGAAAGAAATGTATTTTTTGTTGTGTCACGAATATCTTACTAAAATATTTAATTGTTGATTTACGAGAATACGTACTACAAAAACATACGTATTAGATAAAGCAATCTTTGGAAAATCCAATTAATGCTTATAATTCTTATATTGTAAATTAAACTATCAAAAAATAATCTTTACGGTTCCCACGCATTAATTAATTATGTAATAAACATCTCACTTTTGAATTCAATTTATTGTTCTTATCAAAATAATAATTATCTGTTGCCTATTGTTTAATCTTTCCTAACACACCTCTTGAGTACGCAATCAGACGATGCGAGGCTTGGTAAGAAATTTTAAAAATATATAAAGTTAACCGAATCTTTAGTTATTTTTAAAACAAAAATATTCAGAACGTCAATTCATTAGTTCCAAACTTATTTATAAGACAGTATTTCCTTTTTTTTCGATTCGCAAAACAGACGTATTAGGTGTACTTTTTTAAAATCTTAACAAACTTAGTTCGTAAACGTAACATTCTACAATGGTATTCCTTTCAATTTTAGAAATACAATATTTTTGCATAGGTCCTGAACGCTTCAATAACAAGCTTGCCAAACGCAGAAGATAATGAAACTCGTAAGCGGACGATGTCTCAGCCGGGTCCTGTGTCCGGAGGTCTTTTGACCGCGTCAGCCGCCCGGGCCGCGAGGAGACGACCACAAAAGAACGTCATGTATGCTCCGGATCTAGAACGAAGCGTAAGACTACTTATTATTTTTAAGTTTTAACTTGTAGGTACGATGGAAGCAAATCATTTTTCGTGTTTTTTAGTGAAAATTTATAATTCTATTTTTTGGCTTATTTGTAATTTAATTTCGATGAGCTACGAAACTACAGCTGATAGTGATCAGTAAATATACCTGATATATAAATTGTTTCTTCTTAACGAAAGGGCGGATTAAGGGAAGTATTAAACGTCTACTTATCAATAACTTACATAAGTTTGCAGTTAATTGCAGTCCCTGAATCTAAGCAGGAATTGCGAATAAAATTTCAATAAATTTGACACACGATAGGTACATACTAATTTAGCCTACGTAAATAATCACTTCGTATCAATCACATGATTTTCTGATTTTCGACTGATAATATCTTAACATTGACAGGTAGGTATGCAATAATTAGTTGATTATAGTCAACTTCCTCGCACACAGATTACGTTGGTGAAATACTTGCATTTGAGGTCACTTCACGATTTACATGATATTTGGGTCATCTATCTAATATATAAAATTGTCGTGTCACGGTGTTCGAACTTGAACTCCTCCGAAACGGCTCGACCGATTTTGATGAAATTTTTTGTGCTTATCCGGTACCTATGAGAATCGGCCAACATCTATTTTTCATCCCCTAAATGTTAGGGGTAGTCCACCCCTAATTTTTTTTTTCGGCGCAGACGAAGTTGCGCGAGTCAGCTAGTGTTGATAAAAAAATTTGGGTAAATTAATACATATTACCAAAATCAGCTATACGAGTATTTTTGAACTGGCTGCATATTTCAACTCTGCTGTTTCGTACATAGTGCAAATACAAGTATTTCGGTCTTGTTAGAATGTAAATTATTGTACAGGACCAGACCATAGTCAACCAACTTGCCAATTCTTTAGAAACTCCTGGTTGCTAGATAAAGCTCTTTGTTATTTTAATTGCATGAAAGATAAACGAACCTACGGCCCATCTGATGGTAAGCGGTTTTTTTTTTGATAGGAGGAGTAAGCGGTTACCGTAGCTGCGAGTAAAATTCCTATTTAAGAATAAACAATTGTGTTTACAATTAAAAGGAACACGTAAATATGTGAACAATAATTATTACTATGCTCAATAAAACAAAAACAATCCATAATCAAAATTAACAACTCTCAAATGTACTCTACATTACAAATACAATACAATTAAAAAATAAAGTAAAAGCAATAAAAAGTAAAAAAAAATGAATCACTTGAAACAATATTCAGGCACTAGAACACATCTGTTGTCTTGTTATTTTTAGATTATTTGTCACCGTAACACATTGCTACAAAAATATATTTTGTACGATAACATCAATAACTGCAATAAAATATTGCAATTTATGAGTTCAAATAACACTTTATGATTCTTAATCGTTTATGGCTTCCACATAATAGTCACATGTTCTTGCGATGATTGTAATGAATCATTTATAGAACTAAGTAACCATAAAAAATACAGATAAAAGAGACATTTAAAATTGATTGAATTAATTTTTAACAAAAAAAAATAGTCAAAATAATGTCATAATATCTTCTCGTCATCTCTTTAGCCCGTCCATATTCATTGGTGGAGTAGGGGCTGTCCTCTAAAAAATAACTATAGATATGACATTTAATTATATGTAATAAACATAACAAACTGATTTTTAACTAACATACTTTTACAGGTATGTTAAAATATATAACAAACAAATCTTGTGATAGATAACAGCCCCTCATTGCCCTGGTATTGCAGAGGTTCATGAGCGACGGTGACCGCTTACCATCAGGTGGGCCGTAGGCTTGTTTATCTATCTTGCAATAAAAACAAAAAAAAAACTAAAATATTGTCTTTACATATATTCCAGTGATTATGAAACAAAGTAGGTCGCCTCGACCTTATAATTGCGAATGTTTTTATTTAGTCCTGATAAAAGTTTATTGTTTAGCAGTAGTAACCTTAATATACCCATAAACAAGGCGACAATAACGCGATAACGGTTCTTTATCACGTTGACACATAGGTACATTGAAAACTGTTATATACTTAAGAAATCATTTCATTTAAATGTAATTGTAGACTGTTTAATGCATCATCATATTAAGTTCCCTTATCAATCGTAAACTAAGATTGATAATATTTTAAAGTATCTTAGCCATATTATCGATATCTGAAAAACGTAACAGGAAATAACTAATAAAAGAACCGTTAAAAACGTTTCGAAACTCCGTCCGTAGATTACTCAATAAACGTTCAAAAACATACGTAATTAAATTGATTCGCAATATAATTTAAAAAATCACGTATGGATCATAAACAGCTAAATCAAATCTACATTGCAAAGATTAAATATACGTCAAAATTACGATTAATTAATAATTACGATAAGCTATCGACGTGATCCGATTATAACTGAAGAGATTTTTTGTAACTTACTCCTATTCCTGTTGAGATAAAACACTGTATAATGTAAAGATTATAATTTTTTATACAAAATTAACGCAATTTCTGAAGTTATTAAACTATGTAGGTATTTTCCGTCTACTTTTATGTCTGTGACTCAGTTCGATTACCGCTGTACTTTCTTTCCTTTAGCTAGTTCAAGTCATTTCTTTCTACTTAAACTTGTCTAGATATCAAACAAAACTTAAAACAAATTTTCAATTTAAATAAAAGTGATAGTAAATTATTCTACAATATTTTTTTGGTTTAATTACTGAAAGATGCAACCTTTACAAAGTTATTTTGAAAATAGCAGTACTTTTATTTAAAACTGCACGTGTTGTTTAAAACAACCAATCGGTATGTTGAGGTTCAATGGTTTGTAATGATTTTAACGTCGGACAAACATGGATGTCACTATATTATAATTGTATTATAATATTTTCAAGTTTTAATTATAACATATCCATTAAAAAGTGCGTATAATAAGGTAAACGATGTAAACAAATTTGGTTACTAAATATTTATTGGTTACATTTTCAAAGGTAGTTGATACTTTCTAAAGGCAAAATTAAAGAGATTTAGTGTAGTTTTAGTTTAGTTAAAGTGCTTAGCAGGTAAGGGAACTAACAAAACCTTCTTATAAGAATCAATTATCATGCCTCTCTACAATGCTAGCAGAGCTACTGATCGATGTTTCTTTTTTTAAGTATTTGCAACAAAACTTCAATTTCATAATATGTATTTTATATTAAAGGTTTTTCAAGGCACAACTATATTAACAGCACTTTACATAGATTATAAAAATAAAATGCTAAAAGGTAAAAGGTGAACACAGGTCCATAGTATCGAGTGGCGGGCAGCTCGGGTCGTGTTTGTGAGGTGGGTCACTCTCGCGCAGCCAACTGTAAACCTTTTGAGTCCAGCCGGCCGCGAGCTCCCCACGCCACCCCCTGTAAATACCGACAGCGCCAGTGGACACACCGTGCCGCCCCAACGCCTCGCCTAATGAAAATTCAATCTGTTTTTTATTCCCTGTTAATATTCTCCAACAATTATTACAACACCATAATTATTATGTATCGATATGAGATTTAAAATCCTCGTTGCTCGAATGATAATTTGAACTCATTAGGTATTCTGGCGTACATGTATAAATCGTTTTGAAAAATTATTTCTAATCCATTATTCTACACATATTGATGAAGGGACATAAAATGGTTTTTTGTTATTGCAATTATTGCTAGGCGATTTTCTTAATGAAATGTACTTAATTACTTTAGTAAATAAATAAATTCCATACCTACGGTCATTAACAATATTGTTATCTCCATCGTATATTCGTCAGGTACCCGCGATAACCGGCGCCGATAATCGTCATAATTAATCTCGTATTTTCATTGGTAAAGATAAGGTTTTTCCTAAAATCACAATATGCCTAACAGCTTGTAGATTAAACTGGTTTTACAAATTACATTGTGATTTACCGACGAATTTCAATACAAAGAATAAGATCTGATCCTGCAAATTAAACATTGCAGAAGATACACCTATCTGGTAATATAGGACTGGGTATTGATTTTTTGTTGAATTGAATTCATGAATATTAATTATGATAAAGAACATTAATATGGAAATTTTATAGATAGGTATACTTATTATAAAACTATTTTGCTGTAAGTGTAATTTTTAGTATCCAAATCAAGAGACGTAAGACTATCGCGAATGATATCCTAATCGTGTATTAATATGTAAAAGTGACGTATTTGTTTTTATATTTTCCACGACTAAAACATCAACTTTCCAAGGTTCAGTAGTTTGTTACATACTTTTCACAAACAACCTCAACATCTAAATTCCAAAACAAACAGTTTCACATGACAATATCAGTTAGAATTCCACGAAAGTTAAACTTCAATTTCCGATACATCCAACTACAGCACAATAGAGCGTATGCAGTTATGCCTATTTCGCTGTAAACCGTTTTTTATCGTGAACAGAGCGCCCGAAATTCGTAGCACGGCAACACGAGACGACGTAATGGGATTATAGTGAAATACAGGGCGCGTCGATCGAGAGAAACAAGCGACTAATGAAGTTATTAATCGGATTTTATACGGCTTTTGATGTTCATGTTTACCACTTTTCGTATATGTTGTACAGATACCTTTCGTGGTTGACTTAGAAACTAGAGATGTTTGCAGATAATCGGATCAATAAAAGAGAATGATGAGAAACGACTGTAACTGATTGTGATCTAGTTGCATTGAAACAATAGGGTTTAAATAACCTAATCTAACTCAACTAAACAAGACCTAGAAAGAAGCCCACCAACAGGTTTCTTTTACTGATTTTTGTAAGGATCCCCTTTTTATTTTTAGATAATAGGTATATGTATATTAAATTATCAATAATTTCAGGACTCTACTAATGACAGGCTAAGATCGTATGGTGGAGATTCAGGCACCGCTACACCGACAGGTATATCTATCAAATGACAATTTTATAGATTTGATGATTTAAACTTCATTCATCAACAACTTTTCTTTTCAGGAGAAAGAAATAGTCCACTGGCTTATGGATTGAACAACAACTATAAAAATGGAGACGTCAAATCTCTAAGTAAGTTTATTAAGGCTATTAGTAATCTATAAAAAAATCCACTGTTACACGAATCAAACCCATATTATTATTAAAATTAAAAATCAATGACTCACTGAGAGGTACATCGACTTAGTCTCACATTAATCACGTTGTAAAATGTGATTCTGAAATGTCACACGTTAAGCAGGCGCTCGAGAATATCTTTTGTAAATTTACAACACTTGGGTGCATTCATTATAATAATTAACAATCCTGATAAAGGTATTAAAGTTTCAATAAAATGAAATAATGTGTACGTTCTACGAACAAGATAAAATGGCAACTACATCATTCGGAAAATCCGTCTGATAATTGTGTTTATTTATTTGGTTTTAGAATTGTTTAATGTTATATCTACCATTTTAAATTATGAACTATTGCTTTACTTAATATTTTCAAATTTATTTAATTTTATTTTACTTAAAAAAAATAGTTAATGACAAATACAGTTAAATTAATGTTCATCTACTCTGAAGTGTTGTTGTCTTATGACGAAAATATTTTTTTTTCCAGACAGCTACCGCCTGTACATACCCACGAATGATTACAAAGGTGGTACCACACCTAGAAAGCGATCAGTCGCAACTATGGATGCCCAATCTATAAGATCTGTAGAAACTCACGCCCCGCCTCCCACCAGTCCGGAGGACAACCAGAAACAAACTAAGTAAGACACAATTATTGTTTACGTACATCCCCTGAACCTATTTCTTTAAATTTTTAAGTAAATATATTATGTATTGATAGTTTTCATGCTCAATACCAGATTTTTTATTGTCATATAGGCATACGAGGTGACGCTAAAAATGAAATAGCTAAGCTATTTGATCGTAAGTGGTTAACGTTACTCGATACTATATTTTAAAATTTCGTAGGTATAATTACATAACGCTCTGTCCGTTAAAGGTATTGTTTCTAAGACTAAATACTAAACGTTTTTATTGTAGTTGTTAGAAAGTTTTGCAGAGATTTTAGTTTGTCGCACTTTTACGTACCTTCAGTAATAAAATTGTAACCATTTTTCCCAGGAAATATATAACATTGGTGACGAGTTGCATGTACGCTGTGTTACTGGTGACATGCGGTTTAATCATTTACATCGGAGATACATTGGTTGAACCGTCCGTTTCAGTGGTAAATATTATAATAACATATTAAATACTTAAAGGACAATACAGCGATGCAAATTTTTAATGCGATTTACGTTACTTTGAAAGAAATATTGTTATAATGTATAAAATACACTTTATATTGCTGGAATATGGAAATAATCGGTAATGTATAATTAAAACTCAAAAAGACAGGTTTTTGTTTCTTTAGTTTACGAGTACTACATTATTTTTCAATAAATTGGATATGTTGCTACTTATATCTAGATATTTATTGCTTATAGCAAATTCACTCTCTCTTTTTTGTTTTTTTTGGAATAGACTCTCATTTTATTTTACAGATATATTCGCTCGTCCTATGTGGAGTAGGAATGATTTACTTAATATTCTTGATAATAGATATAAACAGATACAAAACTCTAGCATTGAAGAATTTGAAAATCAAAGGATTACACGAAGAACAGATCGCTGAATATTTTAGAAAACAGGAGGTAAATCTTTTACGTCAGTAAATCGAATCTAATACTTAATTATTATTCTAACCTCCAGCATGATGATTTCGACAATACTACAATATGTAAAGGTCGAAGTGAAAACTAAGAAACATACAGAACCTATATTTATAAATATATATATATATATATATATATATATATATATATATATATATAAAAATGAATTGCCGTTCGTTAGTCTCACTAAAACTCGAGAACGACTGAACCGATTTGGCTTATTTTAATCTTGAAATATTCGTAGAAGTTCAGGGAAGGTGAGAAAATGTACTTATGTGACACAGACGAAGTTGTGTGAGCCAGCTAGTATATATGTATATATTATAAATATTTCAAGCAAAATAATTTAAAAAATCTTAAAATTATAGGAAGATTTCGGAAGTCCCAGTACCCCAGGTGATCGCACTCCAGAGCTCAGAACAACCACTTTTCCACCACCTGTTCTTATTCCAATGCAACATCAATACTGCTTCAGTCAAGGACGTCATTCGGGCAGCTTTTACCTCAAATTAGGAGCTGCAGGTAAGAGCTAAGAGCTAGTAAAGCTATTTACTAAAATATAAATTGTGAAATATTGCTTCTAATTTTTCGTTACCATAATTGACGAAACGCTTTATACCTACGGATGTTGTTTTAGTCACTCTATTAAAACACAATAATTACACTGATTAATTATCTATCAATAACTTTGGATTTTGAATCTTATTTAGGGATGTTGAGCATAAAATGGAATTGAAATGAAGCCACCCGTATTGAAGGTTAATAATTTCATAAAATTTCAGGTTTTGCTCTTGGTCATTTGATTCATTCTGTTCTCTTGCTTGCTGTTCAAATTGGATATTTCTTAGACGACGACATTGACAATGAGGAATGTGTTGATATACTACAAGTGGTTCTGGACGTTTTGTTTCCACTCTACTGTTTCCTACAGCTTTACTTCATATTCAAGTATTCAAATGTCATCATCTTACGAGCTCAGGTAAATTCAAAAATAATGTATTTGTTTGGTTCTGCGTCACTGAAGTAATGAGACGTAGTTTCTTTAAAGTTTGCAGTTTAAGTATATTCAATTTAACTAAACAAAGTTGTAAAAATTGTTTCACTTGCGGAAAACTGTTGGTTTAAATTTTTTCTACTTTTTAACGAGATCAACCTCTTCCGTATTTTTCAGAATTTAGCGAGATTTGCTTTCATGCATTTGATCGGCAGCAGTCTTTGTTTCTGGATATCAGCTATTGTTCGTGAGACTATCCTAGCGCTGACGTTGTACGCAAACAGTATTTATGGAAACACTAATGACGACAGCAGGATATCAGCGTATTCGAGTGTGAACAACACAGAAAACTACTACGGTAATTAATAATAAATATATTTTCGTTGATCATTATACCAACAATATATTTTGGAAATCATTATGCTATCATATAAGTTTATTACTACTTCTAATAAATAATGTAAAAACCAAACTGAAATAAAACATTTAACTAATCTTTTATTACCAATTTATAGAGCTGATTTTGCACATATAAAACATTGAAAATGTGAGTCAACAGTGTACTTAGTAGGTACATATTTGTAATACAAATTCTTTGGTTTCAGATTATCGTCACATGTCACCTATGCTGGAAACGAGTAGATTTATAAACATAAGTAATCTGTACAACGAAGATTGTATAGCATCGAAAGCTATTTCTTCGATATTTGAAAATTTTTCGCCGTACCTTTACCCCTTCAGTGTGGAATTCAACATTCTAATTGGTAAGAATTATTGTATCGTTTTTATATTATTTCTTAATCTCAATGAATATTTTAAAAATTAATCAATTAAAGAAAATAAGATTCAAGATGACTGTGAAGGATGTTTTGTTCGAACCAGTCTTGATAAGTAAGTTTTAACCACTGAAATATATTTTAGTTGCTGTATACTTCATCATTTGGAGTAACATCGGTAACTGTGACAATGAAGACAATGTATCTGAAACTAATTCAACTGATGACGACAACAATACTATTTGCAGGTACACCTATTTGAATACTAGTTGCTCATTATACTTAGTATTCTATACTAATATTATAAAGAGGAAAGATTTGTTTGTTTGTTTGTATGTTTGTTTGTAATGAATAGGCTCCGAAACTACTGGACCGATTTCAAAAATTCTTTCACCTTCGGAAAGCTACATTATCCCCGAGTAACATAGGATATATTATATTTTAAAAAAAATTAGGGATCCGTATGAAAATATCTACCCTATTTATGCGTACGCTGCAAAAACTATTGACAATAGAACAAAATGATGTACTACGGGTTTTTAGGTCTTTGTAAGACAAACAAAAAAGTCCGCGACAGCATATATCTAACTATCATAGTTTAGTCACAATAACCGCTTTTATGTTTATAAAAATAAAAAAATTGTCCGAAAAATTAATTTAACATTACATGAGTATCGTTATATTAACCCTTATCCAAATTAAGTATTATGTTATCAAGATTATTAATGTAGAAGTAAATTACTTTTTGTTTTATTCCAATCGGACTTTTCGTTGAGAAGTTATGACGAGTATAAAACGCAAAAAAGTATACCCAACGCGATCCGCGCAAATAACAACATTGCGAGTACTGTTTGAACCCCTTTGTGACGCAGACGAAGTTGCGAGGGTCATCAAGTATTGTATAAATAAGTATTTAAACTTTATAATTATTACTAACACCAGTACTTTTGATTTGTTTATGTTTTAATAAGTCTATTTTCTCGTTGTATCAAAACATCAAGTTAAAAATATTATATACCTAAAAGTATTATTTAGTAGAACAATTAATTTTGGTAAATCTCAAATGTACCTAATGTACACATAAACCGTTAGCAAAATAACTTACTCAGTTACTTAATTGCACTACTACACAAACACATAACACCCTCGTTTTGTCAAAATGAATCTATCCTATAACCTAATACTATTCGAAACTATTCATACATCTGATGCAATGATTAGCTACATTTCACCAAGCAATATTATTTTATCAGGATTCCAACAGCAAACGAAGACAATGATTTTACAAGTAACATTGTGATCCACGCTGACTGTCACGCCTCCAACAAGGGTCTGTTCGCAGGACTGATCCTTATGGTCATCATCGCAGGAATGCTTATCATTGGTTTCGTCTTCAGCAGTGTTGGAGAGTAAGTATTTCTCTGGAACGATTTTCAGCGCTATGTAATAAAAAGCCTCCCAGTGTTGGTGTTTCTATCGTTTGAAGAACTACGAGAAAAGTAAAAAAATACCTCATTCGTACTTTATAGTTAATGTTTACCTATAAGTAAGGTATTCATGTCAAAACTATTTCATTTGTTATGAAAAGTATTTTTTTCTTTTGATGAAATTGATATGATTACTAAAATCATTGTTTTTTTAGGGAGTTCTTAGAAATTGGCTACCTGTTAAATAGCTGCACAAAACTTGCACTACATTCTTTGATGTTACTTACCTCCGTGATCACCTTCAATCAAATTCGGAAATTGGACATCAATGAGCATCCCATCTCTCTCCTCGACGATGTGTTGCTCTTCATCTGTCTGCCTGCATTCTTTATGGAAACAGTGTTCTCTTTGATCGCTACCATCAGTATACTGAACATCGTCAAAACTATTGACTTCCTTGTTATGGTATGTTTCAATCCTATTATATATATAAAATTCTCGTGTCACAGTTCTCGTTGCCATACTCCTCCGAAACGGCTTGACCGATTTTGATGAAATTTTTTGTGCTTATCCGGTATCTATGAGAATCGGCCAACATCTATTTTTCACGAACAAGAACACTACTTTTTGTTGTAAAATCATCACCTGTTTATGCACAATCTGTTCTAAATCATCAAATGTTTTTTCTTGTTTGTAAATCCAAACGGCTTGTAAAGGTCCACTGATAAATTCACAGTAATTGAAATGATTTATCCTAATATGTATTTAAATAAATTTTTATTTACAGTTGATCCAAGTAATAGTTCAAACTCCACTAATAATGGACGGGCTTCGTCGCTGCAGTAACACGAAAAAGCTTCGTCGAACCAAGCCTGGACGAGAACTACTTATGTTCCTACTGATCGCCAACGTGGGGATGTGGCTCTTCTATACATTCTCCTACAAATCTCCGGAGAGCCTGGATGAACGATACACCTTCTACGGCAAAGTGATGTGGAGTATCCTCGGGCACGTCAGTTTACCTCTCATCATGTTCTATAGGTTCCACTCTAGTGTGTGCTTCGCTGATATCTGGGATTCGGCGTACAAACCCGGTTCGGAACATTAATGTTACAATTGTATTATTACTTTATGCTTTTTGTAATTAATTTAAGGCCATTTAAATTAGATTTAAGTGTTAGTAGGATTTAGAATCTTCAGTTAAACTTTTTTCAGCCATACTAGTGAAAATAGGTAGTTATTATTGTAGTCATAAAAATAAACCAGCGATTTTAAATATGAATTAAATGTTGATAAAGTTTTAGGCACCTGTGTAAATACTTTATTCAACCAATTTCATACAGCTAAATATTGTGTTATTACTTTTTGTATAATAATAGTTAGTAGTCAGTAGTCACTAGTCGTAGTCAAATTGCGTTTTAGATATTATGTGTATTCTATTTAAGAAAAATAATGTTTTAATACGGTGATAATAGAGTATATTTCATAAGTTAGTAGTATTTGAATTTTATACAAACTTTACGAACAATAAAATATTAAAAAAAAAAAATATTTTACTTCATTTATTTAGTCCTCTTTCGTCATAAACTGATTTGCAAAGCTTAGCTTAGCCTATCCTAGCTAGAAACTGTCTCGAAGAACTATTTTTGTGAATCGTATATTATGTGCTTACTAAGCAATAAAAATACAATTACTCAATAAGAAAAACATAAAATAATTTCCAGTATATATTTTATACTATGCATACCTACAAGGTACTCGTATTTACTCAAGTAATTATTTTGTGCCTAAAATGCAAATAGGTTATCTAGGAAGTACGTTTCACGCTGCCGTCTTAGGTTACCGACTGAGACGACTAATTAATGTTGGGGCAACCTGATGCAATTATCGAATATTAGGTTAAGTACTCCACGTACGGCCTCCCTGGCCGAGACTATGCACTTACCTCAGGTATAACACATAACTGAGTTGTATACACTAAGTTTATTAATAAGTTGAACGTTGTGTATTTTGCTAATGGGGTAGTTGCTAACCAAACTCGTATTAAGAAAAAAAATATGATTGTTCAAAACACATGGATCTGATTTTGTTTTCAAACACGGTTCACGTGATTGTCAGTAATTATCTAACATAGGTGATCACGTAATATTATTATACATTTTGTGCGTAATAAAGAAAATTGATTACCTACATGAAAAATTTCCATGCGATTACCAAACCAGCTCCATAGTAGTTACAATATAAAATACATAAAATAAAGCAAACCAAAATGTTGACCGGCTTGTGTTTCATTTTCAAGTCGCATTTTATACTTTAACGCGTAGTTTTAAAACTCAAAATCGATTATAGTTTCGTGTGCGTTGATACAATTTAGTTTCGCGTACCGGTGGAAAATATGATCCGCGAGTGAAGCTGCGGGACAGTGCACGGATATGCGCTCGGCTGACCAATGCCACTGTTGTCTAATTGTTTCCGATCTCCTCTGAATAACCACCGCGCGTATTGACGAAATTCGAACACGTGAATAGGGACTGATAAAGGCTCCCAATACTCCGTTGACCTTTCAACGTGTGTGAATGGTGTCATTGATTTCGAACTAAATTTGAATATCTTTACATGAATACTGGTCACATTATTTTGCCAAAACGTTTTGTTATATTATAGACAGTTTGAAGTCTGTTCTTTTTATCATAGTATCTTTCCTTTTATTCCTAAATAGTTTATCTTAATTGTTGTAACAATAAGTAACAATCAACCGCAGATCATAAAATAATAAGCATACCTACACTTTAAGGCCTCTATCAGGTTTTTTCAGCTTAACCTATTTATCCATCACATTAGACTATTATAGTTAAATTGCTATAATATAACATTATCAAACAAATATGAAAGTTTTTCGTTTTATGTTTAGTACTTACCTAGATTTTTTTATTACTTAATTATCATGGTTTTACAACCTACAACCAAGAGTGTAGGTATTATAATACAATATAAACCATATACATTACTTTGTCAAAGAGTAACTTTTATGAATATTTTTCCCGATACCAAATGATTTACTATAATATATTATATTATGAAAATGAATCCTGAGTGCACTAATTGGTTTGCAGTATCAGCTTTTAAAATATTATGGTGGATTTTAAAGTGAGTCAATTATGATGTGTTTTTGACATGTTAAAATATATTATTTTATATTTGTATATTCCTTCAATTCCTGTTTTTTACAGATTTTGACTACAAAAAATTGTTTGATAGGATAATTTAGATTAATGAATTCTAAAATTAATTCGTGTTTGTAGTAAATTGTTCAAAAAACAAAGAAGTTTTTTGATGTTTCTGTAGAGACACGTTAAGATATCAAGCTTCTTGGCAAAATATTATTATTGTAATTGTTTCGAAGTGGTGGCACACTTCTCATGGAATTGTTTTTAACAAAATTGGATGAGATGAGATAAAGAATTACGAAAAATAAGCGGCAATATTAAAGAAGCGATACATGAACATTTAGTTTATTATACTCCAACTTAACAACCGTATAAAAATATTCAAAACAAAGGATTACATTAGTTCAAAACGGTTTTTATGACTGATTCTGACTATTTATTGTATGACAATGGGACATTACAGTGGATGGTTACCGTCAACGGTCACGCTTGGAGTGGTAAGCGGTAAGCGGCGCTCGCAGACCGGAAGGGTGCGACCCGGAAGCGACCCCACGACCCGTGACTTGCGCCCACGCATTACAGTATTGTCGCTCACATACTGAACACGCGACATCTCACAAACACTGATTTTTGATCAGTTGGCATTCAGATTTGAATCTGGAACGGTGATTGGTGAACATTCTAGATGAAAAACTTTAGTAGTTTAGCACAATATAGTGTGAATGATCAATAAACAGGATTCTCAGGTGTGGAGAGCCACTTTATCAATGGTATTAACAACGTAACACCAGCTGAAGAACCCTTCAGTTCGTACGAGTGTCAATTAAGAGGCAATAGGTACTACACATCGCGTTTTATTGAACGGTAAGTGACTTATTGGAAAGGCAGATCTGTCTTAATAATGTTCTTGTATTTGTAGATCTATTTTGTCTGACCCAAATTAAGGTATTTTTTTGTATTAGGATTCGAACAATGATCGTTCGGTATAGAAAAAAATAATTTAATTTTATAGTAATTTCAACCACTAATGCTTTAGAAATGAAATGCACGAAATGTTAAACTTTACATAGTACTGTAAAATGAAAAATAAATAATTAAATATTCTATTTATATGATTTATTTAAAAAGTAGAGAGTGAAATATAAAGAAAGTGAAATTAACTAACATGTCAAAGAATACAGCTTTTTAAGATTAGAGCTATAAGTACCAACTACAATTAAGTTAATAGGACCAAAACCCTCAAGGAAAACGTCGTCAAAAATTGCGGAAACCACGATAGATTCAATATGTCACTGTTAATGTGTGTAAAAGGGGGCATTCACCTATCCAATATTACATTAGGCTGGAAATCCGCAGAGATCTAATACCTACTGTGTATGTGATGTGATGGATATCTAATATTCTTGATTTTTGCGTAAGTTCCTATTTATTTCAAATAAAATTCAGAGTCAAAATAATAATTTATGAACTATGCTTCTGTAAATGATTTACAATAAAAGTTCTACGACAATGTTATGTAAAGCTAAACTGCAAATTTATCCTTAAAAATGTAAATAGGTACTTACGTAGTAATAGTGCACATATGTAAAAAACATACACGAAAAATAAAAAAAGTATTAAACACTGGAAAGAACATGAGATATAAAGTATATGTGCGAGCGATTCCGTTTCATGGAACAGAAACTTGATTATTGTGATAATTGTTTATGCATAATTACTTTTACACATGCTCGAAGTAATATGTAAAAGGAAGGCCTCGAAGACGAACCTCAACCCTTGCCCTTTGTCTGAAGGGAGTAGTACCGAGCCCTCGATGTGTCGCCACACACACACTAAACCAAACGAGACATCCATGGCCGCCGACTTATTTGGGGTGTAAAATTGAATTACTTTGGGAAATAAGTATTTACGAAAATGCTTTTAGTGAACTCTTGAAAACGTACCCAATACAATATGAACAAAACGCGATATATTGTATGACAATAAAATATATTCGTAGACGAAACATTTATACTTTTGATTTTTGAAGCAAAAATAAAATTCATATTAAACTTATAACAACGTATAAAAATTTCAGTGGAGACCTATCGAAAGGCTTGTTAAGCCGTAGTTAGCTAATCAATTTGACTATTCTCGGGGTAGTCTGTGCTGATCAAAGACGCGACGTCGCTCGCCCGGAAAATTGGCCGAGCCCAATGAATATTATTAAACTCTTCAATAGTTCCATGTACTTTATACTAATTATGTAAACTACGTTCAGACGTTGTTAGTAAATGCTTTTTTATTTTCAAATTGATGTTCTATCCTTTGTTCTAGAAAACTAACTTTCTCCAATAGGTATCTATTTACAATACATATTTAAATTTATTTGCTTTTTCAACCTTCTTGAGTCTTTTGCTTTACGCTCTAAAATGTATTACAAACAGTACAATTTTACAAAAAATGATTCATTTTTTAAGATCTAGCAATAATATAATACAAAAATAAAGTATTTAGACTTCCCATCGAACTATGAAAAACGACACAATCTCTACATGAATAATTTAGGCATTATATCTAGCGTCGGCTTAATCCCGCGGCCGTGTTTCAGTGTAGCACATGTCACGCTTCGACGACCATATTTAGAGATATGTGACGATCCAGCGAATGCCCAGTGAACCGGCAGAGGATGTGAGTTATTAAGTGGTACACTTTCAGGTGATCTGTCGAGTGAGAGAATCGCGCCCACCCGGCTCGCTGTTTGTTAAACCCTCGCTTGTACCGGACAGGGAATTAATAAAACGAAATATCTCATATTATATTCATCGTAATTAAATTTTAGAACAATACACTAGATACCAATGTTTGTAATTTATCAAGTAACTAGGTACTTTTCTTTCTTTTAAAAATACAGAGTTTCAATGATTTCAATTTCAATTTTCGAAGTTTATATTGCAATCATCTAGTACAGATATTATGAGATTAGATAAGATAATATGCACGTTATTATATTCAGTTTAGAATCCATACTATGATCATTTAAATAACTATAATTATTATATGGAACACCCTTGGTTTTTTATACGGAAAAGCGTACCTTTATATATTAATTAAATTTAGATACGAAGATACGTATAAGTTTATAATGAAGATGAACCAAATTAAAAAGGCACATTTAAATTTACCACATCCATTGGTTCGTACATTGATGTGGCATACCGCTCCATGCGGTTCATCCATTTGTGACATACCTCTGATGTTATTCATACCATATCAAACGTTTTGATAGCATTACACGGATTCATCTCTACTAATCCCATATCTGAACTGAACGGGTAATCTGAAAGGACCGTCGATAAATGCAACATTAGTCGTCATCAGATATTATAAGCTATATTGCATAGCGTGGGCAATCTAACGTTTGCATTTTTAACTACTGTTTATTTAGAGCATGACAGCTCAAATGTCATTAAATTTGTGTCCATAATGTAGTTAAAGGTTTGACATTTACGAAATGGGACGCTATATGCTTGAACAAAATTGGGAAACATTGAAAAGTTACTTCCAAAGTGGTGACCTCGGAGGCTATGTCAATAAGCAAAATTGTCGCATATGCGTGTCGGAAAATCCACACATCACCATTGAGAAGCCAATGCACCCACAAAGAGTTACGGTTTGGTATGGGTTTTGGTCCGGCGGCATCATTGGAAAATGAGCAAGGAACCGCCGTTACGGTCAATGGCGAGCGTCACCGTGCCATGCTCAACGAATTTTTGTTTCCAAAAGTTGAAGAGTATGACATGGACGACATTTGGTTTCAACAGGATAGCGCAACATGCCACACAGCCAACATGACAGTCGAACTTTTGAAAAATGCCAACTTTATATGGCCCACCTCTTTTTTGTTTTAGTATATTATGGTCACTATTTTATATGAAATTTTATTTGTAACACTACTACTACTCCTTTTAGGTACTAACTACTTACTATATCGGAATATGAGACAATTTGTTTCATACTTAAAATAAATTACTCCTAAGTAAATATAACACTTTATTCGTTCATAACTTCATTACTCAAACAAGTTAAGTCGGGTCAGAAAGGCAATATTTTATTGGCATTAGTTTATTACAAATTCAAACAGAAAAAAATAAGTTCAATACGACTAAACTTTCAAGAACATTCTCTTTGTAAAACCACTTACTGAACAAGAAGCGAGGCACCCTAGATAATGAAAGGCATCCTGTTTTCCTAATAAGCACTTAAACTGTGCAGTATGGTTAGCACAAACAAAGTTGGCCCGGTAAAATTAATTAGCCAGCGCAGGAACACAAAGCTAATATGGTGTATCGGAGGCTGCAACCGGAAGTGGGCTTCATTGCCTGTAAATCAATATCCGGTGACCACGCCTGTCACTCGTCCAGCTCTTATCTCCGATATAATTCATTTAAGAACATGGTATAAAAATAAAATATTTCATAAAATAACTCACATCCTAAAGATCTATGTGATGACTTAACTAACGCAGGCAGACGAGCGTAAGCGGTTACTGTGAGCGGTTACTGCCGCTCATGGACCTCTGCATTGCCAGAAGACATTGCGAGGCCGCTACCTACAACCTACCCTTAAGGACTCTCTTCAAGCCTCGTTTGAAGAAGGACAAGTCAGATAAGAAATCTGAGAAAATTAACTAAAAATATTGCTGCAAATATTTTTAATGAGTAGGTACTATAGTATTAATGTGATATAAAGTTTGGTTGGCAATAAAAACTACTTCTAATCTCGTGCATCCCGTAAAATAGGTCCGTTTAAAGTGCTCCCGAGGTAAAGTTTAGAGCGGCTCGTAAAAATGAAAAACTTTTCTTTATCCAGATTCCAGACCGTAATTTGCAACTAGAATGTTACAATCGCCGTTTTAATAAAACAAAAGGATTTTATACAGATACTAATCAAACAATGCAAGTATCCTGATATTTTTGATAGAACACATATTATAATCAATTATTATAATGATATCATGCAATTACACTACGAGACCCAAATTATTACATATCGGCATTTGTTACGTACATAGATCTTAATTTTGAGTTAAGTATTCCATCTCTCTACGCCTTGAAATAAGTTTTTACAAAAGCAGACCCGTCTGACGTCGTTCATATAAACTCCTCAAAAAGCTATTAATAATAATAAAAGTAAAAACATAGAAGGCTTGCTTATGACGTTAAATGAGATCATGACAGTTTACCACAAGAATTAATAAATAATCAGGAAGAATATATGTAACATTAAAATTTATTGTTTTATCTTAGCAGTCAGACGAGTGGGTGCCTAAACTAGAAGTACCTATAAGGTCACATAGTCGTATGAACTTATGTGCTATGCAGTGGGTGACAACCACCTACCTACATTGTTATATCTATTTCAAACTCAATTATGATTATAAATAAAACCATCTAACAATAGACACGTGAGTAGGCAGTGATAATATTATTGTGACGTCAATGGTAGCCTCAAATATTTTGAACAAATGAAATATGAAAGTGTAAATGACCTACAGCTATTTGTTATTGAAGGATAATTAAGATTTAAATGAAATAAATTAGTTTTTGTCCTTCTATTAACGCACTAAGTACTAATTATTTTAAGTTAGAAAAACTTTTATTTCATTGAAAATAATATCTATATGAATTTAATTTTTAAAATTGTATCAAAACAAATACTAAATTGTCCAAATGTGCAGACGAATGAAAACTTTAAAAACAAATTAAAAAGTTCGTTGCGGTAAAAATATTTTTCATTTTTAATCTTACGTTTCTTACAAGATCAACTTACTGTGTTTCATTAAAAGTTTGTTATCGAATACAACTTCCATTGCTCATAGAGTTTCAAACATGTTGGTGGAAATTTTCCAGCCATCTCGGAACTAAGTCATGATTGGACGTGAATAATATTAAATGTAAAGTTCTAAATACCTAATTTTACAAAATATTGTTACAATTTTTTTATTCCGGCTAATAACTTTTATGAACATGTTTCATATTATGATTGTAGGTGAAACTTCCTAAAATGCAGTATTGGAAGTACTGCATTTTAGGAAGTATTTAACTCTGCTTCATAAAAAACTTCATTCAAACAAAAATCGCCTCTCTAAAAAAACAGGTCATCTGCAGCACCTAATCGATTTAAAAACACGATAAAGTCGACGTCGATACCAATTTTCCATAACAATCAGCGTTTAATTTCACCTCTAGTCATAATAAAAGTGTGCAGGAGGCGTGAGAGCATACGTCGGTGTAATGAAGATTTGAAGATAATCGAAAGAGCGCTCGCTCGGCAGACGATTTATTTGCAGCGCGACCGGCCGGATAATAATGTCTTTAACGACGCTTCCGGCCCTCTGCCGGCTCGTTTTACCACCCTACTCTACTTGAACACAAACTAAACTCGAATAGTTCAGTGATCGAACCTAAGCTACAATGCTTTTCTCTGTTCTGCACATACACTGAATTCTGCAGAACTATTTGAAAAATACAATGAAAATAACTTATTATTACTTTTGTTTTTAGGTACGTCAAGAGATGCCGTCTAAGGATTTAGTACAATAATAATTGGTAATTTTAAGCGGGAGTCTAAAATTGATAATATTCATTTGTACAGCATACCCAACTGTCAAGAAAACACAAGATAAAATACCTACTACGAGTGTTACAAGTATAGTGCTTGTAATATTGGTTGTAAGTAAACGCAGCACAACCATCGCACCGTCTTCAAGTCGTGCTGTTCGCTTGTTGATAGACTTTCGACCCTACATTAAGTGTTTTCTCTGCAAACCTCTCACATCCGGAAAATATTAACTATCGATGTGATAGATTTTTCTTGAAGGCGTCCAAGAAAAATACATCTATCTATTGTGAATTTTGTTGTAATCGATCAAATAAAATATTACTAAATTACGATGTTTTCATCAATGTTAATGTTAAATAAACATCCGCATTATTTAGTATTTATTCTGTTTATTATTTGTATCTAAACCTATCCGTCCATTTTCTAAACATTAGCTCGCAAAGTCTCTTTAGTCCATTTACCATATAAGAATATTCTAAACCAATATTCTCCACCAAGATTGAATATTAAAGTGTATGTAGATTATTCAATAATGTAACTTTAAAACTCTCGTAATAAGGCAGGTTATATCCCGACAGGCGCGTCAATAAACATGACAAAATAGGCCCATAATAAATATGGAATAGGGTTTCCAATCAAGTCAACTTCGCGTCCCTCGATCCGCATCCGCCGCAGGAAGTTACACAGACTTATGCTTTTCAAGATACGCATTTTTCACAAATTGTTTTTTCATTTGTTTTCGTGAACAATACAAAAGATTATGGTGTACTTATCCGTCATTAGATACATATTATATTATTGTAATTACTAATTATATTATAGGAAAATTCTAAATATGCTTGGAAACATGTTTAAATGTATTAGATAGTAGTATCTCATCATTTCGGCAAATCAATTTTCTTTTGACCAATAACACAGGTCTACAAAAAAAATATTTTGTTTGGTGCCGCTAACTTTATGTTATTATTTGGTTAATTAGTCCCCAAGACGTCGTGGGAAACTGTTAAATTCGCAAAGCTACGTTCAGGTTTGTACCGATCGATCATAACCTAAAAAATGTATTTTATAATACTTAATGTTATTATAATCAATTATTTTTATTTTTTTTAAATAATAATATCGATATGTCGTCGTGAAAGTGTTGTGTAAATTATAATCCATGTCTAGAAAACCTATAACAGATGCAGAGAAGAAGACATACGTTGATTACTTTAATATAGAGATGAAGGCTCTTGGCAAACCATATGTTCCAAAAATTGTGTGCAAGTTGCGTAATGGAAATTTAGGACAGTGGGCAAACGGTAGGTAAACGTAATCATTTAAAGTATAGTGTGCCGATGATTTGGACAGAACCAAAAAATAACATTGATGACTATTATTTTTGTGTTGTAACTTGTACAGGGTGCGCCAGAGAAACTTACTTATTTGAAAGGTCAATAAAAAAAAAGTACTTCAGTTATTGTTTTAATTTTTTTTTTATTTGAGAATACAATATACCAATTGTTTTTTTTATGCAGTCTTAAAAATGACATCGTATAAATGGCGACCCCCATTGCGCATACACTGATGATGTCGATTTTTGAAATTCGTATCCACTCTTCGCAGCATATGATATATATATCAATCGGTATGTTGGTAATAGCGTCGCGAATGTTGTTCTTGAGGTGTGCTATGGTCCGTGGTCGATCGATATAAACCAGGGATTTCAACTAACCCCATAAAAAGAAATCGCATGGAGTCAAATCTAAAGAGCGTGCCGGCCATTGGAGATCGCCTCTGAGAGATTTGAGGCAGTCGGGGAAATGTTGTCGCAAAAAATTCATTGAGTCTCGTGCTGTGTGTGCTGTGGCTCCATCTTGCTGAAACCACACGTTCCTAACGTTCATCTCTTCGAGTCTTGGAAGAAAAAATCCTCGATCATGTTCCTGTAACGAGCTCCATTCACGGTAACTGCGCGTTCGTTTTCTTCAAAAAAATAAGTACCAATTATTCCCATTACCGACATCGCACACCAGACAGTAACTCCACAGACACTACCACACTCCCGAAATGAGTTAACCCACGACAGAATCGAATTACGGCCAGGAACGAGTCTGTAAGGAGGAATTTCAAAGCGAGATTTCAGACTTGCGAAATCTCGAAAACTACACGTAGCATTCATAAAGTAAGTATCAATTTTTTATTAGAGTACCGAACGTACTTGAAATCAGTTTTACTTTTAGCGGCACCAAAATCATTGTAGGCCTGTGTAATCATAATAAACTCCAAAAATTATTATCGTATTTAAAATAATTTATGCAAAAATAAAAAAAATACTAGAGAAAGTAAAACTTAACATCCAAAAATGAAATACAAACCTCTTATAATCCGTATCCATAATATTAAATCAGGAATCGTTTCTCGTAGCGTCGTAGAATTTTCCTCACGGGCATCGGTGTCGTCCGTTTGCATTTCCGTCGTAATATAGACAACTAGGTGACGCCTCCGGAACAAATTTTTAAATTGCCTCCCTGTCCCTCGAATTTGAGTTACGTCTTAGTTCATAGCTTGTAATTTATATAGCCAGTTAAACGTTTTGCTGGATTAATTAATTAAAAATGTAGAACTACTAAATGGATTCCACTTAGTTAATGAAGGTATTATATAACTAACTTTTTTAAAATTATTATATGTATTTAAATTACTAACATTAATCATATATTACATTGCTGCTAAAAAAAAGTTTAGGTAAAGTAAAATTTTATTTTCCGTTAAATCATTTAGTTGAAATTCATGTGCTGATTAAGTATTTAATATAATATTATAATTTAACTTCAAATCAACTATAAACACACAATAGTTCGAATGTGAATATTCCAGTCCTACATAGTTTCGATTCCATTCTTAATCAAATTAGCAATCACATAGTTGAAGTGCATACAACAGTGAAGTCTGGCAAGAACACCCTAATGTCGTAGGCGCGGTTGTCTCGTGTTTTAGTTCTAATGGAAACAATGCTCTCCGGGCCTAAGATAAGGGAAACTACATCAAGATACGTACGAGGCCACTTCGGAACTTTGTGTCAGCCGTACTCTATACAACTGTACACAGACACTTAACGTTTAATAGCTGGCTTGTTTACCATAATTAAGTTTCTCTGCTACATATTTATTGATAGTAAATTCAAAAAATGATTAATCGTATTCAAAATGTTGGTACGTTCGTATAAAATTAAACGTTCGTATGAGCGTTTTAGGAATTTCTATTGTCTACGCTTTTTTGTTTTTTTTGTTCTAATTAGATGAAGTTACATAATTGCAAATATTTTACATAAACTTTTAGTAAAAATAAAGTAAAACGATACTATAATATTGAATTAGGCTTCACAATATTCTTCTCTTAAGTACATTCAAATATGATATAAGAATATTAAGTGAACGCAACATTATATCCACGACTACGCTGGGTAAGTCAGGACATTAATTCGTTCGAATATATATTTGAATTCATATTTACATATTCTGGCGGCTTCGGAATGATTCCGTACTAGTTCTGTAATACACAAAATGAGGGAATCCCAAGATCCCGCTTACAAATTGAACCAAGCTGAGGGTTTATTCTGACGCAATATTATTAGGTACATGGAAAATTAATTTAATTTTACGCGTTACATATAATTTGTAATATGAGAAGCATTATTTAACATTAATAATTACAAACTATTAATAATTAGTTCAATTTCGTTACAATTTACACACTGATTGAGTTCAATTTAATTCCTTAACATGTAACGTAACTTAGCGACACGAAGTAGGAATTTATCTTTTATTATTAAAAATTATGAAAACCCTCTTGTTTTCTAGTGTATATCTAATAAATATTAATAATGATGAAATCCTTGACGTTATCTATTTTTGGTTTCTCAACTAAATTGCATTGATAGAACAGAATAAGCAGGCAAAGTCCGTTGAGACCAGCACAGTGTCCGAATGAAGTGTGCATACTAATTCGTGTCTCGTGGTCTTGGGAGGACCATTCAAATAACAAGCGAACCCAGCTTACAGGGATATGTGAGGCAGACCCAAGATTTAGTTTACAACTTAGATTACAAACAGCTCCAGCCGCGGTCAAGAATTATACAAGTAATCTAGCAGACCGACGTGTACGTGTTCCCGAAACAATGGTTTAATTGAACAGTTTTCAATTAATATTATGGGTATTATGTGGATTATGCTTAAATCTTATAGCTATGAATAGCAACAACGAGACTAAAAGTTTGAATACATTTCGCCTACATATTATAAACTATAGGTGATTTATTTTTTATTTATAATCTTGACGATCGTTTTTCGGAAATGAATTCTATGTTGTTATATATTAAACGTTTGAACTAATATACCTATATAGTACTACGTATATACATAAATGAGCATAAAAATACCAGAATAACTGTAAAACTTGTAGCATTTCTGACTAATGAATAAAAGAAAAAATATATAAAAGAAAAGATCACAACCCGCTGCAACTCATAAAATACTGGTCCTCGAATAAATTACGTTTTAATTGAGTCCCTCTTGAAGCTGTAAACAAATAATTAGAATTGTAAATCAGGTAATTTATAATTTGACAAATGCCGCAAAAGTTCTCGTTTTCTTTTTGAACGAAACCAAACTTATTAACGAAAACAATTATAATTGAGTGGATTAAGGCTTCACATTTCTGAGAATAATGAGTAAAGTTTGAAGGTTCTGTAAATTAAACCATAACCGTATTGTGTATTAAACAATTTAAACAAAAGTTATTAAAATTTTACTCGATATACTTATTTTAAGTGAATCCTTTAACGTGATTTTTTCTAACGTACTTTTTTACCTTTTACATGCATTTACGTTTAAGATTAAAAGATCCAATCACCACCCCACCTCTCGTAGGCTCTCGGACGACACCGGTAGGCTTCGCCCGTGTCCCTGTTAGATGATTGGCTGCGGAAGGGATGGGGTGAGGGATGACGTATGCGAGCCAACTTTTCGCGCTGGAAAACCAGTTGTAGTGGAGGAGTCGAACAGAGCAGCCGCCTACAGCACTCCCGGGGTTGCAGTCCTGTCGATCCCGTCGCCCTCGAAGGTAAGTGAACATTTCATTTAATTAAAAAGCAATTTCAAACCTCATGTTACTTGGGCATAGACAACTTGATGGACGAAGTTTGAAATAAAAGCTTATTTTTTAATGTAGATCTAAATTACGTTTGAGAAGAATGTTTCTTACATACTTCGACTTTATTAACTTTTCTGAAACTATTTTTCCTGTTTGCGGTTCATCGTAAGTCATTAGGATTATTGGGTTGCCCAATAATATAATAGGGAAAAGAACATGATATGTTCATATTATATTTGTAAGGGATCTCTTTACAAAACTTTTGCAAGTTTCAGGATTTTATTAATAAGAATAATGTTATAAAATTTTTGTTGTATTATCTGAAAATTCAGAAAATTCGAGAAAAAGGTAACTATCTAATATTTGTAATCCGTTTTAAATTTAAAATAGTGAACTGCGGAAATAAAAATGAGAATCTATTCAATCGATTAAACGAAGGTTAACCGAAAACTGTTTTAAATTATAATTAAATAAATTAACTTTTTTAATTATAACAATGCGGTTTTGTAAAAAATACAAATTTTCTGACATGCAAATAGGCATGCGAACGTGTGCCTAGCTCACCAAATGGTAAATTACAATGAAGTTATTATTATATTACTTTTTGGATTTCTGGCAACGAAAATTAACTAAGATTATTATATTACCGATGTTTTTTAAATTTTCTTTTAGATTACAAAATATTTTGAATTAATTGTAAACTAAATTAAAATTCTCAATTCTGTGATTTTTTACTGAAAGCACGGGCATTTCGATGGGGTTGAAGTCTACCAACAAAGTAAGTGGTGAAATTATTTTACTGTATAATATTAAAATGTGAAATTCTTTACACACTAGCAATTATTCCCACATCACTAACATATTGCAATATAATATCAATTTCTACCACAATTTCAATTATCTAATTGATATCGATATTTGGAAGCGTTCAAAGCGCGATTACGGGAATAAGTCATTTAATACAAAATAGATATGTTAATGGTGTTTGTATATTTTTACTTCAATTAAAAGTTTTGGACCTGTAGGCGTAATGTGGACAGATCTCCCACAAGGTGGATTCGTGATGGTGGTTACAAATAAAGACTAAATATTATGGCAAAGTTGAGGAGAAACCTATGTCCAACAGTGGACGTCTACAGCTGAAAATGACCAGAAGAGATGATGACAAATCATCCAGGAGTATGAAAATAATCTATTTGGAGACTTCCTCAAAACATCTTTAAGTTAAAATTATAATTTCAGGCGATTTTCTTCCAAAGAGTCTCTACTGCCTACGGTCATCGAATATCCTCATGATGTTGTATGATGTTTTATAATAAATTATTCTATGTAAAATAAAACGAATTTTATCAATCCAGTCGTTTTTCTTATTTTATGTATTGTTTTCGTATGTGTGTGTCAATAAAAAAATACCTACTATTCATTTTATTTGAAGTTTACGCAATAGTGCTCTAATAATAAATGTGTTCTATAATATTATCAAGCATTAAGCATTTGCTAATATAAAAATGTTCCCTTTAAAATAAATTACCTTACAACTTACTGCATTACAAATAATGTTTGTAAGTGCTCTTAGGAAAACTTCAAGAAACAAATATATCATTATTTTCAAGAATCAAATATATCAAAACAATATATTCTTCAAAGTGTAATTCGATAATAAAAATAAAATAACCCAAACAAATCGCTGACTAAAATCATTTCGACGTGAGTGAACCGAAGCGAATTTTTCCAAGCACGTAATCTCTTTCCGGGTCTCACATTATAATCACATACACGGAGATCTGCTTTAGGAATATTGAATTTACTTGCTCATGTTATTGATATAATATAATTAAAGTAAATCGATATTTTATAGGTTTTAATTTTCTGTTAGTTCTGATAGTTATTTTATAAAATTTCAAATACGAATTTAAAGTTCGCATCCTTTTATTAAATTTCGATCATACCAAAAGTTTATTCAATTAATTATTATAATAGGAGTAAAAAGATGAAATATTATAGTGATGTTGAATGTTTTGAATAAAAGGAATCTCTGAGCAGTAAAATAGATTATAAAATATTAAACATAACTGCCTAATCTCAAATTTCTTCTTTCATAGTTTTACAAAATATGAAACGATACTTCTCGTCGATTAATTATTTGAATATTTAAGCAATTATGTTCAATTAGTCAAATAAGCCAAACTATAGAACTAAATTAAAACTAATCCATTCTCAATCCAAATTAAGCTTAATTCACACGGATATTGATGCAAAGTAAAAACGACAACGTTGAATGATAAAAGCTAGTTTCGCAACAAAGTAATGAATCCCTTTCAGTGGGCACATCGCTTCGGTCCAGTCATCTAGTAATGAAACACTGGGCCGCTCTGGAACCACTCGACGGCCACTGTACACAAACCCAGTTTTGTTTTCACTCGCTGAACACTTGCCGGACCATGCAACGTACTTTGGCATTGTCGGGGCAAAAACAAGCTTTATTTTTATTAACATAGTTTTATTATTAAAATAATGGGCGAGTTAGTTTTTTTACGTTTTATAACATTTAATATGAGAGAAATAAATTAAAAACTGTACATTTTTCGAATAAAATTTTTGGAATACACCTATTCAATGCACCTTGACATCAATTTCTGTAACCGTTATTTCGTCTTTAAAATCAATTAACCATTTCTCAGTAATATCTTGCATTATATTCTATTACCAATTTCCGCCCCTCATAAACAAGTACAGTTTATTTGTAATTGCAAAGCTTCTTTAGCGCAGAAAAGTGTTTACATAAATTACCTACTGTAAACTCTTTGAAAATAAATTAAAGATGTTCATAGAAATCAATAAGTAATCGGAAAGTCTTTGAGTAAACATCGCTTCACATAAAATCACTCTCAAACATATTTGTATTCGATTTGTTTTGCGACATTTTATATTTGCTTTTTAATGAGTTTTGATTTCATCACGTGCTACCGAAACCAATAAAACTTTTTACATTTAATTTTCATTTAAAAGGAAAATGTGAAAATTTCTTTCTTGTTAAAAGTACGACTAGTTATTATAATTCAACAAAATTATTTTAATTTTTTATGATCTTGATTTACCTTTATAATACTGGAAATGCAATAAAGACAAATAAAATACCTATTTAAAAGGCCACACAAAATCAACCCCAGCTTTGGCAATTATTTTATAGGTACCGTAAAAACATATAAAACATTTAATTTTCAAACTTAATTACAGACACACATTCATTTTTATACCGATTAGATCTTCTTTCGTTGCATTATAAAGTATATCAAAATCAGGTTGTTCCAAAATTCAATTTTAAACCAAATTTCACGTATCGCTTCAAAAATTAAAGCAGATTCTTCCATAAATATTCCTTCAAGGATCATTTTATTTCTAGACACGATGGATAGATAAAGTGATAAGATCCTAACATAGATATCATCTACAAAGGCCTCCGATAACATAACGATCTCCTAATCCAACAATAGATTGATACACAATCACACATTCACACAGAGATGTCGCCGTGAACTAGATTGATAGAATTCGCATGTATCCTCTTTAGAGCGACCATTGTGGACACGTACGTCGACAATGGGTAAAGGGAACGTGCCGGTGTGAATACGCCTCCGACATCGCAGACCTGTCACCGGTACTCAGATGTATTCCACATTCGATAACTTCGCTCTTACGTCGAATCATCGACAGTCGATGCGGACAATCGTTGGTCTGGTTCGATTATGACGCCAGACATTTGAATACCCCGATATTTTGGGATGTTCTCTGATATTTTTATTAGATAGGTATATAGGTAGACGAGCTTACGGCCCATCTGATATTTTTACTTTGTTGCTGTTAATATGCAGGTGTACATTAGTTTTTAGTTCTAATTTATAAATATATACATCGACGAATAGACGAATCTGTAGAGAAGGTTTTAAAAAAAATATTATCCACTAAGAATCTACCTATTAATAAAATCTCATGAAAATATACAGGGAATATAGTGTTACAAAATTATATGAAACCAGAGACTTAATTTAAATCGAACGTTAGTTATAGTAAAATGGCGTCTCCCTATGAATGTAAAGTTTCATTAGGCGGAATAACAGGCGGAACGCAGATCGGTCGTGGTTACATTTTGTAAGTCCGCAGACAAAATAACGATTATGAGTGTTCACGGCGAGCGGGCGGCTTACCTCCACTCGCTTAACTTTGTAAGTCTGCCACAATTGCTTCTAGGATCGCTTAATAAGACGATCTGAGAGAAACATTCAGAGGATTTTTAAGATTTCCCGTCGCTGTAACCGGCCTGTTCATAAACGAGCCTCGTACCACGTACGCTGCCGGTTTAATCCCCTCAATAAACTTAACCGTGCGTGCAATTATTGGGATTGCTTTATCAAAAATACTGCCATTGTTTGTTTTCATTTAAAGCGACTCGTTATTGAAATTGACTTTGCTCTAGGGAATTCAAATTCATAAATGGTATTTTGTGGAAATAGTAACCTTAACTCAAGTAACTTTATGTAGGTATTAATGAAAGTTATTTGTTTCAAGATCATTATATTATTTCTACAAACTTATGAATAATTAAATTTATAAAAGCAGAAACTGCTAAACTTAGATGACCACTGAAAAAATAATAGGTACCTATACGAGTAATAACATAAGAAGGGAGAAATACTGAGCAAACATTGAGGAGAAACAATTACCTATTAAATTAATAATAACTGCTTCAAGTTAATTTATAACTACAATCATTCAATAATATTATAATTTATAATGAAGATATCTAAGCCTCTGAATTTAACAGCCAATTTAACCACTTTGGTGACCGCTTGTCTACCTTGTTATCTCTGGATCTATATCGATACAATCTGGTCTCAACGAGTCGATTGCGATTTTTTATAAATTTATTTATTATTTATTTCATCGAGATTCAGTAACCGTGTTTTTATTTGTAGATATTTGTGAACATCGTAATTAAATAATGATTTGATATTACAATAATTTTGTATATAAAAATAATATTAAAATACATTAAAAATATATTGCTTTCAAAACTAATTGCGGTTTTAAAAAATGGTATTCAATTCTAAAAGCTTATTTTGCCCAGAAGTGGCCTTTTTTATAACGGAAATGAAATACGCCCGACGGTCGTAACTGCAATTTTCTTTGTCCATGGAGAACTACTTTATGGGTTGCAAAATGAAATAAAACTCTTATATTTATATGATAAAACGCAACATATTTTATATGATAGTCTTATTAACCAGCTCTAGAAAGGATTACAAATTTTAATAGAATAACAGAGCCCCGTTAGTGTCCTACCTATTTTAAGCGATGTCTAAAAAAATGCATATAAAATACAGTAGATATCTACTTTTGTTTTAATTACCTAAGTAGCTAAGTACTAGAATTCAAAATTATATTTTTATAAATTCTTATCGAAGATAAAACAATAAGTTCTTTGTAGATGAGTGCTATTAAAACAAATACCACATAAGGACGTCGCGTTCTAGAAATAAAGAGACCCGAGTGGATAGTGCGGTTCAATAAATTCCTTTAATAGTTTTCAATTCGCATTCGATTAGTAAATTGTCAGTAGATCCTTTTATTATTACAGTACAGTAAAAGATTGCTACATATATGACTATTATAGGTACTGATCATTTGGATAAAAAGTAATATTTAACTTTATATTTTTTAAAGCAAATGTCAGCGATGGTGCAAATTATTGTAATGATTAATACCTATTAAAAGAAATATTTCATTTAAGTCCCCGAAGAGAGTATATAATTTAAGACATTTATTATCCGTACAAAAAATACTATCCACTCAGGATTTCCATCAAGAAACCTAAGTGGTATTTAAACCTGACGATTCAAAGCAAAGAGACAACTGGCAATCTTAAAACTTATATAAATTTATTTTCAATTTAAAGATTAAATACTTGTTTACTTTTCTTGAGAAACGTTCCCGTAATAAAATTCGTTAAACGTTTCCACAAAGTAGAAAATCCTTGGCTATGAGGTCGAGACATTAATTTGAAGCAAGCAATAAAGGGGCAGCGAGATGTCTTCACCGCGACGACAAGACGAGCGCGACGGCTTCTTCACTGACACCCTTAAACGATGCTCTATAAATTTCTCAATAAAAACTGCCGTGTGCACTAGGTTGAACCAAAATAAACCTTCAGAGGACCACGTAAAACACTTAATCCGACTTATATCACGTAAGCGAGATGTGCACTTTCGTAAATGATGCTAAACGAGGAAATAATTTACTTTGATACGATTCTCCTTTCTCAGGTGTGGGTCAACCTAAAATATGACTTATTTACTTGAGGAAAGGTTCACAATATAACCACGTCATCTCGGCAAATACAATTTTTGGCAATTGATTTAACGTAGGAGATTAACGCCGTGGCTTTAAGCCCGACGCTTTTCCGTGTCGTAAAATGTAACCGAGCCTTATTCAATTAAATTTAGCAAAATTATTACAATCTCAGCAAACTCATTTAAGAAATTCTGTCTATTTAACAATAAAAACAAACTTTTATATCCTTAATCAATAGTGTGATTGATTACTACAATTTCTTTATGAACCTCGTGAAACATCATGTTGATTTATCGAGACAGAAAAACCTTCATCCTAAGTGCTCTAGAATAACAGAAGTTTCTTGAAAGTGTTTTGAATTACAACGAAAGGGTTTTATTGATTTAAACCTTTTCAGCTCTACCTAAATTTAAGTTAAATAAACTTAAACAAATTGAAGCCAATTTTTATCACTAGTACGAGGTCCTTTCTATAATTAAACAATTTAAGAAGTAATATTGAAGTAGTGAAAATCCACGATCTGGAAACATTTTGCACAGAGACAATCGTTACAATCCACGGGCTATGAGGTCGACTATTTCTAATCAATTTCGATTGTGTCCAGCCAATTGTCCATAGTACTATGAAAGTTTCATGCTACATATAGTGGCTGGCTCGTGTGCAATACAACTTTTTCCCGTACTTCGTAATAGCCCATCTATGAGCTTATTACTCGTCGCCATTGAAGACGGCTTTGCGGTAAATCCATATAGCTTGTAGTTCGCGTTAAAGTTAATATCTTCGTATAGTACGTTCTTCCTTTTCAATAATCATTATTGGCTACACGTTTTAGTTGTCTGTTTCACCGGATTCGTTTCCTAAAATAATGTGTTTAAGTTAAAATTAGACTTTTAATTAGTTAAGAATTTTTCCAACAACTTTTATTCTGAAAGCTGAAAATTTAATGTTCACGTTAAGTTAATTAATCTAAATACCGGAGATATTTCTTTACAACTTTATGAAAAATTACAAATTTTGGTATCATAATAAGTTTTTCTGTTTTGAATGAACATTAATTTTACAGTTAGTCAATAAGTTGTTTTTGGTTAATTTTGTGCAGTCATGCGGAAGCTTCGAAAGTT
The DNA here is from genome assembly GCA_030269945.2 of Trilocha varians. Classification (NCBI taxonomy): domain Eukaryota; kingdom Metazoa; phylum Arthropoda; class Insecta; order Lepidoptera; family Bombycidae; genus Trilocha; species Trilocha varians. The sequence goes on along the minus strand of AP028265.1, from coordinate 5,446,514 downwards.
TAACCATTTATATTTAGATTTACCTTTTAAAAGGGATTATAGAAAAATAAAGAATCCTCGACAAAAAATTAAGAACGTGGTTTAATCGATTGTTAGTTACCACACAGATTTTTACTATTAATTCGTTTGCCTCTGAAAGGTAATAAGAAAAAAAAACACGTTTCATTTCATCCACTTTTTGATTAAGAAACTACTCACTACCTAGTACTTAAAGTGCAAATGTTACTGGGTCTTTTGCGTTAATTCAAAGGTATTTTCTGTATGCATGTCTTTAAAGACTCGGACTATCCGGATGCAATTACAGGCAGCAATCGTAGCCTCTGGCATTAGCTCCGGTTAACGGCATCAGTGCAGTAGAAGTATCAATTTCCCTCATTTACTTGCAATTGCTGGAATAATATATTTTGAATTCAAAGCAAAAGTGAGTTTTTTTTTTTTTCTTTTTTTATTTATTGCCATGTAGGCAGACGAGCCAACGGCCCACCTGATGGTAAGTTTAGTGATCATTGTGAAAATACGAATACCTGAAGTAGGTATAATATACTAGATAGTCTTTGAAGTTTTTTAACTAGCGATGTTCATTTGTATCAAAGAAATAAAATAATTTCTACCAGAATTTTCTAGTAAACGTTATGCTTTTTTTGTATTTCTTGTTTATTCATATCAACTAATACTTGAAAAATTAATCCATTTTTAACTGACTATAAACCTAACAGGAAAGGAGGACTTTTTACTGTAATATATTTTCCGCTATTGTACTTTTATAGTAGTGGCTCGTTCATGTGAAAGCCAATACACAAGGCGTGGAGTGGTTAATGCGCCGACCGTAATATCAATAAAGCGGAGACGCTAGGTGGAGGTGGTGCACACCTGTCCTCCTCCTCCACATATCGCCTCAATGTCAACTTACCGCCGATACTTAAAATATGGCGAGCCGTCTTATCGGTTCTGTTTACTCGTACAACGAGATTTGTTCTAGTATTGTTTCCATCTTTCTGTGAATGCATTTATGTAAATATGTATAGAGATTTAGATTCCTTTCATTACATACTAGGTATAGTATCTATACATAATCCAAGTTAAGGGTTAAAGTGAAATCAATTTGAAGTTGCATAGTTTATTAAAGTTACTTGTTTAAAAGGAATATTTTATTAAAGAATCAAAAGTCGTTTATATTTATAAAGTTAAAAATGATATACCCACATAATATAACAAAAGAAAATAAATAAGCTTGAATAAATATCTGTAAACAATATTGTTATAGAAATAAACTCTTTATATTGTTCTTTGAAATAAGTACCTATATTCTGTATTATCACGTGTTGTGATTCAGAAAATGTATTTGTTATCTGAAATTAAATTTTCCACAGAAAATGTACGTATAATTTGAATGTATTCTAAGAAAATAAGGTCAGAAATAATATCACAATACGCAAAAATACATTTAAATACTTCTAAAACAATCTGTTTGTATTTCTCGCAACAAAAGTTTTACCGCGTTCTATTCCTATTTGTTCCCGACGTTGTATTGTTTGCCTATTTAAATATGTGTCACCGATTTCGCCCCTCACGGAAGGGGTGATAAAAGCTCGTAATGTCAACACAAGTAAGAAAAAGTAATCTCGACCATTTCTTCTGTTTATTTCTAAGATTTCATTGCGTATTCTAAATGTATTACTTAAATATGGAATTGTTTTTGTATCGTTTTACTTTAAAACGAAAATTACTTTTATTTCGTTGCGATACATAAATACACAGTTTTAGCAATTTTAACATTTTAGTAAAGCTCTCTTTTACATTTATTTTGTTAGTAAATATTTCAGAAAATACAGCCTCAAAACATTGTGTCCTACATTTTAGATATTGCGTAAATGTGATGCTATAAAATAACACTGTGTTTCAGAGAGCATGAGGATGTCATGCAAAATGACAGAAACACGTGTCAGCGGCGTAACCGAGACTCACCACAACGAGCTGTTCCACAAGGTACCGTCCTATTTCCCTACATTCACACGTATTTCCACTTTTATTATTATCTGTTCATAGTTGTATTCTGTTTTATTTTCCTACAATCTGCATATTTTAGTCGTTTTCATTAACTGATTTATCAAGTACTTTTAATTCAAAAACTACAACCAGAGGAAGCAATATTAACTCGGACTTAATTCAAAATTTAATAGGTATTATTTAAGTATTTGTACTAATTTTGGTATTAAAAGTTAGCACTACCATTTACTTTAGTACGTCATAGATCGCTTAGTTATCTACATTATACTAAAATCTGCGATACCATCAAACATTACAATACATTTAAATCATAAAAATAGCAGAGTAATATTCAATTTAAGTTTAATTTTCAGACCATAAATTCGGTTTAGCTTCGAGCGCGCGGATCAAGCCTCTTACTCTCCGTAAAATTGCAACGAACATTTCATCCCTTTGTACTGTAGTTGAGAATTTAAGAGAGAATCTTTTTAGTCTTTGTAAATTGTAACTCGTTTTGATTGTCTGCCGAAACACGCTGTTCATTGTGGTTGAGAGACTCCGGTGTCTATTGTAAAACTTCCAAAATGTTCTTGTTTGTTATTGAAACCAGTCTTTTGTGAAAACAAAACATTTATTTTCATGATCGAATTTTGAAAATACTTTCATAACAATGGGCCAACTAATCGTTAATCTTTGAAACAAGTAACATGCAATTAATAAAATTATTTTTGTATTCTAAGCAATACAATTTTAAAATATACACAGGAATTTGTGGCTAATAACAATAACACAAAACATAAAGCATAGAGCTTCTTGTTCAAGATTATGATGTTCATTTCGTAATATTCGTATCTAATCTAAATAAAGTTAAATGAGTTTAGTTCCTGTCGGGTCATTATACATTGAAGATTTTAGGCTGGATAACGGACACGATTTCTTCGCAGGTTTTATTTCAAAGATTTAAAGATGTCTAACAATTAACGTCAAGCTGAATGAGGCAGCCTTAAAAATCACGCGAAAATTTCTACGCCTCGTTCCAAATTAAGTTTGTGAACACAATTTTTCCCCAGAAAGTAAATTTACTTACATCTCCGGTGTTCTACGTCTTCTTACAGCCTGTATTTTGTATTTCCTTTATTTTATACGAATTTATTTTCTAAGAATATTCGTTTGTTATTCATGAAAGAAATATTTAGTTACATAAAAATTCAATTTCAACGAGATGGATTACTATCCATGATACCCAGAGAACGAAGTAATAAATGAATACGTAGAACAAAAGTCTAATGAAATGTATACAATTTAATTAAAAAAAAACATATCCCATTAATAACACCTACCTGTGAGTATTTGCGCACAATGTTTATTATTTAAGCCCTATTATAAGGATATCTTAAAATATATGCAATTGATATTATCTACTATTGTCTCAGTTTTAGAATGTTCAATATTAAAACATGCATGGATAAATAAAGTAATCATAAGTTTCAAAGTAATAACACATCAAGATGCACTAACCGTGTCAAGCAATCATAGCGTAATATAACACATGAGTAAACGCAGACTTGCTGCACTCGGAATGTGACATTTAAATATGAATATGTCGTCGAGATTACTGCTCATACGAACTAACTAATAATCGTATGATTTTTCCGCACAGACGCTTCTGTAGCTTCGTAGCGCTACGAGACTACGTTGTAGGGACGTATTTCACCTTCAGCGCGTCGCAATTATTATAACTTGTTGCACCAAGATAATTACTTATACTTCGATAAATCGCAATTTCTACTTGAACAAATAAGCGATCTAGGTACGCAATAACGAAACTTCTAACGACTCATACTTTTATGAAGAAACATGCTCTTTCCTTCGTAACGTAGTTTTCTTGTTAACTTGAAACTAACAATCGAATAAAAAACATATATTTGAAAGTAATTGGATACGCTGATAAGCAAAAGAATTTCTTTTTCGTAAATTGACGTCCACCCTCTGGCGATAAAAGTTTTTATATCACATTTGCGAGGATAATATTTTCTTCGAGATTTCTAAGAAGTACCTAGACTGTTTTAAAAATAGTCAAATATTAAGTTGATTGTAGTTTGGAATATCATTAATCAAATTATAAATAAGATTTAGAGAGGTGACAATCATAAATAAGTAGCTCGCAACATCAAATAAAGTGATTCCGGCCAGGGGAAGCACGCAGATAACCTACTTACTGATTCGGCGTATTCTATTTGCCTGTAATAATCGCGATGACAATCTCATATTACATAAAAGATTTACCCTCTTTTCGATCGAAATGCGATTTTCTCCCTTCAGAGTTATTGCCGGGTCGTCTCGAATTTTTTTCGCTATTGAAAATGGAGAGGTGTACTGTGATGAGGTATTCTTGAATACATTCGAATGAATAAGGAATTTTGGAGCCGCAGAGAGTGCATTACATGAATGAGGTGTGAAAACGTGTATTAAAAAGACATGTCGGGCTGAGTGAACCTAATTTTATACGAAACACGTTTCAAAAATTGGATGAAATTGAATCTTCAGGAAATTGTAAATAACTTAGTACTAAGTATCTTTCAAACTAAACAACGCTCATTAACTCGTCTTTCAGAGAAGTTCACCTGATCTGTTTGATGAAATAAGACACAATCAATTAACATTTAACAATAGCGACTAATTAACAGGTTTCATGTTAAGGGTATAAGTTGACTCGTATTATATTTCCTGCTATCTATTTGTTGATCTTGGATAAGTTTAATCTGTGTACTTTTTACAATCAAAACAGTAGTTAATTTATGTTTTAAAATGTTATTGTTGTCATTATTGTTCAGCAATAACTTTTATTACGTTTAGGTACTGAGTGCCTGATATAGAATTTCTCATTTTATTTTTCAGTGGTTTAGTGCTTATTGCTGAGAGCGACATTTTATTATTATAAAGTTAATAGATTTCTCAATATTTTTTATCATTATCATTATTAGACTATCGAACAAAAGAGGGCACTCTTCATTATTTCGACGTTGTCCCTCATCCTACACATAATATATACAAAATAGACAATTCATGTAGATAACGTGAAGCAAGTGTATTCGGGAGTCGCGTTTACAGCATTAGCTTCGGGAGTAAGTTTGTTCATTAGGACAGGGAACAAAGCGGTAGGCTCGGCGGCAGTAGGCAGCGGAGGAAACGTGCGCCGACGCCGCGACAATAGACGCGCCGCCTTATCACGCCGGAACGCGTCGGGCCGCACTCCACCGCGCCCGCCTCCCTTCACTTGACGTATGAGCACTGAATAAATGGGAAAACTTTTAGCTCCCGTTATGGGAGAACGAACAATTGGTCATCTGTTGAGCGAGAAAATGTCTAAACGTGCGTTAATCTTCGACGATGAGCGACTCCTACTTGATACATAAAATAGTGCTACCATTTTGTTTTTATTATTTACTTTTGTGAGAATTTTGTTAATTGCATTTCTGTCTTTACTAATAATTGTATATGTTTGTGTCAACGATAAGTTAGGTATGGTATGGCCTCACTGTGTAACGGCACTGAAGCGACAAATGTACAAACACGCCAGATTGGCAACGATAGGTAAATTTAATAGTAATTTTTAAATCGTTTTGCAGTTTCTTAAGCGCATTCATACTAATCGAAGAAACAACGTGCTAGAGCGCCCACTGAAATTAAATCCCGATGGTCTTTCCAAATGGGGGAAATAAATAGGAGGTCATCAAGTCGTTTATCTACCAAGGGACGACACTACCTAATTAATTAATTGCCTATTTAATTCGTAATTAAAATTAAGGTAAATTAAGCTTACTGCTTGAATAAATTCATTACACAGAATAAGAAAAATACTCAAAAAATTTGTGCATTGAATATTGTGGTTGTTCTGAATTCTGTATTTAATGTAACTTCAGTCATATCGTAGTTAAGATTTTTGTAAACCGTAAAAAAATGTTAAATAATAGATATTAAGGCCGTAAAAGAAAATTGAAGAATGAAAAAAGAAGAATCCGTACATTCTCCGGGTTTCGGGACGATGGAACCGTGATGTAATAAATTGGTTCGTTGTCGTCGAAACCTGCAAAATGTCCGTTGAGTTTCAACTGTGCAACTGTAAGAAGACTGCAAAGTGGTCCCAACTCCGTACCGTTCGAGCGACTGAATTGAAACTAAGTAATACAGATTTAACAACTTCTTTAAAGGAGAATATATTGTAATACTTTACTTTTCTAGATTTAAAACTAAGATTAAAATTATTCCATTTTTTTACTAGTTAGCCATACCATTTTAGCTTAAAAATTTTACTTTAGTACAGTTAGTTAGTAGCTGCTAGTTATTAATATCTAATGATTTTTTAGTATTGGTTATATAATATTACAGCGATGAATGATAAAAAAAGAGATAACAACAATTCATTCGATATAGGTATAATGAAGTACTGCGCAGCTTAGAAATTTTATTGTTCGGAAGAAAACTATTTGTAACCAGCTTATTTGCGTCGATTGCGAATTTAGAAAAGTTTTTGAAATATTAAATAATATATGACATTAAAAATTATATTTTGAAGATAATAAGGATATATCATATAGCTAATTGGTTAATTTTAGTTTTAAATAAAAATGTAAACATCCTTGTTTATAAAGTACTACTCATATTTTTTAATTTATATATTGATATAATAAATAAATCTATACACATAAATTTTAACTATAATAACACAAATTAGTATTTTTTTTACTTTTTTCCAATGCTCAAAATAAAAACCTGTACCTGCAGACTGCACTGTTGAAAATCTTAATAAAAATGTAATTTGCCGATGTTTTTCTATGTAAATTGAGATTAATAAATAACATGTTGTCAATGAACTGACGTTTGATTTAAATATACATTAAACTCCTAATAATAGACAGATGAACGAGCTTATAACCCACCTCATGGTAAGCGGCAACCGCCGCTCATGAACCTCAGCAATGCTAGGACAATGAGGAGCCGATAATATATACGAACTAAAACAACTTATCTTAGATGAAATTGTACCTTTATAGATTAATATGGAAAAAAAATAAGAAACTTAAAGCTAATTCTTCAATGATATTGACTTTAAGAAATTGATAGTTTCTTCTATTAATAAATTGTATAAAGTAAAAAATACATTGGAAAAGCAGTTTGGTTTATACTATGTATTCATATTGATACAAGTCGAATATTAACAATAGAAAAGAACCTTAACTAATTTTGATGATTTACTAAGTAACTGTCTATAATATAATTAATACTACATCATTGACACATGTAAATAGACTCTTCAACAAAATAGATAAAAGGGAAGTAACTCATTCTCGAAATTAATATTAAACCAGCCACAAACTTAAGAACGTGTTTATTTATAAAAAGAACAAAGCAAAATTATTCACGTTTGAAAAAAGATAAAAGATAAGTACCTATTACTTTTATACATTTCTTTTAAAATAGACGTAGGCTCGTGTATCTATAATGCAATAAAAAAACCTTCTTCAAATAAATGATACCAATCAATAGAAATACTAATTATGTACCTATACTCTGATATATTAATCCTCTAATGATAAAATGACGATCACAGACTGTAGGAAAGTAATAAATAGTTCGTAGCCGCCCACTCGTGGCTACGTAGTTGCCACTATGCCAACGCAGTGTGTTCGCCCACGCAGCAAGAACCCACATATTTTATAATCAGTTATTTCAGTAGGCACTTAAATATTTGAGGCTCCATAGTATGAGTATGTAAACTGAAAGGTTTGAATACCTCACTTACATAATTATATTGAATATTGAAATGAAATTAAATGAAGTTTATTGAACAGAACAGAACAGCAGCAACATTAACAATTCCGGAACATAAAACTACAACTTAGAAAATATACTTAAATCTAACTGTAAAATCTATAGAAGATTAACAATTTTCTTATTTGCGCAACTTGAGCAACTGGCCCCAAACTAGGTAAGACCTGTATTTTGGGTACCAGTGTTAAAAAAATGATCATATAATTATATTCTAAGTACAACACGTGTGAGATATAATAAATACTATCGTAAATAAAATTGGTTTTGAGATGGAGACAAAATTAATTCGTTGTGTTCAGTTCAATTACTAAACGGGTTCTTACCACGATTTATCCCGTACAGTGCATCTATACAGTTTCATTATCATGTCAACATGATTTAGCAGGTAAACAATTTACCATCTATCTACAATTGAATGTGCAATTTCGAAAAGGGCACATATCTGAATTTTTAAACTTTCTAGGAAATGAAAAAAACTAATTATTTTCAAAATAAATCAAATATTTAGCAAAAATGTTTTTGGGTTACATTTTAGGGCATATTATCTCTCGAAAGTTACAGAAATATTTCGATGTTGATGTTATTATATATGTATATTTCGATAAACAAAATTTATGACATGTGCCCTTTTCGAAATTTACCTACCACGTTGAGTACTCATAAGTTACAGAAAAAAACCATATAAATTTGGCGAAACTTGTATTTTAGTAATTTAAAATTAAATCTGGAAGCTCTCGTTCGTGTGTAGTTGGCCATTGCAGTATATCTTCATAAAATTCTGTAAATTCTGACGGTTTTACCTTTGCAATATCTGCAATTTTCAAATGATTTATTGATACTTTTACCATTGTAAGCTCGATCAGCTTGGCTTGGTAACTTACTGCAAGTACCTTTTACTTTAGAAGGAACGAAAATTTCCTGAGAGATGTTGTTGTCTATATAATTTCTTGCGATAACTTCACCAGGTTTGTGGAGATATGCCTTTATCGAACATAATAGGTGCATACAAGTATTTAGAACGCCATGACATGAAAAAAGTGTTTCACAAAATTTTCAGATATGTGCCCTTTTCGAAATTGCACATTCAATTGTTTCTAATGCTAATGCCATATAGGTAACTGTTAAAAACAAGTCTAACTACGAGACAATAAAATAAGGATTACAATCACTTCTTTTCGTATGATAATCAAATAGTTATCTTTCTATTTGTCAACATCTACATCAATCACGAACAACAAACATCCATTAACGCAGTGTCTACTGAAAATATTTCATCAGTTTATTAAAAGCATTGGGCCATGGAACAATGTAAAGTCATCCACGTTCAATCCAGCATAGACTTTTTTTTTTTTTGATTTTGCAAGTGCTTTTTAATTTGACAGGTGAATGAACACGCCTTACAGCGATCTATTGTGTTGTAAAAGTATCGAAATTGAACGCGCACTGTCCATTTGGAACCCATATGCTTCTGACAATACGCAGACCATCCCTCTATGAATATCGAAATGATTTTTCACATTTTCATTGCGCCGGCTGGTGATATTTCCATGAACAGATTTTCGAACGTAGCTTTGTAAAACGATGATATGAAATGGGTGCCGGCGATAACTTAATTACGCGAGTTAACTGACAGTCTAGTAAAGCCGTTCATTTGTTTCAAAGCTACTAGGCGCTATTTGTGGTTTGTTACGAACTAAATATTGAGGGGAGCTCTGTGATCTTAATAGGATGTTTAACTATGAGCGATGAAATTAAATTGCAAGTTGTTTAAGAAACGAATGTTTCTGTACTAGGTATAATAATATATTTTATTCTTACAATGATAAATAAATATCGAAAAAAAATGTAATAAAAACTTCATTCGTTATTTTTATTGTTTAAAAGGTAATAAACATATTTTTATTTACGGACTTAGCTATAACTTCTAGACAATCTTTCTAATGCTAAGGGGATTCGATAAAGCAATAACTTGAACAATCCAACAAAAATCTATTAGATTTAATAGCCAGTGGAGCTCGATTAGACAAAATATTAATGTTATGAATCATTTTATACATTTACGATGTGTAATACAGTAAGTTAAATAGTGGCAGAAAATCAATAAATATAATAAAATTTATAACTAGACTTAGTGCTATTTTAAATTCCATGCCTAAGGATGAAGAAGAAGAGTCAAAATGATTCCTCATCTTGTGACACAAATGAAATTAAGTTGCTCAAGAGGTTAATCGTATTGTAAAACATTAGTACACACATACTGCAGTACTACTTTTTTAAAATGATTATGAAACTTGAGAGTCTAAAGAAGTTTGGACACTTATTTTCAGACCATACAGTCAAGAATTTTAATTTAAAATGTAAAGTTTAAAATTGAAGTCATAATTCATAGTAAATTCTCGACTTTACAGTTATATTTAAATGATATTTATTGACAATTATGAAGCAAATTATTTTAAACATAATAGTGCAAATCATGAAGATCCAGTTGCCGAGAAAAAATCTTAGAGAAGTCTTATACTCATTCATTTTTAAAGTTTTAAATTTGTTCGGGACGAAAATTTTTAAAATTTCTGAAAAAGCTCAGAACTCGAAAACTACGAAAAATTGCGGAACATACAAGACATGGGGGTGATTCGAATACCTCAGGAGGCGCTCTATCTCTGGTCTATCTACCTCCGCTTATCCATACTTCCTGGGACACCCTACACTATCATATATACCTATAAATATGATTTAAAAATTCCGTTGTCTTTATAAAATCGCCGCTATTATGATAACAATCACTAGAATAGTTAAATTGCAAATAATATTTTCTCAATATATGTTTCCTAGAAGTAGCTAATATTATTTCAATTACAGGACGTAAAGGTAAGTGATTTGTCATAAGCCCGTTCCGATAACTATCAATCAGGTCCTTCGACAAATGGCAGATGGGAGAAGCTTGTAGTTGAACTAATAATAGCTTCACATCAATGCGTATCACTATGAATGGCCGATCATTAGCCGATGTAGATAGATTTGATCTGTATTTACTGTTGGGGATATCAATTTGACAATCATAAGTTAATAAGGATATTATGTGGCTAATGTTGGGTTCAAAAACATTGTAATATTTGACTTTGTTTTGTTTGATGATTAAATAATGAGTATTTTGAAAGTAAAACAAAAAGCATTTGATAAATTCCATAAACTACATTAAAATCTCTAAACCATATCAATAAAAATATTTATCTTATCTCTTTGTGAGATGTGAGATCTATAATATCTTTTGTAAATATAAAACCAAGTATTTGAGTTTTTATTCTTTATGCCTATCACCTACTTTACAGAACTTTTCTTAGACCTTTATAAAAATATTATAATTGAAAGGGAACATGAGGAATATTTTCATGTGAAAACAAAATAAACGTTTTCTACTATTACCTCGAGACCGAGTTGGTATCTATGTATATGATAGTAATATTTCTTTTTTAATTTTTTATTTATTTACAATTCATTCATCGTTTTCCCAAAATGGAACACATTGGAGAAACGAACTTTTATGTGAAAGCTGCTACATCTGTTTTATGGATATCAACTGGTTATCATGAAAGGAAATGAAAAATTCGTAGAATATGGCAATTGAAAAGCTCTACAGATCGTATTCAAAAGAAGGAGCGTAGGTTATTCAGAGATTTAAATCGTGCTCTTGAATTGAGCACGTGTGCTTTGCATCATATTATGATTCCCGAGTATTCACCAGCAGATAGGCTGAATGCAGAACATGTCGTCGTCCAATTTCATGCGCTAAATTGTTCATAACGGAAGTTCATATCCGGACGTCGGGCCGCCCTGCGCTTCAGTCGAGATTAAGCGGTAATTACTATTTCCCGTGACACAGAACGCAGACGGTGTTCGGGAAGAAATGACTACTCCACAGATAGGATTTCCAATGCCGCGACGAATAAATAAAATTGTCACGACAATCAGAAAGTTCCGCTGTAGTTCTGCTCTGTAATCGTAATTTGAAGCTTTATGTGCACATTGACTTTAACATATCCACCGATAGTCATCCGTTATCGAAACTACAATATATCGCTAAAGTAAAAGCTTTCGGAAGAAACATTTGCGGAAGTACTCGAGTCTATTACTGGCATAAATTGAGTGTATACCATTACTGGTCCGGGAAAACTGATTACTCAAGAATTGAGTGAAACACTGAGGCTACGCTGTTATATGGCGCCCGCGTTTCAAAGTCGATATGAAAATGATTGAATAAGCGAACACGGTGCTCCCTAATGAAACATATTGGACGTGTATCGAATCACTTAGGCTCCTCTGCGCTTCTGCACTCGCTTTTTGAGGCATGTCAACAAGCCGTAGGTGAACTTCATAAATAACATTACGACAGAGACTGGCTTTAAGAGAGACAGTAAATTCAATTAACTTTGCCAGACTTTGAATATCAAAATAAAAGTAAAAATTACGACTTCATTTTCGCTGTATAATTTTACATGCCTTCGGCATGGCTTTGTGTTTCTGAGGAAACGAAAAGCTGTGTCTTGAGAAACTCTAATTATCTCATTAATTCAATTTCACTTGCAGAATAAATTAAGTATTATTATTATACTGAGGTACTCTAAAATAGTTCAAAAATTTAGTAGTAAACTCACTACTTGTAATCATGACCAATTTTGAGGTCACAAATTGGTACAGCACTGACTAGTAGATAAAAGTTATGTTACTATTGACACTTATGCTTGAATCTTAAATACTTTTACATATTTCCAATTGCACATTAAGGCAAATAATTATATTTATTTATGTCCGTAAAATAATCTTCGGCTTACGGTCGAGTTTTGAAAATTAGCATGATTATACCGTGCCTATAATAGCATAAGATTGAAAAAACTATATGTAATGTTATTCTTCACGTATATTTCTTTGTAAACAATTTTAGATCTTCTTGATATTTTACAGCTCGTGTTGTAAAACAACCGGTTCAGTTACTTTGATACAGTTTCAATCAGATTTCAGCATAGACGCGGAGTGACAGAGCGTATAGTGTAACATCCGATAGCTACTGTGTTCGACACCAAAGCTCTTTGAAAGCCCCCTAACCGGCAAAAGCTTTAAAAATACATGCACATTCGCTACTCTTTTTTCTCTTTTTAAAACGAGATGTATGTAATAAATAAATTCAAATAGTGATGTAACTTTTTGATTGAAATTTTGCCATGAAGAAAGTATGATAGTTTCTCCAAATTTTATGTTGATTCTAATAATTTTATGGTACTTATTTCTAGGTCTAAAATAAAATCATTTTTTACTAAACTCTTCATAATATATTCATAAGTCCGAATAATCTGGTGTTTAGCAAACGTGATACAATTACGTATTCAGATCGTGTTTGATAAATTCATCGCACAATTAGCAAGTTACTGACAGACGGAATAGAGATTGTCGAAATTCAGTATTAGAACCACCATACGTGGTGATCGACCGTGAATATTCTACGTTAACGACTTCATTCATCTCGTCGACAAATTAGTGTCTTTGCGAGCGACTGAAACAATACCAAAGGTAAGACCTTGTATGGCTTTTTTGATAAGATACCACCAAATTCGCATGAAAATAAGGCCTAGTATGAGAATCAGATCAACCAATAATAAATTGCTACTAATTTTTACTCCTTATCCTCTCTGTGTGTTTTTCCCTAGTATTAAGAGTAATTAGCTGATTTGACTTGTAAGTTTTTAAACAATGCCTTTCAAACTTGACTTTGAATAATCCTATTTATTTTATTTTATGTGATGTTCAAAATAGAGTTATCTATTTATTTATTTATTTATCTTAATTCAATCTCATTAATCGAATTTTAGAAATTGGGACAGAAATTAAATATGCCGTAAATAATACAAAAACGAGCACCATCCTTTTACAAAACAAAGACGCTCATGTAAATTGAAAAACCCTTTTACCTGTAATAAATTCAAATGTAAAAGAGACGTCGAATCGTGAAAAATAATTCAAATTTAAAAGACTTGGATCTCCTAAAAAGGTTTTTCATTGGGGTTGACGTTTTTTAATATATTTTTTATGTTAACTGTTATAACGAAAAACTTAGTCTGATATTGCTCTGATCGAGGTATAAATATGTCAATACAACCTACCTTATAGGTTTTTAAATATTGTATGATGTATCGTACTTATGGAATGACACTGTGACCTCTACGATTCCACCTATGCTTAAAATTTACGCCTAAACAACAAATCAATCTGTCCTTAGCGAAAGGTTATTGATCCTTTAGGCACTGTCGGATTTACGATCACATTCTCAACAGTTTATATTGTTTCAGCACCGACAGTGTGTTAAGTTGTGAATCGTTTCATTAGCCTGTATGCTTGACAGTGAAGATGACGTCAGTAAAATTGGTCATCTTCTAAAGATGCCTATAAATTACTTTAATTTCATCATAGCATTATTCATGCGAAGATAACAATATACACACGATGTTTACCTTCATAAAATGATGTACCCAAACACTACATAATTTTGAAAGCACAATATGCGTGATTTGCTTCTAACATTTTAATATTGCGTGAAAATTTACAACAAACAAAATATTTATATGATTCAATAGGATAGTAAACTATCTTAGACGAAATCAATTGAAATGATTATTCTGTTCAGAAATGATTATTGGCAATTTTTGATCTGTATATTCATTTATTTACTTATTTTTTACATTCTATTTTTAAAAATACATTATTGGCAATTATTATTAGTTCTATAACATTCCTTGAAAGACTATATTTTTCTACATATTTCTGAATTGGTATTATTTAATTCAGGTCTCAATTGTTATGAATCAATGTTTATCATATTAAAATAAACATTGGACATACCCATAAAAAGGTAATGAAAAGTTATTGAACTGAAAATGCACTGAAAATAGTACACGTGATCATTTTTATATATAAAAATAACAATATAATAATATTATTATGGTATATATTTGTTGTTGTGTGTTTATATACAATTAAAACGTTCAAAATTTGTTTGTCCAATATAACTAATGTATGCAAATTGATACATCTCACGACTCGAGGCGTTAACTAATGAAAAGTGATATATCGAGTAGTACACTAAATTTAACAATATTCTTACACAAACATTCTAAATATATAAAATTCAGTTCAATCTTGTTCAATCTCTATGTTCCGATTTGTCTCTACTTTGTTTATTTACGGAAATTTAAAAAATAACGTCAAACTATCAACAATTATACTGTAACCGGTAGTACGATATTACTTTTATGTACCTATACCTTTAAAAAATGTCTAAAAATGAACATAGACAAGACGAAACTTATGTCAAATGTCCATGTCGTACCTTCTCCAATAACTATCGGAGACTCTGTGCTTGAAGTTGTTGACGAGTACGTATACCTGGAACAAACTGTCCGATTAGGTAAGTCCAACTTCGATGCAGAGATCAAACGACGAATCCAACTCGGTTGGGCAGCGTTCGGGAAGCTTCGGAAAGTTTTCTCGTCCACAATACCGCAGTGTCTCAAGACGAAAGTCTTTGACCAGTGTGTATTGCCAGTGATGACCTACGGATCAGAGACTTGGCCGCTTAGGATGGGTCTTATCAGATGACTCAGAGTCACTCAAACAGCAATGGAAAGGGCTATGCTTGGTGTCTCTCTACGTGATCAAATCAGAAATGAGGAGATCCGCAGAAGGACTAAAGTAACCGACATAGCCCAAAGAATTGCATCTTTGAAGTGGCAATGGGCAGGACACATTATGCGAAGAACAGATGGCCGATGGGGCCGAAAAGTTCTGGAGTGGCGGCCACGAACCGGCAAGCGCAACGTTGGTAGACCCCCCACGAGATGGACCGACGATCTGGTCAAGATCGCGGGAGGTCGCTGGATGCAGATGGCGCAGGACCGGTCGATGTGGCGAGGTTTGGGGGAGGCCTATGTCCAGCAGTGGACGTCTATAGGCTGATGATGATGATGATGACCTATACCTTTATCAATACCTGATATTCAATAAAGTTGTTAATAATTGGCTTACTAATTTATCTTTATTTTATTTTTATTTTTTTGGGACTTCGCATCTTTTATGGCTTGCCAATGTCAGATTGTACAGGCATCCACATATTTGAGAAAATATTGCAGATTAGAAGTTAACTGTAACAGTACAACAAGTAATAAATCATGTAGGTACCTAGTAATCAAAATTATAAGGCGTATTTGCTTAATAAGACTTTTTATTTGACTATTGACGAATTTTGTTAGTATTTTCTAGTTTAAAGGTACCAGAGTGCCAGCAAAGTATTCTGTTTGTTCCTAGCTTTTTGTTTACGTAAATCACAAACAGTTTAGTGCACCGAAGACTCAGAGGCTCAGGTGTTGTACACTCACACAAATATTTTACGAAAATACATACACACGAGGAGGGATGTTTGAGTTTAGGAAATAAATATTCTAAAGAAAAGAGAGATTATTTTTTAAAAAACAATGTTAGTTATCTAATACCATCGTGTATTATTGGAAATTTTGCTTTATCTTAATTAAGTTTTTACGATACAGAATATATAAGTAATAAGCATTGACGAAATTTAAATACATATTAGGTGTAACTCATTTGCAATTTTTAATATACATACGCAACGTATTCTACTTCTATATACTTACATAGATTTTAACGGAAACTAAATTAAAAACATTAATTCGAACTTTTAAAATAATATTTACAATTTTCAAAAGCCTATCTGTGTATTTTCTATTACAAATATCCAAAAAAAAACTGTAATCGTTCAGGCTCTTTGGAAGAAATTGGTTACCACTAACATGACGTCATTAATAAATGACATAATTAAACATTACAATAAAATTAAAACGTATTCAGAAAATAGAGTCCATTTAGTAAGCAGAAGCGAGAGCGGTTCTGTCTGGCTGGAGGGGTGTCGCGTCGCGGCCGCATCCTACAGCCAAACGGTAAACACTTTGCTGTAATCTCGAGATGAGAAAACTTTCAGTTCTCTTAATTCAGAAACTTATTCAACAACCTAACAACCTTAGAGGGACCGCCCGACGGACACAAGGCAAACAAACTCATCGTTTAATCTTACTTCGCGTGTACTTTTTAAGTAAAGATCAATTGTTTAAATATACTTACATAATTTGATGGCAGTTTTCATTGTATGTGTAAACTTCTAGTTCTAAAGCCATATTATTGTATGAAACTTAATATGTATTAATGTGTGTGTTATTGTCTTATACGACATGCTAGTAGTTTTTATAGTACCTATCTAATAATCGTTTATATTTCGCTGCAGTGAAATTTAAAATACCTATTATGAAGAAGTAAAGTTCTCCATTTATGAATCTTCTCATATTTTGTGTTGTATAAACTATCTAAAACCAACGAAATAAGCACATTATAGTTTATAAACACTTAAATTTTGCTTGCAACTTAAAACCCTGAACACATGCCTGATGACGTTGCATTCGGGTGTGACAAGATTAGCCAGATAGTCAAATTTAATCAGACGATTGACACAATGAAGTACCTTTTTTAAGTGGTTTAATTCGGCCGTCGCAGCAGTACAAACAATAGGGGATTATCCGATATGACGATGTAACGTACATCTGAAACAGCGTTCAACGTTTAGTTACATTTCACCTTATCTAGAGACCGCGTGTTGTGTGTGTCAAAATATGCCTGTCTGACACGACTGCCGTACATTATAAAACCGTTATAAGTTAGTTGGCCTCGGCAAGGACTGTGATATCGGACGGAAGATTAAGGCAATGAAAAAAATTTCAAGAAAAAGATCACGCAAGCATTTTAAAATAGAAAGGTGCGTAAACTAAATATTATTTTGTTTTATGATATCAATTTGCTTCACAAGAAATTCAAAAGACTTTGTATTGTAATCATTGTATGTATAGTAATCATTAGTATAGATCTACTGTATTTTTTTTTATTTATACCATGACAGTAAAGCGTGTACTTAAACTACTTAAAACTATCCGTGTAGTAATAAGTAACACTGTGACATGAGTGAGTAGTGTTCGACAATGTTTTTGTGTTCAGTCGTCACTGTCTTCATGCTTGATTTTACGTGAAAAGGCTTTGTTCTAGTTTATTACTACTCATAAAGTTGAAACCGTCTGTATAGTTTCAGTTGTAAAGTTAATTTCCTCACGTACAATATTGATGAATCGGATACATGGTTGTGAAAATGTTGTTTGTGTAGATGAGCCCCACAAATCGCAGCCCACTGTGCGAGGCGAACGAATCTCATCCGGGCGTCACCATCACAGATATGGACACTGTGCATGAAGAAAATGACAATGACAGGTAAGATTGTTCAATTTAGTAACAGAATTAAATATTTAAAGACTATTAATATAATAGGTACAAAAACGAGTTTAACATAGGTAAATGTTAAGGCGTGTGAAATGTGTAACATTGAAATGGAAAAAAAATGTTGAAAATGTTTTACTACTCTTTTATTTACAATCAAAGCAAAAGATAACCGATAATAAGGTATTATTTAGGCCATTAAAAATTATTGTAGGTACACGCAAAAATACGAGAAAACTTTTATAATTCTGCATTTTTACAAGTTTGTATGTCTGCGATAATATTCGTCGTTACATTTAGTTCTCTGTTTCCTTCCACATTATCTATTTCAAAACCGTTAAGTGACTGTTTTACATCTTATTTTAATAGTAGATTAGCTTTGTATTTAGATTAGTTTTATTTTGATTAGGTATAATAATGTGCTTAAATTTATTGTAGAAATAGGCTATGGTGTTGGATGCTATAGGATCCAATAAAGAAAAGAGTTATTGTTTGTTAAACTTTATAATTCATTGAAACAATGATGACAATATAATTCATTAAAAAATGACTACTCTCCTATATAGCTAGAACAGAAGTGAAATTTGACATAGAATTGAATTTGAATTAAGTTTTCCATAGCGCGAGACAGAACCATCGCGAAAACTAAAAACTAAAAAGTTTGAATACAAAATAAAATATAAAAAGTTTTGTATGTTCAATATGGATTGAACAATGGTGTTAACTAGAAAACTATTGTTTTATAATAGGAAATTAATATGTCCACGCCCAGACAGTGCAGTTTATACTCATTCACAAAAGAATTGAGTTTCATAGCTATTTTAATATCTCTTACAAAGAAAATTATTCAGCTCTTATCATAACTGTCTTAAAAGTCAATATTTTAGATGTTTTTTTTATTATTTGTTTTATGCTTTACTTTAATTTCTAAATAACCGTGGCTATAATAAGATACGTAAATAGGTAATATGCCATATTTTGCCATGCTAAAATCATTTCGTTTGTTATTGTAATAAAATATATAATATAAAAATATAGAATAATTAATTTATAAAATTAATATTCTTACAAAAAATAAGTTTGTGTTCGTAACAATACCTACATTTCAGTTAGGATTCTAAATACATAACTTTTGTTCGACACTATCGATACTTGAGATAAAATTCATATTCAAAGTAGATTTAAGGAGACTACAGCCAAACTTAAGGTAGACGTTTCCGGCAAGCGGATTCACATTTTAGAGATTTCGTGTTGAGAGCGTTGCAGTTGAAATATTTCAATACTAAAGTTGAGACGATTCTTTAAATGTTGTGTCACAGGGTGTTCAGTTTTGTTTTGTGCAACATCAATGTTTCATCAGGATTACGAAATCGTTTGAACCTTTGAAGTTTTCTAAGGTGAACAAATTAAACGAGACTGCACTTAAAAACAATATGAACCGCATTTATCTCATAAACAAATCAGAAACAAAAAAGGGTGCAATAAATTTCAGCATAAGAATAAAAAATTGATAATATAATAAAAGACAGAATTACAATATTTCGTAAGTTATGTTAAAACATGCATTTACATTTAAATAAGTACAACGTGCTGTAGTTTTGCCAATCGGAAGTATTCATATGAAAGGAATACACAAAGAGGATTTGGATTCAGTTGCGCTGAGCTTCGAAAATATTTATAACGTTTGATATAGACTGTCTAGTATTGAACGTATGCTTTCCGTTGCTATTATTTTTCAAATTGTGGTATTTTAGAGTTTGGTTTTCCAAAATCAACGTCATTCTTAGGGCGTTTCTTGATCAGGGTATTTATTATCTAGTCTAATCAGCTTATTTGCAAGTTAAGATTATTATTTTTTTTTATTTATAAATTTCATAAAATAATGATAAGTATTCAGAATTCACCCCTATTTAGCTATTAAACAGATAGATGGAATCAGAGAAATTGTTAAAATTGTAGATTTAAAATGATCAAAATAGATTATCTGCATCAATTTAAAGCACATGATCGGACTGGTTTATCTATTTAGGATACAATTTGATAATTCGCTAAATACACAACCAACCAACTGCCAATCTCACAGTTATTACAGATCTAACTCAATTCTCATGATGAACGTGACTGCGTATAATGTACATGTGTATATTGAAAATTGCAATTCAATATGACCTGAATTAGTTATGAACACATTGCATACATAGTTACAAGATTCAGTAAAATATTGAGATTTTTTTTCGATTAGTTATAAAAACTAGACGTTCATCTATATTATTCTTATTTTTTTAAATGTTTTTTAGGTACGTTTAATTTAGATTATTTTCATAATCTGAAAAACTAATCTCAATATCGAGTGATTAAGTTATTTACTTTAAAATTTAAAACAAGTAATTAAATTAATAAATCCTCTTTCATGTGGCCGATCATTCTTATAGACCTATGTATTTGCAGTGATGAATCTTCGTATTCTGATTTGGGTCGGCTCCGGGAGCGCACTAAAGCAATGCTGGGGACACCAGTGGATCCTCTCATCCAGCATTCACACTCTCAACCAAACAGCAGAAGAATGTCCTCTGATACCGAAACAAAACACTTAGCAGCCAATTTGAATACAAGGTAAAGTAAAGCTAAGAAAACTATCAAGTAAACTGTCTTTTCCTGGATACTATAGAAAGTCTCACGTTAGATACAGAGGCGGCGCGACGGGAAAGAGTGCCGTGGGCGTAACGCGTCGCGCCGTCCCTCATAACTCCGTGCTGGGTTCTAGCCTCAGCCGGGGTTCGGACGCTGAGTGTGAGCGCTTGGAGGTTTTAGTGCGGTTCAACACCCACATACCGCGACCCGGTGATTTCCTCCAACTAAAAAAAAAACGTTAGATACAAAAAACAACAAGAATACAAAAAATACTAATAATAACCTAAAATTTCAAAATGTTTGAATTACTTTTAGAATGTTAAAATTTTTCAATGCAAAAAAAGCAACAACGTATTTTTGTTGCTAAACTCTGTAAGTGGACGTAACTTTAACTAATCTAACTAATCGAAACACTGATGTAGAACTGATTGTATCTGCATTATTTTCAAAAAAAAATACAAAGAGTGTTATATTATGTGTTTGCTTCGCTAATGACGTATTATACACATTAAGCATGCTTGATATATCACTCCAAATCAATATATTTATATCTTGACGCATAGCACCTTCAGAAAAAAAACAAAGTAAGATTTACCTTGGATTTATATGGACATGGATATGAAAAACACTCAAACCATAAGTTATTACAGCTACAAATTCCTAATAATATTCCATTAAAGGTGTTTTATTCTCTTTTAGACGTCCATCAGCAATTATTGCAGCATTTCGGCGTCCGTCTCAAGCGTTAGCGTTGTGTGCTGCAACACAGCGACGATTCCTCTCCGAGCTGACACCACATTCGCGAGCATCTATGGCATCAACTACACACGATACACCACCCTCTGCTGCTGAAATATTGGGACAGTAAGTAAAACAAAGTGTAATTAATAAGGCCATTCATTTATTTTTATTTTTTTACAGCATAACTTTATCTTGAAGTATCACTCATTAACCAAATTGCGACTGATTGTAACTATGATGTAACCTTTTTTATGGATTACTCATTTACCATAATTTTTAAAAAAATATCCCGATACATTTTATTAAAGATTAAAAAGAATACGCAAAGTCGTCTATAAGGAAAATCTTAAAATCCAATTAATTGTGAACAAAACAAACTTTCATCCAAAAATATCCTGGAATAAAATTCAATTTACTGTGTGACAGTTAAAAGGTATTCGGAATGGCTTATTCTGACGAGGTATGAGACAATACAGGGGCCCATTTGGAGGTGAATGTGATAGTGGATGATGTAGCTCGTATTGTCAGTGTACAATGCGAGCCACCCACGTCGCGTCAACACTATTCAAAAGCACTGCTTTATTTGCTGATAGACTGACGGCATGACATACTTTCATGAAAATTAACATTTGATAAACACAAAGTTTAATCCTACATAGAAATTGATGTGTAAATTAATTCAAATTATGATCAAATAAATTTTCTCTATCTGACACCGTTATTAGTGTTATAATTCAAAAGGTAGACGTTACTAAAATAGTAATAGAGAAGTATTTTAATATTTGATAGGTACTTGTCATTACTCATAGTTTTGAACTATTAGTATAAATACCGGTTGTTTCTGAGATTGCTCGGAGACCAAACGCGCATAAAGCTTGTATTTAGTAAACGTACTCTATTTAATTTTAAAACTAGGAAAATCATAAATATATCCTAACAAAGCTATTAGCGGATAGGATAAAATAGGCAAGAAATATTTAATTAAAACATGAGTTAAGCTTTATATTTTTCTTTTTTGCAGTGAAGCTTTAAGCAAAGCGTTATCCGCATTATACGCTAAGTTACTGGTTGTCTTAGGTTTAGCTTTTCCCGTTACTGAAGTGATAGCCAACGGTGTGCCCGACGGATATTATCAGGTATTTTTTTCACATAATGTACATATTTTAAAATACTCGTAGTATTAAATGTATCCTTTTTTTTTAAAAATGGAATTGAATATTAATTTAATGGTCGGTAACATACGTGAATATAGTGATTGTAAGATATTTCGTTAAAAAACTTTAAAGTTTAATCTCTTTCATTTGTTCACAGGGTTTCTATCTTTACCTGTACTTAGTATCGGTACTATTTGTTGTGTTTCAATACGCTAACATAATGCGACAGAAGGCAGTCACTATGATTATAAGCAACTACGGCAAGTATCCATTATACACGAACACTAACGACACAAAACAGTAGCCAGCTACGTAATTAACCACATTTGCCTAACAAACTCAAGCATTAAAATCGCATCCAATTTGCATAAGTATAATTGAAAAGAATTTATTCTTTAGTTTCTTATTCGACTAGCGTTTGTGACCATTCTTATAAATGTACCGGTCATTTTCTTTACATACTTATTTTGTTGTTTGTTATTGACAAATTTTTGAAAATAAAATTTCGAGTTCTTACAATCTATTTAAAAAATAGTATATTTTATTTTTCACTATAGGACCAGATGGCGAAAAAGAAGACAAGGGTAGATCGACTCCAGCTGAAAAAGTGAAAATAAAAGAAAATATTTCTCGTTATGGCAGTTTTTATTTGCGACTGGGTGCTATAGGTAATTTACCATAACAATATAATATTTATTTTACGTTTTAGAAGCATACTTATCTGATAGTAACTCGCTCTCCTGGTCCGCTACTTTACCTGCCATTAATAAAATATATTTTTCCATAAAACAAAATATAATGCTCCTTATTGTGTTTTCAACTTTCTCAATATAATATTAATCTATTTTGCTTATTTAAAATAAATATGTGTAGCTAATTACAATATCTACTTTACTGCGTATTAACAACAGGATAAGTTAAATGTTTATTACACGTATTATTATAACTGTATCTTATTTTTATCTAACACATACTATCCATGTTTTCTTTTCAGCATTTGGTATAGGTTCTATGGTATACAGCGGCTTAGAATTTGGTGAATATTTCGAAATGACAGATCAGTGCCGATCAATACTCTCGGTTATCACACCGGCCCTGAGAATGACGTTAACATTAGCACAAATGCAATTCATTTTCCTCACAAACAAAGAGATAGAATTAGGAAGTCACAAAATGATCCAAAGATTTGGATTTATGCACATGTTGGCTACTAATCTATGTGAATGGTTGTATGTGTTGGTTGAAGAAACAAAACATGAGATTCATCATTTAGAACACGCGATGCTAACAGCCAATAATACTCAAAATGTAACTGCGGAGATATCCTGTAGACGGGCT
Source organism: Trilocha varians (assembly GCA_030269945.2). Lineage (NCBI taxonomy): Eukaryota > Metazoa > Arthropoda > Insecta > Lepidoptera > Bombycidae > Trilocha > Trilocha varians. The sequence continues at coordinate 5,422,461 of AP028265.1, read as the reverse complement.
AACATCATGGGCGCCCTACTGCAACGAGCTTCGCCCTTTCTCTTCCCATGCACCATTGAATATTCTCTGATCTGTGCGGTCATTTTCTACGAAATGTGGAAAGAGGTAATTGATTTCGATGTTAAAGGTACTTTACTTGAAATGTTATTGCATTATTTCAGTTACTTTCATAAACTTATTTTTTTTGTACAGAATTAGGTCTCGTTAAAAGTAAAATCACTTCGATGAAATGAACATTAATAATCGTACCTTTATTTATACTTTATATTTTATTTAATAATACTTATTATTATAAGTACCTGCATAAAAGAGCCAATATTTATATTGAAAATGGGAAAAGTTTCTATTTTCTTCATATGTAAATAAACACCAAACAAATGTTTATTTCTGTACATTCTGCTGTAAATTACATCACATTCCACGGATCAGATTTTGTAAATTTATAATAACTTCCAGGTAAAATGTACACCCGAGGACTTTGAGAAGAAATATCACGTTCCTAAAAATAAGTCTCGCAACAACTCCGTCACGCCTGAGAAAATTTTACAGCAATTCGGTTTGTATAAGCAAAACTAATTGAATCGATGTTTCATAACAATAATTAACGAAACCGTTCAAATTCTATTGCGGTAAAACTTTCTTCGAAGCTCATGAATATTCTTCTTGAAAATGTCCTTTCTTAATAAATCGAAATCTAGTAATAGTTTTTTACGTAAATTACAATTGATACACACAGTCATTATAATGGCGAAGATGAAGCAACACTATTGGCGTATTTACACGTTTTTCTGTTAGATTTCTCCGCGGTCAACACCGACAGATAAAATTGCACTTAGGTATAAATGCACCCATGTTTATAAAGACATGGGATTTATAAAATATGAATGTTTATGTAGGTATATTCTTGAAATAAATTGTTTATACAAGCTTTATATTAACTTGACGTAACTATGTACTAATGTTCCTATGTAAGTTCGGGAGGAATTTTGCGAGTGAAATTTGACAAAGTTTCCGTTGTCTGATTGAGCTAACATTTTGCACTCAAATGTATATCGCGTGACAACAACAATAAATGATATCATGGAGCTGATCTGATAATAGATTCGGAACTTGTCAATAGGAACTCTTGTACTAAACAAGATAGACTCGTCGCGCTTGGGCTTTACTTGTCTTAGCTAGCACTGTACTGATACATGATATTGAGGTTCTTAAAAGCTTGTATTTCAAAAGTTTTATTTTTGATATGTTGTAGCTGGTATGCTCGGTGTGAGTTCCCCTCACGGTAGCCGCGCCGCACTCCATCACTTCTCTGTGGATTGTTCTCGCGCACACCGCGGCCTCTCCGCTGGAATACTCATCATCGTACTCACTATTATATCGCTTATCATGTTCTTCGTGCTGGCTAACAATCCCGATACGGTTATTGTGAGTATTAGTTTTATGTTACAAAATGCTGGTAAACTTAGTAGTCACTTTAGTTATTTATTATGGAAGCTTAATTGAAAAAAGTTGACAAAACGTTGATCAAATAATGGAGAAATTCTTATAGAACTGCCTACGTAATCGTCAAATAAACCTAGTTATTTGTCGGAATCTTTATTTTAAAGATTTACAAATGTAATTAAACTATACTTTCGCTGATGGAACATAAAGCATATGCTAGTATAACACAGTATGTAATTCTGTTTTAGGATGCCATATTCGAAGTAAATATTTGTGAACTGATATTATACACGATGACATTAATAGCTACTGGTTATGCACTTGTACAAATGCGTGAGCTTCCGTACAAGAGGAAATCTCAAGGTTTGTACCTACTTGATTATCTCGAGAAAATCTGTAGACAGACGGATATCTTAAGTAAGATTGCAGCTGTGTAAAAGATAACTTTAAAATAAAGGCTGACTTTAGATTATATTGTCGTCCGTCGACAAGTTGTACAAATTTTAATACAGACTGTAAAATACTATTTTTCTATAATGATCCGCGCTAATATAGACGGGACGGAGCCCATCGCATCTGCTTGTATTTCTGGATAAACAAATGTTGCAGCTCGTCCCACTCTATGTAAACACGTCTACAATTATTAGAACATCAAGTTAGTACCAAATAATATAGGAAGCAATTAAAATATCGGTTTTAATTTCAGCTGTACTAGGTCTAGACACGTCCCTGTTGATCTTAGCTCAGACCGGCATGTTCGTGTACTGCATGTTCAGTCTGATCGGATGTCATCACACGATGGACAGCAGCGACAGCTCAGGATTCACCGGATTCTTCTCAGAGTTTTTTTCTCTTATGCAGGTACTTAAACTTGATTGAATTTCATTTAGAATTCAAGTTGTAAACGAAAAAGTAATTTATTGAAACTAATATTAACGCCAGTTAAATTGTAAATAATTAAATAAACTTGACCAAAACAACATAAATAGGTATAGAAATAGACGGAAGAAGGCCTCATGTGAAATTTACTAATCTTAAAAATACTGAGTTACAGTCTCAATACTACATGTCCAATTAATTAAGTAGGATAGGATCTTCTACCTGTCTGTAATGTAGAAGATATTCTACCTGAAGTAGAAAACACTAAACCTATTAAACTGCTTAAGGACGACAGCAAAAAATATAAACAAAATATTCAATTAATTCAGACCATTCTGCAATCACTATTTATCATCGATGCTTGGTGGCGAAGATGCAGTACTTCAGAGCAACGTCGAGCGAAGCCGGGACGACAACTAGTCACATTCCTACTCGTCGCAAATATGGCTATGTGGACTATTAATACACTAGAAAAGGTATATTTTAACATAATTCAATTAAGTTTTAAATAAAGCTGTAAGTAAGTGCGCTTTAAATTTATAATAGTTTCCATAAAAATAGAGTAGGTGTAGGTAGGTATACTCGTATTTTAATATGTTTTTTTCTGTATAAACCTGAGAAAACGAAGCAGCGTCTCAACTGTCGTGAAATGTTGGACGAATTCCAACTTTACATAGCTCTTATATTTAAACTTCAGATATCGGGAATACTACAATTTCTAACAGATAAGTCCTTGCTATGAGCCAACACAAAACACTGCTTTTCGGCATAAAGTGCGAACATTACAAAATAAACATAATATTCCGGTACAATATTTGTCGGCTTCGTCGAAACCGGCTGTGGACAAACGCATTAACTAAATTGAGCTATGTTTTACACCGTGTATGAATATTGCTTGCTAACCATATCGAAATATGGTGGTTTACCCACATTATAACATGAAATCTATTGTTTCAGTGTTGTTAAATAAAATAGGTATTTTGTAGAAGAATGGTTATGGTTAGATCGATCGTTGGCGCGATAAAGTAGAAATATCATAGGCATAGGAAGAGATGCTCTATGCATGAAAAAAATATAGGTCATAAAACTAGGAGTTTATAATATTTAATAATTCTATGATAATATTATACGAGGTGTGTTCAATGTTCAATGCTATACTCTTGAAACTTGGTACAGATGTTCGGAAAGAGTATCAACACAACAAAATAATAATCAACAATAAAAAAACAATAATCGAAAGTACGTTACTCACAAACTTTTAAAAGTCACATTACTTTTTGAACACACAGTGTATTAGGTATGTGTAACTGATATATCGAAATTCGGAAGAGTCGATCTAATGGATATCAGAAACTATATAATATTACATTCATTTTTCCAACGCTACTTTTAAATTAAAAAGATTTTCTATAATACCTACAGATTAATAAATTGATAAAATATTTAATGTAATGTATTAATACAGTTCCAATTTCAAACTCCACTAATACAAATTGGTCGAATCTTGTATTGGTTACATTAGAGCTCAATCATTTGTGATATTCAGTTATTGTTCGATTTCCCATTCCGCAAATTGCTGCCGGATTGACTGACAAAATATAATATTAATTTCGGAAATGCTCAATATATTTGCCAAAACTTTTTAGATCAGAAATCTTATTTAATATCAGTTTGAAAGGATTTTAATCAGGTAGGAATTTCAGATATGGGATCTTAATCTTTATAATACGAAAGCTATGGTTTTAGGAGAGTTTAACTATGTAATGTTCACTCTGCAATGATAATCTATTTAAAATATCGTATAATTAAACGACAGCGTCTCGGCTAGATACGGCCAAACTGCGGATTACTCTTACTTACTTGCAGAACGGATTAATCGTCTGAATTCGCTCTAGCACATTAGATGAATGGTAACAACACACATTCATATATAGGTTGCACAATACCTCATCTACCCATAGATTTAATATAACAACATACACTGTTACGAACAAAACAGTACGAAATAGTGTCTGCAACCAAATTCCCTACACTAAACATCAAGTGTGGTCTGAAACAGTTAAAACAATTTAAATGTTAAGCGAGAAGGATGGCTTCAAAAGATTATCATTTAATTTTTGGTAGTGTTTAGTTGGTGCAGTTTTTACACTATAATCCTGTGTTTAGAATATTTATTCCAAAGGCCTACCTGCAGGATTTTCATACGAAATTTGTAACAACAACGTCAAGATCTGGCTCATCTATATGTCCACGCACGCTTTGAAATATAAAAGGCTATTATCATACATCCTAATTTTATCCGTATTAATTTACAGAATAGAGCTGAGTTTCGTCCTGCTCATCTGGCTTTCTACGGACCGTGGGCGTGGACCATCATCACACATGTCTCGATGCCTCTGGCCATTTTCTACAGATTTCACTCAACCATCTGTCTATTCGAGATATGGAAGAACTGTTTCAAGAATAAGCCGATTTATCTGAATGTTTAGCTATATATTTTATGTAAAGTCAAACGGGATGGTGCAATTAATATATATTCTGCTACAAAATATGAGTTTTACTGATAAGGTAACATAAATTAGACCGTAATTCGAAATCTTGTAATTATGTATAAGAGGTCCATGAGCGACGGTAACCGCTGACGATCAGGTGGGCCGTTAGCTCGTCTGCCTAAGAGGCAATAAAAAAACATATTTCGCTAAAAAGAATAGGAAACACATTTGTTAAATATCAAAATAAATGTTGTCAAATTTGTCAAACTATGTTTCAAAATTAGGTAATTTCGTCGTCGTCGTAGCATACGCTCATTGATGAATTTAAATCTCCCTCAATAGCGTTGCATGAAGGAAAATTCCTTTTTATAAATTAGAGTAGATTAAGACTGACGTCAGCACACACGCAGCAAGTGGACTGAACTAATTTCCAATAGCTACATTAAACTCGGCCTTACTAGCGTTACTAGTAGTTTGATAATCCGCAATACATGATCTCATAATTAACACCATGATGCACTTGTTGTCTTTTTAAATTTATTTTATAAGTAGTGACGATTCTCTTGACAAAAATCATAACGGTCAATGTAAAGGTTTTAATACAAAGAAAATTTAAAAGAAAATCATGTGAGATTACTTAAAAAAATCAAAACTTCGATTTTCATTTCCTTTCAATTTTTTTGCAGGCTCGTAAGCAGACAAGCTAACGGGCCACCTGATCGTAGGTGATAATTTTGCTTTTTTACTTTTCATAGCTATAAGACAGGTTACAAACATTCCTCACCGTTTACCTGCAGCCACGGGTTCCATACATATTCCTCACCCCCAAAAGACATTTAATATCCCTTTTACCGCTCAAAATTGTTATAATTAGGTGGATCTAATTATTACATACTATAAACCTTGAATAAATTGACTTAATACAGTTGTTTATCCCTCATTAATAGATAGATAGAAAGAAAACGTTTTGTACCTTCTGTTTTCAATACATTTACGAAAAATATAGTACCAGCAGTTACTGACATAATTTCAAAAACAAATGTTAAATGACTTTGTAAACAGCATGCTGCTTCATACATACTTTAACTACGAGTAAAACAAAATCAAGGTGTACCGTGTCCATTCATATTGTGAATTTAACAATTAACATGACATCACACGTGGATTCCACGCCAAGCTTAGCCTAAGTGAGATAAATTTATCACAAAGATAAAAGAAGGTGGTAGTTTAGCCGCTTTACTCAGATAACGTTCGTTGGAGTGACACGTGCCGAGATAATTTGCTTTATTATTAAGTCTCACAATCATCATGGAGGATGTCATTGAGGAGGATATAGAATGGTAATGTAAATAATAGATTTTCTTTTCAAGTATATCCTTTTGTTTTTAGTAAATCTTCTTTCAAACAAATTTCATGAAAATTAATTATACTTGCTATCGAGTGGTCAGATTATTAGCTTTAGTTTTTGTTCTGTAATCGAAAGCGACGTTACAACGGTAATTGATATCTGAAGAAGGTACTTTAACAACTTACTCGTGAACAAGCAAATACAAATGCTTATTATTCATTACATTAAGTCTAAATATATTTTTAATAGGACTAATGATGCAAGACACATATACGGACATTCTCATCACTATCATCCAGTGAGGCAGAGCAGCACCACACTGGAACGTAAAATAAGACACAGTCGGTAAGTACCTTCTGAAAATAACACCAATACTATTCCATACTTAATTGTCTCGTCTTTTAACAAAATGAAAATCGATCCAGTTGATAAACAGACACAGGCAGACACGAGCATACAGTGAGAAATTTAGAAAAATAAATCTACTTATTATACAAGAATAACACAAACTGTTGACCACATTTCAAGTGTTTTTCTTTAGTTAGTCGACGTAAACAAACCGTACAAAATATTGACGAATGAGCTGACCGACAGACTAATTAGGTTATTGTTGAATATTTCAGACTATATTTAAATATATTAACAATGTAACATCAATATTTTCAACTTGTGACGAATAACCCAATAACAAGTATGACAAATCCACAACTCACTCAAGACTGAGCAATAAATATTAAGAAAATCCAATTTAGTATTTTTAATTCATTACATTGGAATTCACAAAATGTATTTGTATGTTTTAGTATCTATATTCGAAATCTAGATTCGACGAAGTATATTATGTACCTCTATATATCATAATTTGTACCATGAAGTATCTTGGTACAATACATTTGTTTTATACCAAAATCGATATCAATATTATATATATATATATATATATATATATATATAATATATTTTCGAAGAGAAGTCAAACGAAAAACACCATCTAATTTAACTATATAAGCCAATAAAAAAACAAAAGCAAAATACGTGCAAAGAAATTCTAATTAAGCAGACGTTGCAAGAGCTGCTAAGATGCAGCCTCGTTAGAGGAACCGTCTGAATGTGACACCACTGCGACGCTAATTACCCGAGAGGACAACATAGCTGGTCCGATGCAGAAATGCTTTATAAAATATATATCAGTTTAAATCTTGTTTATGTTTTTTTTCTATTTAAATTACCTGAAAGACCAAAGTCTGGAATACATGCAATCACGCGTTCTTTTAAAATTATTTTTGTTTGAAATAAGTGGGGTTACGGTCGCAACAAAATTAACAAACTATAAAAATAAAAAGAGCAAAAACGATTAATTGATTGTATCAATAAACCTGACAACGTAAGTATGTCATCTTTAAAGTGATTTGAAATGATGATAATAAAATGATTATTAAACGCTTACGCTTACTGAATACTTACTCGTTCAACCAATTATTTTTTTTACCTTACAACGTATTAACGTTACGTATTACCTTATTATCTATCTTAAAAAGTAAATTAAAAGCGACCAAAACAAAAAAAATATTATAATTACGTTTCTAAAAAGCTATGATGACGAATAGCACGACTTACTTTTCTGTCACGGGTTGTAAAATAGTCTCAATCACACATCCTATTTACACACTCGCGCGAACATGCATTATATCCATTTTCACACTACTTCACAGCCTTTGAGTACAGTTCATCATCAACTTTGCAACCAACAACAGCTACGTATTTACGCAATAATATAAAAAAAATTGTAACGTCATATTGTTATTCAGTTGTATATTTATTTAGTTTTTGATTATTTCGATGACTAAAAATAAGGAGAAATCCAATCTGAGTGCATCGAGGGAGTGGAGGGAGAGATCGGAGCCGCTTCTCGCTGTGCCTGAAGATGAAAGGTGAGGTGCTCGATGTCGGTTCATTAAAATCAACTATTAGTCAGCGCTCATTAAAATAAAACAAGTGCTGTGGAAAATTATATAGCAAAAATATCTCTTCTTACATAGTTTTATAAAAGTTAAAATACTAATAAATATACCAAACGATTTTAACAGAATCTACTGTTTTTGTCAGTAATTTTTATTCCTGAAATTAAAATAGTAACATCTAAGACTTTTCGATTATCGAAATAACTTCTGCCACAAGACAAATACTTAATTGAAAATATTATTGTTATTTGAAGTAATTATATAAATTATATAAATTTTGTGAATCCTAATGATGGAAAAAAATAATATATTTGTTAGCATTGCAGATAATAAATAACAATGTAAAAAAAAATATATGACGGCGCATCCGTGAATGTCACACGTCAGGTTGATTTTAGCTGTCAAAGTCAACCTAGCGAAGCGTCATTGTTGATGGTCGTGAGGGCGGCCATCTTAACACAGTGTTGTTTGAGACGGCGTCCGCGCACCACGCTTGTGACGAATCGCTTTGAATCTCTCCAATAGTTAAATATAGCGCTTAATTAAGTTGGTGCCGCATTGATTAGACTGTACATTATTCATTTAGTTGTTGTATTTCGATTACTTAACCCTGTGTCGATTAAACAACTGTGATTGTGACAAAGACCTCTGATTTTCATGCTCACGCCCATCTGCCGACATACCCGCTTTTCTACCTGCACAAGATGAGTTCTGATGAAGGCCCTCCTGCCCCTTCATCAGAAGTGGGATCGATTGAAGCTAGAATTGAGCAAGAAACACCATAATCGGATGTAGAAAAATTGCTGAATAACATGCAAATGCTTTTATTTCGTGTTCTCGCAACCCAGTCAACGCCAGCTGAGTTAAGGAAACAGCTTCAGAAGCCGCCCTTCGTCTATGGAACTTCATCGAACGAATACCTAAGACTGTCATGCCTGAAGAGGTGGTGGCTGGATTCGTTGTCTCTGTGCTCTGTCAGAAAGACGACTGTCTGTCTGTTATACGACATGAATTGATCGCGCATAGTATCACAGCTCGCACGCAGTTGTTCCGAATCCTGGGAGTTGTGTCACTTGGGCGGCGTTCGGACGGTGTCGAAGCTGATGAACATCGTTTTGCGGAATGCCGAAAACGTCGTGATGCGTTGGGATCAGTCTGGCCTCGAGACACCCCGAGTGCTTCCCGTCCGTTGGAGAGTACGACCAACGTGGCCTGCTACACCTGTGGCCGAGTGGGTCATGTGACAACTAACTGTCCCGCTAAAAGGAACGGTGGTAAGGCTGCTGCCAAGGAGGTCCACCATTGTGGGCACCGTCGTTCGAGAGGTATCTTGACAGCATCTTCCGGTGAGTCTATGCCTTTCCTATTTGACAGCGGATCGTCCTGCTCTCTTTTGAAAGAAAGTTGTCGCGGTAAACTCTTGGATGCTGTGTGTAGGGGTCTCGTCTATCTGAGCGGCATTGGAGGCGGTGATGTGCAGTGTGCGACTCCAGTCCGGGCTGATATTAAAATTGGGGATCGCTTGATTGGTTAACTATTTCACGTGGTTTCCGACAATGCAATGCTCTATATGATATATGCTGCCTATAATTATTAGTAGAGATATTTTTGGTCAGGGGCTAAGTGTAGAAATTGATAATGATAATCTTGTAATATACTAAACACCAATCTAATCTTTGCACCGCGATATCCGGGCTCCCAGATTTTTCAAAAACTGACACGGATTTGTAGGGACGGGATAAACACATGTTGATTTCTACATTGAGCAAATATGCGAGTAACTTTATTGAGGGTGTACCCACCAGGCGTGTGAAATCAGGAGTATGCGAAATTAGATTAGTAGAACCACATAAAGTTGTGCAACGATGTCCCCATAAAAGAGCACCTATAGAGAAACAAATAATTAGAGAACAAGTTCAAAAACTATTAGATGCAGGGGTAATTCGGGAGAGTACGTCTCCATTTGCAAGTTCTATCGTTCTTGTGAAAAAGAAGGATAATTCCGATAGGCTTTGTGTAGATTTTAGGGAGTTAAACTCAAAATACCATACCTAAACATTATCCTTTACCTCGAATCGAGGAACGTATGGATCGGCGATCAGGTGTCTCAGAGCCTAAATCAGCTACTAATGTTCGCCAATTTCTCGGTTTAGCCTCCTACTTTCGGAAATTTATTCCCGAGTTCACACGTGTAGTCGGTCCCCTATACCCTCTTACAGGGCATGCATATTACTTGGACAAATCATGATAAAATGACGGCGCAAAATTATAGGCATTCTCACGTCCGAACCGGTGCTAACTATATTTGACCCAGAGCTGTAAATATTAGCAGTCGTCAGAGTTGTAGAGTACTTTTGTCGTTATTTATATGGTAGGCGATTTCGAAAGCGTCGAAATCGAAGAAAGACCTAACATCTCGCGTTTACCGATGGTGGTCTTATCTACAAGGTTACTATTACGACATCATGTATCGTGAAGGAAGTAAAATGGAGCATGCTGACTACTTGTCTCGAAATCCACTGTCAGATTCTGCTGTTCCTGTCACTTCAGTAAATCCTTAGTCTAAAACTGTCAATTATGTTGAACTACATCAGGGCTGGCTATCAGTTGAAAAGAAATGCGACGCAGAAATTCAGGATCTCATCTCATCATAATAGCTTTTCCCGAAACAGTAGGTCAAGCATATGACGTTAGAGATCTTCTTCTTCTGTCTGTGCCATCTTCTATCGAAGGTCGGCGATCATTAAGGCGATCTGTACTTTTGACACAGCAGCGCGAAATAAAGCACGAGTGCTTTTGTTGAACCACTGGCGCAAGTTCTTCAGCCAAGATGTTCTCCTTCTACCTACAGCTCTCTTCCCCTGGATCTTGCCCTGTACGATCAAGTGCAGCAAATCGTACTTCGGGCTTCTCATGATATGCCCCAGACGTTAGAGATGGCGTACTCTATAGGAAGATTACTCGTAACAAAGCGATTTCATGGTTACCCGTAGTCTCTTATTTAGACACTAATTAATCATGTCCACAACGACATGCAACATTTAGGCAGGGACAAAACTCTAGACAAGTTATATAAAAAGTATTGGTTTCCCGATATGTCTAAATGTGTGCGAAAATTTATAGATTCATGTATCATTTGTAGGGCATCAAAAGGTCCGTGGGGTGCTTTACCTTTTCAGCTTCATTCGATTCCAAAAGTATTCGTGCCCTGGCACACGATTCACATAGATTTTTCGGGGAAGCTGAGTGGGAAGAGTGACCGAAAAGAGTATTGCTCGGTAATAATCGATGCCTTTACCAAATATATTTTGCTCGAACATACTATATAAAAAGCGGTGTGTCTTTTTGGAGCCCCGAAAAGAATCATCGCAGATCAGAGCCGTTGCTACATTAGCTCAGATTTTAAGAGCTTTTGTCAAGAGCATAAAATAGACCTCCATTTCATTACGACTAGTACGAGTAGGGCAAATGGCCAAGTTGAACGAGTGATGCGTACTCTTAAGAGCCTCCTTACTATCGTTTAATACGACCATAACAGAGCATGACGTGACGAATTAGGTAACATCCAACTAGCTCTCAATAGTTCTAAATATTCCGTTACCCAATGCTCACAGTCAGAACTGCTTGGAATTCGTTCCAATTATCTAGGGATGTCTAAGTTAAACGCCGATAATATAGATCATGAGATTCGCTTAGATTTAGATTCAATAAGAACTGATGCATCAGATAACATTTGCAAAGCTGTTGAATCTGACACCCTTCGGTCTAAGACTTAATATTTATTAAAAATTGTGAACGGAATAAAACAAAATTGGAAAGTAAGTTTCGAGGTCCATATGTAATAGTAGAAGTACTTCAGAATGATCGCTACGAACTTAAAAGCCTAGGTAATTCTCAGAGAACTTATAAATACTCTCACGAGCATTTGTGCGCAGTACCCCAGGGACATATCGGTTTGATCGAAATAGCTACTAGTCTTTTATATCGTGAAGAGGCCGAGACGGCGTCGGAAGATGAAGAAAGTATAACTAATTCAAATCATGACAATGATAACTCTGACACCTTGACCGTATGCTCTAACACTGTTTCCGCCGATTCGAGGACGCTCACAGCAGGCTCAGACACTCTCAGTGTATGCTCAGATCCTGAGACTTAGGAAATATTGCACGAAACTGAAATTCATACAGAATGGTACGATTCATAGTCGTAGGTAAGTGAACACGACCTGTGAGAATCTCTTTCCTGGTAAATAGTCAGACAAAAAATGTTGTCCGAGTCAGTATCAGATTGACTTGTTCTGTGCTTTTATTTTATGAGGCGAGTGTGGCAAGAGTCAGAGCCCTTTAAGTAGGCTGACTTGTTCTGTGCTTTTGTTTTATGAGGCGAGTGTCGCAATGGTCAGAGCCCTTTAAGTTGGCTGACTTGTTTTGTGCTTTTGTTTGATGCAAATGTCGTAATGGTCAGAGCCCTTTAAGTTGGCTGACTTGTTCTGGATGCTTTGCAGATTGTGGTAAGACGAATATTGTCGTCCGGGTCACATCCACCAAAGGATTGACCTGTCCAATAGTACAAATTGTGAACAGTTAACTTACGTACTGATAGTGACAAGGCGGTGTCATCGGGCTTAATTGTTCCGAGACGCTCGACTTAAGTCTTAAGTAGCGCAGAACACTGTGATGATTGTAATTGGTCGTTCATCAGGATGCCGAACGGAATAGGTACAACTTCATTGTTTCAGAGAATCGCCCGAGGACGGTCGAGTGTCAGTCCGGCCGTGACGGCGCATCCGTGAATGTCACACGTCAGGTTGATTTTAGCTGTCAAAGTCAACCTAGCGAAGCGTCATTGTTGATGGTCGTGAGGGCGGCCATCTTAACACAGTGTTGTTTGAGACGGCGTCCGCGCACCACGCTTGTGACGAATCGCTTTGAATCTCTCCAATAGTTAAATATAGCGCTTAATTAAGTTGGTGCCGCATTGATTAGACTGTACATTATTCATTTAGTTGTTGTATTTCGATTACTTAACCCTGTGTCGATTAAACAACTGTGATTGTGACAAAGACCTCTGATTTTCATGCTCACGCCCATCTGCCGACATACCCGCTTTTCTACCTGCACAAGATGAGTTCTGATGAAGGCCCTCCTGCCCCTTCATATATGTTTAAATAGTTTGTATGTCTACTTATATTCTAGCAAGTAATGTTGAATTTAAAGTTAGTTGCATGTAATAAAGGGCTTTTTTTATTTTATATAAATGGGGTTTAGATTTCAGAGTAAAATCAGTAGTTTCTAATGTTAAAATTAGTTATTAGTTGCCGCTAAGTACGGTCTACTCATTTTATAGGCCGCAAAATAGTCTGCGTATTAGAATAGTCTCTTTAAATAAAGAATATTATATTAATTATAGTTCTCACTAATTAATGCCAAGTCTCAAACGTTCTCCATCTATAATACGTATCCTGAACTCTATTGGATGCTCTATCTCGAAAAACTTGATACCTCTCTTTGCCACTCGTAGTTGTGCTATTGTTGCTAGATTAAGCATAGTTTAAGATAAATCCGTCAATACATAAATTTATGCTAATGGTCACTACATTTATGTTTTTTATATATTCAACAAACAATTTTATATAATCAACAATTAGTGAAAATGACGCCAATAATTTCAGTATTTAGTAAATATTTTCAAGAAACAAATTTTAACAGCAAATATTTTGAGATAAATCATTCAATTTTAGTAATATTGTAAGCCTGTTCTAATTTTACAGGCACAATATTTACATTCAAATACATCTTTTATATTTTCAGCGAACATCCGCCACATTCACTGCCGAGACTGAGTGTGGTTTTACCATCTAGCAGCAGTTCTAGTACTGATAATATACCGTTGCCTCAACCCAGCAAGAAGCCCCTGTCTCACGGCGAGTATGTGTCATAAAAGTAACCTTGAAATCAATGATCTTTTATGTTACTCATCATATGAAATCTCAGAATTTACAGAGACAGTCATTATCTATTGTGGTAACTGACTACTTATGAAAAACTGTAGACATGAACATCTTTAAATTTTATATTACTGGAAAAATATTATTAGTTCTCTATTACTATTGGTTACTCCGGACATTTAAGTATAGGTATAATGCAATTCCGCAAACATAGCAAATTTTACTTCCACCATGTCGTAATCCTAGCAATTCATAAAAACAACTAAAGAATATATTTCTTGAAATTTCTGAAAATTAATGATATTTGAATATACTCTTAATGAAATTACATAAAACTTCACACATATGGAACAGCAGGTGGAACTACAAAATACATTTCTGATTTAAGTTAATTAATGCAATATTTCATGCTGTTTCAGTGAATCCATGACGGTGGTGTTGTCAGCATTTTACGCCAAATTATTAATAGTTTTAGGAATAGCTTTGCCAGTAACCAGCACCATACAAAATGAACTCTACACCAATATCTCATCAGATGTAAGGGTTGCATTCAGTTATAAAATTTACAGTGATTTTAGCAATTCAGCACAGACAGTAAAAGCAACCATTAACTTTTTTCAGGTTTTTTCTATGTACCTATATGTTGTCAGTATGCTGTTTTTGGCATATACTTTTTATCACCTTCGAATGGCAAGGCTCGGAAAAGACGGTAAGCATGAGAAACACCTACATATTTACAATTGTATTCCGCAAATTTTAAAGTCAAGATTAGCTAGCTAAGTCCAAAAGTATAAAAATATATTTACTCGATATTTAAAATAAGCATTTTTTCAATTTACAGAGAATGCGAAACACACCCGATATGGTAGTTTCTATCTCCACATAGGAGTAGCTGGGTTCGGTGTTGGTTCCATAATCTACTCTTGTCTTCAATTCGCTGAATATTTCGATCTCTCCGGAGACTGCCGACTTGCTATTGTCGCAGTGAAACCAGTCTTGAGAATCCTGTACCTTGTTGCGCAAACCGTTTTCATATTTTCATACACTGACGTGAGTTCTTTAAGATAAATTCCGTCATTCGCTCTTTCAAAATAATTAATGAATAAATCACGAACATCTTTTCACACTTTTTGTGAAGTATGTATGTGTCGATAATAATTATGTAAATAATTTCCAACAGTTTCCTGTTTACTCCTTCATGCGATCAGTCATCAGAATAGAAGATCATGCGTAGATACTAAATAAGACCCTTAATCTTAAAACTATAAATATTTTTTTGATTCTTTGCAGGTTTTGGATCCAATACGAGGAGTGGTCTTAGATAGATTTGGACTTATGCATCTTATAGCAACAAATGTATGTGAATGGCTAAACGTTATAGTACAAGATACAAGAGATGATATCGTAAATGTCGCATATGATCAACCTATCTTGTTCCGCTATGCAAACATCAGTGGCTATCACAAAATTGACATCAACGATAAACTAGATAACTTAACAATTAAAAAAATAAACGATTATTCGAGCCAGCACTTACCTATATTCAACAGTAACCAATCGGCTTTAGAGAAAGTAGTGAACAACTTCACTTTGGAACATTTTAATACTACGCAGAAGAACGATGTTTGGGTTTGCAATGTTACGGATATGATAACACCACTGATAAGAAATGTGAATCCGTATTTGAGACCCTGTGGTGTAGAATATAGTCTTTTATGTTCAGTTATTATAGCAGTAATCTGGAATGATCTTTGCACAGTTCCTGGAACGGTAAGTAAGAACATAATGTAGTTGAACAAAAAAATATTTAACACAACAGTGTTCTAATAACACCTATATTTATTTATTGTCCTCTTCCTCTACGGTAGTCGTTTTAAGCTCTGGCATTGCGAAGCTACCTATCTATCTGTGTCTTCCCATAAAAATTAATCCTTATGAAACTATTAAAAATGCAAATGTTTTCGATTTCGCAAAATATGTATATCACATTCTTTATTTATAGTCCAAATACAATAATGTATATCTACAATCTTGATGATCTTCATTTCTACGAAACAAATTTCGTAATATTCAAATTCACTTCGCAAATTTATACATATATATGTACTACTGTACTGAATATCCTATCACACATATTGAGATTTGCTGCAGGCATTTTAAATTCATGAAACATTCAATTTGTGGTACTCGTTGCACGTTTCTGTGTATAATATTATGTACCAAAGAACAAATTATCTGGAAAATACTTGAACTTTTAAGTTAAGGACTTAATTTTTTAACTATAGTATATTTATTTTATGCCTTGTTATTCTTGGGTTTATATTTTCAGAAGCCAGTGAAAAAGCCCAAACCGCTAAAAGAAGCGAAGCAATGTTGTGTCCGTGTGAAGTCTAACAGCCATTTCTCAGTGGACTGTGGAAGTGCTCACAAAGGATTGTTCATGGGCATCGCAGTATTGGCTGGAACTATTGTCAGTCTTATGTTGTTCAATGGTTTGTTTCAAAAAAATCAACACGTGGAATTAGCTCTTCTGCAGGTACCTATCGCAGCTACATACTTATTTGTACCTCAAGGCTTACGCAAAAGTATTCTTTAAATAAGAATATAAATAATTTATTTTAGATTTTTTTTAAAAATAAATTCACTAATTTAAAAAAAGAATCTATATTTTGCCTTCAGATTAACGTATGGGAGACAATATTATTTGTTCTAATGACGATTGCTTCGGCCGCATGCATCCAGCGAATGAAAGCGATTCCATTACGTAAAGCTGTATCATCTCTACCTTTAGAACATTCTCTACTTCTAGTCACACAATGTGGCGTATACCTTTATTATTTATTCCAAATAATAGGCACTGGATTTCTTTTAAAAAGATATTCGGAAGGATCTCGAGCTACCAGGTGAGGTATCTTATTGACTTTCATAAAAAATTTAGCAAGCCCGTCATCCGTTTTTATGCCGTTCTAAAAAAAATCAACAAATCCAAGTTTTGTCTTTTGTCTCACATTAAATGAGTTTACCTTACCGACTCCCAAAAAGAGAAAGGTTAAAAATACCAAACTATCGATTTTAGACAGACACGTCTGAGACTCAATAAATTATAGGATTATTCGTAATTTTTTTGCTTCTCAGAATTATATCTCCACTTTGCGCAGTTATTCAGAGCTCATGTCAAACATTACTCGTTTTGGATGCCTGGGCTCGACGGTGTAATGGTAACAGAAGAGAGCGACCCGGCAGACAGTTGATCACTTTCCTTCTTGTTGGAAATTTTGCTTTGTGGCTCCTGAACAGAGTCAAGAATGGAAGAGCAGAATTTCACCCACTACAGGTTTTTTATATTTTTTTTTATACCAACAAATATTTAAAACTAAGAATAGTTCACAATTCCTCTATAACTAGTTTTACCAATATTTTTTTTTGAGATCACCTTACCTTTATAATATTTCATATTATTTCAGATGGAGTTCTATGGTGTGTGGGCTTGGACTCTAATAACCCATGTATCCGCTCCGCTGCTGGTATGTTACAGATTTCAAGCCACCGTCTGTCTCTATGAAGTTTGGAAAAATTCGTACAAAAGGAAAAATTACGAGGTTCATGATCAAAACGAATTCGAATTAAAACATCACGCACCCTGAATAAAACTATACTACTGACCTGACTTTCAATATTTATTTACCTAAACTCTGATTTAAATAATACTATCATTTTTTGTACTTCTAATAATATTATTGTCATTTAACAGTACTACTACCAACTCAAAAAAACCTACTTGAGTCAGAGAATTTATACATTGTAACGCATAATAAGATAGTAACTTTTACAACTATGTTTGTCTATCTGTCTATTAAAGGTTTATTCCGAGTGATAACCTACTCGGAAAAACCTGGCCAGAGTTGGACCCTGGCCGAGAGAACTTAATCCGAGCCTGAATTATTTTCTTCACTAACAAAACTAGCAGATAGTGGTGGCATTACGTTATAGCACGCCACAGACCACACAGACCATACATATATATATGAGACACGCCTAAGTGTGCGTCTTTATACAAATAAGGCGGATTGCGTAGCAGTCTCCCTAAGTGAGCGTACTCTGTTAAACCTCTAATTATACAACACTCATAAACGATCTTCTAATCAATTTTACTGGTTTATTTGATTTTAATTTCATTTTATATTAAACGAGTGAGATTATGAATTTCTTTGCGTCATTGTTTTTAATAAAACACAAAGATTATTGTCAAACGTCAAAGTCAACACCCGAATTTCATCGAACTGTCAAAAATACACAACCCTCAGCCGTACACAACTCAAAATTGGTTATTTTCAATAAAATAGGGTAATTTTATATAAAAATGGCTTCTGTAATGGATGTTGATGAAGAGGAAGTCGAAATGGTTTCATCTAGTAGCAGCAAAGGCGACAAAAAGAGATTCGAAGTAAAAAAGGTAAGATGCCATTTTGCACATTCATTGTTGTTCTCAATATCGGTTTTTCTTTGTTACTTTCAGTAGAAACAACAGAATAACTTAAAATGAATTATTTTTTTGTTCCAGTGGAATGCTGTTGCACTCTGGGCTTGGGGTATGTTTCTTCGAAGTAAATGATTACCTTCGTGCGGAAAAGCATTTCTAACTTTTGCTATTGCTTCCAGATATCGTTGTCGACAACTGCGCTATTTGCCGTAATCACATTATGGATCTCTGTATTGAATGCCAAGCAAATCAAGCATCGGCAACTAGTGAGGAGTGCACAGTAGCTTGGGGAGTTTGTAATGTACTGAAACTTTTCAATTTATACTCATAATATTTTTTTTTGCTCAAAGTAATTTATGATTTTTTTACAGCATGCATTCCACTTCCATTGTATTTCTCGTTGGCTGAAAACTCGACAAGTTTGTCCTCTTGACAATAGAGAGTGGGAGTTCCAAAAGTGAGTATTCTCCTTTTGTTGTCTGAAACCTATAACTGGTCTTGTGAACAAGGCTCAAAAATACAAAGTATCCCTCAGTTTATCCCTACATTGTCTATAAGTTATTGCAACCACTTATAGGTGATGCAACCTGTAGATGCTGTACATATTTTACATGCATTTATAGAGCTTAATATAAGCCCTTTATTCAGACCTGAGTTAGATATACAATATTGGTTTAAAATTAAAGTTACAAAATCTTTTCAATATAAAAATTAAAGTTAAATATAAAAACTGTACTAGTAAAATATATATAACTATAGTAATATTTTTTTTTTTTTTCTTTTTAGTTATCGGTCTGTTTGTCGATGTCGACAAAGGCCTCCTCCTCTTCTTTCCATTCATCTCTGTTTAGTGCCTTCCTAGTCCAGGTTTTTCCAGCTATTTCCTGTATCTCGTCTGCCCATCTTCGTTTTTGTCTGCCTCGATTTCTTCTACCATTTCTAGGGTACCAGAAAATTAGGTTTCTATTCCATTTTTCTTTCCCTCGTATTATGTGACCTGTCCATCTCCATTTTAGTCTTCTAATGGTTTTTGCTACATCTTCTATCTTGGTACGCTTTCTGATTGTTTTGTTTCTTACTTTGTCAAGTTTTTTTAAGTTGAGCATACTCCTTTCCATTCCTGTCTGGCACGATTGCAACTTTTTTATTTGGTGTTTCGTGAGTGCCCAGGTTTGGCATCCATAAGTCAGAACGGGTAGTATGCATGTACTATAAAGTTTTGTTTTAATCGATATGCTTATTTCCGAATTTTTCATGATTTCTTTTTTGGTCTCCAGTAACTTTTCCATGCGTTTGCTATTCTTCTGTCTATTTCTTTGTCCATAATTTTTGTAAAAGAAATCTGCTGACCCAGATAAGTATACTCACTCACATATTCTATTAATTCTCCGTTTACGATTATAGGGCTTTCTTCTTTATTTGTCATAGCTTTGGTTTTAGAGGCATTCATTGTTAGTCCTACCAGACTGCTTTCTGTATCCAGTTCTTGAAGCATACTTTGGAGTTGGTCCTTTGAAGTAGCAAATAATACAATATCATCAGCAAAACGTAAATGGGATAATGTTTTACCATTAATATTTATCCCGCAGTGTTCCCAGTTAAGCTTGCGAAATATATCTTCCAGAACTGCTGTAAATAATTTTGGAGATAGAGGGTCTCCTTGACGCACTCCTCTCTTTATTTCAAAACTTCTGCCTTCTCTTTCTAACTTGATTTTAGCTGTGCTGTTCTCGTATATTTTTTTTAGAATCCTGATGTATTTATGTTCTATGCCATTATTTTTTAAGCATTGCCATATTTTTTCATGGGCAATGGAGTCAAATGCTTTGGAATAGTCTATGAAGCAGCAATAAAATGGTTCATTATACTCATTATTCTTCTCAAATATTTGTCTCAATGCATGTATATGATCGAGAGTGGAATAACCACCTCTAAAGCCTGCTTGTTCTTCGGGCTGATTTTGATCCAAAGCATTAGTCAAGCGTTTTAGAATTATTTTAGCGAAAACTTTGTAGACGTTTGACATCAGGCTGATAGGCCGGTAGTTATTAAGATCGCTCTTGTCGCCCTTCTTATGTAGTAATGTTATTGTTGAGGTGGTCCATTGTATTGGTATTATTTCATTATCCATTATGTCATTGAAAATGTATGTTAGTATCGGTGTGATGGTGGTTTTAGATTCCATAAGTAGTTCGTTGCTAATTTGGTCTGGTCCTGGAGCTTTCCCTTTTTTCTGTGTTTCTATTGCTTTCTCAACTTCTGCTTGCAATATTGGTGGTACTGGATCTGTTATGTTTAGATTGGTTTTTGGTATATCGTTTTTACACGAGTACAAGTCTTCGTAAAACTTTGTAGCAGTACTTAAAATATCAGATCTTTTAGTTAATGTTTTGTTCTTCTTTTCGTT
This sequence comes from Trilocha varians, assembly GCA_030269945.2. NCBI lineage: Eukaryota > Metazoa > Arthropoda > Insecta > Lepidoptera > Bombycidae > Trilocha > Trilocha varians. Next base: position 5,401,504 of record AP028265.1, on the reverse strand, counting down.
TATGTTTGAGATCCAGCTAGTCTTGTCAGTTAGTATCTTAAAAGCTTTATTTATACCTCCACTTTTAGTGATATAATTTTCGAATGTCTTCATTCTAAATTTGTCTCTGTCTTTTCTCAAATTTGCTTTAATGTTTTTACTTAGTTCACCTATTTTTTTCCTTAGAATTTTTGTTTTGTTAGGAGTTTTAATTAGCTTTTTCCTTTCCTCTAGTAGTGATTTTGTTTTTTCCGAGACGTTTTCTTCATTTTTACCTTTATGTAATTTGATCTTGGTTGTTTCTGGTATCGCTGTTAGTATGTTATGTAAAGCGTTATATTTTTCTTGAGTATTCAAATGATTCAAGGATGAAGTTTTGAGTGAGTTGATTTTTTCTTTAGTGCTGGCAATGTTCGATGGCGTCAGTAGATTTGGCGGTGAGATTTTCAAGTTAGGTCTGCTTTTGGTTGAAGACACATTAAGTCGTGCTCTAAGCATGCGGTGGTTACTGTTAAAGTTCAGGCTTGCAATGGTGCCACAGTCGTCGAAAGCAGTTCTACGGTTGGTTAGGATATAGTCAATTTCGTTCTTGAATTTTCCGTCTAGTGAGATCCATGTCCATCTTCGCGATTCTCTTTTTCTGTATTGTCTGTTTAGTATCGTCATGTTGTGTTCGAAGGCCATTTCTACTAGTTTTTGTCCGTTTCTCGTTCTTTTTCCGCTGCTGTAGTGACCGACTATGATGACTTCTTCATCGCATGGAGCTCCAATCCGAGCATTGAAATCGCCCATTACTATGCAGTTTTTGTGTGTGCGTTCTTTTACAGCGTTATTTAAGGAAGAATAGAAAGAGTTAATCTCTGCAGTAGTAGATTGCTCAGTTGGAGAGTAAATTTGGACGATGGACCACTTCTCGTTTCGTGATGGTATAGTTATGTTTAATATGGCAATTCTCTCAGATATTCCGATTATTTCTTCAATGTATGGTTTGAGTTCTTTTTTGATTAAGAATCCTACTCCATATCTTCCTGGAGTTTCGGAAAGATCAAAATACTTTTAAAAAATAAAAGCCTTAAGCTCTATATATAATAATATTATATATAATAATAATATTATAATATATAATATATAATAATAATATTATAATAATATTATTATATATAGAGCTTAAGGCTTTTATTTTTTAAAAGTATTTTGATCTTTCCTAAAGTTTTATCTCCAATTATTATATAGTTAAAAATTCATAATTGAAAAGTAAATAACTTTTATGATGATGATTTTATAAAAAGATAACTTGATATTACAATTTTAGTATAAGTTCGTCAAAGGTACCATACTATAGAACTTTTCTATTATAGACCATAGTTTCTTATTCATTATTTATATTTTTACAGATATGGACACTAAACATCAGAATGCTGCATCCTGCATAGAAGTATTCAATAATGGGGAATTAAAATGTCAATATCTATTAAGTTTGTAATAATAAAATAACTCTTACAAAATTCTCTTTGTGAATTTTAATTGACAATTTGTGGAAAAATCTTGTATAAATGATAAATCCAACATAAAAATAGTAAACTTTCCTTACCATTATAAATAAAAATGTTACTCTTTCTCCCTCTTTCATCTCAAAATGTTCTTGAGAGTACATTTTAAATTATATGGTAATTAAGAAATATACAAATGACTTAAATAAAGTTTAAAAGAATTTCCAGAGGCATTTTATTGTGATATTTATTATTTAATTATTATTTTACAGTCACTAATTTGTTAACATTGTGGAACTTCTCTAACTTACAGAATTTTACACATTCCCAAGGAATATCACAAAGCTAGTATAGCAATTACTAGCATTATATTATAATTATAGTATTTTAGTAATATTTTACGACATGCACAATCAGAATGACTTACATTTGCAAATTTTACATGACCACAACAAAAAACTGCACTATTTTGTGAATTTAATACCAAGGTATTGGTATTTTAAAAAGTAAACCAAATTGTTTAAATAAGCGTTGCCGTCCTATTTCGAGTAAATATCATGACCCTTTTATGAGACACTAGCTAGCACACAACATGCATTCAGTGCATTAAAATTTCGAGTGTCAAGTCCCAAGGGCGAACTACCTTCCTATGAGAAGTTCATGTCGCATATTCTTAATAGTACATAGTTTACAATGATCATTTCACAATATCTTTTGACTTTCGCTCTTTTCTTTATTTTCTACCTTAATTATTGGAAAATAAATATACAGAAAACAAATGCTAAACCAATGTCAATTATATTTTTCGAATGCTAAATGGTCCAGTTTTTCCAATGTTCTCATTGCGCAAGAAAGAGGTTCTTTTTAATTTTACTGAATTAACAAAAGGAGCCATCCATAAATTAGGTCACAACTTACATAAGGGAGGAGGAAAAGGGTCGAAGTGTGACAAGAGTTTTGGGGTTTTCTCAATTTCGTGACGTCACATTTCAAAATCTTTTATGATTTACGTGTTAAAACACGAACTTTAAACTATCTAATTTACGAAAAAAATAAGAAATTCAATAATTTTTAAATTATTTAAAAACGATCTAAATAGATTTAAAACTGATTTCAGAACCACTGCTCTCATTCAAAATTCGTGACGTAATTTATGGATGGCACCTTTTGTTTGGCCCAAAGATTGAACATAGCCTCAGTGAACACTGATTTGAATAGGATAAATTATTCAATTTAAGCCAATGAGTAACAATTTATTTTTTTTTAACAATACAAGTGTCAGCATTTGTCTTTTATTAACAAAACAAGTTCAAATACCACATTGAGTGAGGCAGTCAATTATTCAAAATATTGTTAATTAACATTCATTTTTGTTTTTTTTTCAATAAGTACAGTCCACTATGTAATACATCCTGTGAATAACAATATTTAAGTTATTACAAAGAACACTTTTTTTACAATTATTTACATGTTATTCATATGTAATTCATTCATAATCTTAGTTTAAACATAATTTTTGTTCTTCAATCAGATAGGCATAAACAATTGTGCTAATTAAATTTAAATAATAATGACATATTTTACTATTGGATTCAATAAATATTGGAATTATCAAATCAAATCCAAACCTATCATACAATACACAAAATTCCAAACTTTTACATCTCAAAATAAATACTAGGTAAAATAATTCTAGTCAGTGTCAATTATACTAATTATTGAAAATAACGGTGGAAACGTAACGATAAGGTAGTTGTGGCTGTCAGTCTGCTGATAAAGCTGTAGGCAAATCAATAGTACGGCTTTCATTGCCGAAAATTAATCTTAAGCGTTTCATAGGCGGCAAAGGACGGACAGGGCTGTGCTTTCGATGTCGTTCCTTGGACCGACGTCGCTTTTTTAAACGCCTAGCTGTTTCAGGATCAACTCCTTCTAACCGTAAGACTTCGTATTCCGGTGCTTCAGCAGGTGCTCCACAATCCATTACCTCTTCAACAACAGGACTTCGTTTTACACGTAATGTTAACTTTAGACCGCGCCGTGGTGGAGTACAAGGACAGTCACTACTTTTATTAGAATTATCAGCCAGCCAGGGTGGTCCTGTGTCAGCTTCTCTTTTTGAATCGTCACTTTTATTGCTTATTTCTAGCTTTTGAACCTTATTCATTTTACTACAGTTAGGCTCACTTGGATTAACATTTTCCCTAAAATCAATCTCACTCTTTAAAGTTGAATTTTCTTTTCTCACTATACAATTAATTTCATCAGGTTCCTTTTGCACTTTCGATTTACTTTCTGTTACTTCTATTTTATCCTCATTAGCAGTAGGCCTAGGCAAGTCAATTTCTTTGAGAGATTCTTTAGTATCACAATTCTTACTTCCTAAATGTGTATCAGTATAAACAATGGAATTTGTAGAATCTGAACTCTGTTCATTATGATTAGCAATTGGTAGATCAGGTTTGATATCAAAATTTGTAATTTCTAAAGTGTTAGGTAAATCAGCCTCTTCTTTTGGTGTGTTCACATTTCGTTCATATTTGATGTCTGAGCCTACTTTTGATCCATTTTTAATTTTTGGGAAACTGGGTTGAGTGCATGTATCAAGCAGTCGTTTATGGCTTCTTAATACAATTCCTGAATGAGAATCTCTACTGCTTCTGGAACTTGCTGTGCTACAACATCGTGAAGGAGGAGCTCTACGTTTACCTGTACTATGTACACCGTTCACTACTTTATTATTGTCGGTCCTCTTTCGAAGTCTGTCACCTCTGCTAGATGTAGAAGATTCTCTACTTCCTTTGTCTTCTTCTTCAGTAGTGCCATCTAAAACATCTGCTATACATCCTTGAGCTATCAACAGTTCTGCGTCATATTTAGTTAAACCCTTTTGCTTCATCTCTTTCATACTAAGTGGAGATACTATATTAGAATTTTGCCTACTAGTTATTCGAGCCTTTTCAGAATTTTTTACATTAGTAGATGATTTTTGAACCTGTTTTGCCTTTGTTCTATTTATTCTATTATCTGTTTCTCTAAATCTATATCTTGTAGACTGTTCATCATTATGTGAACTTTCAACTGAAAATGCACCTTTACCTCTTCTTTCACAAGTTTCACACTCACAATAACAATTACCATTTCCAAAAAAGTCTTCACCATAATAACAAGTTATTTCTTCACCGGGCTCTATGTCTCTCAATACTCGAACAAAAGCTTTACCACGATCTGTGGCTTCAAAAGTACATGTTGGTCTACAATCATGATTGATATAAGCTGCTGGTCCAAGCCATAACTGAGCACAATTTTTTCTACAACTATACATAACTGAAAAGTCATTCTTCCCTGGGTGTAGCAACTGCTTCTCTTCTTCTTCAGTCATTTCTGCAATACAACCAACTAAAAAATCTATTCTTTCATGCTTAAAAAATTTCTTTGTTGAAGAAATCTTAGCTCCTACTCTGCCTTCTAAAGAATATCTGTAGCATGGTTCAATAACAAACCCTGCTTTTTTGTCGAAAATTCGCAAGTAACGATAAATCTGAAAATTTAAAGTAAACAATTAAAACCTTAATGATAATGCTACATTTTAAATTTACTGTAAAATAATAAATACATACATGGTCTCGCAATTTGCTCTGCTGATGTTTATTTTTACTAAAATGTCTAGGCATCCATTCTCCATTTGCTAATTTAGAATAGGCTTTATTATAGTCCTGTGTATGAGTGAACTCTTTTATAATATTTTTTAATTCTTCTTTATTTGTTTTTAATGGTCTATAGCGAATATTCATTTTATGAGTCGTGATGCCGAGATATGGGTCTATGATTAAAGCTGTCGCTAAGTCATCGTATTCCGAGAGCTCGCGAGGCGTCATACCCATTGAATGCATTTTGTGGAGCACTTGCCTTCCAGGGTACGACGCTGATCCAACAACCATCCTGGATACCTGGATAACAAAGGACGCAACATTTATAATCACTGGCCATTACTGAAACTACCTACACATCTTTACATAATTCAGTATACATTACTGGAAAATTCTAATCTACAAAAGATATTTACCTATAGAATTCCCACTTCTTCCCTTTATAAAGTAATCATTCGTTTTTGCAAAACATTAATTTCTAAAATATTTAAGGACAAACATGGCGGACGAACACGAAAACCAAAAAACGACACGTCAAAAATTAAACACTATTTATGTATAATTTATTAACTTAACACTAAAGGAAAAATATCACTCTAATAGTAAAAATACTGTATTTTTTAAAACACTTACTTAAATCATAAAAATTACGTATAAGTCATATTTATACTAAATAACAACTTCACTTGTCTGGAACCACTTGCAGACGCTAAAAATTAGGTTATTTACATGAATTAAACATATTTAATAATCATTGATGAGTTATATTAATAACTTCGTAAATAATTTTCTGAAAAGAAAACATCTGTAAATTTTCTAAACTTAATTTTATTCATATGCAAGCTGAAAAACAACCAATAACCATGTTTACGAGTCTTTCTCATTCATTTTTAATTTGTTGTTTGCAGAGTTCGCTTTTGGTAAAAATTTGAAACTAAAAATAATCAAGTTTCTATTAAGATTGGTAATTATTTAATTCTACAAAGATAATATACAACGAAGCTTTAGACTTAGAGCAATAACACATTAATTAACAAAATAATATTTTTGTAAGCGTTTCCTTATAAAATTTCTTACTAGCTCGTCTTGTAAACGAGTGAACAAAAGTAAGGTTGTCTCCGGTCCGCTCCGCAGTCATTCTCTCTTCTTTATTCTCATTGATTCTCCCAAAAAATTGTAGATGAATAGAACGCGCACACTGAATCAGTTGAACGCAACAATTTATCTGGAGAGTAAAGATAAATTAGTTTCTAGAATGCTTGGAGTCTACAACAGCGTGAAACTACGTACTTCACACCGGCGCAAAAGCTATTGCTTTATAAAGCTCAATTCCAACCTTAAGTGGAGTATTGCTCTCATGCCTGAGCGGGCAATCCGAATTACCAGGGCTGTTCGGATTGTTGACGAACCCGCTTGGGTTGGACTGGATCTGGTCACGGATGAATTAGAAGCGGAGAGATGTCAGTTCTCTGTGCATTCTATACAGTATATTCCATGGAGAATGCTCTCTCTCGGAAGAGGCCGTCTCCCCTCTCAGAAGAGGCCGTCTCCCAGGGGGAGTAACCTTGGCAGTGTCGCTTTACATCGCCAACGCCTTTAACATCCTGCCCTGGTCCGTGATTGGGACTTTGCACTGGAGAGGCACGGAGTGCCCCTCTATTTCCGCCGGCTGATCGGCTCCTACCTGGAGGCCAGGTCGGTTGAATGCACCGGTTCCAGGTCGTGCGCGGTGTTCGGCTCTGGAATATCGGGTACGACTGGGTGCTGAGGTTTTTATTTTTTTAATTGGAGGAAATCACCGGATTCCCGCCCGCGACCAACGTGTCGTTCGAGTAACAAATTACGCTCTGGAAGACGCAGAAGCAGGCGGCGGAGCGTGTGATAGAAAGCTCTTCTCTCTACGCAGAAGCCCGCCGCCGTCGAGCAGGGGGTCGGGACCGGGATCTTGCCCGTATTCTGGCCCCCTAAGAGTTTCGGGTCCCCAACGCATGTGAGTGCGAGCGTGGACCCAAGAAGGTGCCGTGTTTCGCTCAGAACGCCCTTACGTCAGAGCAACCGGGGGATGGTAGACCGCGTACTCCCCGACCGACGCTGGTTCTGACGCAGCGGGGTATTCCGTGCGGCGCGTCGGGAAAGAGTACCGAGCGCGTAACGCGTCGCGCCGTCCCTCATAATCCCGTGCTGGGTTGTGGCTTCAGCCGGGGTTCGGACGCTTAGTGTGAGCGATTGGAGGTTTTAGTGGAGTTCAACTCCTATACAACTACGATAATAACATACCGTCCTATCTCTAAAATTAGTTCCAAGTTATTTCCGAGTAGGGTGACCAACCTAGATGCTCGTCATATAGTGCGATTTCCATTTTCAACTTAGTTTTTCTTTATTAATTTCAAGCCTTTAGTTCATGATCGTAGGATCGGTGTTTAATCAAGTATCTGATTCCATAAATATTTTCTAAAAAAATATCATTGTTATAGAGAAATTCATGTTTCTTTGAAAAATGACCCCGGGCCCAGTTATTAGCAACTTTCATACATTTTGTATGTAGAAATTCAAATTTCGAATTTATTTATTAACACCGGAAATTAAAAAATAGTCGCGTTTGCCTACAAGTTGGAAGTTGTCATTAACTGGACTTTTCTCTTAATTGGGTTGGGCCCGGCTGTTAACAAATCTAAAATGGCAAAATTCAAATAGCCTCATAATCTGTCATTTGTCATTTAGATTGGTTGCGACATGCAACTATCTAGTAGTTTAGTTATCTCTGGTTGCGACCCGCCGAATTGTGCGCGCACATTTTGTTTTACAAAATGTCAATCCCTGTCAATTAAATTTATATTTCAAAAATGATTTCAAATCAGTTTCTATTTCGCGCTTTTAGCACTAGTACAAACTTTTAGGGTGTGTTTTAGGGTTAAGTGTTAAATCCGATAACTGTTATCGGTAATCGTTATCCTTAGTGCGAATATTTTAGTTATTTTCGTGCTAGATTTTATTGAAATTATATCACTTTCATGCATTTTTAACGGGTTCTTACCACGATATTCAATTAATTGAGTTGTCTCGATATTTCAACGTTGTTGCAAACGTCATGATCACGAGAAGACTGGATACTGCGGGTCGATTTACGAGCAAACAAATCTGTCTACCCTCTTTCTCGTTCGCTTTTGGGTCGCACCACTGGAACTCGAACTAATTGAATATCGTGGTAAGAACCCGTTAAAAATGCATGAAAGTATTATAGAAAGCCGCGAGTGTCTGAATAAGAAATTATATCAGCTACAAGAGTTGAATATATTGGTAAATCATAATATTTTTAAATATTTCAAAGTACCTTTATAAATCAAAGGAATACATAGCAAATTAAAAATGACTAATACCGAAAATTTAAAATAAATATTTTTATTGCGTGAAAGATGCAAAAAATATTAGGTTTATCAGTATAAACCTTTCGAATAACCATAAACTGTCTTAAATATTTAAGTATATTACTACAGATTTAAAATTTTATTGCGTTATTTACATTGTTACAATATTATACAATTATAATTCATGGTTATTTTCAGTAATAATTAAAGAGACTTATAATATTACTTTTTTGTTTGATCAACTTCATTTCATAACAGTAACCATTAATGGTATAGAATCTGCACTACAGATTAAAACTTTAAATAATAGCTGAAAAAATAGACATTTAATAGTAGTTCAATTGTTAAATTGCTAAAATATTTTAGATTGGTATGTAAAATTTGGTGTAACCACTATTATAAATTAAAATTTTTAACATTGTTTAACATTTTCAGAGAGATTTATTTAAACAATTCATAATGGCACATTCAAGTGATACTACCAAAAGTTTACGGAGTGGAATCATTGATTTTACAGCAGGATCTTTAGGTATGCATAGTGATATAGTTTTCTGTTATTGTTTTATCTTTTCAAAACATTATACTACAATGAGATAATTCAGTTAAATTAACTAATTCATAATGTGTATATCAGTAATTTACCCTTTTCATCATTATTTAAGGTGGTGTAGCAGTTGTTTATGTCGGTCAACCATTGGATACTGTAAAAGTGAAAATGCAAACATTTCCTCATTTGTACAAAGGAATGTTTGATTGTCTTAAAAAGACTTTGAGGAATGACGGTGTGATAAGAGGCCTGTATGCCGGTACCACACCAGCTATTATGGCCAACGTAGCAGAAAATTCAGTGCTCTTTGCAGCTTATGGATACTGCCAGAAGTTTGTTTGTAGAGTCACTGGAGTAGATGTAAGTTTTTTTAAATAAATAGTTTTTTTTTTTGTTAATTAAATACTTGTTTACTATCAAATAATTCACATCATATAGTTCTGAGACAACCTATATACCTAAGTGTTAAGTATAAAAACAGAAATGTAAAGGAGAATTAGTTTTTTTTATGTTTTTCATAAGTTTTTTAAGTTTATTTTTTTTTTTAATATAAATTATGTTTTAGAGTGTAGATCAGCTCTCAGCAGTGGGTAATGCATCGGCAGGTTTCTTGGCTGCATTCTTCTCTTCCTTCACACTGTGTCCAACGGAACTGATCAAATGTCAACTGCAAGCAATGAGGGAAGTCAACGTGCAGGGTTCTCAAACAGCTGTATGATGATCCTTTTTGGGTATTCTCGTTTATACATAGCTTTGAAACAATATTGCACAATATCCAAAACAAATGGCAAAAGATTTAACACAAGTGGTTGATATAACGTCAAGAGAATGTTATTTAATTACTTACTAAACTTCAATAAAAATAGTCAAAAGTTCGTACAAAAATAAGGGAGGATTTAGCGGCGGCAGCGGATGCACGACGTCACGCGAGGGCTCTGAACTTATTTTCTGAGATGATTTTTTTTAATCTATAGTACTTAGCTAAATTTTTCGAATGGTTTTATGTATCCGATGTTAAATCTTATACCAGCTGCTCTGTATATGTAAACAGTTTCAATTCTAACATTCGAAATGTCGTAAAACATAATTATTATTGCTATTTGACTTATGTTATTACGCTGTTGAACTTATCAATATTTATTTAATATAATTTTATCTTTAGCATTGGTTTCTTATCTTGTGCAAATATTCTTGTTGTTATTAACTTATTTGCCCTTTTGTTGTAGGTTAAAGTAACGCCACTACAACTAACACAGCAAATATTCAGGCAATATGGTATACAGGGTCTGTTTAGAGGTCTAGTACCGACTATTATGAGAGAAATGCCTGGCTATTTCTTCTTCTTTGGTGGATACGAAGGTAATTCACAAACTAGTTGTATTGCGCAACTACGTCTGTTTCACAAAGGGCTTCTCCGTTTGGGACAAAGAAAGGAACAGTTTATGGTTGGGTATTATTAACCTTCCTCTGGAATCACTATGTATTTAAAACAAATCTGTTAATGGACGTAGTTTTGAAGATTTACACATCAATAACTACAAGAACATAGGGCTGTGTGCAGCTAGTAGCGACTTTCTTATTACTATAAAAATACTGTAAATTAAGACCATTTTTGTATTTGTTTTATAAACTTTAATAGCTAACCATGTGAAGTTTTTAAAAGAACTATTAGAAAATTCGATTTCTGATAAAATTGATAGGATAATGCAAATTGAATTCAAATGACTAGTCTAATATATTATTTCAAAATAAGATGTTGGGTTATCTTGGGGCATAAAATCGATCGTTTGACAATCTCTAAATGTACCCCAGAGTCGAAGACTTCTTATCAAAACAGCGATAAACACGAAATCCTAATAATAATTAACGAAACGATTTCCGTTACAATGTTGATAACACAGTATCATGATTATACGTAATACAACTCTCAGTAGCTTATCCTAAAAAAATTATTAAGATCTTGTCCAAAAAATATTTCCTATCAACACAAAGAGCTGTAGGTAGAATATAAACCAAATAAACATTATTAACAATTCGAGAAACAGCCGTCCAATAAATCTATCATTGAAATCTGTTTGCACAGTTATGACGTAGGTAAACACAAGAGGTCGATATTGAGTGATAAGTAGATGGGAGAGTCACGTATTAACGTGTGACGTAATTGAAAGATAACTTCCAAGATTAATTTTTATTTTATCGATTAAATCACCTAAATTAATGAGCTCTTTTCAAAGATTTTACTCTTGTCAATTTCAGGTACAAGAGAATTACTAACAAAACCTGGTCAGTCAAAAGATGACATTGGGTTCTTCAGGACGATGGTGGCGGGAGCTGTAGGAGGGGTTGTTCTGTGGACGGTCATATTTCCTACAGACGTCATCAAGTCCAGAGTACAAATATCGAACAAAAGTCAGAAGTTTTTAACGGTCGGATGTGAAATCGTGAAAAAAGAGGGTAAGTGAAAAATAAGGAAAGATATGATAGTTGATGGACATTATACTGATACGCACTAAAGATACGACAAAGTTTATTTAAGCGATATCGAGAATATGTATAGTTTGATGAAAGAATACTATGCTTATCAAGTTTTGTTGGGTGCACGTGGTCATAGGTAGTTAGTTAATGTTCTGTTTTCCGAACCTACATATTTTCCTTCAGTATAACAGAATTATATTTTCACCACAGTTTATTAAGGTAAAAATAGTAGGAAATTATTTTATAATTCTGATCCCATCTGAATGTGTAAGACATAAGTCTTCATCTTTTGTTTATGGTGTTCGTCTGTTAGGCAATAAAAATACGTTGACTCACACCCTTACAGGTGTGCGCATTAAATAAAGTGAAAAGTAAAAATCACTCATCATTTTAATTTAATCATTTCGAAGTACTTTTCTTATCTTTAGGAAAATCATGTACCTACTAATAACAACAAAACTAACACTTCGGTATTATTGTACCTACTGCGTATATTACCTAGATAATAGTAGATACAAAGTAAATGACTTGTACGTGGAAATTCACAATAACAAATAAGTACATAGTCGTCCTAGAACACTTCCATTGTGTTGTTCTGAAATTAAAACAATGTTGTTAGTTTTGGTACAGCAAATATAATAATTATTTGAACCTCATACGCTGGTATTCTAGTATTTAACCTACGATAAAAACTGTAAAGCTATATTAAGAATTTTAACATGTAATTTTTGCAAACATTTTTAAAACGTTGATACCCCCACTACCTGACACTGGCAGAGTCCTTCATCAAAGTTGAGACTAGCGCCAAAAGAAAGAAAAAAAAAAACCATTGTTAGATAGTATTGGCCGACTTCTTAAAAGGAGGTGATTAATAGAATTATGTTAACTTTAGTTTGGGTGGGCCGATTGAGATGATTCTTGTTTCAGATCAAAGGTGATCATTCGTGGAGACCGACTTAATTGTTTTAACGATCGAAGACGTATTTTTGGATCTATGTCCAAAAATACAATACTTCACGATTTGCTGTGCGTGTCTGCGTGTATTTATTTTCTAGATAAACCCATTTCGATGATTATTTGCTTGTTACGCTTTAGCCAAAATCTCGTTTAATTTGATATAAATCAGACTTGTAGCTTTTTTTGCTAATTTTGGAGTTTTTATTTTTGTAAGAAAATAATATGTAGAGTAAAAGTTCGACCTATTTATAGCTCAGAGATCATCGAAATAGATATATGTATTTAAAAAAAACAAATATTAGACACTTAACACTAAATATATTAGTGACTAGTTTGTAAATAATTTGTATGTCTAAAAGATCATTAAAAATCGAATTTAAATACGATAAAACAATGACTGGAAATCAATTTCAACTTTGGACCATCATAATATGGTGGTCCAACGTTACAGATCCATCTTGTATATTGTTACTATTCTATAGATTAAATATTTATTATTATTTTCAGGTGTTCTTGCCTTGTACAACGGATTGAAACCGACGTTAATCCGCACTATTCCAGCCACAGCAGCACTTTTTGTTGTTTACGAATATTCCAAGAAGTTTATGCACCAGTCTTTCGGAGGTTAATGAATATATTAGTTAGTGATTACCTATTACAAACGACAATAATTCCAAAGCGCATTTTACTATAAATGTTTATTTTTATAAGTTGTTGTTAAAATATTTCATAATTGTTATAATAAATAGTTTCTAACAACTCAATGTTTTTTAATACAATAAACGTATATGTTGTTATGACGGCTCTAATAATAAAATATCTTATTTTGGGGTTAATCTGTCATTACGATAGAATAATAAACGTGATGACATAGTGACGACTGACTGCAACTGACGAGTAAAATGAAAGAAAACTTTATTTATTTATGATTATGGCTTGTAACAATTTAAATATTCTGTATGTATAACCAGTTACTTTCTTTATTGATTGAATAAACTCTTCAAATTCCTCCATAAAAAAATATTAGGATAATGGAAATGGACGATTATGAAACAAAGAACATTTGCAGATATACCAGAAAAACATACAAAAAAGTAAGAGACGATTACAATGTTGATGTAGAAAGATATCGGACTGATAGCGTTGTAGAGACTGCAGAGATTTCTCCTAGAAGCGATGCAGAACATGAAATTATTAATAATCCAGAATCACCTGGCTGTAGTTGTGATTTTGAGGCTGAAGGGGAAATAGCTAATATCCTGCATAAGAAATGTCCGGTAATAGCGCTAGCTCAACAACAATTCCAACGATTGTTAGATGAAACGGACAACTTACTATGTGACAACACAAGATGTTGTAGGTTGGTTAAAATTATTTTATATGCGTTAATTGTCGAGTTCTCCTGCCATGCCGAATTCATCTTTTTTCCTTAGGATACAGTACGCCTCTTTTTTTTAAAAACAGTACGCCTCAAGATATCATTTTTGACCGACTTCCAAAAAGGAAGCGGTACTCAATTCATCTGTATGTTTTTTTATGTTTGTTCCTCAATAACTTTAGTTTAGGTGAACCGATTTGAATGGTTCTGGTTCTATTCGTTCTGTCAGACGAAAGGTGACGGTCGAACTAGGATCTCATTAATATTTTCTTAACAAGTACTTTTGGATTCGTGTTAAAAAATGTGTATTTTTAACAGACAAAATTTCACGCTGTGCCTTTTAGCGAGTATTTCCTTTCTATATGAACCGATTTCGGTGATTCTTCGTTTGTTAGCTATAGGACACTTTGAACATTTCTCATATAAATTTGATAAAGATCCGATTGGTAGTTTTTGTGCTATGCTGGAGAAATGGAAGTCGGTCGTTTTAATTTTTGAAATAAAAATTTTATTGTGAAGCCGGGTTTGGACCGAGCATTGCACTCCCTTTATGTTTGAAAACAGCCCTAGATATAAGGTAAGTATGTTGCGGTTTCAGTCTCCGGTCAGTGTAGAAATCTATGATTAGTAGTGTCCACTTACAAAAGATTGAATTTCTGCTACACCTTCTAAGAAAAGTCCATCATTAATACTTTTATCGATATTCTACTATATATAATCTATTGCAATTATACATATTGATTTTTGTGTGGTTATTATATTAACTTAATAACATTGCATTTGTTTATTTTTATTTCAGATCAATTTTTGATTTCTTATATTTATGTTCAGAATTAATAACTACTAAGAATAAATGTCGCTGTATTCTAGTAGTTGTACTTATTATGATGTTTTTCCTTGGACTCCTACTCGGTGGTGCTTCGTGTGGTTACTACCTCGGACAATTTAATAGCCCTGTACTTAGCTGCATTGATAATTTTTTTATATCAGATACTTACTCCAATATTGAAGATACTTATCGAATTGTTGTATAAGTAATTATTGATAATTAAGAACTAAATAGTACATTGAAAGAAAGTTTAAAGATGGTAAAAGGTAATTATGTTATAATAATCTTATATTTACACTTCTGTTGGTATAATAATAAAATAATGTTGAGAAGCATTGGTTTCCATTATTTATTGTTCACAGATCTACTGCACTGTATAATGAATGAACAACCATAGCTTTTTCTCAGGGAAAAAGCTATTGTTGTTATTGTAATTGATAGTAAATGATGATAAGATTAAATAAGACTTGAATATCCACTTGTTTGTGGACATGAATAGTAAACACCTTTAAATCCAGGCCAAAGTAATTTTTGGTCATGTCTTAGCTGAAAACGATGAATAATTAAAAATAAAATATGCATGATATTAAATAAAAAAACTTTAATTTCCTCCAACAATTTTTAAAATACAATGAGCAAGTTAAAATAGGTAATCGGCAATAGAGTGCAGAATAACATTACATTTGGTTTACTGTGGATTTTGTTATGCATGTTATGTAGTGTTGACATTGTAGTGAAAATTAATGTAAGTGAGTAAATGGCAATACTTTATTAATAATCACATAATAGAAACATATATACAACGCAACAAATATATTCTATTTCGTCATGGAAAATGTAATCTAATTGTATGTTGTATACATGTAATAATACTACTTAGAAAGGTAATTACACATTAAACTGAGTGTCTACTTTTCTTCACACCATTCATTCTCTTTGCGGACTTGATCTTCTTCAGCAGCAGTGAAATCATTTTTTATATTGAATGTTTTACGGATTTCTTCTGGGGTCTTTCCTTTAATCATGTTAGCTACAGTTTTACAGGTCACATCTAAAAGCCCTTTGATGTCCAGATAGTTTGCAGCTAAAATTAATTCAAAAAGTGTACCTTGATCAACTTTCAAAAAGTCAGCATCCCATGACGAAATGTCATCGGTCCGTTTTTCTTTGTTTTCGTCATCTTCAGGTAGCGGTGGATCATCTTTGTGATAGGTGGCCCACTGAATAACCTTTTTAAGAATTGCAGAATTGACATTAGGTAGGGGCACCACTTCCTCTTCATCCTCTTCCATGCCCAAGTCTTCCAACATCGTTTTTATAGTTACAGAGCATTTTGCGATTTCAATGTCCACAACGAATACCTCGTTGTCAGATGACTGCAACTTGATATTTGGCATCTAAAACAAAAGAACCCTCGATTTATTTATTGACCGATGGCTGAGCCGCCATTTTAGTTTTATAAATAGTTAAAGAGTTATTAACCTTATTTTCACTTCTGTGTTCTTCAAAAAACGTTGAAAAGTTATTATTTTATTTCTTTCTTTACAAAGAAACTATTTTTGTTGAAAACAAGAATGAAGAAATCGATCACGGTACGATTCAATTCCATCAACAATGAAAACGAGCGGCGAACCATAGATTATACAAAATAACATTCACGAACTAATGAGCGAACGAAACAGTTTGAATGATAGGGTGACCGACCCTTTTAAGAGCGAAGTCCAAATTTAACAATAATGACAACTTTGCAGAAAATTATAAAATTTTAAAAACATAATTAAAAATTGCAATGTTTACCTTATATCTGTCACCGGAAAATACGAAGAAATGTCATCTAATAGGAGCGCTTTTTATCGTACGAAACTTGTTAAGTTCCGTAGAAACTTAACGGAATTTAATAAGTGAGGTTTCTTCGTATTTTCTTGTGACATATTCAAGTGAACTGATAAATAGAGTATATCTTCAGCTTTATGATGATATACTACTAGTAATAATTGATACCTGAAGCGAGATGTTGAAAAATTGATTTCAAAAACTCATGCGATGGTTGCTTTGATGTATCAAATTTTTATGGGCATTGTTAAAATAATACCAAATAAGTGTTTAATTTTCGATTATTTTCAATAAATCACTAACGATAATAAAAGAAAATGTAAAATCACGCACGCACCCAGCATCAGGGCCACTCAGAATTTAAATCAAACTACTTTAGCAATCACAAGATAT
Organism: Trilocha varians; assembly: GCA_030269945.2. Taxonomy (NCBI): domain Eukaryota; kingdom Metazoa; phylum Arthropoda; class Insecta; order Lepidoptera; family Bombycidae; genus Trilocha; species Trilocha varians. The sequence goes on along the minus strand of AP028265.1, from coordinate 5,384,608 downwards.
ATTTATTATAGAATAATATATATGTTGAATACATTGTAAATAGACATCAAGATTCTCTAAAACTACACATACTTTAGGCAACTTTCTACAATAAAACCTTACAATGCTTTCTTAAAATAAGTTAATGGATATTTCAGTAAAAATTTGGCACAATCACAGATGGAACTAAAAAAAATCTAAGAAATATATATTTTTATAAAGTATTTATAATGTCTATCAAGCATTTTATAACATTAATAATTTTATTATTTAATAAAAAAAAATATTATGCACACTAATTAGTTACATAGGATGCAAAATATATTTTTACAAATACATGCTCTATTTTATTTGCATCTCAACTACATTTGATATTGAAGTTTACAATAATTATTTTATTGATAATGTTACATACAATAACTTCTTATGATAGACATAACAATGATTATGTATATTTAGATTGAAGAAAATATAACATACATATTTAAGATCACTTAAAATTTGGATTTTAATACCTAGTAACATACAATCTATCACTGTAGTTTCCAAATATACATAAATAAATGATTTTGACATAGTAAAATTAATGGCAAAAACAAAACTGCCATTTAAAAAATATAACATGGAAATAGTAAATGCATTCTTTGGTACAAAATATATATAATTTAGACTTTGTATAAAATATTGGACACAGTTAATTTGTCATAAGTACAATATTGATAATAATATTTCTACTAATTTTATCTAATGAGATTTCCCAAGAAATATATGTTCTCTAATTTTTTTGTGACAATAACATACATACAATAATTAAATTATTGAACTATATTGTTTTTAATTCACATTTTCTTAATGAATTCCTAATACACTTAAAAAAAATAATAATAATGCAAATAAGCACCAGAAGCATCTATATCACAAATATTAAGTTTCTTGACTATTTTTGTGCAAACATAGTAAATAATCAAATTATAAGGAAATATATATCACAAAATTATTCTTATTAACAATAATGGAATTTTCAGTTAAATTCTTTATATTCCAGTTTCATTTCATGTTGATTACCATCAATTCATTCCGTTTAATTTGTGTTTTCAATCCTCTCCTTCAATCGAAAATATACTTTCAAGCTGGGTCTCAATATAGTTAGAAGCATTATAGTCAAAACCAAAGAGAAGTTGGTATACCGCATGGCATCACCAAAACTCCACCACTTTGTAAAGAATCCAAGTAGTATGGTAATAACTCCCAAAACAAAGGTAAGGAGACCAACACTAGCATGCAAAAGTTTTGTGTAAATGGGAGCAAGATAATTTTTGAGTTTGAGACTATACAAAGCACCCAATCCTCCTATCATAGTAACCAACATAAATATGAAAGAGGCTAAACCAAATTTGGCATGGAGAGATACAAAATGATCCTTATTATTTATAATCTTATTAGAAACAATAATCAAAAATCCTGCCAAAATGAAAATCGAACCGACAACTTGAAGTAGCCAGTGACGAGCACTACGCAGACGTATGGGCATCCACTCTGTTGCCAGATCTCCAGGTGTGATTGCATTGATTGCTGAAGTCATTAGCAAGGTCCACTGCAAATAAAAATAAATAATTTATATCTGTTAGTTATTTTAAAAGTAGTAAAGTATAACAACTATCTTTAGCTACTTACGCCCAGAGACATCAAGATAGGGTGGAATGAAAATAATGTTACTCCATGAAGAAAGGAACAATACGAGATTGTACCCAAAAATATAATGGAACAAGTATTGCTACATAAGTTCAAGTAGCTTGGCTTAGAAGAGGAGCTCGACGCAACTAATCGCGAAGATTCCGAGTTTCGATCTGTGGTCGACATGTTTTCTTCAGTATTGATGGAGTGCTCGTCTTGCAAATCTTCCATGTAAGTATTTGACGCAATTGGTCTTATTCCCGCAACTTAAATCGAATATACTGAGACTAGGAAGGTTTTTATTTTAAAAGAAACACATTTAAAAAAAGAAAGAATTTATTTGTCTCCTTGAAACACTTGTTGAGCCAGTTTAAAGGGCAAAAGAAAAGTACCTACTTCTGCGCACGGCTCTTGCGTCTCATTTGCAAAACCCGAATAATTATTTAAGACCGATCAATACATTAAACAAGAATCCTTTTTTTATTCACCGAGATTATCCACGAAACAAGCATTCACAAAAGAAAACTAACAATAGACAAATCAAGTGACATGTGACAAGCGTGACAACCTGCCAGTGCCAACAGTGTCAGTGGCAACAGAAATGACATTCGTATGACAGAAAACTGTTCGGAGTTGAATTACTTTTCCTGGAATGTTGCCAATTATTAAAGTCCCAGAATTCTCGATTTTTATTTTACAAAATAGAACTGCGACCTTCCTTCTCTTGAGGATAACTCTCAGAAAAAACAATCAAAAAGATTTTTTGTTGCGATGTTACTAAGTGACGCCTTATAAGTGTAACAATCGCAAAGAGTGCGTAAGATTTGACAAACTGTGGTAAAAAAACATTTTTACATTGTAGAGACTGATTAAAATTAATTTATTTAAATACTAGCGGTTATCTACATCACGATGTTATTTGTCTTTCGTTAGATCAATTTTCAATTATGCATTGTAATGCTTTCCTTTTTTTAAATCCAGGAAATCACAGTTCTAAAAATGGCAACAAATCTTTTTGTTAGGCAACATTTCATAAAAAGGAAATTAAACTCTAGACAGCATGTATTTACCAAACAAGTTCGAACTTGTTTGTTTGGGAGTTCAGAAGTTTTATGTGTGGTTTTGGATTTTGTTTATATTCAGTTTTCATAAGTTGCGTACGTTCTTCTAGTTTCTAGTTAACTTTGTTCAATGTTTATTCGCCAGCATATTTTTTACTACCTAAGTTGTGTATCTTTGTGTTAATTCAGGATTAATTTCTCTATAATAGTGATTTATTTTCAAAGTTTAAGCTGAAATAATAAATATTTCAAAACGTGAAGAACATCAGTTGACTTTTCTTGTGTGCCTATCAGGATCAAGACTTCAAAAAAAATATGATGTGGTAAGTTGAAATTCTACATGAAAATAGTAGTAATTGCTTAAAATGTTTGATCAAGTTTAGTCTCAAAATTTGTTTTGAACCTGTTTATCACAATAAACTTAGTTGCGATAAAAAAGGAACATTACAATTAAGCAGAAAAAAAACAAGTTGAAACAGGAAATCATACATTTTACAAATAGAAATCACTTCACATAATATTATTATTTATGTACTATCAATAAGATACTGGTAAAAAGTCAGAAGAGAAAAATTCTTAGAAGATGAAAAAAAAATACTAGAAAATCGAATCAACTGGTGGTGTTGCGCTACCTTCAGATTCTTTCAGAAATGTACTGCATTTGCATTTTTGAAAAAGTTGAACAAACTGTGGGACTATTCTAGTAATTTAAGAAAATTTAAGAAGACTTCCCATAAAAGTCACTAAGTCACAAATTTGCTTCTGCAGTTATGTGCGTGTTGATTATGTCATAAAATGGAAATCAAAATCATGTTCAGGAAATTAAATAATCTTAGCCCATGTCTTATGGCCAAAAAAGATACTTTGCTGTTTGATATCAAATTTTATTATTTTATATTATGGTTTATATTTATTCCATGTCTCAATAACATAGAACAGAGCTTCTTCAACTTGAACAAACTTGTAGTTGTTATAAATGTTTAAAGATTTGTTCCTTGGACATTGTAGATTTTTAAATTACAAAGATGTTCTTGTAAAAGAGTGATTTATCAATCAACCATGTATTATTATTCAACAGGAATTACTACAGTATTATTTGCATTTTAGAAATATATTTTAATAATTAAAACAGTCTGTGCTGATTTCCTAATAAGTATCTGATAATTTGAGTTTCATTTGTAGTAAAATATCCAGATTGATACATCCTTAATATCCATATTTAGTAGTGATATTAATGGCTTTTTTGTTCTAAAGTGAGTGATTCTAAGTTAGATGTATGGTGTATCATAATCAAGAGCTAACAAAACTGATAACAAAGCCTGAAAGAAAATTAGTTTTTTTTAATGCACAGTAACATATTTCAGTTACGTTCCAAGAACTTTGATTTAAGTTTCTTTCTTCTTTTTTGATCAATAGAGGAATCAGGAGGATTAAAGTCCAGAAGTGCCAATAGGTAGGGCTCATTGTTTGCAGAATGAATGGAGGAATGCCATAAGACTGTGAAATGGAGGCCACACACTGAGAAGCCTTCTGGATAACTATGTTTTTTACTGTTGAAAAAGCGAAGTGCAATTCATTTGTTAGATTAATAAAAATCGGTTTAAGGTGGTGATGAGCTTGACCGTCATTTTGATATTTTTTACGTAAAACAAGCAGCCTTGTAATCTACGCGCACATTAAGACAAGGCGGGCCGCGACGTCCGGATCCGTCTTTATCATCATTCTCTGTTTACTCTTATGAAGTAAGGCAGACTTGGAGAAGATGCGAACCCATCGAATTTTTGTTTTATACAAAAAAAATTGTGACAGTGTTCGTTGCGCAGTGCGCTCGCTTTGCCTTAATGTGCCCGTGGATTAACAAGACTGCGGTCCTTTAATATAGCATCATTTAATTTCGTGATTATGAACCGATACATTTCTCCTACAATAAATTAAAGTATCTCTAACCCAAACTTTGTCATAGCAAACATTGTTATGTGCTTTTTGTAATACCTATTGCATCACTCGAAATCCTTTCGATGTGTTAAACCTGGCATCTAGTCGCGCTTCGATGTTATTCTGGTTTGCTTTGCCTCCCGCGCGTTCGATGTGATTGTGGGATGACTATGACTCACCGTTGACCGCTTCGTATAATATGTATACTCATGTACCTGCAGCTAGAGGATTTTATCTGTTGTTAATGATATTCGGACTCGGACTTTCTTTGTTGTACATATGTTATAATACTTTACGGTACGTTTGAATATTGAGTCGTAGGTCCTTAATAGTATTGTAAATTCGAATGTAACTCGGTCTATCTTTTATTTGTCCTGCTTTCATGCCACCTACCTGTATGAAATTTGGTATACAGATTCCAAAAATAGACGATAGCAAGAACCGATTGATAACATAAATTGAAGATAACTTTCTTTCTTCTGTGACCAGGACCAAATTACGCGGAACAAGGACGATATTTTACATTAGTTTAAAAGTGTACTTTACTTTTAAGTAACTACTCAATCTACGGTGCTGGTTGTCTTCAATACTAGATACTATAATATTTAGTTAATGTAATATTAACGTCTATAATTTTCATTTTCAGTAAATTTCACTATCTTGTTCACTGTTTATTCCACATATAATTAAAATAATTATTAAGTGAATTTGACAAGGGCTCCCTAATTTCCTAAAACATACTTAGAACGTAGGTATAGTAATATAGAATGTATTTACAAACTAAAATCCATTGCTGTGAAGCTTATATTATCGCAGTCGGATTATCTAATAAACCATTACGTAATATTTTAACAACTTTAAGGAACGGTGACAATAACTTTAATGTTACATTTCTGCAAAAGTAGATAAAGAATACCTATAAAAGCTGAGTCACCGGTTGGTTGCCATTCGATGCATTCGTAGCGCAAACAGGTTGCTCTCGGGTTGTTTGCACTCATTTGAGACGACGAGGAAATTAAAATAGACCGGTGAATAATCAGATTGAACATTTATTTAAAGGATCACGCATCCTCCTCATCTACTTGTCTGTAGATAACTGTTACACAGCGTGTTAACAATCTATTATTCTTTTCTAGCAATTCTTTCACCTGCTATTAATAATTTTCAATCATTGCAGCAACAACACTATTTAACTAAGATTTCAAAGATTTATTTTGGGAAAAATTTCCCATTCAACAGTTTGCAAACTGGCCAACACAGATAGAAGCATAAACCTGTTGTATAATTTGCCTACGTATATTTTTATACGCATTTTTAATTTAAATTAATGGTAATTTAAATTAATTAATGGCATAATAAAAATATATTGTATAAAAATAATCAAATCGTATTTTCCGTTTTCCTTGTTATTGAAAATTATAGATTTATTGTAAATGTAATCACGTGTGTCAAATAAAATACTAATAATTGTTTTATTGTTAGCATTATGATCTGTTATCCTATTTGTATCCTGCGCAATTAATGCGTAATTAAATGCATAGTGCATAGAATAATATTGTGATTCTGTGTCCTTGTGAACTCATTGTGAGTCAGAAATCAGGATGAATATGCTTCGCTGACCTTACTTTAAAAGAGCAATTATACAAAACTACGTCACACGGTTTCATCGAAATCATAAAATGGGACTTTGGAATGTTATTATTACGCTGTATGTACATTAAAGGTTTTATTCACAGACAACAGCTTTCCTTCTATATTTACAATGCGCAGGTCTGTGCACCACAGTTGAAAAAAATAGATATTTATTAAACTGTTATTACTAGTGTTAATCCAGCATAATCTCACACATATGTAATTCAGATATAGATAAGTATATTTTTATATAAGAATTGGAATAAATTTATTCTCAAAAAAACATTTTGTACAAGTTTTAAACTATTGCTAAATACATCTTTCTTCTAATATATAAAATTCTCGTGTCACGGTGTTCGAACTTGAACTCCTCCGAAACGGCTTGACCGATTTTGTTGAAATTTTTTGTGCTTATCCGGTATCTATGAGAATCGGCCAACATCTATTTTTCATCCCCCTAAATGTTAAGGGTAGTCCACCCCTAAATTTTTTTTTTATTTTTTAGGCAAAATTTCGTCAAAACGCAGACGAAGTTGCGTGGGTCAGCTAGTATAAAATAAAATTTATCATAAGCTTATCAATAAAAGTTAATTGATTTAGAAACATTTTTTTCTAGTTAGACCTAATTATTATTACTATTTTGCCTTTCTAATTAGATGATGTAATTCCGTAAATCGTCTTACGTGGCTTTACAACGTAAATAAATGTACCATGTCTCATTACTTGTTGGTGACACAATGAAATTACTAATATAATAATACTAGCTGACCCGCGCAACTTCGTCTGCGTTACAAAAGGGTTCAAACAGTACTCGCAATGCCGTCGAGTTATTATTTTCGCGGTTCGCAGTGCCCCATATATTCATTGCGTTTTATACTCGTAATAACTTCTAAACGAAAAATCCGATTGGAATAAAACAAAAAGTAATTTACTTCTACATTAATACTTTTGATAACAAAATACTTAATTTGGATAAGGGTTAATATAACGATACTCATTTAACGTTAAATTCAATCTTGTGACGAAAAAATATTTTTCATGACCATAAAAGCGGTTATTATGACTAAACTATGATAGTTAGATATATGCTGTCGCGGACTTTTTTGTTTGTCTTCAAAAGACCTAAAAACTCGTAGTACATCATTTTGTTCTATTGTCAATATTTTTTGCAGCGTACGCATAAATAGGTTTTCGATTATTCGCCTTGTGTTACATATTCGTTATTTTCATACGGATCCCTAATTTTTTTGAAAATAAAGTATAGCCTATAACCTTCCTCGATAAATGGGCTTTCCAACAGTGAAATAATTTTTGAAATCGGACCAGTAGATCCTGAGATTAGCGCGTTCAAACAAACAAACAAACAAATTCTTCAGGTTTATAATATTAGTATAGATTAAAATTGTAATCAGTATATAACTATTGTAATATTAATTATGAAATTATTACTTCAATTAATTTTAATTAGATTTTATTCTAAATCTGGAATGAGTTTAGTCATAATTTTATTGTTATAATAAACATTATTGGAAATTTCTCATCTGCAGCGACACATTCAATTACTGCATTATGTTATTTCATCGACGTCCAGTGCTGGACATAGGCCTCTCCCAAACTTCGCCACAAGCACTGCTTTGACTTTGAATCGGATATCATCGATAAATACTAATTTTTTTTATTGCCATGTAGGCAGACGAGCCAACGGGCCACCTGACCGTAAGTGGTTACCGTCGCTCATGAACCTCTGCAATGTCAGGGGACACTGATAGATTTATTTGTAGGTTACATGCATATTCATTAGTATATTAGTTATAGCGAGCGAGCATATTTAATTTGATTATTTATTTCAGGGTCATCACATTGTTTGTGTTGGGGTGTAGCACAGTCGGCTACACTCAGCCGGTCCACTGTAAAGGAGATATTCAGTGCTCCGAAGGCTACTACTGCGAGGAAAATGCTAACATTTGTCAGGAATGTCTGAGTTGTGATGATCTCAAACGCGATCCACTACCCGACGTTTCGCCTGCAACCTGTATCAAATCCGTAATTGATTGTGGTGCATGCAAAAAAGGGTAAGTCGACTAATCAATAGTTTAAAATAAAGTGATGTGACTAAGATTTAAGCGGAGGTCGATGGAGGTTATAGTAATTTTAGTTTCATGCCTAGTCTCACATATTGCACTACTCGCCATAGGAGATGAGTTCATTGCCCTATTCAGGTTAACTATCTGATTATTTGTATTTCTAGAGATGTTTTGGAAAAATGTAAAATGAGTGTCCTTGAATTGCTATAACAAGTAAAGTATATTTAGAAACGGCATTTAAATAAGAGACAACGGTTTAAATATTCTTTATTAACATAAATCTGACTACTAGGTATTTTATTTTACTTTAACTGTAAAGTAAGCGTCGACGCTCGATGTACTTAAAAATCAAATCTTAAATCCTCACCAAACCGTTCTAATTGTTAAACTTAGCAGCCACACTTGTTCGTGAATCCTATTCACACATCGATTGCGTCATCTTTATGTTTATGTTTGTGAAGCGAATTTATTTTAAGTACATAATTCTTTTTAATATTAACTGAAGAAAACTATGTATTTATTTATAAACTACATATTTCATAGATTTATTTCTTAAGAACAATTTAAAAGATATTAGAGATTAGAACAATTTTGAAAAATCTTTTATTTAATTTACAATTTGATAGCTTACCTTTTTGTAATAACTACATCATTGCAAAAATCGGATGAAGTATCAGTCCAGAATTGTAGAACTGCTTTCAAATAATCGTTTCATTCCTTTCGTTCTTTCTTATGGCTATTTTAGTCAACCGCTAATTTAAAGACGTTGAAAGTATTTCTGCGAAGGATTCTGTGAAAACCAGTAATTCGTATGATTTATTCATTTTATTGTTTAAAATTATTAATCTATGTATGTATGTATGTATAGAAAATAAATAATAACTTAATTAGAAATAACCAATTGACTCGCGCAACTTCGTCTGCGTCATTATTTGCACAGCCTGCGATGGGTGTATTCATTGCATTTGGATCATCTAGTCTCATATAAATTTGTTAAAGATCTGATCTGACTGGTAGTTTTTGGGCTATACTTGGGGAATGGAAGTCAGTTATTTTCATTTTTGTATTATAAATATTGTTGTACATAGTGTGATAAGGTAATATTGTTGGTACAGGTTAGTAGTGGACCTTCATGGTGAGTGCGTGAGAGCCGACGCCCGAGCGGAGAGCGCGGTGCTGCCCCCGTACGTGTGGGCTCTCATCGTCATCGGCCTGCTCTTGTTCATCGTTATTGTCTTCTATTTACTGCGCAACAGAGATATCTTCAAGGTTTTAGCGTGTAAGTATATAAATAAATCTCAAATATCAATCACTAGTCGATCACTAGCAACAGCGTTACATTCTTTGTGTCTGTAAAATTTCAACCGAAAAAATAGAGTAGTTTTTGAGCGAAATAGTAAAAGCATCTCACAAACTTTTGCGTTAAATTATCTGTTAGTTAAATATCCTGTTGCAACGTGTCACTCTTATAATATCGCCGCCCCCACCGAATAGTATCGTAATCGACTATTACTATAGAAGTGTCTTTATTGGGAATTATTGTACTGGACGGTCGGACACACCTTGTGAATTTTTTTCATAATATTCGTACGAGTACTTTTCGAGATAATGATTTTGTAATGACCATACCTGTACTGTTCGCTTAAAAATAAAAACTTCGTTTTATGACGAATATCATCATATTAGGCAATTACTAACTTTAAAGTATCACACCTTCTACAGGAAACTGTTATTATAATCTTATTCGGGTACGAAAAAATAAATTAATTTCGGTACTAGACTTTTACGACTATGGAACTTGTTTTGTTTATCATGGAATAATAACGTAAATAGATTGTACAATGATCTGGTCAATCTGTTTATTCACCGAATATTATGGTAACATTTCATTACCGAGTTAGTTAACAATTCTAAAAAACATCGCAATTAACTATTACTGTGTAGATCACTGTCAACAATTTACCCGAATAAAATCGTATCATTGCTTTACTAATGAAGATTCTATTTCAAATTTATGTAATATAAACTTTCGCTTATAACTGCAATCTTGTACAAAAGTATATATTTTTAATTACACTGCTGTATTGAAGAAAAAATCAGCCATTTTTTGGTATATAAATTATTATTATATGTAAACCTGGTAAGAAGTTATAAGCCAAAAATCGTTTTTTTTTTTCCTGTAAAATTTTGATTTTTCGATTACGATATTATTCGGTGGGGGCGGCGATATACGTAATATTATGTATGTTATAAACAGCTGGATTAAGTAATAAACTAACAAACTTCTCAACTTCATTGTTAAAACTTTTGTTTAGTGAAAGTATAACTTGTCTTGAATAAAAATGAAATACGCCGCTCGTAACTTTTAACGTTAACTTTAAACCTGACATTGGCCGACTAATTTGCATTATATTTATGTTCACAACATTTTAACGACATGTGAGTGTTTAGCGCAAGTCAAATATGATTTGTAAAAAGAGCTCTATCTCAAAGTGTTATGGTTTAATTTAAAATATACGTGAACCGAAAGCAGGTTTTTCGTCTATAGCTTCGGTACTGTGAGTCACCGAGAGTGATGCCGTGAAAAAGCTAACGACATTCTTATTGTATAGATTTTATATTTTTATCAGATAAAATATGGTGCAGGTTTGTATGTAGTGTGTAGATTATTATTTATTGTGCAATTTGCATTTATTAATGCGTCATGTTTTTCTATTTTTAGAATCAAGAAATGATAACGCAGGGATTTTTGTAGTGTTTTTATTCAATTCATATCTTTACGGTTATCTAGTGCTATATGAGTTTATTACGAGTTAGAAAATTATAAATATAAAAATCAAATAAAATAGCTTCTTTTTATCCATGTGTACACATGTGTGTTATTATTGATAGTAGAACATATTTTCTATCTCTACAAAACTACATTATACTTTCCAAATTGAAAAGCATACTACTATCTTTGTCTTGTGTGGCAGAATGATCAAACTACTATCTATTCAAATTAGTGTAAATGTCAGTAACATTTTCCGTAACAAATGAGCACTACATCGTACATAATAACAACGTCTAAAAATGCCACTATATTAAGAAATAATGTATTTTATTTTAGCTGCTCGTACATCAGCATCAGTGAGGTCCCAATGTTACCGAGTGAACGCGTCGGCCCCGGACTTCCCGCCGCCCTACAACCTGGAGGGAGAGGCGCCGCGACTCAACGAACTGCCTTCTTATCCGCCACTCAACAATGTTACACAAGATGAAGGTACGTCGTCAATACCTATATGAAACTGAAAGTTAACAAGAAAAACGAAAAGTGTAAAATGGTTTAGTTTTATAAACTTATTCAATCACTCGCGGTTTTCTAATTTCTACATTACTTTCATGCATTATCAACGGATTCTTACAACTATATTTTATAGATAAAAAGATTTACGTTAGAGTCTTCTCATGATTGATGTTGATCTACTCAATTAATTCAAATGCATGAAAGAAGTTTTAGTTTTGTCTCTTTGTCAAATCACTTGAATAATCACGTTGTTTTAATTACACCCCTAATGAAAATCTCCATCAAATGCAATATTAATATTGTTCTCAGAATCATCTCGTCCGTTCATCAAGTCAGCGTGGGGGATCCCGCTGCAGCAGGCGCGCGAGTCGTCGGACCGACAGGCCGCCACGGTGTTCAACCCGCCCGCTTACGAACAGAACGAACAACCTGTCTCCAGGTAACTATACTGCGCACTCCCAGTACTTCTCTTATTGCCCACTACTGGGCTCAAGTCTCGTCTATAGAGGGAGCAGAGGACTTTACATATTGTTACCTTGGATTCTAAGAAGCAAGGTTTCTGTAATATGCAGTCTTCCACTCGATATTATCAGTCATTTTCTTTCTATTAACCGTCACGTAAATCCCTTTATTTTAAGTAGACTAGTTTTGATCTAGAAATCGTTCGATTAATCGTTGTTATTCCTTAATATTGTATACTGATAGTTATGCCGACATCCACATTTTTATTAAATAAAATGATGTAAACTGGTGTAATACAAAGGATGTCGAGTTACACGTTTTAATCGACAATGTTATCTTACTATGAGAACTTAGGAAACATTAATTATTTATTATGCAATAATTAATAAACATTTGATTTTATGCCGATATTAACTCTCATCCTCTTTTAATATTGTTTAAAAAACAACAATATAATTAATTTTCAATGTTCTGAGTAACTCATTCAACGTAACTCAAGGCCTTATTTGTCGGTGACATGAATCATTAGCGCTCACTTACAGACCATTACCGAGAAAAGTTGTTTGTAATAACAGAGCTTTATCTCTTTATTTTTGTATTGTGTGTAATGTGTATTAGATAAATAAAATAGCCATTAGATTAAAAGAATATTGGGAGCAATGATGATGTGAACGATTAGTAAAAAAGAGTTTAAGTATTCACATTGTAATTAATGTTCCCCTAAAATTGAACCGAGGTGACAATCACAGGGAGTCGTCTATGGTACTCACGATACAGGCTTGCCTAGTGTGAGTACCACTGTCAAACTACAGTAGTGTAGATACAACATTAACTTAGTATTAGAGTGTAAGTTTGTAATTTATTTCATGTTTGTTTGATGTGTTATGTATGCATGTTGGAAAATAATAAATATTTTGAATTTTGAAAGTATCTCTCTAATAATAATCAATGACGAGATTTAAATGTTATAAGGAAAACACAAGTAAAGGGTATTCATCACTCAATTTAAAGTATTCAAATGTACAGCTTTGGCTTCTCCTGTGTAAGATGACACAACGGCACCAATTTTTTAATAAACAAGTTGGTGACGCCTACGTAACATTACCTTATCTTACTTTTATAATTATCATACAACATTCAAACTTGTTCGCTTTACGCTAAGGTCAAATTGGTGATACATTAATTTGTTGATAATACGAGTTATTGTAAATTTTCAAATTTGTATACCCTTTTACGCAAATGTAAAAAATCATAAAAAATATCGGACAAAAGTAGCTCTAGAAATTCTAAATGCGAATCATTGTTGAAGGCTTTACATGAGCCGCTTTTTACCAGCTTCTTGGATGGATGTTCGAAAATTACACTTATTAAAATATTAAACTCGATTTAGTCATAAATAATAATCATTTCGGCGTTCCATGATTATTGTATAAATTGTTTCAGTGTAACCGAGTTGGCTAATGAAGGTCCCGATCCCATTACGTTACACGACGAGGACACTGTGGAGAGCCCGTGGACCCCAAACACGTCCAGCAACAACAACAACATTAACAACAATAATATTGTAGTCATCAAGAGGTAAGTTATAACTTTAAACTACTACTTTTTTTGTAAAGATCTCAATACAACAAGATTTAAAGAAAACATTAGGATGTAGCTTTATCGAAAATGGATTTAGTTTAATTAAAATGGTTTTCCATTTAGATTAAAATAAGAATAATTGCACACATTATAGCAATCAGCACCTACCTAGTGTTGTCGGTTGGTACTTCGATCGATGTAGGTATAAACCTTGCCAACTTGCTTGCAAAACAATGTTTAAGACTTATATACAGTATTGACGCGATAGTGATATGACAAGGTGTCACGACTCTAACACTTTCCAACAGGTGACCTATTTACTTTTTAGGATATAAAAATAATCTTAAATGTCTATAGGTATAATCTACTAGCTGACCCACGCTACTTTTCCACAAAGAGAGATAGTTTTACTTAATAGAATTTTGGAACTACAAGTATGACACTCACAAACAACGTAGTTGCCTATTAGTAAAAGTTCTAAATCTGTTCATTAGATGTAAAGATTCTTTCTTTAACACATCCTTACTTCCTGTACCAACCCATTACTGCCCACTGTTGGTCTCAGGTCTCCTCAGAAGAGGAATTAGGCATAGTCCACCACGCTTGCCCAGTGCGGATTGGGGACTTCACATATCTTCAAAGGATTTTTAGAAACCTTTTCCGATATGCAGGTTTCCTCACGATGTTTTCCTTCACCGTTTTTAGCCAGTGGTGTTGTGAAAAATTGCACATAAATCTTTTTCACATTTAGATTTAGAGTTACAAGCCGGCCGGATTTGAACCCCTTTAACACATCGCCTCTTCATAACCTTAGTACATGTTTGTTTCAGTCCATCCGAGGGTGCAGACGGTTCAGACGGGTCGGGCGGGTCCGGCGCGAGCTCCAGCGCCGCGACTGTTCCGCCGCTCTCACTGGACGTGGCCGTGGACGCGCCGCCGCCGCCCAAACAACGACGGACACTACAGGTAATATACACTAGCTTCATTAATATATTTTACTGTTCAAACAATAAATATATTGCCAACAAATATTGTAAAACAATCTTTATTATCAAAATTAATTACACACACTTAATGAATTAACAATGAACCCCGCACTACCTAATACCTATATCGCGGGAGACTAATACGATTAACAATAAAGGTACACAGAGAATTAGAAATAGTCAGAATAAAATAATACTATAACATAGTTACAAAGTTTGTGATGAAACCAATCGAAAAAAATTATAGTATAAAAAATACTTGAATATGTGATAACTATTTGAATGTTTGATTATTTCACTTATGTATTATAAGTTAACGCCCCTCAATAAAAGAGCAGGTAAAGCTGAAAAAGATTTAAATACGCTAAAATTTTTTATTTTGTTGAACTCTATAAAACTGCAAAACTTATTTATTTACTAACAGTGGTTTATTTGTATTTTATAGGAACCAAACAGAAACCGTGATTCTAATGGCAACCCCGCAACATCTGAACCTTCCTACGAACACGACAACAGAACGCTACCACAGATTACACTCAACGTCCAATGTAACAACAACATGGTGTTCAACAGGATCGCTTGATAACAATATTTCTATTGTTCATTTTCATAATAATTGAGATTAATGAGTTAAAAAGATGCTCAAAAACGTGATTTCGGTGCTACACACAGAATATTTGCTCAATATTCTCATGTAGTTTTTATTAGATAATTGTAGTTGATTTTTTTACTATATTCATGTGCCATTTATTTTTGGTCACATTTTAGATTAAGTATTAGCTAATTAAGTGCATGTGCTGTTAGGTTTTTCGTTTGTTTTTCAGTATCTCAAACAAGATATTTGTGATACTTCAAGGTTAGTTTGAATATTTTTATTGTATTTTATAATAACTTTATTGTTTTGCCTTGATTTTGATCTCTGTGCCTTATAACAGTAAGTACTTATATAGCGTGAGCTTAAATAGTTTTAGCAGCCACATTCTGCATTTAAATGTTCTAGCTTAAGTTCGATATGTACACTGAATAACAAGCAAAAGTAAAAAACAAATGTTCCTTTATGTTTTTTTTTGCATACTTACGTGTTATAAATTGCTGAATAGATATAAAATAAAAAATAATTTCTTGTTGATTTACTTACGTGAACAATACTTTAAAATGCACTAATAGTAATATTATTGGAACGTAGTTCCTTTTCAAATATATACAGTCACAATTTTATACTTCGAAAAAGTATTTATTTTTATTCGGTGAGAAAATTGAAGAAAACATTCAAAATTTTAACTTCAAAACCATGTTAACAAGAATTCTTATTTAAAAAATTGGTGTTAAAAAGGTATAGAAAAAAAATATGTGCAATGCGCATAGTGAGTCTTTCAGGACATGATAAGGTGAAATTTTACTAATTTCTAAATATTATGAAATCTCTAGGTGTGATACAATACAATATATTACGTTAATGTGTATATTTTTATAATGTTCCTATGTACGAAGATATAATAATATTATGTATGTATAAGTTATGAATTTATGTAATAGTATTGTTCAAAGAAAATCAAATATAATATCTCAAATTCATGGGATAATCTTGATTTGGATAATTTTATCTAATTGCTAGAAAAACATTAAAAATACGTAAAATCGGGTGAAATGTACTAAATATATACCAGATATAGTGTAATTAGTCACCAAATTAAAAATTAGTTTTATTATGTAGTATAAAAAATCTTAAAAAGTCTTCCTACGTGCTATGTACTATTGACTGTAGTAAAAATTATACAGGGTGGATCTGTAACTTTATTCTAACTGAAGCGGGTGAAAGACCTGTTCAAATACAACATTTAACCACTTTTATTTTTGGAATAAAGTTACAGATCCAACCTGTATCTAATCCACCGCACTTTGCGGAGTAGTGAAATATTGCTCAGTGAAATATTGAAAAAGCGTCTGTTTAAAAATATTATATACATAGAAATTTTTACTGATTCCGAAACACAACTTTATTATAATACTTTGTAATGAAAACTTGTCAAAAAATCCATGCTATAACACAACATTATTTTATATTTTTTAAAAAACAACACTGTTTGAAATAAAACAGGATCTAAAATCAAGCAGACAGATGAGGATATTCGATTCATTAGCTAAAATGTATTTCTATATAAAATGAATCGTCTGTTGGCGGCAGCTATAATTACTTGTTATGAAGAATGTGCCTTAGTAAAGCTGTGATGTATTTGATTTATTTCAAATGTGATTTGTATTTAAAATTACTGAGCTATAAACAAAACTAAAATAGATCGAAAACTGATAACTTTATAAAATGAACCTACATTAACTTATATATTGGCTCTAATGTCAAAAGAAATGTTTTCTTTTTAAATCCAAGGTTTAAATTTGCGATTACAATTCCATACTAATTTCATCCATTTCTCCTATTTTAAAGAATCCTTTTAAGTTATACTTATTTTTGTTTGTAATAGTCTAACTCTATGATACAGATAATATGCTTATTACGGTTAGAAAAACCGGACCGGAACTGAATCTTGAAGAATCTAGTAGTTTGAGAATTTCTGTTTACATATTTTAAATAGATGTACTCATTAATTTGTGCCAAACAGTATCTAGTATAATATCTTATAAATTATTGTTATGTATATCAAGATACTTAAATAGGCGTAACTGTTGTTGTATTTTATTATGTAACTTTAATTTTAAAACGTCTTTTTAATGATATTCCCACTTTTAACCTTTTTGGTCTACTGCTGTTGAAGTTGAAATTATCTTAAAAATTAATCGCAATATGTGAAAATTCTAATTATTAATATGCGTGATTAAAGATGAAAGTTTTTACAATGAATAAAGATGTATATTACCTACTTGATATTATGTTTTATTGAATGGACATCAGACAACCTTTATGTAGTACTAGATGACCCTCGCAACTTCGTCTGCGTCATAAAGGGGTTCAAACAGTACTCGCAATGCCGTCGAGTTATTATTTTCGCCGCTCGCTGAGTCCCACATATTCATTACGTTTTATACTCGTAATAACTTCTAAACGAAAAGTCCGATTGGAATAAAACAAAAAGTAATTTAATTCTACATTAATACTCTTGATAACAAAATACTTAATTTGGATAAGGGTTAATATAACGATACTCATTTAACGTTAAATTCAATCTCGGAACGAAATATTAAATTTTAAAAACATAAAAGTGGTTATTGTGACTAAACTATGATAGTTAGATATATGCTGTCGCGGACTTTTTTGTTTGTCTTCAAAAGACCTAAAAACCCGTAGTACATCATTTTGTTCTATTGTCAATAGTTTTTGCAGCGTACGCATAAATAGGTTTTAGATTTTTCACCTTTTGTTACATATTCGATATTTTCATGCGGATCCCTAATTTTTTTGAAAATAAAATATAGCCTATAACCTTCCTCGATAAATGGACTTTCCAACAGTGAAAGAATTTTTGAAATCGGACCAGTAGATCCTGAGATTAGCGCGTTCAAACAAACAAACAAACAAACAAACAAACTCTTCAGCTTTATAATATTAGTATAGATTACCGCTCCGTCCAATGTACTAGTGTTTATTGTGTATTAAAAATCATATAATTCGATCAAATCTACCAATCTACGATTAAAGCGTAAAAATATCATCTACTAAATATACGTCTAAAATCAAAATTTTGTAGTTTTTTGCCATTGGCATTAGTTGGCTCTACAATCGCGTGTGCAATGAAGATTTTTAGAAATTACACATAATAACTTAATTACTCAAAATAAAATGAAATAAGACAAGAGTTGATATCACATATCGTCGGGAGTAATTGGGTTGGCGAGAGTTTGGAGAGCTCCTCTCTATACTGTTCTATAGGAATACTCCATACTTTTTGTTTTTCGATGTAACTAATTCTAGTTGCATGTTTTTTTCCCTATGTTTAGTAGACTAGAAATTAACAGCTCTATAGGTAGGTACACCTGGCACTTCAAAGGCTTTTGATCGATGATAGCCAGGTAGTAGTAGTATTTTTTCAAGTAGTTGAGTACTCTGATAATAAAGGAATACAAAACAATACGATCTGAGAAATATACTTTTACTAATTTATTTACTTCCTTGTACCGTTTTGAGTGATTGATAAAAACAGCTGAAACCGAATGTAGCACGGAACCAGCACACACCTAGACGAGCCATACTGGACCGTCTGCTGAAGAATTTCCAGACAAAAAGATTTTAAACGTTTTTAAAGCATCAACCATGTAGACATCTAAAACATCTCACAAATGGATCCATGGAATTAACTCTGGAAAGCTCCCAAGAGACAAGTGAAAGAAACAAAGGCATTTAAACAACGACCTTACTAGTTATATCCATCAATTAAATTATTATTATTAGGTCCTATTTCTTTTACAGATTTTGATCGAATTGATAATAAAATTGGTAAGAAGGTTTAAGAAACGTTACTTAAACTGTGGGTAAAGGCAAACATAATATTAATCTCATATTTCGCGCCGTTTCAACATTGGAACATGTTGGAACTTGTACCTTAAGTTGAAAAGATCTTTCTGCGAAGAGCTTTCATTGTGTGCTGTTTTTGTTGATTGTTCAGTGTTCCATATGAGGTTCTAGGGCTCAGTTTGTGGAAAAGATTTTAATTATGTGCTTAGTTAAATATCTAGATCTGCCTGGACTGTACTCTTTTGTTTAACAATAGATGTTACAATTATTAGAACGTTGTGCAACTTCATTTACTAAAATTGTCCATTTGACCCCTCAGCAATGTTAAGGTAAGTGCACCTAATCCGTAGGTACTTAAGATACTAAGTAGAACTTATTTACTTTTGTTGTTTTTTTTCTTTAATTGAAGCAATTGCAGCAAAATTTATACCATTTTTTTAGTTGGTATCTTGATGTATTCTGATGCCTTAACCGTTTTTGTATTTGCAGATTTTTCATATTCATGCAGATAATTCAAACGTTATCTGGGTTATACCCGCGTCTGACCGAGTGCATCCAGGATGAACAATGTACAGATGGATTTTACTGTAATACTTCATCATATCTCTGTGAGGAATGTGTAAAGTGCAGTCATGGAGGTGATATCAAAGAAATCAACACTACAACTGAAGAAAATTATAATTGTACAAATGTGGATTGTAACGAACGGTATGCTACCTCTCTCTACTAGATTTCTGTTTTTTTGCTATATACGAATAGGACGTTTTTTATTTTATTAGATATTCGACATTTTCGGCTTTTGCGAATGTTGTTGGTAGACAAATAGTCACCAGTCTTGTTTTTCAGACAAGCTAGCTGCATCTAGATCGATTAGGGAGTATGAAGAGGAATGGGTCTTCTCCTTGAATAATAATAATTGAAATATTTTTACCACCAAACACCCACACAAATTATCTCGTAAACGGAAGGTCGTGGCGTGAACGTATCATGTCTGGGCTCATTTGAAAGGGTACCTATGAGAAAGCCTTTATTTTGGTTTTGTGAAATTCCCTCTACGTTATGTGGATAACTTTTGCCGGATATTGAGCGAATGCGAATATTGGTTACGTTACATCCCTAAGTACCTACTAGTACCTAGTAAATATATTTTTGTAATTTATAATGAAATTCCCTTTTCCTTACAGGAAAATAACTGCTGATCGTAGTCCTATATCAAGCGGAAAAAATAAGAATTCGGAAATAAGAGAAGCTAGTAAAATATTAGATTTTTTTACTTTTCCAGTTTTTATTTGGATATGCGCAATATGTGCAGCTATAACCATCTTTGTGATTTTCATTTACTTTGTTAGAAGGATATAATTAACTAGGTAGATATTTTAGTCACAGAGGTATTACATATTTTAAATTTATCTCCTATATTATTAATTGATGAGAATTGTTAATTCAAACTCCGCGACTACACAACTGAAAGAAAGCTGATGGCTCTTATAAATAGGTATTATCCATTATCAAATCAAAAAAAACAGTTTTTAAATAAAGACAACTTTAATAGAAGATACATTTATTTTGTAGCCATTAAAAAATATATATATACCTATACATAGATACATTTAGTAGCGTATGTTTTTCATAGGGAAGGTAAGTAAAGTGGTCACTAAACCAAAGAGTTTATTGCCCTTGAGTAGGTACTTAAAACATCATATTCTACCAAATTATGTATTGCCAAAAAATAAAAGTTGATTTTAATTTCATTTAGTTTTATTTCTTTTTTGCATTGGTTTCTTCCGAACGGAACAGTCGATTTCGATTTTTTGTTCGAAAGGTGCTTGTGTAATTAATTACTTAGATAATATTATGTTTAATAAAAATTGGTCTAAATTGACCGCTATAAAAATTACGTTATTATGTTAGTTAGTTAGCACTTTTTTTTATCACAATATTTATTTTTTCAAAATAGTTCCATGCTTATTCAAATAGTTAAGTGCTTAAATGGCGAGAGATTTATTTTACAATGCTTTCAATATCAACTATCAAATTATGGTCCTTGGGGTTTGGGGGTTATTTTCAATTTTAAACTTATTTAAACAATAAAACACGGTTTAGCGTTTAAGCACATTGTACATTGTTTGATTCTCAGTTAAAGTAAGTACGTGGTACATAATATTTACCTATGTTATTTACAATCTCATCTCAGATTAACAACTTAGCTTATTTATTATATTTTAAGTATTAAGTAATATACATTTTACTTAGGGTGGAGTGCGTTGCTGTTCACACAAATGTATACGCTTACAGAATAATAAAAACCAGATATGTATTATAATAAGTATATATAATTTCAACTCATAATTCTAAAAAGAAATAATACTTAATAAATGCTATTAATTTATATTAATATTACTGATATTTCGATATGATTTAGATTGTAGATCTACTCATAAAATATTAAAAACACCTTTAAATGCATTTAGAATAAAATAATATTATCTATAACATAAAAAAATCATAAAAACCTACAACCAAGGTGTAGATAACACCTAATTATTTAGGTACCTACCCAAATCTCGTTTCAGTCTCGTAACAATTTTATTATGGCATAGGACTCGTAGGTAAATGTAGGGAAAAGAGACATACGAGTACATCCAATTAAATAACAAATCACGCAAGCTGAAGACGCAGCTTCTTTTTAAATAAAGTTAAACTATGTATTACATTATAAATAGGTTACTATCTACTTGCATTTTATAATATGGCACATTACCTACATTCTGTTAGATGTCTTTATACAATAATACACTATGTAGTACATGATCGATAGTTTTCAGATCGCTTTGTTATTTCAGATAAATAGTAGTTCATTTGGGTATTTAGAATAGCAATTTCATTTTCTAGTGTATTCAGTTGTTCATTGTGGTCATTATACAATTCTTCCATATTTGCCAAGAGTTTTAGCTGTGTTTGTGTTTCACTGGCAAGTTTTGTAGCGCGATCTAATAACATCTGTGCTCGCTCTCTTGAGTTAAGGGTTTGGCTAGCACGTTCTGTTAAAGACTTATTTGTTTGTTTGAACATTTGCCGGAGTTGTCTAGCTTTTAGTTCAGCTCCTTCAGCACGGTTTACAACATCATCTGCTTCTTGCTTTACTTGCTCAGCATCGCTCTCAATTTTTAAAATGTCTTTCTGTAAGTGGGATAGTCTCGTCTGCAGGACTTCCACATCTTCTATTGTTTCGTTCGCTTTCTTTTGTGCTTGTTCTGTTTCTACTGCTATTGGAACCAAATCACCTTTGGCTATTTCTATATCACTATTAGCAATTTCTATTGCGTTCTCAGCCGCGTCTTGTGCAGCTTGAGCTTCATCCAATGATTGCAAGACTTTGTTAGCCATCTCCAATGTTAAGTTTGCGTTATTACTAACAGAAGTTGCATTATCTTTCAGGACTCTAGCTCTTTCCAAATCTGGTGCAGTTTCAGCTATAATATTCTCTATGTTAGTTAGTTGTGAAACTGATTCATTAATACGTTGTGATAAATCAGTAATTTCTTCAGGTTCAATTCGGATAGACAAGTCAAGAATATCGTTGGCTAATGTTCTAACATCGGCTGGAGTGTTAGAAGTGTTTGATAAGAATTCTTTTAATTCTGTAGTCAAATCTAGGCTTTCGTTTGTAACTCTCTCTGCTGAAGTTTTAAAATCATTAGCTCGATTATACAAATCATTTGCTTTGGATTTTACTGACACAGTATTTTGTCTAATTTGTGAGATTGATTTGTACAAATCTTCGGCATAAAGTTCGTGTTCTTTAATCCTATACTCTGTCTTATTAGCAAAATCAAGTGCTTGTTCAACTTTACTTATAGCTCCTTGATCACACGATATTCCACCGCATTTACCACATCCCATACCGCCACAAATATCACACGTATCTGTTTCTTGTCCACACATTTTTTCATTCAACTTTGGCACTAATTTTTCAAGTTGATTGATGTCTTCTTGAATTTTATTAAGTTTTTTATCATTATCATTTTGAGTCGTATTAAAGTTCGCATATTGCATTTCAATAAGTCTATCTGTATTTTTTAACTGGCGATCGGTTGTGGCTATATGGTTTTGAATTTCTGCAGCTTCGTTTACTGCTTTTGTCGCTCGCTGTTTAGCTTCACGTGTTAGGTTTAGTGCACCTTCTAAATTTGCTTCTTGTAATTTAGTGGCGTTGTCACTCAAGTCGAAAGTTTTCGTTTTTAATTTTTCAGTTCTTTCCCTAATGCTATCTAAACTTACATTTCCAATATTTATTTTGTTGGTTACATTATTTAGACAATTATTACTACCTTTTAGTTTTTGTTCTGCTTCGCTGATAAGATTTTGCAGGTTAGTAATATTTGATAGTAAATCACGAATTGTAGTTTGGCCTTGCTTTTCACTACGCAACATGTTTTCTATAGACATAAGTGTTTTCGCCATTTCGTCAAAATCTCTAGTGTAAACACCTGTCGCACCTTTTGATTTTATTTTGCTAGCATTTCTAATGACAAACTCTGTTTGAGAACGTAGATCGTCTATTATTCTATCCCAATTATCAAAACATTCTCCACAGCTATAGCAACGAGGTGCTTCTCCAAGAAAACCTCTAGCACACCTATCACATTTGTAGCCACCGATTCCAGGGTTACAAATACACGATCCATTTTGTCTTATACACTGCTGAGAAGTTGACCCTGTTTGATCGCATTCACATTTAAAACACTTTATATTAGGGTCACCCCAATAATATTCCTGACATTGATCACATTGTCTACCTCCATAGCCAGGTTTGCAATCACATTTTCCAATATATGGATTACACTGCGATGAAAGGGAACCCACGGTATCACAGTTACAAGGATCACATCCAGTTCCAACAGCTATCCGCCAATGATTTTCAATACATTGATCACAATTAATTCCCTTAACGTTTTTGTGACAAGGGCATTGTCCACTGTTGCTATCACAATTTCCAATTGTAAAGTTTGTTCCCAAAACTGAGCAGTTGCATTTATAACAAGCTTTTTCCAAAGCATTACCATAATATCCTTCTTTGCAAACATCACAATGATCACCTGCTGTATTGTGCGTGCACTGTAAACATTTTCCTGTTTTAGAGTCACAGTTACCAGGTTTTGTAAAGTCAATATTTTCATTACAATTACATTTTTCACATGTCCCTCTTAAAGGATCGCCATAATAATTGTCAGAACAAACATCACACAATGAACCAGAATATCCCTCTTTACAGTCACAAACAACGTCCTTTGTTTCAGGGTCAAGTTCACACCGATCAGCGTGACTATTTTTATTCAGATCTCCTTTCAAACCGGGACAAGGACAAAGTCTACATGGGATGTCGAAACCCAACCGAGGGTCACCATAATAACCTTCAATGCATCTTTCACATCTGTGCCCTTCTGTAGAATCTTGGCAATCTTTACATGCTCCAGTCCTATCATCACATTCATATGCATGGCCATTGCAATCACATTGTTGACAGTGAGGGAAATTGAAGTAGCCTGGTTGACATAAGTTGCATGCTCGGCCGTACGTATTTGGTCTACATTTACATTGGCCACTGGTGGTGTCACAAAAGTTGTCAAGTGAACCAATACTACTGCAGTCGCAACGTTTGCATCCGAATTTACTGAATCCATATGTTCCCGGAGCACATCGATCGCACCGGGCTCCGACAATATTTTCTACACATTGACAAAATCCAGTGTAAGGATCACATTGATGACTTTTTGATCCGGTTGGGTCACACTGACATGATTGAGAGCCTTTACGTACATAAAAGCCTATACTTGCATGATACTTTTTACAAATTTCAGGAATGTTATCACGATTTAAATTATAATAATACGAATCACCACAGTTATATCGCTCAAATTCATCTCTCATTGCAGTACCGTTTTTCAAAAATGGTAAATCGTCAAATGATGGTATAAGAACTATTGAATCTATTAAAATAGTGGCTCTTGAATTTGGTGTTTTTCCATTTTGTCGACCTAAAAGAATCCTTATTTCATTATTTTTGTTTTTTTCCAAGCACACTGCGGGTTTAACAAGCACACTTCGTTGATTTGCAGGGAAGTAGGTCACAATATTATCATTTTCTGGATTAGTGTTTGCACAGGGAGAGTCTAAATCTTCAGGGTGTTGCCTTTTTATTATTATCGTAGCTTCTTTCCAGTCAAGAGGAGACTCCGATTCATATCTGACTAATATGTTGTAGTTCATACTGGTGTGCAAGTCGTTAATGTTAAAAACCGATGTACTACTCTCTGGAAGTTTCATAAAACCAGGACCGGACCAGGTTTCTCGTTTACCATCTGCATAGTTTTCTCTGATAACCACATGACACAACTGACTTTGAATTGCGTTATCATCAATTTGGGAATTACACTGACTAGACTCAGCTTCGTAGACAATTGAATCTAAAGCTCCGATGTAGAAGTTTTGTAGTGGTTTATCACATCTTCGTCCCATTACGTTTGGCCTACACTTACACTGTCCTGAAATTACATCGCATTCGTTGGCCAATGAACCTCCCATATCACAATCACATGGTATGCACCCGTCATCATTGTTTGTTAATCCGTAAAATTCAGGAAGGCATTGATCGCAAATTTTACCAGTAACATGACGTTTACAGAAACAGTCACCAGTGGTAGAGTCGCATCCTTTTTCAACTATTGTGCCTAAATTATTGCAGGTGCAAGGTTCACATCCATCCGGGTTATTAGGATCAAAGTTCCAAAATCCATTCTTGCATATATCACATCTGGCGCCATCTACATTAGATTTGCATAAACATTGACCAGCAATTTTATTGTACTCTTCATCAGTTTCACTTTCACAAAGAATTTCTTTATCTATTGTACCTTCTGGATCACAATCACACGGTTTACAAATTTCTGGGTTTTGTATGTCTAAACTAGGGTCTTTGTAAAATTTAGGTCTACACTGTTCACAGTTCACACCAATCGTATTATGTTGACAGTTGTCACAAACACCACCACTTATTTTCCCTGTCTTGTTGTACACGGCAGGATCGAAATGACAAGTTGTCGCGTGATTATTACACGTGCATCGTTTACAAGCATTAGAAGTTTTACCAACAGCAGGCTGCCAAGGGAGATCGTTATAAAAATCTTCACAATATTCACAATTCAAGCCTCGAGTATTATGATTACATTCACAACGTCCATGAACCATATTAGTCTTTGATTCAACACCAGGCATCGGTAAACACCTAGAAGCATGTCCATAACATGAACACGAACCACGTACAGTCATCTCGTATATTGCATAGTAATATTTTTCTTGAATTTCCTTTCGGTTATCCAATTTGTCATCTCCTAATGTATGGAGTTTGGTAAAATTTATTCTCAGATTTGTCATTCGTAACAAGTTTTGAATTTCTTCTGAGTAAGGATTAGTTACATTAATGTTTGGTGGCAGTACTCTGAAAATAACTTCACCTTCAGTGGACGGTGATACTCCAGAATATCGAGACTCGCACACAACTTCGGTCAGTGATTGCTGAGTGTGGTGTGGAACGGGAAACTCTTCACAGTTGTGAGCAAAGTATCGATAAATGCGCCAAGTTTTACCAAAGTCGAAAGACCTTTCAACAAGCATAGCAGCGGGACGAAAAGTTCTAAATTGTATTATTAAGTGGGTAAGATGAAACTCCGCTTCCATATTCAATTGAATTGTTACATTTTCTATACCATTTTCAGATTGCCACCAAGATTTCACTCTTGTTCCTGGATAATACTTGTAGATGATATTCTGTATCCGATGATTTAGATAGGGATTGTGCAATGTTGCGTTTGTAGAATCACACCAGAAACATTGTTTTGGTTCGAGATGTGATACGATACAATACCGTTGGCGATTTTGTAGGCCGCAAGTTGAAGATGCAAAGAGGCGGGCTTCCCGTCCAATAAGTAAGTTTCCAGTGGCAGGGTAACAGGAGCTAAGTTCGCAAGCGCGATCAGTGAGTCGTGGGTCCGCTCGGAGACGATCTCGTTCGCGACTGTACACGGCGCTGCCGCATCGGAACAGCGCCAATATTATAAACAAATCTCGCAGAACCATGCCGCGATAGTCTCTTCGGGTGACTCACACTGCACTACTCGAGCGCACTCGACACTGGTTCACTCTCGTGCTGGCCTGTTTGCCCCTCCCGCGCCATTCTCCCGCATATCATACAGAGCCGAATTCAGTTCACTGCAAAACAATATTTCTGTAAATATTTTTCCAATGCGTTATTATTTGAACGTCGCAAAAATATCCAGTAAAGTAAATCATGGTTCAGGATTGTACTGTATTTTTTTTTATGTATTTCTTTTTGCATGTTTTTGTGGTGTTCAATCAAGAGTTTCTATTCTATTTCATTCTATGGTTTATATTTTCAAAATATATAATAACTTTGAAAAAAGGCTGAAAATTAGATGTGATATTTTTATTTCGTTGTAGTTATTAAATTTTTTTTACAAATTGCTAGAAACACTATTTAAATACAGTGTAATTGATAAAAAATAAAAAATCGGGAGTGTTTATTCGCACTTTGTGCTAGCACAGATCGGTGTCTAGGGCACACTAGAGGTTAATAAATTATGTGGGTAAATGTAATATTGTTTCGTCGTCGAAAATCAATAAATATACAAATACTCTATTTCGAAACCATCTCGATCCAACCTTATTTATATCTGTATTTTTGTCCGTAAAGCTAAAAGCCTAAATATATTAAAATCAGTTATGACCAAGTTCGGCCCTGTACGAGCCGACGACCGCACAGCTCAAGCGGTTGTCTTTTCTATTCTCCGAACCATACGTTTAACCACAACGAAAATAAAGCCGGGTCTCGAGATTCGATTTTTTTGTTCGTTTCTTATTGTATATTTACAGACATCTGGGGTTAAATCTCTAGTCTCTTATCAAAATCATGTTATTTCTAGAAATCATTTTTAGAATTTTATTAATATATTTTTTTTTTGTTTGACCGTCTGTGAATTTTAATCTCTCTGACAAAATTGAATGGAGTTTGGCAAAATGTTTAAAAAAAAACATAGTTAAATATCAAATAAAAAAGTACAGGAAGAACTTGGTATTCCTATAGTTAATAAGTACTACGTAATATTTATGATTGGAAATCTCTGTCAGGTATCTACAATATTTTGTTATTAAATTAGCACATTGAGTTCTTA
Source organism: Trilocha varians (assembly GCA_030269945.2). NCBI lineage: Eukaryota > Metazoa > Arthropoda > Insecta > Lepidoptera > Bombycidae > Trilocha > Trilocha varians. The sequence continues at coordinate 5,356,215 of AP028265.1, read as the reverse complement.
ATTACTACTATTACATGTGAGAAGGGGCCATTACCTTTTTCATGCATAGGTACCTGTGAACTTGTGTATGTGTACATGTTCACATCACATCACTGATTACGTAATAGACCGTAAAATTCATTCATGGATGCCTGAGAGGTTCACACATGATGATATATATTTGGATATTAAAAGAAAGAAAACACACTCGTCACTGTTGCAACTACACACTGCGGTTTATTTCTACAGAGTACAGTTACTGTTATTTATTCAGTGATATTTTCTTACTTTCTTATGTTAGACAATTTTAATTCCAACCAATAACTCGTTATACGCGAACTTAAGAGCGAGCAGTAACACTGTTATTACTATTCAGTTTTACTCCAACCGTTGTGTTTTAATAATAAGAATACGAATTATCTATACGATTAATTATATGTCCATGTGGCATCATGTGGGGTAGGTCCTTAATTAAATTGAAACGCAATGTGGATTTATAACGTGATTAGGTGTTAGTCTTAAATAATAAAATTGTTTTCGTGATATCACATTGTTGAACTATGAAGATACATCGATTTTTAGAACTAACCTTTGTTAGGTTTGTGTGATATAATAATTATTAATTGACCTAATAAAATAAAATAATTTCTACTGAAGAAAGCGGTTGAGAAATGATGATGTAGTACGAAGATACTTCAGTATCTACCTGCTGTGAACAAACAACCAGACTATATAATTTTAAAAGTTTAGTTAATGATAAAATCAAATATGTTATCAAACCTTTGAAACATGATTAAATAAATAATTGTGGTTTGAAGTCCTCAAAGTTTGAAGACAGACATTGAACATTAGACAATTGCGCTCAGTGGATAGTTTAAGTTAGAAGTTTAAGTCTGGCCCTGATTGAGATACTGTATCAGCCTTTAAACGTCCACTGCTGGAGATATGCATAGTGATAATGATGGTGTCTAGAGTATAGTTACGTTATTTTTCTCTCCGAATTCTATTCAATAGGGTCAAAATGTACCTACCTACTAAAAAGACTTGAAATGAAAAAAGAAGTTTCTTTAATAAATACATTTATTTTTAAAGACAGTGTTTGAAAATAGTGTTGTTCTTTTGAGGTGCAGCAGTGATAACTTGATTTCACAATTTCAATGTTATTTTGTTTTAATCAACTGGTGCGATAAACATTGCGATTGTATGTAGTATAGCGGTTTCAGCGTCAAAAGATTTAGCGAGGGGCACTTGCATTTCGAACAAAAGCTCCTCTCTAGTTTCGTTGGAGTACACTGGTATTTTCAGCATGCCTTCAGCAAGTAAACTACTGTCTTGCGGCTGAAAGAAGAAACATTTAATAATAGAGAGAAAAACGTAAATTTCAACAAGAGGTTAATTTTCATCGATTGAACAGTAAGCTTATCTGTTTACTAGGTGACCCGCGCAACTTCATCTGCGTCACAGAGGGATACAACGTAGCAACTACAAATGGACTATCCAACACTGAAAGCCAACAAAGAATTTTTCAAGTCGGACCAGTAGATCCTGAGATTAGCGCGTTTAAACAAACTCTTCAGCTTTATAATATTAGTATAGATAAGAGGCAAGTAGAAAAGCAGGTATGGATTGTGACGTGACGGATTTTCTTACAGCGCAATTTCGTCTGACGTGTAAAAAAGTATAGCGAAAAGTAGAGTAATTTTGGATATCTTTTTACGTTTACCAAGGTTGTAAATAAACTCTATTTTATATAATATTTTTCTTGGTCGTATAGATTTTCTAACGTGGTCGTGTTCACTGTAACATTTGTTAACCTTGATCAGTGTTCGCACGTGTAGTGGCGGTGCGGGCGCGTGCGGCGCGGCGCGGGGCGGGGCCGGCTCCACGCCCGCCGCTCCCAGCACGCAGCCGCACGCACGCACGCCCAGCAACGACACGCCCGCGGACACATCACCTGACAACGATGAAACTCATTCAATATTTTATTAGCTTGGTGCGTAATAGCCTATTATATTAAATACACCCATGTTTTTATAAACAAGTTTAGCTGAAAAATTTTTAATGATATTATTTTTTTAGTTTTTTTTTTACATTGATAATATCTTTGCCTCGTGAAATATCGGTTAGGGGGTGTATTTTATTTTTTGTGTCTTTTTTGTTTTTGACACAAATAAACTATGTCTATGACTCTATTAGTTATGATTAAGTTCGTTAAATTAGCTAAATTTGGTAAGAAATTAAATATATTATAATTTTTTTCAGACAGTATATTGTACCTTCTGGAGTGTTCCATTTGGCGGAGAGAGTTAGTGTATCAACGGAACAGTTGCGTGTTTCTGCATCACGCACAAGCACAGCCCACACCACACGAGATGGACTTAAGAATGTACGGAGATCCACTTCTATTATCAGACAAGAAAAATACAAATTAGTCTTCACTCTACGTACAAATTGTGTTTGTAGTCACGCTAACGTTACCTTTAGGTATATCATGGGCAATTTTTTCAAATCTTTCTAAGGCCGCTCGGATTCGATTACAAAGTTCTTTAATGTAAGCATCTGGCGCATCGGGTCCGAGCCATAACAGTTGCCACTCATCCGGAACCTACAAAAGGAAATCAGATTAAATATGACAGTGCTTTTTCAAAAGTGAGAAAAATAATAAGATAATAATTTAAATATTCATAGTGTCTGGTCTCTCTATCAATCTCTATACTACAGTATTGCATTACTTCTCTTGCAAATGATTTGGTGGTGTGGATCTGGTATCTGTTTTCAAACTCAAACACATTAAATACATACACAGGACAAAATGCGTTACTAAAATGTAGCCTTAGTGGATTTGATTACCAGTAAAGTATCGTCATACCTTGTGTAGCGGTGCGTTGTTCCGTGCTGCGTGCGCGAGCGTGGCGTGCACGGTGCGTGCAGCACGCCGGGCGTCATGTAGCTCGGCGCCGCACACCGCGCCCCACCAACTGACACTGCCACTCTGTTAATATTAACAAAATAACGTATCTATTTTTATCAGTTTATTGATATAAAAAAAATATTTTTGATTTGTGAAGTGAATTTGTAAAAAAACAGTTGCTTATAACTTTTTTACCTCCTCAATGATGTAATCCGATTTGAGGAGAGGATTCCCAGACATTAGTTTTTTCCATAAGGCGAGTAAACTTTTAAGTGGAGTAACACCATTCTTCTTCGTACAGCTTGTGGTAACCAACTCTATGTCTAAAAAGTAAATTATAAAATGTCAATAAATTGTGTGTACAAAATGTGTATATTATAAATTTGTATGAGAATATAAAAACCTTTCAATCCGTTGATGATCTCATTGGCCATATTTCTCTCCCAAGTTATTTTACAATTTGCCGGAAGACCCAGTAATCGTGGCGAATCAACGTCTGGCATTTTATCAAAGAAAGAGACGTACGCCTGAAAAATTTGATGTGGTATTAAAATTAGTGCTATACAGGGTGGATCTTTAACTTTGGACCAGCTGAAGGGAGGTGAATGGCATGTTGAAATACAACAACAAAAAGTTTAACCGTTTCCAAAATTAACAGTACATAGTTCTGTATTGTATTTCAGCAGGTAATTCACCCCACTTCAGCTGGTCCTAAGTTACCGATCCATTCTGTATATGTCGGCTGTCGTGGACTGTTAAAAAAATATTTTTATTAGTACGAAAAAAGATCTAGAAAAAAGTCGAATTGAAAAACAATGAAAAGGAGATATAATTTTAAAGTTGTTCGAACCTGTAGTTTGTTAGTAGCAGGTAGCGGCATCGGCAGTATGTCAGACCTAGCGGCGTGACCCCGCAGTGTGCGCAGTGCGCGTGCGTCGTGTGCGTGCGACACGCGGCTCGCGTACAGCGGCTCCCACAGCGCCGCGCCCGCCGGCCCCGCGTCGCGCACCGCACTCGAACACGCGCGTACCTCGCCCCACTCCCACCCGTAACGACGACTCCAACCTGCACATATAGAACCTCTCACTCAAATACTAGTTAAAATGCGTTCTTAACGCGTCCATAATAGGTTGGTTTAATGTAAATACCCTACTAAAACATGTTGATGACCTCTTCCCTCTCAATATAAATTTCATACTAACACGATCAACTAAAAAAGTTGTATTTACCCTTGCATATTTATTAACGTAAATAATATAAAATTATAACTTTAACAGGTAACTTCCAATCTGCAATATTTTCGATAAATATGTTGATACCTGTACAACCTGACATTTGCGATGCGAAGTCCAAAAAAAAAAAGAAAATTGTGATAAAATTCAATATCCTTGGACAAATTTATAATATTCTAAATAACACTAAACACAAACCTTGTGGTACATAAGCTTGTCGTTCTTGTACGAGCGCGTGGAACAGTGCAAGGGAGGCGTGTAGCTTCACTACATTCGCATCACCTTCATAGTTACCCCACGTCGACAGTGTACTCATTATATTGTTCTTTACACCTTCCGGAGTCTGTAACGAAGATTGATCAAGTAGACATAATACTTTAAACAAGCTTTTATACTAATAGGTTCAGGGTGGATCTGTAACTTTGGACTAGCTGAAGGGTGAATGACCTGCTACAATGTAGAACGTTAAGTCTTATTTTTTGAAACAGTTAAACTTTTTTTCTAACATTGTACTACTATTGCTGCAGACTCCAAATGACATTAAAAAAGTTTAACCAATTCCAAAAAGTGGTTCTATGTTGTATTTCGACAGGCCATTCACCTCTTTCACCTGGTACAAAGTTACAGATCCACCCTGTATACTTAACAACAAGGCTCGAATATATGTAGAGAATGTAGACCTTCTATATGGGAGTCATATGACACTTTTACTATTCTATTACGCTGTATTATTTACCTCGAGTATAACATTGATGCAAGAGTTAGAGAGTAAAGCCGGTACATCTCGATCTTCAGTAAGAATCCATAGACGGAAGTCGTCACTCAAGTTTTCAGCCTGCAGAAGCATAGTAATTGTAAAATTATATTATGTACCTAATATATTTACTGCAAAGAAAATAAAATTCATGTTTTTTGTTCTTTACAATATCAAAAACAAGTTAAAAAATATGAACTTACTAGTGTATTGACAAATTCCGTAATAAAATGTTGAATATCTTGTGTGAAGGGAGAAGCACCAACGACTATCGCCAGCCAACCTCCACTTTTAGTATTTTCTAGAGCTGTATCCCATGATTTCTTGCCTTCTTCTATACCCACCTATTACATGAAACTATTGGTTAGGAATATGATATTCATCAGTTTAGAATAAATAGGTAACATAAAATTGAGAGTTATGTCATTATATTATAATACTGTGACATCGTATTTAATATTAGTTTAAAATTTAAAAACAACTAACGATCAACGCGATCATCAAAAGAGTCAACAATAGTAACCACTCGACTGGGAATTAACAGAATTAAGGGAAATAGACATTTGTGTAGTCATGCCAAATAAAATCAATATAGAATTCAATATTAATCAGTATGAGTGTATGTGCGTACTAGTGTGAGCGTCATGGCGTGCGCGTGTGCGTGCGCGGCGAGCAGGTCGCGAGCGTGCGCGTGTCGCAGCAACACCGGCCGCCGCGACCCGCCGCCTCGCGCCCGCTGCAGCGACGAGCTACACGACATCACGCCCGCGCCTGACAACACACATTACAACATAAATGTACTAATACTTAGTAGTCATTAAAAAATCGGATAAAAAAGGATATTTAGGAAAAGTTTTATGTTGTAAAATTATGACTAAATAATAATCCAATATGAATTTACGATGATTGTGTCATTACACAAATCTGAGCGTCCTTAAAAATTGTCTAATTTTTGTGGTTTGGGGTGTAAGTTTTTCATGTCTATTAAAAAGTATGTTAAAGTTAAATGCTTTTATCAATATCAAATACTGGGCAAAGCGTTATTAGCAAATAAGTAAATTTATTTACCCAAAACTTGATCAACGAACTCCATAACAGCTCTGTATAAGCTGTCAGGTCTTACTGAAGCTACAGTGACTAATAATTCAAAAGGAGTGACATCAAATTTACTGATAATTTTGGTTTCACCAGATTCAGTAAACTCTTTCCAAATCTCATGTCTGTTTAAACTTAATTTGTTGAAAAGATTCTCGTCGACAGTCTGAAACAATACAATGACAATAAAAGTAAATATTTTAAGTAGATCTTTTATTTACTTATTACATTCGAACTGCCACTAGGAAATTTATTGGTAATGAGGATTTTTATGATGTTACCTGTAGTTTTGCAACTTTTTTTACGCTTTCTTCAGGAATCCACGAATAAGTCTTTTTAATTTCATTCATACGACTTGTGTCTTCTAATATGTCGTAACTACCGATTAACAGTTGCCATAACTAAAAAAACAAGCGTAATTAAAATATATTCCAAATTTTAGTCTTTGAAATACCTATTAATTCAAACCAATTCAATTGCATTTACCTTGTCCGGCATAAGTTCACTGTAAACTTCCTTCAGAAGATGCAGTACAACAATATATTTGTCCTTCTTATAAAGCCCTAGTAAGACTCTTTCAATTATTCTTCTTGTTACATACTTGACGACTTCGTCTGTTTTGAATGGAGGTTTTTGCTGTAATAAATTCTTTATTACATCATTGATCACTTACTTGAGGAATAAGGTAAGATTGGAAAGTATTCATATTCTTTTAAAGTTATTTAGGCTAATTGGGGATAGTTATATAACTCACTCGTTTATTTCAATATTGTAGCAAATTAGTACTTACACCAACAGCGCGTACGGCGTCAACGAATATCTCCAAGACGCAATCAACGGGTAAGGCTATGAGCGGTCGTCGTATGGCCAACCTTTTAACAGCGAGCGCAAGTCGCGCGCTACGTGTCGCGGACTCTGCGTACATGTCGCACGCGGCGCGGCTCTGCGCTTCTAACGTGCGAGCCGCTTCGAGAGCCGCGCTAATAGTGCTATTAGCTACACGTGTCTTGGTTAAAGATGCTAGGAGATTCGCGTCGTGTAATATATCAGCGTTGCCGGACAGATCTTTTAGAAGATTTTCCTGAAAACATTTTAAATAATACTATCTAGTAGCTTTTTTCTAATTAGTAAATTGTTTCTAGAAGAATGCCACTTACCTTTAGCTCGTATTGTTGTTTTTGGTATGTGGCTTTCTTAATTTTTATTTCCTTTAATTTTTCGTTCATTTCAGGATTTTGTTGTTGCAGCGCATAATGGACTAATTGATCTGAAAACATGTCATTTAAAACATTGAAATATTTAAAAAAAGCAGCGTTTCTGTAAATTGAATATTAAAACAACTATTGTACTTCCTCTGCTACACGCCACTATGTTCGCAGATATCGGTTCGTCCATTGCCGTCGTGTAACCTGTGTATAACAGTACCTGTGAGTCCATCGAGTGTCGCGGTGAAGTGTATGAGCGAGAGCGTGGAGGCGCGGTGCGGCGGCAGGCGGGCGGGCGCCGTGACGTCACGCGTGTGCAACAACACGCGACACGCGCCGCGACCCCCGCTACACGCCGCTATGTACGACGCGGATACCTCGTCTACATCCGTTATTACTAGAATACGACCCAACCTATAAACCATAAGATGTAAGTAAATTTTAGTGTCTAAAATAATTATTAATCGCATCTATTTCACCAGTACACATGACGAGAATCTAGTGAAGACAGCAAAGGAAAAGCTGCTAATTATTTGATCTGGTCAACGATATGAGTGACAAATTGTAATGTGTTGAATTGAAAATCATTTTTTCGGTTGATATGTCGTTATACGATCTAATAGCAAATAGACCGTCATTTCGAGAACCTTTTGCTACTTAGTTTGGTGGCAACACTGAATGTAAAATATGTAATGTTAAACTTTGTGCATGCATTTTATTTACCTAATCGCATATTGAACGGCCGTGGTTAATTTATCACTATTTTGTGACACGAAATCACATTGTTGATCAGCAAGCGTGTTTTTCAACCACGTTAAGCTTTCACCATCAGGGTCTATCAAATACGGAGTAAAACCGCATTTATTTGCTTCTAATACCTGTAAAAATAACGTAGGGAAGTTGTGAATTAGCTTGCATTTTGTACTGGTTCTTCATTAAGATTTATTTTCCGGTGTTCATACCTGATCAATCAAAACTGCATTCTTTACAGCTGAACTATCAGAAGGCAGACCGTCTGCATCCCATTTTAATTGTTTCTCTGTTGTCGATAGGAAATTTATAACGGAAAACGAAGAATCATCAAATTCAATAAACTCACTCCATTTACGTACGTATTCTCTGTAGAGACAGAAAGTTCAATCAATTATTGTAAAAAGCATTGATTTATATTTTTTTGTTATTTAACTTACTTAGCTTGAGGTTCTGTAAGAGACGGTAGATAGACGACATACGCAGCGGCCAACAGTGAACGCGGACTCAACTGTGTTATTTCCGTTGAAATACTTGCCAGCTGAAACGTTTTATTGGGATGTTAAGAAGCAGTTCAACCGAAATGGTTTATGTTTTGATAACAAGCACAGCTTTTGTGAAAATTTTTGTCAATCATTCTATCTAAGTTAACTATATTTATTTATCACTAGCTGGCCCGCGCAACTTCGTCTGCGTCACAAAAAAAAACCCGGGTATTTTCTCACCGTTTAAACCTTCCCTGGACTTCTACGAATATTTCAAGATTAAAATAAGCAAAATCGGTTCAGTGGTTCTCGAGTTTAAGCGAGACTAACGAAAAGCAATTCATTTTTATATATAAGACTAGCTGGCCCACACAACTTCGTCTGCGTCTGCGAAATTTTCTCACTTTTTAAACCTTCCCTGGACTTTTACGAATATTTTAAGATTAAAATAAGCCAAATCGGTTCAGCCATTCTCAAGTTTTAGCGAGACTAACGAACAGCAATTCATTTTTATATATAAGATTAAAGTTTTAGTTGAAATTATTTTAGATGAAAAAAAAGAAACATGAAAAATGAAGTAAAAGGGGTAATAAAACATCGCTAGTTCAATATGTACGATGCACTCACATCTCGTTCCCAAGTGTCGTATTCGTGCTTCAGCTGGTCGAGCAGGTCCGTGGCGGCGGCGATGCTGGCGGCGGCGGTGTGCAGGCTGTGTTGCAGCGCGGCCGCGTCGCGCGTGTGCCGGCCCAGCTGCTCCTTCAGCGACAACACGCGCTCGTCTACTGTCGCCAGACCGCTCGATAGCGCTGCCAGCTGGGACTCCGCTTCTTGCAGATTCCTGAGAGCATTCATAGCATAATGCAAATCAAGGCTATTTAACTTTAACGTAAGCGTATCCAGTATATATTTTTTAAGTACTTATGCCATATTTCGCCTCGCACGACGCCATACAAGGTGGATCTGTAACTTTGAACCAACTTAATGGGGTGAATGACCTGCCAAAACAAAACTTTTTACTTTGAGACCAATTTTTACTTTGCCTGCGTTACAAAGGGGTTCAAAAAGTACTTGCAATGACGTCGAGTTCAAACAGGGGTTCAAACAGTACTTGCAATGCATCCACATCTACATTGCGATTTATACTCGTCATAACTTCTCAACGAAAAGTCCGATTGGAATAAAAAAAAAAGTAATTTACATTATTCTACATTAATACTCTTGATAATATAATACATAATTTGGATAAGGGTTAATATAACGACATTTAACGTTAAATTCAATCTTGGGACGAAATATTATTGTGCTATACATAAAAGCGGTTAATGTGACTAAACTATGATAGTTAGATATATGCTCTCGCGGACTGTTTTTTAGATTCCTGTGACCTAAAAACCCGTAGTACATAATTTTTTTCTATTGTCAATGTTTTTGCAGCGTATGTATAAATAGGTTTTCGATTATATACCTGGTGTTACAATTTCAATATTTTCCCTATTTTTTTTCAAAATAGACATAGACATTGTTTTATTTGCTTTTATTAAAATAAAATATAGCCTATAACCTTCCTCGATAAATGGAATTTCAACAGTGAAAGAATTTTTGAAATCGGCTCAGTAGTTCCTGAGATTAGCGCGTTTAAACAAACAAACAAACTCTGCAGCTTTATAATATTAGCATAGATAAGTATAGATTAATTAAACTTTTCGGTCCTTCACACGATTTTAACTGGTCCAAAGTTACAGATCCACCCTGTATAAGGAGACGAGCGTACTTGTGTAAGAGAGTCTGTTTGTCCTGCAGCGGCTGCACGCGCGTGAGAGCCTCTGCGTAGCGCAGGTTGGCGCGCACCCAGCCCGCCAGCGGGGCGCACGCCGCGCACGCTCGCCGCGCCGTGGTCGGATCGAACGACGCGCCGCGACGCTCCAGGAGACGCTTCACGTTCTCCACCGCCGCCGGGCTTATCTGACTCGCGTCTAAACACCTGCACGAATATAGTATAAAATATCATTCAAACTATATTTTAAATATAAAATCGAGTAAATAAAAAAAAATGTTAAACGTTTAAAGAAATCAAGGAGTCATGGTAACGTAGAGAACTAAAAATTATAGATATTTTTTTTAAAGTAGCAGATGACGTGAAACTCAATATATGATCCACCTATACTCTATTTTAAAACCATAGTAATTAGATTTTTGATTGTTTACACCTTTAATTAATTATGCAACGGGGCGTGACGTCCGTATATCTGTGAATGAAAAATAGATATGTCAACAAACCGTATATCTTCTTTAACTCCTCGTTTGGCCAGGAAGTTTTTCATAGAATGCCACGACGTGTCCGCGATGCCCATCAACCGCAGCACGCCTTCCAACACGTCCCTCACCACGTCCGGAGGAGCCCGCAACGAACGAACCTGATATTTGATAAAAATATCCTCAAAACTATTTGTTCGGTGATTTTTACCGAACACCTTACTCAGCGGTATTGGCGTAATGTACAACGTCATTTCTACAAACCATCAGTGCACATTTGATTACCGCGTTAGTCGGGTGCATTCATTAACATTTTTAACATTAACATTTTATAACATTTTTCAACATTTTACAAATAAGTTATTATAAGTCCATTTCAACATTAAACATTTGAAAACAAACAACATTTTAATACAACCCTCACACTGCATCCTACATTTTGGTCCTTCGAGAGACCCTCGCGCGTCGGTGAATTCCGTGAAAAGTGTTTCCGTCGTTTGAGGTGTTGAACTAGTTAAACATTTATTGTGTGTGTGTGGTGTGAGAACATTAACAACAAACAACAAACAACAAAAAACAACAACAAACAACAACAAGAAAACACAACAAACAACAACTAAGTATCTCCCGTGAGGAGGAGGAAGCAACAACAACAAACAACAACAAGCAACAACAACAACAAACAACAAACAACGAACAACGAACAACGAACAACGAACAACAAACAACAAACAACAAGCAACAACAAACAACAACAAGAAAACACAAACAAACATGCAAGTTGGTGATATGGTGATGATACATGAAGACAACTCGAAACAAAACAACTCATTACATAAACAAACAAACCTTAAAACAAATCAGAAACAGTCGAGACACGGAAAACTAACACGTATAGTGATGGCTTTAACATTATTTTTAACATTGTGTTGCAATACAAGCAATGCAAGCAACATAACAGAAATAAAAGGCGATAAAGCATTATATTTTGATCCAATAACAAAACTAAATTTGATAAAGAACACATGGACAATGGTCGTATATTATGACATGTCTCCCTATAGAGAAGGAATGAAGGCATTCGAAAAGGCTGCAACATACTTAGATAAAACATGCAAAACAATTAATGGTGGACAGTGTAACATGATAGTCGCTCAATTAATACACGAACATAAAGAATTAACAAACTATAATGAGCTACTTGTAAATCAACGTTCAAATTAACACGGCAGACAACGTCGTGGTCTTATCAACGGTGTCGGATATCTTGCAAACTCTCTGTTCGGCGTATTAGATGAACATTTCGCGGAAAAGTACACTCAAGACATTGAACTCATAAAACACAATGAACAACATTTAGTGAAACTGTGGAGAAACCAAACTTCAATTGTAGAATCAGAATACAATTTACTGAAAAGAACAGAAGAAATTATCACTAAGCAACATAAAACTATCAGCAAACACATCAATAACTTAGAAAATATGACGAATAGACTACAACAACTAGTGAATAACATATCACTATTACAAGAATTTACGTTAACATCTATTCTTGCAACCAATTTATTACATAACTTAAAGGGGTCGCAGAATATTTTATTAGAAATTTTAAGCAAAATACATCATGGCCAATTCAACATTCACTTACTCACTCCAGAACAACTTCGGAAAGAACTAAACATTATCACAGGATATCTACCTGAAGACACTGCTCTTCCCATTGAACAACAGAATATTAAATTTCTGTATCCTCTGTTAAACATAAAGGCTCGGATTACTTCTGAATATTTTATATTCAAAATAACATTTCCACTTATAAGTCAACATCGATTCAAACTTTATAAAGTACATTCCGTTCCCTATCAAAGCGGTAATTGGACCCTTGAAGTAGTTCCTGCAACTGAATACATCGCTATTGATTTAAAAAGAGACTCATTCTTAGAACTTACGACGGCAGATGTCTCAACATGCAATCAACAAGAAGAAGCTTACTACTGCAATTTTCGAACACCGATTCGTCATCTTCGCCCTGACACTAAGTTTTGTATGATTGATATTAAAAGTAACAACTGCAAATTGGAATACAATTACTGTAAAAACAAAATAACAGCTTTGGGCGATACATCCTCATATCTGTACCATTGCTGTGGAAATTGCGAAGTTAAAATTATGTGTGAAGACCATATCGAGATGAAACAAATATATAACACAAGTCATCTATATTTAGACCCTGGTTGCCTTCTGAAGGGATCAGATTACACCCTTCATATTCCTAAAACAAACAATAACAAGTTGGAAATGCAATCGAACATATTTATTCCAACGATAGACCCGATAAATAACATCATAAACAGCTCTCTCATCAACCTTAAAAACATAAACATTACGGAACCTAAAGACCTCAAGGACGCTCTTCTAAACATACATGAGCGTATAGAAGATTTAAAAAGAAATCCGCCTGCATTTGAGTCTTCGTTAACATCTCACGAAATACATTAGTACGTGACAATCTACGTCATCGTGAGCATAGGAGTTGTGGCAGCCGGCGTGCTGCTGTGGAGACGACGACAGCGGTTGAGGGCGAACCGCGCGCTGATCTCCTCGGGCATCGAGCTTCAACAGTGTGGTGATAGTGCTAGTGAATGTGTCAATGTAAACAGTGCAAGTCCAAGGTTTAGTGCGCGTTACAATGTGGCTGACCGTCAGCCTAGTGAAGTGAACATTTATGCTAGAGTAGCAAACAAGGCGTGCTCTCCGATACCACGGAGACCTATATGGACCATAAGTTCTTAGTTTTATCAACCTAACATTTAATTTTACTATTTCTTTTTATCATCCTGTAATTCTCATTCACTAGATTTAATTTACTAACAATTTTTGAAATCAGCATCTTCATCTTTGTTGCCCCGGAATATGTTCGGTGATTTTTACCGAACACCTTACTCAGCGGTATTGGCGTAATGTACAACGTCATTTCTACAAACCATCAGTGCACATTTGATTACCGCGTTAGTCGGGTGCATTCATTAACATTTTTAACATTAACATTTTATAACATTTTTCAACATTTTACAAATAAGTTATTATAAGTCCATTTCAACATTAAACATTTGAAAACAAACAACATTTTAATACAACCCTCACACTGCACCAATTTAAGATCGTATCGTGTTGTTAAAGGAAAGAGGCTATATTATATATTAGACATTGCCTATTGTTATGAGATTTCGAGCATTACTTTTCTACATTGTCCACCAATACCAATAATTATAGTAAATTTTCAGAACTGCTCGCTATACTTCTAGTAATCTCACTTTAATAGTAGCGGTGGCGAAGACTTCATAAAACTCGACTTACAGTCGAAAATACAAACCGTATTCGCACACTTATAAACACTGAATAACATTGCAGTCTTGAATAAAAGATCAAAACATAGTACAATGTTTTACATACTTTATTAACCCTTGTTTGTTGATTGTTTACTACAGCGATTTATTCTATAGCTTATGCATGTTTTGTATGATAATTACATAATTATTGCAAAGTTTTATTGAATAATACAAACTTCACTGAGTGATTCAGGACGTATATCACCGACGGCAGCTCTGGCCGCCGCGATCACTGGCTCCACTGAAGCTAATTCCACTTCGATTTCTTTCTTCCTGAAATATAATAATAAATATGTAGATGATGTACCAATAAACTGAGTTTCAGTGTTGTAAAGATCTAATGTTCAAAAGGCTGAGATTTATTTTTTATTAAATTATTATGACAGCCATCATTATTTTTATTGTACAGGGTGATTTCCTAGTGAGGGTACATATTGAAGGTCATGGTAGCTGATGGTTATATACGACCAGTAAAAATATTATTACCAAAGAATATGGATTAATGCCTTAGTAATCGCAACTTAAAAATATCAAAAATTCTTGCAAAATGATGGTTTTTCGACAGCTGATGGGTGTGACGGAAGTGTGGGGTGCGCGAGATCACTAGAGGTCATTAGTCAACACTCTTTAAGCCGAAATTGTTTATGTTTGAGGTAGTTTTGTCGAATTTAGATTAAAAAAAAAAAAATATTTTGTAATTTTACCTATTTTTTGTAATATTCCGTATTAGAACAGAGTACTCATCACCCACCTGCAATATGTACCCTCTCTAACAAATCGCCCTGTATATTTATTTGTATTAAATGATAGGATTGCTATCATTGCTTTTAGTTTTAATGAATAAGCTAACAGAACATTTGTAAGTAACTCACTGCGTCTGTAATTTTTCATTTTCAATTTCGATGCTTCTCTTCAAAGCGTGCATTTCTTCCTTCTTGTCGGTGGTGGCTCGCACCGTCGCGCTGATCTGATCCAGCGCTTGATTAGCCTTCGCTTGTTTATCTGATAGTTCAGCTTCTTGCTTTGCGGCTTCAGTTTGTAATGTTGCGACTTCAGTGCGAGCTCTTCTTAAAGCTTCGACACCGGCCTTCGAAAATAAAATGTCATTTATTTTCCCTTTGTTTTAGTTTGACTAAACAGTAGTATTAGAAAATGATGTGAAAAATTTGATAGCTAATTGTATTTTATAAAGATGCTTAGGTAATGTCAACTAACCGTAAGCGTATTTTGTCTTTGAACGAGTGTAGTTTTCTTTCTACTCATAATGTAGAAATATGTTTTAATAAAGTTGACGTATCTACAGGGTGCTCGCATGCACTCAGTTTCGAGACTATTGTGAATTTTGACGAAACCGTCAATCGGTATCTCATCGAGTTGATCTTTTGTTGCATCTGTTAAGTTTTCTTTAAGGAGCCTGAAAAAATAGTATAAGTTGACTGAACTTTAAATTAATGACTAACTTGAAGAATCAAACAATCTAAATAATACAACACATAAAAATGATAGTGAATATTTGAGTCAGTGCAAAACCTATACTAAGCAAGATAGTTTTAATATTTTTTGATTTTTTTTTGTGTCCAAAGAGTCAGTTATAATCGTTTCATTAACCATTTTGCACTGACCTCTTTGTATACAGGGTGTCGTGGAGTAGATAAAAAAAACACTCAATATAGATTATTTACTTTTCTACTATTAAAATATTCAGCATATTTTAACTATAACGTGAAACTGTGTTTAATATAAGCACATAATAAATACATAATATCACTAAAATAAATAAATTGATGTTTAACAAACAGTGCTATGTGCTTTAAAATCGATTAATGAATATCTTTACGTAATCGATACCTATCGATGATCAATGTCGGAATATTTCGTAATGTCTCTTCCGACCATTTCTCTAACCATATTAAATGAGCTTGATTATAGAGTATCGGATATTTTTCTAATAATTCCGACAGGTTATTTTGGTTCTTGTCGAGGCATATTACTATGCCTAGGTATTGTTTAATATCTGTAATAAGGATACAATGTTTATTTCTATTGCTTTTATTGACATTTAAATACTTAGTTCTTCTCATCATGATGAATCTGCTGAGATCTTTGTGACAACTAGCTGCCTCCATATGCTAAAAAAACACAATGAAGTAAGGAACTCTAAGAAAACAGAAATATTTTTTGGATCGAATACAACAAAATGTCATTAATTGCGCTTTACCAACAACCTGTAATTTTCCATACTTATGAAAAATAAATTCCGTTCATTCTTAGCATTAAGATTTCTCTAGTCAACTTAACGATAATATTAATTGTAGTAGACTTCACAAATGTGCTTACTATTCAACATGGTCGGATTGTTGACTCCGGGTAGCATGTGTGCGGGAATAGCGTTCAAAGACTGAGCTCTATATAAAGTTTCTATACACGCTACTGTCGCGCTGTTGGTAGCCGATTCAGATAGCACTACAAGAGTGTGCGTGCCTTCTGCGGCTGACGATAATGCCTATAACATAATATGAAGAAAACGTTATTAATTTTATCTAAATATTTGGTAATTTAAAACTATTAATTGTTTTATGCTGTCTATACCTACTCAAAATGTTACCTAAATTCTACAGAATCAAAGTTTATTTTTTCTAAACTCTCTATAATCATAGTTTTATAGCTATTATCACTATATTATTATTTATTTATGTCACTAACGGCGTTTTGAATGTTTATTTCATAGAGTTATTTTTGGCGGTGTGCTTTAGGACCTTTGTATAATATTAACTATTAAGTAACTAGGGTAGAAAGTTTTCATGAAAATTATTAACTAACTATCTTTACTATTCCATGGTTAAAACTAAACCTACTCTCGTAATAACTTCAAATATCTAAGGCTTACATTTTTGAATATAGTATTGAACTGGTCATCGTGTTCAATGTGGTAGTAGGCGGCCTGCAGCGCGGCGCACACCAGTCTACACGAGGGGACGCGACCCGCGCCGCTCGCTCCCACACACACCACTATACCACCACTCATCTGGAATACATTATTTTATACATTACCAAAACAAATAAAAAAATATGAATAATCGAATACGAGATGTTCAAAAAATTATACAATATGCTTAAAAACCGATATACTTAGTCAAACGTCAGGGCAACAAAAAGTCAGGGCACATCGATAGCGTGATCCAGGATCTGGCACGCTATTGGTCCGCCACAGTACCATACATACAATATCACCTAGTTAAAGCTATTTTAAAAATTCTAAAAGATTTATAAATTTACTTGAGGCATTTTTGTACATTGATGCCAAAGGCATTTTCCGTCAGTTAACTTAACATGATGGTATATTATGATGTAGTATAACAATAAGTTATCGACGACAAAGAACAACTGAAAGTCAACTAATAATGTTGCGATGACCTGGAAGGTTATCTGTTTACTTCGTTGTATCTTTATCAAAACTGAATTACAAAAAAATCATTGTAACGGTAAAACTTTAGAGTAAATAAAAATTATTTAATGACTTTTATACTTACAGCGCGAGCTATCGCAGGGCAGAATACATTTAATTCATTACATACTTCGACGCCGGTATCACCAAATATGTTATAGTCGTATTCTGATACTAAAATGAAAACAAAAATCAAACAGAATAAGGCCATGTGAATTTCACTGAAAGAAATGGAACAGTAGTTCTGTTCTAGTGTAATTCTTTTTATTCTAAATAATAAAATAAGTAAAATTAATAATCGTTTGCCATTAAGGACTTTTTAGATGTAATTTAAAGTCACTATTGATTTAAAAATGGATGAACGATTTTATAAGGTGAAATTTATTGTGAGACTTTAACATAGCTTTCTTTCAAAACACTTACAGCATTGATTTATAAGTTTTTGCATATAACTTTGCCATCCAGTACGGTCAGTCATTTCTAAATACACGCCATCGCCTCGTAATTTATAAGAAAAGTAAAGAGAAGAAACATCAGTCTTCAAGTGTCCTCGACTTATTGTACTGAACCTTAACTTTTCTTCATCAGTTATTAGTCGGTCTCTAAATATAAAGTTTGCTTCAGAGACGATTGCCTTGAAAAGTAAAAAAAAAAACAAATAATCAAACAGTCCTTTTGCGGTTTTTTTTTCAAATTGAATCTTAAAACAAACGACATTTTGTGATTATGACATTGCTATTGTATGATTCTTTTAACATATACGTAATGACTAACTTAATAGTTTTTTTTTATTTACCATAAGTAGTTCCTCAGCATTCGACGGGTTGTACCATTTAACGTGTTCGCACCATTTCTTTAAATGCGATGTGTTCCATTTATAATGTGCACGCGAATTACATGCTTCTGTAACCTAAAACAAATGAAACATTTCAATCAACAAAAAAATACCCTCATTTTCAATAGCCAATATTTAATTTTGACTTTCGGTAAAACTTTGAAAAGGTAAAAGAAAGATATAAATTAATAAGCTTGAATTAATAAAAAATAAGAATGTTTTAAATTTACCTCCTGGTATAGCGATAACATTTTCGAAGCAAGATTTGATATTTCTTTTGATGTAATGTTTTTGTCAACAGATTGGGTTAAGTAGTTTATAGCTAACTGTAAGAGTTCTTCTTCGTCAGGGTCACTGGAAAATTGATCATACAAGGTGTTACATTTTAATATTAAAATATTGTAACATTTTTAAGAGATTACTACTAATGTAAGATACTAAGTTTACAATTCTTTGAAAAGCAAAGCTTATTTAAATATCCATCTTTATTACTATTAATTTTTAAGACGAAATTTAAATGTGTATCTAGCTGCGTAAACAACGTTACGCGACACAATTTTACTATGAACGTTGTAGCATGACTTACTACATAAAATATGCAGTTACGTTAGCTTAGTTTTGTACGTGTTATTTTTGTCTTATATGCAATCAAGTGTATTCATTCATTTAACGTTCGTGTTTGTGTGTGAGAAAGAGATAAATGATATCGTACGTGACGAGTGCTATGGCGAGCGCGGCGGCCAGCCTGTGTGCGGGCGCGGCGGCCCCGCACGCCACGAGACGCACGCGCCGCGCGCCGCACCACGCCGCGTCTGAGCCCCACCAACCACTCTGATCTAATAACTGACGACAAACAATACATTCTTAATTCATTACAATAAGGAACATCAGAGATAATATATTTATTTTAGTACAACTGTTGAAATATAAAAGTTACATGGTTTTTGTTTATAAATATTGGCATAATAGCTACCGAAAATATTAGTCTAAATTAATTTTCATTAAGACGAGACTAGAAGTTTTTAAGCTACTTTTATACCAATGGAAACATCATCAACTTTGTAAATCATTTTTTGCTTCAACATGGTAAGTTTTAAATAATCATTGTTTTTATGTGTCAAATTGTTGAAGCAAAGATATCGCCTCTTATTAGTTTACTTGTAGCAAAAAGGAGTGCACTGGACTGGAGCCCCAGGAGTCGATGCGTGCTCGGTGCAAAGAACGAACGAACAGCGTGATGCGCGCACCGCCTGACAACGCACCACCACCACCTGAACGAGCCACGTTATGCTGGAAAATAATACTCCAATTAAATTGTTGAGATTCAGTCTAGTACATTTTTTATAAACAAGACTGTCCGCAAATCGGTAGACTCCCATACAAAATTTGTTGCAACTAGATGCGTCCCAAAATAATCGAATGTTTTAGTTTAATATTTAAGTGCACTTACTCTTTTCAATTCGCTGATGATATCAGATGGCTCTAGTATGGGTGTGCAGTCGATAGTTATTACAGGACCGTTGCTTTCTTTCAAAATGTGTTCCACTAAAGCACTGGAAAAATATAAATCAAAATTGTTATCAGTTACACAGAACGTCACAATATACAGGGTGTTAAAACAACATTTTTGAAAACAAAAACATTGAAGTTTGACCGATTACCACTATTTTTCTAATAAATTTATTATAACCGTGCATTATTTAAACTTTTAAGTACCTTTTTCCGCATGCATCTGGTCCTATTATTAGTAAATGTGAGTCGTCGGATGCTAAACAAGCCCTGACTACAGGTTCTATTGCAAAAAGTTTTGAAGACATGTATAGAGACTCCGATACCCAAGAGTTAGCAGGAGGAGGATCTGGCGATGGTGGACCTAATACTGATGATATCTGAAAACATAATGAATTTAATATACGAAGTAATCAAACTAAAGATATAGAATAATTTTGTTTGAGATAAAAATATTCGATTTTTTTTAGTAATAGGTATATGAAGTAAAGTATCGATACTTAACCCTTAAATGTTCACGTTTTTTTTTTTCACGTTTTCAAAAAATATATTTGTGTAATGGACATGTATTACTGTCTAAGAAAAATGAGTAAAAAAAAAAACTAGACATGAATTTACTATAATTTTTTTAAAGTACAAAATTCGTTTGAAATAAGAACTAGCTGTCAAAATTAACAAAAAAATTAAAAGAAGCTTAATTTTGTCAGTGATGTTGAGATGTTGTTTAAAAACAACATTGTCCATTTAAGGGTTAAGCTGTGTTATTAATTAGAGCGCTGATAATACAGAATGATACTTACTTCTTCATAAAAGCTAGGCAGTCCATTTTCTTTTAATAACCCAGCCACGCTTTTTTGTATCGCAGAGTATACCAATTCTTCTGGACTCGTGTGCACCGAGTTAATCCCCACGTTTTGTGCTAAATATTCGAACTGAGTAATTACTTGTCGAACTACAGTTGTGTTGTAAAGTTTCATTTTTATTTCGCCTTTATGTTTGTCGAACCATTTAATGGTTTTAGCGACGGCTTGTTTGAGTAATGGTACAGAAAGTTTGACTATTTCGTTGTCGTGATCTACTTTTTGGATCCAGCTTTCGAGTACGTCTAGATCACAGCTCACATCGTCACTGTTAAATGTAATTGGACACAATTAATAAATTAACTGTAAAATATAGCATCTATTTTAAGTACTTTATAGGTGTTTTTATGACAACTCTTTTTTTTAGACAACAAATTATTTGAATGAATTTAAAGCCAAAGTATGAAAAACATTTAAGTAATTCCTTATTTACGTTCTTTATTTCAAAATGCTTAGCCTTACTCAATTATGAGTTTTCTGCTAGATACAGATAATATTACGATATGAGATTTTAAGAGATGGTAAAAATGTACAATGTTACAGCAAAACGCATATTATTATCCTTATATAAACAATAACCTCATCAATATGATTCCCATCCTCGAGATGGTGGCGGGCGAGGCGTGCTCGAGGCTGTGCGTCTCGAATATAAAGTTGACGTTGTTCCCGAACTGTACCCGCCAGCCCGACGGTAACGTCAGGAGACGGTTGTCGTCTAATACCGAGTTGAGGGCCTCTATCCACTCGGGGTCGATGTCTCCATCACATACTACCCAAGACCATACGTCTAAAATTGTATTACTTAATCTCAGTTTAAAATTGTAATAGATATTCTCAGTCTTAACACTATTAACATTCGATTCATTACAGATATTATGAAGCAGCTTACACTGACATGTGTGTGCACATTGAATTTTGTATAGTATGTTGTTTACTATTTTGTGGTGAGATCGAGTGATCCACTTTTATAAGAGAGAGAGAGAGAGGGGTAGGGCCATATTGTACTAAATTAAGTAAAAAAAAAATTAGTCTTTCGAATCATTTAAAACCAAAGAATAACAGTCTTTTTATCAATTATGTCTTCTTAAATCAGTATTTCGTTATTAAATCGTTATTATTGTAATTACCCTCCGGTTGATTGGATATTTGTAAAGCAGTGGCAGATATGACTCCGTCCGTCCATTGTCTAGTGTCGGGGTCGATGTTCCCGAGCAGCACTTCACGACTCATTGCTTTAGGAGATATCACGTATTCCATTATAGTTTTTCCTTGTTGTAACAGAGCCTGGAAAAGTTTAATAAAATCTTGTTAGGTTCAGAGTCTACAGGGTGATTTTTTAAAGAAGGTACATATTGCAGGAGGGTAATGATGTTGGATGTTCTAATACGGAATATTACAAAAAATAGGTAAAATTACAAAAATTTTTTTTTTTTTTTAATCTAAATTCTACAAAACTACCTCAAACATAAACAATTTCGACTAAAAGAGTGTTGACTAACGACCTCTAGTGATCTCGCGCACCCCACACCTCCGCCGCAACCATCAGCTATCGAAAAACCATCATTTTGCCAGAATTTTAGATATTTTTAAGTTGCGATTACTAAGGCATTAAGACATATTCTTTGGTAATAATATTTTTACTGGTCGTATATAACCATCAGCTACTATAACCATCAATATGTACCCTCACTAAGAAATCACCCTGTATAACCGTTTACATAAGCAAATAATGTATGAATGGACAAAACTCATTTTAGTTTAAATAAAAATGTTTCAGCTTACTGTTTTAAGAAGACGTCTTATCGTGGTTTTCCCGGAACCAGGAGGTCCCACAATAACGACACCCATTCTTTGTTGTAACTGCTCGTATAGTTCGATACATTTTTGCAACTGGAACATAATATTTAACTATTTATTTAATATCTAATTTATTGCAATGACGTATCCGTTTTAGAAAGTCATCTGGTAATTTACTAAATTATTCGTTTTTTACCTGTAATTTATTTTGTGTTAGATGTAAGTTTTTAATTGATGCTTCCAGTGTACTCAATAAAGGATCTGCAGTAGTATACGATTCTTGAACATCTGAGAATACTAGAGATAATATTTTTTCAAATCTGAAATCAAACATAACTATGAATTAGAGTGTGTATGTGTGTATTACACAACTCAAAATATTTAAATGTACAAATTAAAAGTACTGAATGACGTTTCTACAACCTGTAAAAAATTATATCTAATATCTTTCTAACATTAAAATTCTCGTATCACAGTTTTCGTTGCCATACTCCTCCGAAACGGCTTGACCGATTTTGATGAAATTTTTTGTGCTTATCCGGTATCTATAAGAATCGGCCAACATCTATTTTTCATCCCCCTAAATGTTAGGGGTAATCTCACCCCTAAATGGCAAAACAACGTTTGCCGGATCAGCTAGTTGCTCTATAAAAAATCCTGTGTAAGAGTGGTTTTTTTTTATTTGGAGGCCATCACCGGATCCCGAATTATGTGGGAGTTGAACCGCACTAAAACCTCCAACCACTCACACTCAGCGTCCGAACCCCGGCTGAGGCCAGAACCCAGCACGGGGTTTGAGGGACGGCGCGATGCGATACGCCCTCGGCACTCTTTCCCGTCGCGCCGCCCCGTGTAAGAGTGGTAGACTGTGGTCTTTAAAGAGACGTTATTTATTTATTCAACTTCATGCACAAGGTACAATGGCGGACTTGGCTGGATGTCTAAGGCATTTTCTACCAGTCAACCAAAGGTTGTGTAGAGAGAACTATGGTAGGTGCTTTAAAGAAATATGTAGGGAACGCATCCCGAAATAAAATAAAGACTTTCGAATTTATTAATGAAATACATAATTACATTCTAGCATCAGGTGCAGTTAGTTTAGAGATGTTGTTGACAGCGAGCAGCCGAGCGGTGGCGGCGCGCTCACTACCCCCCGCACCGCTCCCCTCTACCTCACCCCCGCCCTCGCCCTGTACTGCACCACGCACCGCGCCCGCCACCGCTTTAAACGCACGCAGGCCCCAATCGTAGTGACGCTGACCACTCAGCAGAGCACTGTAACGTACACGTATACATTATACAGGGTGTTGATCAAGTGACTTCTTCTATTTTTAAATTCATTGCAATTAAAATTAATGATTCCTGTTTTAAATTGCATGTTATATCTATTAATGACTTTAATTTGCCGTTTGGTTTTGACACAATCTTTTATCGTAGTTTATAAGCGATAGTTTGCTATTGATGACGTTCAATATCCATTTTAAATAAAATACAGTTTATGTAGTTGAACTATTTTTTTAAAACGACCTAAATCATGTTTACAATTACTATAACTGTATTTAACCTGGCAAGTGTAAAGACATCGTGCAGATCTGCGGCAAGTCGCTGCGGGTGCGGCAAGGAGCGCGCGGCGAACAGATGCGCGGCGAGCAGGCGTGGTGGCGCGGGGCGGGCCCATAGCGGACGGAGCAGCGGGCGGAGTGCGGGGGGCAGCGCGCGACGACCGCCGTACCCGCGCCGGGACGGGTTCAACGTGCACGCCACACCGCACCACGGGGAAACACACACCTGACAACAACGATAATAAACATCAGGAGTAGACGACGGCTGCTGGCACTGATTTTTGGCTATGAAAAACTCTTGTTTCAGTACAACCATTAATGAAAAACAAAAGCACACAAACATGAGTGAAACTAGTGTCGCGTCCTAAGCAATAAATCCATCAGGTCTACCATATTTTCCTCTAAAACACAAATTTAATAAAATTCTTGCAAACACCGTGTGGTTTTATTACCATTAATGGCCGAACAAAAAAGACAACAACTTTAATGTTGCCAAGTTACAACAATCTCCAACTTGGTATTTATTAAACCCTTACACTTTTTCCATTAAGGGTAGCTGTAGGAACTGTTCCGGGTTGTCTTTGAAGCATGGCCGTTAAGAGCGATGAAAATTGGTGTGTGACGGCCGCCAGCGTGTCCGCAGTCAATCGGTTGAACTCATCGAAACATCCCCAGGCTCCGCTCATTGCCAAGCCGGTCAGTAAGCGGCCCATACACTCCGCATCCATTGCCTGTTACACATAATTTAATATTACTACTAGTGTTATTAAGTTATAAACATATATAAGTTATAAATTAAAAAAAAACCTAAGTTGTTGTCATAATATATAACATATTAGATTGTCCTAAATCAATTTAGATGGAAAATAAAATAATTAATTAATTAAGAAAAAAAAACCAGCAAACCATTGTAAAGTTACTTACTTCATCGCAATTAAAAACTAGCACCAGTCTCCCAACCAATCCACCGAGGGCTTTAACAGATTCAGTCTTCCCTGTCCCGGCTGGCCCGAACGGATTGCCAACAAAACCAAGGTGCAGAGCCTAATATAACAATATACTCTACTTAATTTAAGAAATTAAGTATATCTTTAGGTAAATATAATAGTTAGGTATATCTATTTCTTTCTATGAGATCTAAAATGTTGTTGATGGTTTTAAAATGATAGTCGCGTACCTACATATTTAATAATGATAGATTTCGGTAAAAACTTTAATATCTGGTTTCAGATAAAAGTAAGACATTTAACAGTAAACATTCCATGAATTTGTGAAAATTATCAGTGAAACAACTTGATATCAAATACTTTATTCTGATCAGATTATAAAAGTAAATTTGTAAAATACTAGAAAATCGATACCTACTTGTGTCAAAATAAGGAAACAATCTTCAGCTACTTCAGTTCGAACAAACTGGCCCGTCTGTGTTCCGAGATATTCATAGGAATACGGTATTTGGGCCAGCCCCATTCTAGCAACTACTTCCTTGCTACTCAGTAAGTAGAATCTATAAATATACAAACACAATAAAAGTAAACAAATACCGTATATGCGATTAAGCACCTATCACTAAAATTTTTAATAGAAATCACTGTATATATTATAATAGTTTTAAGAATAATGCAGAGGATAAACAATGTTTCATTGCCACTATGAAATACGAATAAAGATACCTGAATTGCTTTCGCCAAATCCAATCACTCGTTGACGTGACATTATTGTCGATAAGTGTTTTAATGACGGACAGATAGTAGGCGCACTGCAATATAAGTGCTTGTCTTTTGAGACGTTCATTTTCATCGTCAGTCTCAGCCTCTGCGTAGTACAGATTCTCTTTTTCAACATTAGCTCTCAGTTTATGTAGTTCTTTAGAGTTTATAGCCCGTTCCGCTTGTTCGGTGAAACGAATGTTTTGAGCGAGACACAATATTTGGGTCGGCAATGAAAAAGGATCCTGTTCTTGCAATGAGTTGGTTACAACACATTTTAACATCATGTTTCGTAGTGAAGAGCGCATTTCATTCTCTAAGTTTTTCAGCCAGCCCTAGAAATATCGAAATCTTTATGAATCGTGTTTACGAAGAATCTAATTAAGGTGCTGATTACGATCTACAGAATAACTAACATATTTTCTTTGGACCTTATTTATAATTATTTAAACTTACTTCGACAGGGCAGTCTATATCGATAGGATGGTCCAGTTGAAAAACTTCTCCAAAGGGACTGCACAGAGCAGTAATGGACATATCGCCTGGACCGAGACGTACTCCCGTTATACCAGGGAATAATTTTTTGAGATGAGTTTGCATAACAGTTTCTCTTCCTTCGGCCCCGGCCCGAGCTTGTCCAAGCAATTCCAACAAATCATCGTCGCTTAGGAAGTAAAATCTTGGAAAAATGGATCGTTTTTCCTGTGAATTAAATAGTTTACATCTTATTTGCTAGGTACGTGCTCTGAAAATGGAAGGTAAACCATATTATGTCACGTCCCATGGTTTTACCGTCAATTATAGAACTACAATGCAAAAAGAACTACAAAGTTTTTAATCTAATATTTTTATTTACAGTCGAACACTTTTCTATCTACTTACATCAATGTATTGGTTTAAAGCTGATTGACAAGCTAATAATTGTTCTGATATTGAATCGAGCATGGGCTGTAATCTCGATGACTGTAAAATCGCGGATATTCTCGGATCAGATTCTATAATACGAGTCACATGCCGAAAGTTTTGGTCCACTTTTCTAAACTTCACACCCAGTTCCCCTTCGTCATTAGACAAAATTGGTTCCAGGTATAACCATCTATAACAAAAACTTTAAGATAGAATTTGGAGTATTGCAGCCGATGACGACGGGTCAACCAAAAAGCTACATTCTTGACTAGGAATTCGATACAGGAATGTGCATTTGTGAATAAACATTTCCAGTGAAATTTTATTACATGTGACTGTGAAGGTTTTTTAAATTGTAAAAAACGTTCAAATTCGATGTCGGTGGATATTTGAATTAACGTGTATGGGGCCATTTTATAAAAATGATATTTATTAAGTAGTAACTGGGTCTCAGAACCCTCATATTAATTTACTATTATAATTCTATAGTATTATAGATTTAGACTTGATACCTCAGATATCAGACTAAATAAATAAATATTGTTTTAAATTACAGATACCGTTCAGTTCCCGACAGGGAAACCCCATGCTCGTTAAAATGTTAAAATAATAATATTTTTATTACATACATGAAAACGACCGACTTCCATTTCTCAAGCATAGCACAAAAATCAGATCAGTCAGATCTTTATCATTTATATGAGATAATTCTCAAAATGTCTGCTACCCACAAACACGCATAGCAAACGCAAAAACGCATAGCAAATCGTAAAATTGTGTCCGTTCAAAATACACATTTTAAACACAAATCCAAAAGTACTTGTTCGATCTTAAAAATAATGGGACCCCAGTCCGACGTTCACCTTTCATCTGACACCAAAATCATTCAAATCGGTCCACCCAAACTGAAGTTTTTGAGGAACAAATATAAAAAAAAACATGCAGACCAGTTGAGTAGGTACCTTTTAGGAAGTCTGTCAAAATATGTAGGTACTGAGAGAATGAATAGGTTTTTATTGTGTAGCTTTATATTGGGTACAAATGTCACAAAAAGTAATTAAGTAGCAAATGCGTACATGAGATGACATTATACTGAGTTAAGCTTAAATGTTGTTTTGTTAGGTATCTACATAATAATTTGGTAGTTTCTAGGTAAGTAAGTAAATAAAAAACAAGCCCACTGGTTAAGATTTTATTTTTATTAACAAATAGTAAACATATAAATTGATGTGCTTAGGCACTTTTAAAAATATTCAATCTCATTTATTAAATAAACGAAAAATGTCCTCGGCAGTTAATTACATACTAATGGTTTGTGGAGAGATTGACTCTATTGGTTAATTTAATACTAAATTAGTACATCAGTGATTTTCTTACTATCATATATTTAAATTTAAGTAGATTTATGAAAAACACCAGTAATTATAATAATATAATATTTTGTATTCAATTCTATTTTTTAACTTACATTACGATTTATTTCATTCATGATTAACTTATTGATATTATGTGCCATCAAACTTATTACACTAATCTGCTTAATCAAAAATCTGTATAGAGCTGTGGAAAACAACTATGTCCTTATGATTTGATTGATAATATTGAACGTGTATTATATAACAAAATAATTTTTATTTTTTACACTTTTGTTATAAAATATTTAAAACTAAACTGCGTTAATTTAACATTTAACCATACTATTTACATTCTTTAATTATGTTTTATTTAGGTAGTGCATGATTTATAGTATTCTGAACGTTTTGTTATTTCCGAAAGATAATAATTCATTCGTGTATTTAGATCTGCGATTTCTTTTTCTAGTGAATTCAATTGATCGTTGTGATCATTGTACAGCTCTTCCATATTCATTAACAGTTTTAACTGGGACTGTGTATCACTAGCCAATTTCGTAGCTCGATCTAGTAATAATTGGGCACGATCCCTGGACTTCGATGTTTGACTCGCCTTTTCTGCTAAAGTCTTATTTGCTTCTTTAAAATCTTCCCTCAGTTGCTTCGCTTTATTTTCAGAATCTTCAGCTCGATTGACAACATCTTCGGCTTCTAATTTAACTTGTTCTGCGTCGCTTTCTACTTTTAATCTATTTTTCTGTAAATCCGACAGTCGATTTCGTAAAGCATCAACATCATTGGTTGCGTTGATTGCTTTATTTCGCGCTTCTTGAGTTTCTGCTACTATTGGTGCAAGATCGTTTTTGGCTGTATCAATGTCATTATTAGCTTTTTTTATAGCTTTTTCAGCTGCTTCTTGGGCAGCTTGAGTTTCGTTTAAAGCTTCTAGTACTTTTTTAGCCATTTCAAGCGTTAAGTGGGCATCTTTACGGACAACAGTTGCATTTTCTTTCAGTAAGTTTGCTTTATCTAAGTCTGGTTTTGTTTCAGCAATTATGGCTTCTATGTTTGTTAATTGAGAAACTGATTCATTAATTCTTTGTGACAACTCTGTAATCTCTCGTGGTTCAACACTTATCGATAAGTTCATTATATCATTTGCTAAGGTTTTGACCTTATCTGGAATAGTGGATGTATTGGATAAAAATGTCTTTAGGTCAGCAACTACTGCTTGGCTTTCATTAGTAATTCTCTCTGCGGATGATTTGAACTCCAAGGCTTGATTCTCAAGTTCGTTAGCTCTGGATTGAATAGCAACTGTTTCTTGTTTAACAAGAGAGATAGATCGGAACATATCTTCGGCAGTAAGTTCATGCTCTTTAATTCTATTTTCAGTTTTGTTAGCGAAATCTAAAGCTTGTTCAGCTTTAGTAATAGCCCCCTGATCACAAGATATTCCACCACATTTACCACATCCTGCCCCTCCACAAATTTCACATGAATCAGTTTCTTCTCCACACATTTTTTCATTTAGTTTTGGGATTTCTTTCTCTAAATTAGATAACTGTTCTATAATTTCGTAAACCTTTTTTTCGTTATTTTTGTGAATTGACTGAGAATGATTCTGTTGCATTTCGATCAATTTATCAGTGTTTTTTATTTGGCGTTCAGTATCTCCAATTACTGAATGAATTTTTTCAACATCATTCATTGTATTTAATGCGCGTAATTTGGCTTCACGCGTTAAATTTAGAGCTCCTTCCAAATTGGCTTCTTGTAACTTAGTGGCATTACTGGACAAGTCAAGCGTTTTTATTTTTAATCGACTAGTTTCTTCTCTAATGCTATCTAAAGTAACATTACCTAGATTTATTTTCGTTGTAACATCATTTAGATGTTCGTTACTAGTCTTTATTTTATTTTCAGCATCTGTCAATAAATTTTGAATACTTGTTATATTCGATAACAATTCTTGAACAGTTGTTTTTCCTTGTTTTTCGCTTTTAAGCATATTTTTAATTTCAGACAATTTTTTTGTCATTTCATCGAAATCTCTCGTGTAAGCTCCTGTAGCTCCAACAACTTTAATTTTGCTTGCATTTGCAATTGCATACTCAGTTCTTGAGCGTAAGTCGTTTATTACTAGATCCCAACTGTCAAAACATTCTCCACATGCATAGCATTGAGGTGCTTCTCCTAAGAAGCCTCTTGCACATGTATCGCATTTGTAACCACCGATGCCAGGCCTACAAATACAGGAACCGTTTTCTCGCATACATTGTTGAGAAAGAGCACCATACCTATTGCATTCACATTCATAGCACTCCACGTTAGGATTACCCCAGTAATTTTCTTCACACTGATCGCACTGTCGACCGCCATGACCTGGTTTGCAAGTACATTTACCAATATACGGATTACATTGTTGGGACACCGATCCTATAGGATCACAATCACACGGATCACATCCTGTGCCAACAGCTATTCTCCAATGATTTTCAGTACATTGATCGCAATTTATCCCCATGACATTTTTATGACACGGACATTGACCAGTGGTACTATTACAATTTCCAATAGTAAAGTTAGTTCCTAAAACTGAACAGTTACATTTATAACAAGCCTTTTCTAAAGCATCACCATAATATCCCACTTCACAAACATCGCAGTGATCTCCGGCTGTATTATGTAAGCACTGTAAACATTTTCCTGTGTATGGATCGCAGTTTCCAGGTTTCGTAATATCTATGTTTTCATTACATTCACATTTTTCACAAGTACCTTTTACAGGATCTCCGTAGTAATTGTCAGCACAAACATCACATAAAGGTCCTGCATAACCTTCTCGACAATCACATACAACATCTTTTGTTTCTGAATCAAGTAGGCATCTATCTGCGTGACTGTTTTTATTCAGATCTCCTTTAACACCAGGACATGGGCATTGCCTACAGGGTATGTCAAAGCCCAAACGAGGATCGCCATAGTAGCCTTCGACACACCTTTCACATCGATTACCTTCGGTAAAATCTTGACATTCTTTGCATGCTCCAGTTTTGTCATCACATTCAAAGGCATGGCCATTACAATCACATTGCTGACAATTTGGGAAATTAAAGTAGCCTGGTTGACATAAATTGCATGCTCGACCGTACGTATTTGCTCTACATTTACACTGACCACTAGTTGCGTCACAAAAGTTGTCCAGAGCACCAATACTACTGCAGTCGCATCGTTTACATCCAAATTTACTAAATCCGTATGTACCAGGAGCACAGCGATCACATCTGGCCCCGACAATATTCTCTACACATTGACAAAATCCTGTGTATGGATCACATTGATGACTTTTTGAGCCTGTGAGATCACACTGGCATGGCTGCGACCCTCTGCGAGCATAAAATCCGATACTGGCGTGATGTTTTTTACATATTTCTGGAACGGTATCTCTACTTAAATCATAATAATAAGAATCACCACAGTTATATCGATCGAATTCTTGTCTTATTTCTGAACCATTTGCTAAGAATGGAATATCATCAAATGATGGTATAAGAACAATTGAGTCAATTAAAATAGTTGCTCTAGTATTGGGAGAATAACCGTCTCGACGTCCAAGGAAAATTCTAATTTCAGTTTTTTTGTCTTTTTCCAAACATACAGGCGGTGTTATCAGAATACTACGTTGGTTAGCAGGAAGTGTAACTAGTATTCTATCATCTTCTGGTCTTACATTTGCACAAGGAGAGTCTGAATCAATAGGTAGTGGTCGTTTCACTAAAACAGTGGCTTCTCTCCAATCCATTGGTGGCTGCTGTTCATATCTCAATAAGATGTTGTAGTTCATACTCCTTTGTAAATCTTTAATAGTAAATACTAAAGTACTACTTTCCGGAAGTTTCATAAAACCGGGTCCAGTCCATGTTTCCTTCCTACCATCTGGATAGTTTTCTCTTATAACAACATTACACGTTTGACTCTGAATAGCATTATCATCTAACTGCGAATCACATTGACTAGATTCTGCTTCAATCACATTGGAATCTAAAGCACCGACGAAAAAGTTTTGTATGGGTTGATCACAGCGTCGTCCTGTCACATGTGGTCGACATTTACATTGTCCAGTTATTACGTCGCACTCGCGATCCAGTGACCCGCCCATATCACAGTCACACGGTAAACATCCATCGGCATCTTCAGATAAACCGTAAAATTCAGGTAAACATTGATCACAATTACGTCCAGTGACATGACGTTTACAAAAGCAATTACCTGTTGCTGGATCACATCCTCTTTCATTTATTGTTCCTAAACTGTTACACGTGCAAGATTCACATCCATCCGGATTATTAAGATCGAAGTTCCAGTAACCATCTCTACATCGATCGCATCGCGGTCCTCCAACATTTGTTTTACACATACAACGTCCAGCTGTTTTATTATTGGCTAAATCGGTTTCATCGTCGCAAAGTACTTCTTCATCAGTTGTTCCTTGTGGATCGCAATCACACGGACGGCATATTTGTGGACTTTGAATGTCTAAGCTGGGATCTTTATAAAATTTAGGTCTACACCGTTCACAGTTCACACCAATAGTATTGTGCTGACAGTTGTCACAAACACCGCCGCTTATTTTCCCTGTCTTGTTGTATACGGCAGGATCGAAATGACAAGTTGTTGCGTGATTATTACACGTGCATCGTTTGCAAGCATTTGAAGTTCTACCAACAGCAGGCTGCCAAGGGAGATCGTTGTAAAAATCTTCACAGTATTCACAATTCAAGCCTCGAGTATTATGATTACATTCACAACGTCCATGTACCATATTAGTCTTTGATTCAACACCAGGCATCGGTAAACACCTAGAAGCATGTCCATAACATGAACACGAACCTCGCACTGTCATTTCGTATATTGCATAGTAATATTTTTCTTGTATTTCTTTTCGATTATCCAATTTATCATCTCCCAAAGTATGAAGTTTAGTAAAGTTAATTCTAAGATTTGTCATACGTAATAAATTCTGAACTTCTTCCGAATAAGGATTTGTTACGTTAATGTTTGGTGGTAGCACTCTAAAGATTACTTCTCCTTCTGTGGAAGGAGACACTCCAGAATAACGAGATTCACACACAACTTCCGTGAGTGATCTCGGTGAATGGTGCGGAACAGGAATTTCGTCACAGTTGTGTGCAAAGTAGCGATAAACCCGCCAAGTTTTTCCAAAGTCTGATGATCTTTCAACAAGCATAGCAGCAGGACGAAATGTTCTGAATTGTATTATCAAATGAGTGAGATGAAACTCCGCTTCCATATTTAACTGGATAGTTACATTTTCTTTTCCATTTTCAGATTGCCACCAAGTCTTGTTTCGAGTTCCGGGCTGATACTTGTAGATAATATTTTGTATCCGATGGTTTAAAATAGGTCTGTGTAGAGTAGCGTTTGAAGAATCACACCAAAAACATTGTTTAGCTTCGAGATGCGATACTATACAGTACCGCTGACGTTTGTGCAAACCGCAGGTCGAAGAGGCGAAAAGGCGCGCTTCTCGTCCGATGAGTAAGTTACCAGTGGCTGGATAACAAGAACTTAGTTCACAAGCTCGGTCGATAACTCGCGGATCGGTTCGTAGACGATCACGCTCGCGGCTGTAAACGGCGCCGCCGCATCCGAAGAGCGCCGACGCGATCAGAAGAACACGTAGAGCCATGCCGCGGGTTTGGCTCTACGCACAAGTCTCACTACACAGTTCTGTGTCTCGACTGCGGACTGGACTAACTTCAAGCTAACTAACGAAACATATTCGTGCCCGCCTTTTTACCCCGCTTCTCCTCACACCCTAAGTTCAGGGACGCACTCTGAATGAAGTAACGAGTTTATTGAATTTAAATTTAGTTCAATCATCAATATGCTTTTTCAAGGGTTCACTTGGGTAATTAAATCCGTCAAAAACATTTTTGAAAATGATTAATTATTAAATGCCTGTAAGAAATTGAAAAAATGTCTAAAAAGGAATATTTTGATTCTTGTACTTTATTACTTAAATCTTAACGTTTATCGATTAAGTGATAAAATATTTCAATGAGTAATAATCAATGTGTCATTTTAATTTTAATAGTTATATAAAATAATAGAATGTTTCAGTACGGTCCTGTATTGAGTTCGGCTATAGATTCTTTAAAATTTTTGCTTTGTGTGCTTTTAATAATAGCACATTGTTAGAAAGTGATAACGTCATTTTAAAATTGCAATTTCATATTAGGTATATTATAATTGTTTTTAAATAAAAGTAATATTTTTTAATAGATAACATAGGCGTAGGTACATATAGTTTTGGTAATAATTTATTTTGTGTTTTTTCTATTAACACAAATCGAATTTCTTGAAGTAGAAGTACTAATAAGGTATCTTAACAATATTTTTAAAAATGATGTGAAACAAAAGGACTTTATTTTAAGAAGATACAAATTTGTGTTTTATGAATTGTAAGTTCACTAATTATATAAAAGTAAATTCAAATAATGAATCTTTCTGTAATATACCTACTACAAACTCTACTCATCAGTTTGTCCCGTCCGCGTCCTACACATCCGCTGTAGATAAAGCGTTCGAGATGTGAATAAACGACAAAATGACACAAATATGACCAAAATTAAAACGAGTATCGTCTAATGTAATTTCAAATTTTAAAATATAATATGGTCACAGTTAAACGGTTATTTATACGGAAAATCATGAAACTATATAATTTCTCGTAACTGATCCAAAAATAACTAGGTATCTAGTTCTATCATGTGCCTTAGGTATATTATACAATGTAAAGTCTTTCGCTCTTCTATAATAATTATCATACTTGACTATTTGAGACAACATTCTGATCTTGGTGGTCAGGGAGTAGATCTACGTGCAGTAGAGTAAAAATTGCAAGACAAGTTCACGGCTTGATAGTTACCTAAGTTAATGCTTACTACTTACCATCAATTATGAGTTTGACCATGTGCAGTGCGGGGGGCACAACGAAATGTTGTGTTACGATTAGTAAATTCGTTGTCTTCTCGTACCTACTTTATTTGTCTAGAAAGTTCTGTAGCTCAAATAATCTCCTCCAAAGTTAACATCTAAATAGTAGTGGTTATTCGGATTCAGTGTTGTTAATTATACATACAAATTTTAATGATTATTACAACACATCCCGAGTTAACCAAAATAGATGTTTTATGTTTAGTTTAGATTACGGTGCGATCGCTACTGTGAATGAACGGTATCAGAGCGATAAAAGTTCTTTCTAAAGGAGGTTAAAGTATCAAAGTTCAACCGATAATTGGTTAGTTACAGTCCGACTTGTACGTACATACACAAGTACATTATGAACTTGCGGATATTAACAAATTGTATTTTTCTTAACCAATCAAATTAATAAATAGGAAGATTATCTTCATATGGTCATGAATTGTGTCAATACTTATACGATAGTGTGTAGATATTACATAACAATACATACAATTTTACTTAGATAACCAGAGAAACGTGAAAATTTAAGTTCAAATAAATGAGTAAGATGAAAAGAATAATGTACTAATATTACATGCTAAGTACCAAACAAACATGTAAACAAATGACCCGATCTAAAATTATCAGACGAACTATGTCAGAACGGTTCAGGATCGTAAAAGTCGCTTTAGTTTAGGGAAATGATAACGACCGCGACGTCCGTACGACTGAAACATGGTGGTAAACTTTAAATATAACTCTATATGGGTTTAAATTGGAAATATGCTAAGATACATAAAACCGTTACAGAATATTACATACCAAAACCTCGCTCTTGATTTTCATCCGTCGGTTGAAATAAAAAAAATGTAATAAAAATTATAATAGGTATAGGATTGATTTGCAAAGTATATATTAACAATGACTTTTCCAAACTGCTCACGTTTAGTTTTAGGTCTTGGTTAAACAATGTTACCTCATTAAGCTCTTATGTATCTATCACATGTTTTAGCTTTAGGTTCAATGAACCGCTCTTATCAGAATAGCTTACACATTTCCGTCACTAAATCTCTTTTAGTAGGATTCCGATAACTTTAGCTATATAGTTCTGTAGTGAAGGCAAATTTCAATTTTAGCGTTTTTTAATGGAAATATTTGTAGTTATACGTAGATCATAATTACCTAGTTGATACTGGTTTTACATGAAAGGTACATTGCAGCTTTAGAGCTATTCAAACTCTTCTCAATAATTAGAAGATTTACAAAATAATACTGTGATAGCATACGTGATAGGTACGAGGTACTTGTTTCAAAGATATTCTTTTAAATAGCCGACCGACCGAAACCGACTTTGAATTGACTAGGTACTACCTAGTCAATTCAAAGTCGGTTCAATGTTGTGCAAAACAATTTAACCCGAATGAGGTCATAAGAAAATTAATGAACATGCTAATATTGTTATGATTAGGTATAGGATACCCGGAGCATTGGCTTTTAAAATGATTGTTGTGCAATTTTATAATAATACTTCTTGAACTTTAATACATTGTCAGTTTGTGAAATATCGAAAAAAATGTTAATCAATATAGATATTCAAATATAAAAAAAACATTTATAGATGTGTGTTAATTTTATGAAAATCGCAGTCCGCAGACTAGCCAGTTATTATCTAGCGAAACAACAACAGGCTTCTTCAACATGTGCAGAACAGATGTCAATGACAACTGATCCGCAAATGTTTCCGAATTTTAATGTTTCAAATACTTTTTGTCTTAGAACCTTACAATGACTGCCAGAACGATCTTAATATTATCTTACTTCATTATACATATTTATACGGTGTACTTACACGGTTTACCGGCTACCGCTGTAATATATTTTCTTTACATAAAAATGTATGTGCGTTTTGCTTATATACTAGATTCATTTATGATCTTCTTAGCCAGAAGTAGTTTGCATTATACATATTTATATCTTAAAAGGATTTCCCCTTTTACTACTATAAAACTATACTATTCTGACTTTTCAAAACTACAGGTTATCTCATGATTTTGTTCACTCACGGTTTTACTTTACAAATGAACATTCAGGGGGAACAAATTTGCTGTTAAAAATTGAATTATGCAAATTTACTACTTTCAAGTTTTTGTATATTTTATAAGTAATAATGTAAGTAAGTAAGTAAGTATGTAATAGTATAATCAGCATTGTTACCTTCGTTGCGCGTGATGCGTGTCCCTGAGCACGTGGTGCGCGGCTCTGAGTCTCGCCTCCCACGGCGCGCAGCTCTCCCCGCTCACCGAGCTCACCACCCATTGCTGTTCCTCCACCTGAACATATTATACATAACTAGCTGACCCGCGCAACTTCGTCTGCGTTACAAAGGGGTTCAAACAGTACTCGCAATGCCGTCGCGTTATTGTTTGCGCGGCCCGAAGTGCACCTATATGTTTACCTAAAAACCCATAGTACATCATCTTGTTTACTGTCAATAGTTTTTGCAGCGTACGCATAAATAGGTTTTCGATATTTCACCTTGTCTTACAAATTCGATATTTTCATGCGGATCCCAAATTTTTTGAAAATAAAATATAGCCTATAACCTTCCTCGATAAATGGACTTTCCAACAGTGAAAGAATTTTTGAAATTGGATCAGTAGATTGGCGCGTTCAAACAAACAAACAAACAAACAAACTAACAAACTCTGCAGCTTTATAATATTAGTATAGATTACAATTTACAATACAGTAAGTAATCACAGTAAGCCGACTAGAGAAATCATCAATGGTCAACTAAACATTTTCAGTAGTAGGTATAATCGTAACTTCGATAGTTTAAATGTTGGTTGGATCTCTAATTTTTAATTGCTAACTCACCGTTGTTTTACATCATGCTACTATCGAATTTGTGATTCCAAAAAGTTTTCAAAATACCAAGACAATTATGAAGTACAAAATATGACTTACATAAAATTAAATAACTCTAATATTTTTTGAACTCCAAGTTTTAGCACATGTTTGAATACTTATTGTATTTTAACATAATGAAAACGCATACACACCTTATTGAGTATTTCCTTGAAGTCTTTAACAATAGGTGTGGGTCGTTTGGATTTGTCACTGTAATAGATGATGGAGAGTCGAGCTCCAGCGTACCAAATCTCAAGTTCGTTCAAAGCACTTCTTATTGCTGATTCGCTCGAAGCCGTTGTGCAAATTTTCTGGTAAATAAGTCGAAATGAAAACATAAAATTAAATCTTGAAAATAAAAATTACTATATATGTCATTCAAATTCGTTTAGTTTTACGCACATACATAATATATCACAAAATATATTATTTCAAAAATGTATTGTACCTGCAATGCCTTGATGTGTTTCTTGATCTGCGGAGCAACAGCGAGAAAGTCTTTAAGTTGCAATGCCTCGAACTTCTTGTATTCCATGTCCAGTAAATTGAAAACTTCACGCCAATGGCACTCAGTAAAATCATTTCCACGCAAGTATTTCAACAGGGGTGTTATATCCTGTGTATATTGAAAGAGCAGAATGTAGACTCAATAAAATGTAAAGAAAACTTTAAATACAAGCTTTTAAGATCCTGGATATCGTGTAGCAATAGAGTGGATTGCTAAGATTAGTAAAATGAACCCAAACACGATAGGTTTCGTCACCCGAAGTTACATAGTTATAAAAAAATTGCATTCATAGATTTTCAAGTCTATGAATGCAGTTTTGTTTCTTTTCAAAAATAAAGGCATGTTTCCTTTCAGCATAAATCTCTAAAATCATTATTTCGAGTAGGTACTTCCCCTGGAGGGGGCGTTTAAAAATTCCACCCTGTATAGATACGTACCTACATAGTTACATCCAGTGCAAGTTAATATAAAGCTTGTAAAAATAGTATTTAATAAGGAATTAAATAAGTACTCTCATTATCAAAGAAGATGAAGTAGTTCTCGAAGTAAATGAAACTTCAATAATGTAAAAAAATATATTAAGAGCTCTTATGTTTTATTTGCTTACTTATAAATAGAGCATATTAAATTATTCATTAGTATACGACGTGTAAAAAAACATACATAAGTCCATAGCTAATTTTTAGTTAAACTAACAAAATAAATTATCGACACATGTTGATGATGATGTCAACATGCTAAAACACCGCAATGTAGTCTTATTGGACCAACAAAGTATGATATTATATTATTTATTTTAGAATAACGGCGTAACCAATAATTATCACCCTTGATCCAACAATTCATAGTTATCCAGTTGTCCAAGATATAATATGTGACGTGTTGTAATTATACGCACATCGTACATACGAGTATTATTACAATACAAATTATTATGTACTCGTAAATTATCTTGTCTAAGTTGTGTATGGTGTTATCTCTTTTTTGTTCGGATATCGCAATCAGTGCCCTTATTGTTTTGGTCCATTTTTTATTGTGTTCAATGGGGCCAACGTTTTTTTTGTCATATCGTAAATTCTGTTTAGCGGCGAGAACATAGAACAAATGGACATCCTTTAAAGCGAAAAAATCCTACCTGGGTTAATACAATAGGACAATTTCTGCTGTAACTAGTCGACAGAAAACTGTTGTGAAATGAGAAATAACGGCAGTTACTTAATCGTTAATCTCAGGATGGGTTATGACTAAAATAATGTAAATGAAAAGTTAAACATAAAACATAACTGTATTAAATTCAGTATTTAAATGGTACTGTAAGTTTGTAATTGTTGTATTGTGTGTCGGGTATTTTGCATCCAACTGATTTTTTGGATGGATGCAAAATACTCAATTTCTATGTTGTTAATACATTTTCAGTAGGTATTTAACTAAATTTAAATTTATTTTACCGTATATCTCTCAAGTTCTTGCTGTATAAACAAAGTTACAACTGTGTAAGGCTCTAATCGTGAATTCCATTTCGATGTGAATTCATCGAGTAAATGTAGTTTCTTTTGGAACACTAGCCAACTTTGTTCGGCGATACCCACGTAATCTATAATAAAAATCATTGTTATAACTTAGCTTTCTATTGATTATTTTATATTATGTAGTGTACTTATTTATTTATTGAATATTTTATTAAAATATCTAATCTAATTTAGGTTCTGAATATCTAACTTACCTTCATCATAATTTTTGAATACAGTCCAAAGGTTTTCGTAAGTCTTAAATAAATTTTCGCCTTGTTTCCATACGTCTGATACATCTATTTCCATTTTAAATTTATCACATTCCCTCCTAGTAAAATGAATACAAAATACATTGAATAACAAAATACTTTTTTCACAACTGCTACTATTTGATAAGTGTTACATAAGTATGACAAATATTTATTATTTATTTTCATACATATTTAAAACTTACATCAATTCTTCTTTGTCAGAGAGAAACTTTTCCCAAGTGTGTATAGCATCGAACACGGAGCGACATCTATCGGTCATCTCCTGGTACTGTATGTCGTGAGTCTCTTCTAGACGAGATTTTGACTGAGTCCAACGAGAGATAAACCCTTCCACATTTGTGTTTAAATTTTCCCATTCACCATTCAAACTAGATTTCACTATTTCAGCCTGAAAATTAAGGGTACATTATATTTTAAACCGTAAAAGCAAGGGAACTGTTTTATGTTTATTATTGGTGTTACCTGATTTTCAAACATTTGTTGGTGATTGAGCATGAGTTCTCGTATTTTCTGCCATTCCTTGATAGTTCCGTCAACAGATTGATCGCCTCCCCACGTACGCAACATGTGCCCCTTCTTTTTAAGAGCAGCTACTATATTTTCCATCTTCAAAGAAAATGATACAATTATAGACATCTAGACCTTACCTTGTATAAAACATTATCATTTTTGAGAATTACCTCAGGCATTTTAGTTTGTAATGCTTGTTGTTGAGCGCTTATTTCAGCTAACTCCTTAGAGTTATTTGGTAAAGCTTTGTTATTTAACATAACAGTGGCGTTGGCGATGAACGCATCGATCTCTGAGGCATCGGACCGACAGCTGGCCTGCAGGGTAGAGATGAGACAAGCCCACAATGTTCGAGTCTGTGCTTCGAATTCTCGACGAAGTGTGGCTGTTCCAATGGATAACCACTCAATTTTCTCGTCGTCACTAAGAAAATTTGCATTTTTTAAATGATGAAACGGTTGAATTAAACTGCTATATTGAAATGTTTTATTGCCTTTTATAAATTGAAGTATAAGAGAATTATTCAAAGAAGAATTATTCAAAATGTGTCATGTTGAATTCTAACAAGCATTTTTGCTCCTAAGATTTTTTGATCTTTAAAACGGATAATTTAAAGACAATTATTGTTTTCTGTACTAGGAGTCAAAACATAATATTAGACCTAATTTATGCTATTTCATTAGATGAGATTTTTTTTAACAAATCGTTAGGTAACTTCTTAAGTAAAAGCAAATACAGTATATTGGTCCTATTCTAAATAATAATATACATACAAAGTCATCTTAGCAACAGCCTGCCCGTACGCCTTGCACGCCTTGAAGTTGATCTCCCAGTGGTCGGGCAGCGCGAGTTGTTGCTCACAGAGCGCGTGCAGGTCGGGCACGCACGCCAGCGCCGCGCGCCGCGTCCACTGCGCGCACGTGCGCTCCACCGCACACAACACCTCCTCCAGCTTCTGTACCGCCTTGTTGCCGAGCCAGCTGTGTCTGGAACAGGGATTATACTGTTAACGAATGCTGTTTACGAGTTAATGCTGAAGATGCTAAATAAAATCCAACTTTCGAACAAGTTCACTTCCTCGGTGTTTCCCGAGCTCTATGACTTGTCTTTTTTCAAACGAAGCTTCACGAGAGTACATAAAACTAGGTCATTAAATATGACGAATACAAATTTTCAGGAATACCTTCTGAGTGTCAACCACTAGTGAACTTGAGAAACTTCAGAAAAGCACTTATTATGTAAGCATACTTCCATTTCACTGTACAATTTAATACTCATGCAATTGTAAAAACTAGTTGTACACACTTGTCTACAATAGTTGCGAACATAGATCGGTTTTCATTGAGGTTGTTCTGCACGCCAACGAACTGCGCCGGTAGTGACACCAGGCGGCGGAGTTGATGATAGTGTTGAACTCGTATTTCTTCGATAGGAGGTTGGACACGTACTTTATGACCGCTATATGAAACAAACTTTATACATTTATTACAGAAACACGCCGAAATTATAAAATCATCTATTTAACCGTTTTCCACCAAAACAGCAGTAGCAAAAGTTGTAGAAAAACGTGAAGCTACTTAAGCAACTGTATAGAAATTCCGTCTTTCGATGACTATCGACTAGATCACATTAACAAACTAAACCTCCAGGGAATTGCCATTTATTTGCATAGCCAAACTAAAAATAAGGAAACCAAAGCTTAAAATATACACTTACCGTAAAACCAAGTCAACTTTGACATGTGCAAAGTGCTTATGCAACGAAAGTAAGGTCTTTATGTACTGACATTCCAAAGCCTTGTATAGTTGCCAATCCCAATGCGTTCTCCAAAGTTCAGTGTTTTTATAACCGTTCCTTTCTACGGTTTCTATAATATCACGGATATTTTTAACGCCTTTCTTCCATTCGGGTAATTTCGCTAATAATTCAGTGCTGATTAACTTTTCGACTATTTCTTTGATAGCATTATGTTGACCAGTTAAATAGGTGTTCTAAAAATTTAAAATAAATATATCTATGAACCTTAAACTTCAATGTTCCTTATGTTGTTCCGAATGTGCAAAGAATACTCCACCTGTCCTTCTAATTTCAAAACCATTTTTTTAAGTTTATCTGTGTAGTTTGCTAGTTGTTCCAAATCATCCCAGTAGACAGCTTTCTGATCTTGTACCATAGCGGACAGGTCGAGCGCCGCTTGAAGCATCATAGGACGCGTGGAGGGAATCATGCGTTCGCCAAGAGTGTTGTGAAAAGAAGCAACCTGAAATTTATTAAAAAAAGTGATTTTTACCATAAAATTGTAGGTGAATTTCTGACCAACAACAAACATTAGTGATTGCAGCAGACACAGGTTATGGCAAATACAGGGTGCTCTTATTCGCATTTTAAAGTTTTGTCTATGGTTGTCTACTATAGTAGTAATAGTACCTGCTGCAGGGCCCTCGCGTGTGTCAGTACTGTGTGCGGGGGCGGGGCGGGGAGCGCGGCGGGCGGCGGCAGGCCGAGCGCGGACAGCGCGCGACACTCCAGCTCGGCGCTCACCACGCGCGGGTTGAACCGCACCGTCATCAGCCGGCGGGGACCACTGAACTCTACCACCGGCTTGTCAGTCGACAGCTGTAGGGAACCATTTTTAGCCTCAGCCTGAAAAACACAAATATTTGACGTTGTTATAATAGAATCAGGATTCAGGAGTGACTATTGAACTTAGCGCTCAGCTTTTAGTCGTTGATATCATAATGAACCGTCTTTGTTTTTGATGGGATATCATTACTTTTAGTTAAGCATATCATACTACAAGTAGCTAATTAATGGAAACAGATGTTGTTTTACAGAAAGCGGTATTGCCTACGGCCTACCGTGTAGTAGCCGCTATCAATAAATAAATCAAGCTAATAAACTTTATCATACTTGTGGACTTAAAACTATCACAACAAGTAGGTCCACAGACGAAATTGTTTATTTTTAGTTGAAGACGTATTAATTGCAAAATGATTTATTACATAATAATATAACAACGAACACATCTGAAATATATCTTAATATATATACATATTTCTTGTGTACGTGTGTATGTGACTGAACTCCTAAACGACTGGACCGATTTTGATGAAATTTTTTGTGTGTGTTCGTGGAGATTCGAGAATGGTTTAGATTTACAGTTGGTCAAGGTCTGATGATGGAGCTGGAAGGTGGCTATGGGAACTCCGTCATTAAGCAAGATAACCTCATCGTGTTTAGGCTCTAATGAAGCGTCCTGATGAGTAATTTAGATTGCCGGGAACAATTCCTATGCGACGCAGACGAAGTTGCGCAGGGCAGCTAGTTTTTTTGTAAAATTTCAATACTTTGCTGTTTTAGTGTTTACCTGTAAT
The DNA here is from genome assembly GCA_030269945.2 of Trilocha varians. NCBI lineage: Eukaryota > Metazoa > Arthropoda > Insecta > Lepidoptera > Bombycidae > Trilocha > Trilocha varians. Next base: position 5,312,106 of record AP028265.1, on the reverse strand, counting down.
TCTCTGCACCAATCTTCATGAAGCTGATGATAGGTTGTTGTTAAATCTTTCAACAACTGTGTAGCGAGTAATATCAAATCGGAACACCCAACAATTTCTTTCAAATGCATTTCGGCACAACTTTGTATTTCTTTTACCTGGAACATTTAAGGTAGTTTTTTGGGTTAGTAAAAATTACAAACACTTAGCTTATAATTTCGGTTTCAATTTGTACCTTGGCTTCCATTTGTTTTGCCCACTGCACTTGGTGTACTATAGGTGACATTTCCGGTGGTTGGTACATTTGAAAATCCATGTCATCCGAATCTAGCTGATTTCTTATATCTTTCAACATGGCGACTAGCGATGACACGAATATCTCTAGTTCATTGTTTAAGGTTTGCTTCACGTAAGGTCGTTCAATCAGTGCTTGGTATCGTAAGAACTCATACAGCATCTATTGATAACATACCCTTGAATAAATTTTCTGTACCTATTACAGTACGAGGTAAAAAATCCGACACGATTGGAAAGGGAGAATAGTTCATAATTTCAGTTTTATAGAGTGCTATCTCTATGATGACCCTCTCTAAAACCGAAACTATGAACTGATTTCTATCTAAATGACGATGCACAATCTTTCTGGGCTAGTACTATACCCAATGGGTTCAATTGTGATAGATTCAACCAAATTTTGACAAATTACTTTAATGTTAAGAATCTTTATTCTCTAAGTTCAAGGTATCAAAATTTCTTACTTGTTTGGTGGATGTATTGTGGAGTCTAGGTTTAAGCTTTTCAGCGACTTTAGCTTCAGCTTGTCGTAAACTTGTAGAGAACACAGACACGGCCACTTGCCAAGCGGAATTGGGACCATTACACATCCATACATTCACGTCTGCAAAGTTATATAATATAACAATAAAATTATTATAGTTTACAGGATGCCCTAAATTTTAATCAGGCTTACTTTGAAAAGGAGTAAATAGTTGATTTATTCGTAGATCTTGTTTTTCATTGTTCGCAAGTAGTTTATTTAATTGACTGTATACAGATCGAATTTCTTGTACCTGGAAAGTAAATCGATTACGAGTTTAACCCAAGGCATTAATTAAATTCTTAAATATAAGTTTCCAGAAATGCGCATTACCTCTTTCAGTCGTGTTTGAAAATTAACGCAAAATTGTGGCACATAAGGCTTTTCATTCCATGGATGTAGCGCGTAGTTCGGCCAGTACGTGTCCGTGAGTGATTTACAGGCGCTATTCCAAGTTTCCATGACTTGCAGGCAATCAGAAAGTAGTACCAAAATCTCAGTATCCTGGGTTTCCTCATTAACTTTCCACAAATCAAGTGTAGTTAAATTAGCTTGGATTGTTGTGCAGATTGTGTGCCCTGACAACGATTACCAATCATAGCTATCCTCAGAATAATAGTATCATAAGCTTTTGTTTAACGAACGAATGGCGAATGGCATAAAATGTTTAATCAAACGTTTCACATTGTTCCTTTTGTTTAAAATACTATCGTTTGTTAGCAAAAAATATTCGTAATTAACTATTCTTTCGAATAGCATCGTAAAAATACATGCAGTATCATTAAACAACAAAAACAATAATGTTTCCTTCAGTAAAACATCATACCTCTGAAATTTAAGGTATTTTCCGTTCATGTCGCATACTTTTGGGACACCCTGTATAGGTAATAACTTACCAATAATATCCATGATATGAATCATTCTTTCCCTTGGATAAGGAGCTATTGTAGTTCGCCAGATATCGTCTAGTATCCCTCCAATATTTTCAGCAGCTTCTCTAGTGTCGATCATATTTGATTGCATTGACCTAATAAACATTAGCAATTAAAAAAACACAAATTAAAAAAACTGAAATTAACATTGTTGGAGAGTATGACCAGCATACCTATATAAATACCATTCTCTATCAGGATAGTGTAAGTTGCCTAATAATGTGAAATAGGTACCTGATTTCTTCAATGACATATTGAAATAGTTCACAAAAAGTAGAAGCAACTTCTTTTTCTTTTTTACTGGTATCTCTTTTATCTGTAAAAGCTTTCCAATACTCCAGTTCATCTTCTATTGTAAATATTGCTGTAATTATAGGGAAGTAAAAATTAATAATGTATCTTATATTCATTACTGTATTCCAATTTTGAGCAATGCTACTAAATCACACTAAATTTACTACAGCAAGAGACAAAAATGTGTACTCTTTAAAAGTACATAAACAATTTTCAAGAATTATCTTTCACACTTAAAATAATAATTTTGAACATACTATTAGTATTTCCATTTTCCTTCCCATAAGTTAAAACGCGTAAAATTGATTCCAAATCCAAGAGGCTCTTCTGGAGTTTACTAGAATATAAATCATTCCTCTAAAATAAAACAAATGTATTTTCATTAGTTTTCATTAAACACTTTCAGTTAAAGTCAATTACTATAATAACTATTTCATTAAAATTAGTAATTCCCTTATTTAAAATTAGTAGGTAAATAACTTTTATTTATTAATCTTAGGTAAGTAAATAACATAGTTTTTGTTTGATCCATAATTTTATCATCCATTGTTAGGTTTTTTTCTATTTCAGTGGGTTATTATAAGTATTTATAAGTGCAATAATTACCTCAGATATGAGAGGTGTAAAAATTATTTTTAATACTTGATATAAGTTTTCTGTAATTTCATCTGAAAAAGATAGTAAGTGTATATCTTTTAAAGAATTCTCATTCTCCAACTCTTTTCTTGCTATCTTGTAGAATATAATTGAACTCTTGACATATTGTAACTGAAATAATAAGTAATAAAATAGAATAGAATAATAACTTTATTGAACACCACAAAAACCTAGAAGAGAAATTACATAAAAATATAGTACAGTAAAAAGTATCTCATCTCATTGAATAAATAACAACATCTTCAAAATTGAAAACAATAACTGCCACTATTTCAAGATTTAGTACCATTAGATCATCATCATCATCATTATCAGCCTGTAGACGTCCACTGCTGGACATAGGCCTCCCCAAAAGATTTCCAATGCAGTGTGGGACGACCAGCTGCAAGGTGAATGGATAATCTTGTTAAGATTGCAGGAACACGCTGGATGCAGGCCGCTACTAACCATTAGATCATCATTGAAAAATGTTATAGATAGCTTACAAACTTATAAGCAAGCAAGTTTCCCAAGTATTTAGGTTTTGGCCATGATAGATTGACTATTTTATAACAATTTAAAACCTTATTGAACATCATATTTACGCTTGCTAGAAATAAAGTTTTTTCAAAATAAATGAACAGAAAATCACTTTTTATTCATTTTAAGAAATAACATACCTTTAGTGAGAATCTCAATGTATCATTATGAATGTATCCTTGAATAAGAAGTGTTTGTGAGTTGTTAATAAACTCAGACACAGCACTTTCTGGATCTTCTGCATGTTTAAGTTTATCCCATCCAAAATAAGCTTCTGTAAGATGTAATTTTATTATAGAAATTGTTATAGTTTTCAAGTGTTTAATCAATAAATAAAATCGATAAAGACTATGTATAGAACAGATATATTAAGTTCCTACAAATAATGTCTTTTTTTTAATGTTACTTACCTACAGTTGACACAATAAAATCTTTGGCTGTAATCATCTTAATAAGAAAACTTCTAGATTTCTTCTAGATTATTAATGAAATAAAAACACATTTTCTTTGTAGTTTTCAGTTATTTTTTATGTATCATTTTAACTTAGATAGAATAATGAACTTAACATAAACTAATCTACGCACGTTTATTTCACCAGTATTTTTTTAGAGCATGATAACTGGCTTCTTAAATATTCAATAAACAACGTTTAAAAAGCTTTTTAAGTTGGACGCACTTTCCAATACTTTCTGATCTGTGAGTTGGACATTTTTGAGTTTTGTTTGTTTTGCTGGGTTTTGTCAAGACAACGCGTTGTCATGGTAACCATTTTTTAAAGGCACAAGAAATTAAGCGAAATCGATAAAAAAATGTTTTTTTGACTGTCTACGCTATTTATCATAGCTATCTTGACAGTTAATTACTTTTCCCTAACGTCAGACATCATCAGTGTCATTGTTGTCATCTTTCATTATAAAAAAAATAGGCAAAAAAGGATAATTTTGAAATAAAACTGTAACTAGGAAATTATTTCTAAATTCCTGTCGATAATTGTAATTGATTTAAGAAATTATGAATATCCTAAAACTATTACAACCTCGGACTCTTAATCGTGTGAGTACCAAGCGTTAAGAATGGTCTATCGCTTACTGTGGCTTAGATCCATCTTAGATGTCAGCCAGCACTAATATTTTTAGAAATGAAATTGATAACTGAAACTTAAAATAGCACATTCAAAAAAATATAAAACTATAACATAGTATGAGCACTTTCAAACTACCAATCTTTTAAAAAAACGTTAAAATTTTTGTTCAAAACTTACCTCAAAATAAGACACAATGTTATATACAAATAAACAATATTTTAAAAATCTCTTTAAATAATTACTATTACTTTTTCCAATATAAAAACAATTACAAAAACTGAAGGGATTGTAGAGTATCGCTAGAAAAACAATATAAAATATAGTTATTAAATTGATTGATTAAATTGATCATAAACTTTCTGTTGTTTCAGACTTATAATGCAGGCCGAAATCTGCAAAGGATGGCGTTTTCAAGTAATACAAGCAACCCTGTAGACACCACCTACTTAGAAATCCCGCTATATGATGTTGAAAAGCCACAACCATTGGAGAAGCGTAAAGCGAGGTGAGTCTTTTTAATCCTGTATAGCTTGTGCAGATACAATGATCTTTATCACCACCTAGACAACTGAAAGCCTTTTTTATGTGAATGTAGCTACTATAGTTAGTTTAGTGCCTCCCTGCCTAGATTATAAAATTGGTTGATCTTGTGAAAGGCCTGTTATTGTTCAACTGCTTCTGCTACTTTTGACTTGTCTGTAGAAGTTAAATGGAATAAAAAACGTTATTATTCTGCTACTATTTTTATTCTAAGGTTAACAGAATATCAATAAAAGAAAAAAAAAATGTAAAAATGGAATAATAGCAGTGAGCAAATTATGGAAATGCAAACACTGAAATCCTGTGCTCTAGGACTTGTAAAATAATGCAGAAATCATGCAATTTCGAGTCGATCTGTATTGAAATATGCGGGTATAAAACATAATACACTAGCACTGTCATTTTTGCAAAAAACTCATTGTGACATAACTACAGTTATACTTTTTGGGTTAGAGCCGTTAGAGTCATTTCTGAGCGGTTTGGAAGAATTAAATAATGTTATACTTATTTTTTACACTATAAAGTGATAAATATTTATTAGGGGTGTGTGAATAATTGGAACTGATGAATTATTCGTTCCGAATCGAATATTGATATTCGAATAAGGAAATTCGAATCGAATAATTCAAAATTCAACGAATATTCGAAAATTTTCGAATATTTGTCGTATACTTTAAAAAAAAAAACGGTCTTTACTTTACTTTAATAAGGAAATTCGAATCGAATAGTTAAAAATTCAACGAATATTCGAAAAATTTCGAATATTCGTCGTATACTTTAAAAAAAAAAACGGTCTTTACTTTAAGTCATTTTAATGTAGGTACTTGCGTTTTTCTTTTATAATGAAAAGTAATGCCAAGTGCAAGTAGTCTGAAATATATATCATGTTACCTAACGCATTTGCTCTTTTATTTAATTACAATTAATCGAATATTAATGAGCATAATAGTTTTCATTTATTTATTTCTCATAAAGAGTCTGGAATGGTAAAGTTGCGCAAAATATAAACAAGGCGGACTGCTGTCGCGTTATACTTCTGGATCTGCACTCTGATACGTAATTTTATTATGAAGCAAAAAACGTTATAATCCCCTCTTTTTTTGGAAATCGGTCAAATATGTTGCGACTACATAGATGCAATCCGTGATTCCTTCCGTGTGCGAAAGTATGAACGAAAAAAAAAGTGATGTGCAGGTTTTTAATGGCACTATTTTTAAATGTGTTTGAAAAATACTTAATGTAGAGGACATCTCTCTTATCTTTATATTATTATTACTAGCTTTATTTGTTTCGTATTAACCCAAAGTTTTGTTCTTGAATCATGTCGCAAGACGTATGTTAGAAATACGACGCAATTCATTAGACCTGTATTCAGAATGAAAAAAATACAGCTGGGGTATTTGTGCATCTCTTTCGTACTCTCGAGTACGTCAACTAAACAACACGTCTATTATCTACATATTTGCATACAAATAATTGTTGTGTTTGCGCACCGTGTATCTGATGAATAGCAGATTAATTACAATACAAATATTTTTGTACTAAAAATTGTATTTCTTGATTGTGGTTGTGTTCTTGATTCTTATAGCGTTACTTACTTATTATACTTATTGAAAATGTCATCTATATAGGCATCACTATTCAATACCAAATAGAAGAAACCATTGATCGAATAAATACTGTTTCAAATATTCTTAAAAGTAAACAATCACGTTTATAAACGCAACGGATTGGATTGGACAGAGCAAACAGGAATACTATGCTCAAAATGATATTGTATGCTATAGATAGTGACTTGCCGTACTTGGTGATATGTGACGCACTTATTTTTATACTTATTTTAAATACTGCCTAACGCGTTTGCGCGCGGCTAGATTTATTAACAACAAAACAAGGAGCTACAGCGCGTTGAACTAATAGAAAATGAGAAACAACCTAGATCTGTAAAATTTTAACTTCGGTTTGAATGCTAGTAATTTTTTTTTCATAATTATAACCATTTCATTCGCAATAATTAAGCAAAATAATTAATTTAACTTTATGAGTAGTTTGGCTTAGCTAGATATTGACTCCTCGATCAAACATAAATCAAAGTAGGAACTTACGGACTCTATAAAACTAAAGCACAAATAGAATACAAATTCTAAGTCAATGAATAACAAATTAGTCAACGTCGTCTCAAAAGAAAATAATGTTATCAGTTGTTTGCCAGATAATCTAACACTTCGTATTTTAAAGAAATTGAAATGCAAACATGATAATTACATTTGAAAAATATGAGGAAAATCATATATGTGCTTGAGGCACTACAAATAAAATATATTTTTTTTAAAAACGCACTTCCACATTTACTTAATGGGTATCTTTTTAAATACTTGTAATTAAATAAATATATAACTACTTAAATGTAACTTGTAGCGGAAATGATCTTAAACGGTCCGATCGTTTTTTTACCTAGTTACATTGCAAAACAACCACGACTAAACAATCCACATAAAAATCTATAACAGATGTGTATATTGTTATGGCTCACTTCCTGTAAAACAACGTAGTATTATAATTATGATGCAATTAATATATTAATTATTATAGTTAACATATAGGTAACATACGCATTGTTACGTGTCATAAGTGAATAATCTCATAATGGAATGTAATTTGGAGTCAAAAGGACCTGTTTTATAAAGAGTTTGAATAACCAAGTTGAAGATTTTACGCAGTTATAAACACTGTTCCTTGGCTTAGATGCGCACATATTATGAGTTATTAAAATGCCCATTATTCTGACTATTGTCACCAGCCTTTTCAATTGAAACACAATTCAATGTGTTTTTCTTGTCTTGTTGTCTTACATTATTTTTTCAGCCTGTGAGCTGAAGTAGGTTGAGAAAATAACCTACCTCTTAGTAGTCATTTAATGGATCTATAAAAATATTTTTGATTTAAGTAATTTAAAATACTTTAAAACGGACGTTAATTTTAAAGTTTATTTATTTATTCATATGCTTCCAGATTACATTACCAATCTCGAAAAAGGGGAATGTTAGAGAACGATCTCTTGCTCAGCACTTTCGCAAAGAAATATTTGAATGGATTCAATGAAGAACAAACAATGATGTACGATCGCCTTATAAACTCGCCGAGCAATGATTGGGACATATTCTATTGGATAGTGGAAAAGAAACCAACTCCAAAAGAATTCGACAACGAAATTATGCATCTTCTGAAGAAACACGCCAAGAACGAAGACAAAATAGCTCTTCGACAACCTGAATTACACTGAAGTACACGCAATAGATTCTATTTTGTATAGTTACATGTAAATTATTAAAGTTAGTTGCTTGTTAAATAATATTATAATTTTATTGAATGAATTAATTAATAATTAAATTTATTTTCCCTCTTAAATTATGTTTTTTATTATTCTAATTTATATGAATAGACTTATCAACTCAGCTAACGTACGTAATAAGTTGTGTAAAAATATTTATTTTAAGTTTTGTTGCCTGCTATTCAAACAAATTTATGAAAAAACAGTTGGTAGCTATGTTAGTATGAAATAAACCTATAATAATACTTTATTAATACTAACAATATCGTTCTAATCTGTGCAATAAAAGTAAATTACCACTTTTTATGTTCTAATGTAGTTTAATGAATATTTTGAAAAGGTAGCATCTTTTAACTACTTATTTAAGAAATGGATGCATTCGCACTGTGGCTAAGAGAAATTTATTTGATTCAAATTAATTGAAATAATAAGAAATAAGCTAAAGAGAAAATATTGCTTTTTTTCTAGAAGTCGAGGAATAAGTATGAAAGAATACAAACACAAAAATTACCTTGACTTATAATTTTGAGTAAGCATATTCAAGGAAAAACTTATTTTTTTAAACTTTAAATTGGTATGTTAATAACTTTCGTGCGTAACTGAGTGTTTATTCGCTAAAGAAATTAACATATTGATTTAAATGTGTATGGAAGTCGGTTTGTGGTGACCCAACAGAGACGTTGCGCTCGACCCCGCGACGGAACGCACCGCGCTGCGCACTACACGCTCGGAACGTACGTACCGACAACGTTACTACAAGTGCGCTTCAAATAAACTATTCCAAAGAATATTATAAACGCTCAATATTTTATTACGATTATGTTTTCACTGTGTTATCAATAGAATTTTATAATTTATGTTGATTATGAATGGGTACATCAAGAGGTCAGGCACACAATCTTATCTTTCTTCGCTGTTTAAATGTTTGTGCTTTAGATCCAGCGAAGTCAGTTAACTTCGAGCGGGTTATGACTATAGTTTATTAATCAGTGTTGTAAATATTTAATGATAAAAACTTTGAAACAGTGTTCGGTGTAAATTAATTAGTGTTTTGAGTGTTTTCTTCAGGTAAACTAGTGAAGTGAAAAATGCCTATTCGACGCAGCCAGGTAAAATCTTTTTAATCGTAACTATTTTATAATAACGATATTTAGATAAAAACTACATAGTCAAAAAAATGTATTTGTAAAACATATTAATTGAATAAAAAAATTAAAGATTAACTCCATCTCAGTTTTAAAGAATAAATAAATAAATTATGATTTATTATAGTAAAATATAACTAAATAAATTATTCAGTTTCACATTATAAAAAAATAAAAAATCATTAACACTATAAAAACTGTAAACTTCATTAATATGCAGATAAAACGATTAAAAACTACTCAGTGTTCGTATCTACATCAATAAAAAATTAAAACGTAAACATAATTAGAGAATTCTTTACTCAGACTTGTTTGTGTATTTTTATGTAATTTCTACAAGCCAACTACGCAAAAAATGTAGGTACTAAACCAACACTAATTACTAAAACACGATTAATAATTAATTTATGTACTCATAAAAAAACATATGGTTCATTAAAAGACATGTTTTTAAAGTAATAGGTTTCATTTGACAGCATTACTGAAATAGAATATTGTGTTAAAGGTTTTAGTGAAATGGATATTCGAGAACCAGCACAAGTTGCAGACGATCCGCTGGTGTAGTTCGTCGCTGCGGTACAAGGAGCTCGAGGAGTCTGTGCAGGCGGACCACGTGGCGCCCTCGCCCGCGCACAAGCCACACCCACTAATTACACCTGAACTCTCCTTCAAGGTAAACAACAACACTTCGTTGAAAACAACTAAATGTGTCAACTTCGCTATCACCGTCTTATCAGCACTGACGACAAATCGAAAGCAAATGCTATCGTAATAAACACTTTTGATTGTTCTTTGATTTTGCGTTATCGTAATTCGCGTTAATACCCACTTGCATAAAAATTAAAAGATAAATTCCATAAATGACATGCCTACTATGAAACATCCATATTAATATTATAGAACTTTAAAACTGGGAATTTTAAATAGTTCTGTTGTCATTATTATGTGCCTAATACAAGTTTCAAAAAACAAGCTAAACTGCTTGTACATTACCATTAACAACAACATTACCCACGGCTCTAGTTTATTTTGCTTGTAATTGTGTGAAAATCAGAGCTTTCAGATGTATTAAATACAAGATCAATAGTGAAACGTAGATGGTAGGATTAGTGTAAAGTTAGTAGTAGAAAATATAAAAATATCCCCATCGTCAAGAAACCTACTAACAGTCTGCATCAACACGTCGTAGCAGCCCTGAATGTTTTTCAAGAAAAATCGAGAAGCACATAATTACAATTTCATTTCATAAAACTGATTGCGTAATACGTACACGTTGATATTACAAATAACATTGCGAATATTTCAGTTCAAATAGAGCTAACATTGTTTATTCAACTGTTCTGTGAAGGTTACTTCGTATGTTAAATTCGCAAAAACCAGTTGACAATACATATCGATGATAATGAAAATTAAAACAAAAGGGTATTTAATTAAGTTGTACTCCACGTAGACATGAAATTTAACCTTATTCAAGTGAAGTTCAAACAATTTAAATCACTATTAACCATTTTTGTTTTATCTTCGGGTTTTCCGCATGAAACCTTCTAAATTGTAAAACATTTTGACTATACTAGGTACGCGTCGCCGCGTATAACCATCACGCCACGTGTAGTTTGATGTTTATGTATTGACACAGGAATATGATGCATAATGAAACATTTTAATATCGACCTTTAAGTCATAAAGCAGATATTATTACTAATGTTGAAATGGTTCGGTAGCTAGTTTCGTTACAAGACTTTTTAAAAAAAAAAACTAATCTTTCATTATTTTCTCTCATTACTTAGTACGATTTACTACATCCATATAGTACACACACATATCGTTTCCCATGATATTCAGTAATAAACGTATGTTGGTAGGTAATATTTAAATGTAATTAGTCGAATGCATGTTATGTCTACTGACAAACAGTAGATCTTATATATTTTTCTTTAGAAAAGAAGTAAGATTTTGTTGAACAAATACCTAGATGTATGTATGTACGTTTATCCTTTAAGTACCCGCTTTCGCATTATTGAGAACAGTTTTACAGTAAAATGGAACGTAAGCGAAGTTCGAATTGATCATGTTTATCTACATTTTTCGCGGTGAACGTTTATTTACTCTTAAACAAATAGCTATTAGTGTAGATTCATAATGTCTTCGAATAAATAAAACACGCCTCCAAACACGTGACATATTTTATTGTGCAAGATAAGTGGCATGAAATATGGATGATACAGAAATTATATATTTTTATTAATTAGCAAAAAACGTTATATACATTATAGACGTGAACAATAACTTTATTTTGGACTCGTTTTTATAGAACCTAAACGAGGAGAATAATGTTTTAGGAAAACATCACTATTTCATTTAATTAAAGAACGCAGCATATCGTATTCAGCATCTACGTAGATATGGCAAAACTGCCTCTTGAAATAAATATCTTAAGACTTCGTGACATTTACCTCTTATTATCATTAGTTAACACTTTACAGGATTGTTTTCCTTCTGCGTTGATTAAATGGTTCACGTCGAGTAATTAAAAAGTCGTCGACGCCACTTCTTTTAAGTTTTTCCAATAGCGTCATTGGACAGTAAAATGAAATGATTCGTAGGCAAGAATCGAATCGTAATAACAGCTGAGGTTACTTTGTTGAACATTATATTATGATACTTTGTTATCGCAATGATTCGAGAACTTTATGATGAATTAAGTTAGACGATAGGTTTCGAAGTGACATTGAATTTATAACGTATGTTGTTCGGTTACATTTAAGTTCAAGTTTAATGCGATGCGAGCACTTATAACTAACCAGTAACTTTATAGATACTGACTTCTATACGTTATCAGTCTTTAAATTAGGATATGAATGTTTTAGTCAGGGGTTCACAACTTTGGTAGAAAATCGAAAAGCAATAGGTCTTCTCAAACTTATGTACCACAACTTCCTATTAGTATCTTTCAATTTTTGTTTATTTTTTACAGCATGAAGACTTGCAAGTACGACTTGCTGCACCATATCAGCTTACTCCAAAACCTGAAGCAAAGGAATTAGGTTTCGGAAAATATTTCACTGATCATATGCTTAAAATATACTATTATAAGGAGCTCGGAGGCTGGCAGAAACCAGAAATTATGCCTTTCGAGAATTTAAGCATACATCCTGCGGCTAAAGCCCTTCATTATGCTATACAAGTGAGTAATACATAACTTATCTTGTTCAAATCAGTGCTTGTCTGTTAACTTTCTAAAGACATAAGCGGCGGCGTTGTAATAAAATATTATGTAGATATCTTGTAGCAACTGAAACGAATATTAGCTAATAGTGTTTTTTTTAAATGTAGCAAACCTAGAAAAATCTTGAAAAAGTTCCCAGAAATAGTACAATATAGACATTTATCAGGAGGGTACATCTCAAGTTATCCGAAATTCTTAAATTGCTTCAGATGTAAAAAAATTCTCCACTGTTCTGGAATAATTAAAATGATTCTTTGAACATGTTATTGCTGACGGACGTTCTCAACGCAATATTATGTAAATAAATGTAGATGTAAAGTAATGATTGTTCAAGTGACGTTATAATGTTTGTTATTGAAAACATTTAATTTAATAATCTCCTTATCTAGTATATTGTTCGGCTTCAGCTCATTATGCTGAATTGCACACAGCAACAACACACCCATAATTTGTTGGATAAAATCTTTTTGCCACGTGCCAATCCATATGCACTTACTCGGTTTGCCGTTGTATCAGATTCGTGTTTTCTTTCAAAAATAAATCGTAAATCTTAATCTAGGTTTAATTTTCAGTTGTTTGAAGGACTAAAAGCCTACAGGGGAGTAGACGATAAAATAAGATTGTTCAGGCCTGACCTGAATATGGAGAGGATGAACCTCGCAGCTCAAAGATCAGGACTGCCGATGTTCGATGGAGAAGAACTTGTAAAATGTATTACAAGACTCGTACAAATCGATCAGGAGTGGGTTCCTCACTCGGAAACATCGACCCTCTACATCCGACCTACGCTAATAGGGATCGAGGTATGTAAGATAACATTATTAAATGTAATACTTATTCTTTAATCTGTTATAAGCAGTATTTATTACTTATTTACGTATGCTGTTTGCGTCGTGACCTCAGCTGTTGATAAAATGGTGTTTAAAAACAATTGCAATATCGAGATATATCGTCACTTTGTTCATGATCTCTTCAATTGTTCAACTGTTTGACGTAGTAAGCCACTGGCTACTGGAGCTGGTATCGTTTTATGGCGTAATTGTTTCAGTAAAACGTGTTCTCTCTGATAACGAATTTAAAATACACTTTGAAACTCAAGTCTATCGGTACAATTAAAAGCTATTGTACGCTTATCAACAAGTATTGAAAACGCCTTCCGATATAACGATTTACATACATAGCCTTCTCGTAGGTAGGTATGTGACAATACAGCCATGTAATATTTTTAAAAGCAAATATAAATACAGATATGACAATTTCATAATTGTTTGTGAAATACTTACACGTGGAAAATAGTAGTAAAATAAAGTGGTACATGACTTTGATAAAATTACAATGCGTCATTTGAAAGTGAATCATGTTGCATCATCCATGGAGGTGTGTCGATGATGCAAAAAAAGTAATAAGTTGTTTTTAAAGAAAGGTGATTATCAGAGCATATATTTGGATAATTTAATTTAACAGTTTTATGTTATTCAAACTTGTTATTTAAAAAACAAAAATAATCAAATAAATTAAACATTAACCTTCGGAAACTAACACCAAGGTAACAAAGTATGCGTTATCGGTGTTCATATTTTTTTGCGTTATTAATGCGTATACGATACATTTTTTATCGTGTGTGCGATAAGAAATAATTCTTACTGTTTTCACCGTGTTCGATTTTAAAGGAAACAATAACCTTGAAAATGTTGAAATATAAACACGCCACTGACCGTTCAATAGTATATTATTATGGACATCGATATAATTCAAATCATATCAAGTATACAGAGATAAGACCCATCTAGGTATTATCTAAAATAGGTAGTTGCTATGTTTTAATCGTAGAAACTTATTGGTCATTCGCATTTAATTGTTGTTGATATCGAAGAGTTGTTTCGCGTTCTTTAATTATCATTATAAATTCTTGAAACTGAAATGTTTTATACGTAGGTAGTTCAGTTTCCAACTAAACCGCACGATAACGAAGTCTGATAAAACAGTCCTACCACATTCAAGTTCAAGGTTTTCCTTGTGGTAGGATGTCAATACTCACATAAAGATATGCGATTAGAGTAAACAACCAGAAAATCATTACTTGCATACAAAAAAGGGACGAGACTGAAAAAAAGGGTGTGTTGTTAATTCATTCATATTTGGATTTTTTACAATTTCGGACAAGTAAATGTTTTTTGTACTTAATTTTGATACTTGGCCATTCGACATTAAAAACAAATAGGTACCATCTCACTTTGAAAATAAGCTGTTCCTATCGGTTTCCCCCATGGGGATTTCCACCATAACGTCTTTCTTCAAACGAACAAGTAGGGAACAGTAGTCAGTTCAGAGGTACAGACAGACTATAGTGTGAATGGTAATGAGAATAAAACTTGAGTATTGACTTTTAGTGATCAATATCCGGTATTGGTTGATGACACGTAGCGTCTATATCTAAAACGCTAATTTAAATTACATGTTCTCATTCACGACAATATTGACATTTTCCAAAATTTCATACAGCCTACATTCGGTATAATGGCGCCAGACTCAGCGTTACTATTCGTGATCCTGAGCCCAGTCAGCGCCTACTACAAGGCGAGTACTGACGGCGCAGTTTCTATTTACGCGGATCCCAATGTGGTTCGCGCGTTCCCAGGCGGAGTTGGCAACAGGAAGGTTGGATCCAACTATGGACCTACTATAGGTGAGATTTGACGTGTTTTACCCATTAGGCTATTTTATCTCACTTCATAAATCAAGTTATTTTTTTATCTGTAACGATATCAAAATCTACGAAACTAATTAAATTATCATTAATCAAATAACTTTAATAGCGTACCGGCGTGTAAATAAAGGCGTGACTTTATTGTAGGAAATTTAATTGCTTTATGATTAGAGTTGAGTTGTCTTATTTGTTGATTTATGGGGTTTCATTACGGAACTATCCTCTTATCTTCACACGAATATCACAGATAACATTATTTGCTAAAGTTTCGCAACCTTTCTAATATTTGTTTAAGTGTGTATTTAAAGGTTAAATATTAGTCTATGGTTTTTATGAAAAGATAACTTTCCATTTTGTCAAAACAATCTTTTTTTTGAAACTATTTTGAACGTATACCTGCTACAATCGCGTTTTCGTTAAAATTACCCATAAAAACACACGACCTATGGGTAAAAATTTTATTGATTTTTGTGAACAGTTCCGAATTTTTTTAATTAATATTGTATTAACTTATAAAAACTGTCGTGTTTCACATTATGTTTAATTACAACTCACATATAAATCACGTACATCATTATCTATAAAACATAATAAAAACAAGAATCACGCGATTGTTTATCTTTTAATAGTCATTTTAATCGTACGATGATACTTTCAGAGGCGACAGCGCGAGCCGCCAAAATGGGACACCATCAAGTATTATGGCTCTTCGGGCCAAACCATGAGTTAACGGAAGTCGGGGCTATGAACATATTCATGGTATATATTAACGAACAAGGAGGTAAGGAGAAAGTTAGAACTTAAGTTTTGACCGTCTGTTACCCGGCTGGAGCTAGGTTCTTTCAAAATTAATTTCTTTTCACATTCGGGCTCTGGGCTTGATTAGACACTGTACGGTTATTAAAAACTTACATAAATATTAATGTTTGTACACTAAACGACATTAAAAACAGACTAAATAACTACGTCCAGTTTATAAACAAGTTGATTTTGTTAGTCTTCTTACTTTTGTGAAGCTGAAAGCAGTCTTTACTTATATCATCATAATCAGTCCGTATACGTTCACATCGATAAAATTAAAATTTAATATTGGGTTTATTTATTTCAAAAGTGATAAGAATACGGCCGTAGGCGGTTATTTATTAATCAGTCGCTCACGGACCCTTGTAATGTAACGGGCACCATGATGCCGCTAACTAGGTACCTACGGTATTTATAGATACGTTATTTATAACAGATATTCCAGAAATACTTTGTAATGAGTTGGTTTTTTCGTAAAATAAAGAAAAAAAACCGATATCCAATAATAAATAATGTGTATGAAACGGTTATCCGTCCGTGACGTTATCTGTTCGTACGTCGGCGCTCTGACCCTTTGACCGGTAAATTCTTGAATTATAAACTGAAGCAACAATTAGGGTCAGTAACATCACCGAAGCTGTTCCAGCGATTTATCTTTGTTTTTATAATTATATTATGCAACTAATAAGTTAATTTTGATATCATTATGGTCGCAAAACGTTGAGAGAAAACATGTAAAAAGGTTGAAGCTTAAAAATATTATATGTACTCAACCCATAAGCGTTATAGACTACGCTTTCTATCCTAAATAAGGAAATTCGAAATCAACATGTAGCGTTGTTTTCTGGCTCCCATAACAGATGGCGGCACCGAAACATCCGGAAAAACAACATCAATAAAGCCTCCCATTAAGGGGTTTATATACAGTTAGACGGCCGAAAAAAAGTGAATTTTCCAGATTTTTTTCTGAGAAAACTTTTTAACTTATTGATCCAAAAATTTTTACACATATTATGGTATCTTTTAACTTTATTTTAAGACTTAGTACTAGTAAAAATATTTATTTGAAAAAGAGCTACAGCTGATCTCCAGGAGCTCCTCTCAAAAAAGACGTTTTGCGGTGACCACTATATCTCGGAACTGGATCATCTGAAATTAAAAAACCAAACAGATTTCGTTAAAATAATGTTAAATCTAGTAATTAATCGAAGGAATAAGCAAAATATTTTTTTTTGACAAAATGGCGGTTTCACAAAAAAAAAAATCGATTTTTCACTGAAATTTCGGTCTTAAATTGTTTATAAAAAAAAATATATTTATCGGAGAGAAAAAATCTTCGATTAATTACTAAACAATATATTTAAGAAGGTCGTGTTAAAATTTGAGACTAATCGGTCCAGCCGTTTTCGAGTAATGTTGGTCACCGACTTTGAAAACACCATTTTGAGAAAAACGCGTTTAAAGTTTGGAATGCACTTTACATGGGATAAAAAATATTTTTTAACTTACATGGAGTTGTCTATTCCCGGACCATGTAATACACCCTCCGCCGATTCGGCAGCTTCTAATAACTCAAGCTGATGTTGTCTGCGAGCCATTCTACCATCTCGGGTGCTCTCACGCGCTCTGAGATTGGAAATGCTCACGCGCTTCTCATCCTCTTTTTCGGCATATGAATGCGCATTGGGCCCAAGTGTGTAACCCAAGCATTTTCAAATTTGCTTGTAACTTTGAAAATATTCACCGGAACGATATGAAATTTTCTGTGTGTATTCTTAAATATATGTACATTAAGAAAATGAAACAAAAAAAATCGATTTTTTAAATTTTCTAACTGTATATAACCCCTTAAGATAGTAGTAGTATTTTATCATATATCTGGCGTCTTCTTCGAACGGTGAGCAGCGCCGATAGGATTGTTTTCCCCGATAGGACAGTAATGGGATTGTTTGTCCATAAATAGGAGATAGATCTTAAGACCTCTGCAATTCCACGAAGACGATAATGATGTTTATTATGTACCTAATATTTGTTATAGACAAGCAGCTGAGTACACCGCCACTGAACGGCTTGATACTGCCCGGAGTCACGCGCCGCTCTATCATCGAGCTGGCGAGCCAGTGGGAGGACATTGTCGTTAAAGAGGAAGTCATTACAATGGACCGCGTTCTGGAGCTCAACAAACAAGGACGAGTGAGTTTAACTTTATTTACGAACTTTATTGCAATTGAGAAGTGAAGAGGTTTCAATACACAAAAAACAAATCTGCATTTAAAAAACAACTTCAGCTTACCTTCGCACTTTCGGTACGAAGGTCAAGTCGATAAAAAACATATTTTTAAGACATCTTTTTTAAGTAGTTCTGAAAATAACAAATACTTAATAAATGCTTATAATAAACTCAGCATAAATATTAATTTATGTAAGTTTATTAATTCTAAATTTTTTGCACCTTGAGCTTACATTTTAATGAATAATCAAGGTGTGGAAAGATTTTCTTAAGGAACATCTAGAAAAGCTTGTCTACTCTGCCGTTGGCCAGTTGTGTGCGAGTGAGTGTGCTACAGTGGGTGTCGTCGTTACAGTTGTTGGAGATGTTCGGCGCGGGCACGGCCGTCATCATCAGCCCCATCAGCCGGGTCGGGTTCCTGGACACCAACATCGACATCCCCACCATGAAGCAGGCCAGCCCCGTGTTCCAGCGCGTCAAGGACACGCTGCTCGCCATCCAGTACGGACACGTGGAGCATCCCTACGCCAAGGTCATCGCGTAGCGCAGCGCACTCTAGCGCAGCCGAGCCGCTAGTGCTGGGATGCTTATCGATAACTAGTGAAGTGACACTTACGTGCCGTCGAATCTTTGTGATGTGACTGCGGCTGCGAGCTATATTTCTTTAGCTTATTTATTCATTATCATTGATGTTCGATACCGATGTACATATTTTAGTACTTTTCGTGCCCATCAACTGTGTGTTATTATTTTAAGTCGGTCATAGGGTTTATTCGCAGAATTTAATTTATTTTGTTTGCCCATCTGAATTTTATTTAGTTCTAATTGTATTAATTGAAATTTTCTGCTGTGAATGTGTGAGAATCAAGAGCAGTTTTGTTATCCTGTGAATATTGTATTTACGTTCGTATCTTTGTCTAAACAAAACTGACTAAACAATGTGATATTATTGTGTAATTAAATGTTTAGTATGAACTTAAACTTGACCCTCCGCACCACAATTTATATTCACATATTATACGAATGCTAATTCTAAAGGGTGACTTGTTATTTGAGCAAGTCTAATTATATAGAATTCGTTCAACAATTCATACATTGTGAATCAAAAGTATAATATATTATGAGAGCGAGTCTAAGTTCGAACTAAATATTAGTATGTTTGTTTCTAGTCTAAGTTGAGAATCTTTTATGTTACGTCAATATATTTATAAATACAGTGTTTTACACATTCTTGTAGTTTGATGTCATTGAGTGGTGTGTACTGCGCACGTGTTGCTGTTCCGCGTTTGACCTGATTAGATAATTATCATTTGAAACGAAATTTATTGAGTACATTTAATTACAGTGATTTAAAATGTTTTGTCAAGATATGTAATTGGGGTACCTCAAATCGATAGAATTGGACACGAAACCTACTTCTACAGAAATAAATAAATTAAAATAAAAAAGCCATTAGTATGTGAGTTGTGACATACACTTATAAACATATTTATTGTTACAAACACAGTGTAAAATATTAATTAACAGAAGAAAAATAACACCACGATAATAATGCTATCGAGTAACGTGTTATTAATAATATATGATTAAGTATGACGCAAAAGTAACCCAAATCACAATAGTTACTTTTATAATTGTATTATTAAACTAACATCAAATTATTCGTAGATAACACGATTTATGACTAGTCCAGGGGTAGTGGCAAATCATCATCTAGTTCTTCAATATTTTTCTTTCTACCCGCACTCCGTCGCGAACGGTTCGTGGGTTGCAAACCATCTTGATAACTAAAACTTTCTGAATACCTAAAAAAAGAGCGCCTCTTTTAACACAATACAAAATTAACTGTAGAGAATGTTAAATTTAGGATTTGAATTAAGCAATGAATGAAACATGATAAATATTCAGATTGTTGACCCTGTGTCGCCTCAGACTACGGCATCGATCCGCTCGTCTGGTACGCAGTAATACCCAATTAGTTTGTGACGTTATAACTATACACAATCACGTTTTCATAACGTGCTTTATTACTTAAACAGTGACCATAATCAGATATCTATCTTTGAGTAAATAAATAAAAATAATGAGTAGAAATTAATTAGGTTAAATGAAAAATGTTTATGAAAAGCGATCACAACTTACCGTAAGGTGGGCAATAAGCTCTTAGGTCTTCAAAAATAAGTCAAGCACTGTATTTACATGCAAGTTAAATAGGTTGATAGACAATATTATACTGCATGTTTTGGATAAATCACAGTAATTGAACCTACAGTTCAAACTAAAATACAAAGTCAGGACACAATATCTTCTTTGATCTCAATCTATCTCCCAATACAACACTAGTGTGAAGATTTAAGACAGTATAACGTACGTTTGTGCCGCACTTCCCTTCCGTCCGTCGCTGGAGTGTATGGAGGCGGTGGGAGGAGGCTGAGTCGCGGCGCTGTTTAGTCGAGATGTTCCTGTTTACAAAATCACTTTATATTTACTGTAAAGCAAAGTCGGTGAAATGCACTTATGGTTTATTTGTGTTAATGCACTTATGATCAAACCTTTTTTTTTTTTCAGTTGGAGGAATCACCGGATTTCCACCCGCCCCGCGGGTGGTATACGTGGGAGTTGAACCGCACTAAAATCTCCAATCGCTCATACGCAGTGTCCAAACTCCGGCTGAGGCCAAACCCAGCACGGGGTTATGAGGGACGGCGCAACGCGTTACGCCCTCTGCACTATTTTCTGTCGCGCCGCCTCTCTGATCTAACCTTAGCCTACCACTATTCAATACCATTAAATACGAGTAGAGTAGTATTTAGCTTCAATTTTGAAGTGATTCGCCGATATATCCTGTATCTATTTAAATCCAACATCCATAAAACACGCATTTACAAATGTGCCTAAGACGTCAAAAACAAATTCAATGTATTTTTAAATAGGTATTCCGCAATAAAAAAGGAAAAGTAACTACGATGTATAAGATTAAACATTAATCAATTCCGATAACATAATAATTACAATGTTGTCATGTTTAGATTAGATGCCCTCAATCTTAGATCATGAACAGTACAGTCGGCTGTTTTTACCAAAATAAAATACTTAAGATTAGGACTTTCATTGTTAAGTTTACTTAGATGATTATGCATAATTAAATATGACACATTAAGCAACAAATAACAATGTATTCTTTAAATATTTGAGTACTTACACTTAATTTTATTAAACTAAAAAATGTTGAAGTGTCTCAAAACCATATTTATGTTACATTTACACTATGGAAAAAGATTAGAAATTACACTAATTAGAATAGAATAGAATAAATATTTATTACTGTAAATTGCTTATATTCTCTTTTACAAACCTTTGATATCGATCGGCGACTGGCTTGCCCTGGATGATCCACTTCCCGCAGATATGACAGATGCTGAAATATTATTTAATATGAAGTACAAGATTACGAGTAACTACGTAGGATCATAAAGGCAAAGTGATTCCTATTTTAGATGCTTGCAAGTGTAAAATCGATTAATATAATATTATTTTAGAAAAGCTTATACATTATAATGTATGTAAATAAATTGTATCCGTAGCAGTGTTCACTTTAAACAATTTTAGTATTTTGTACAATTTGCTCACTTGTTCTTGTTTAGTTTATGCTAGAGCTATCCGTGAAAACCTGTAATTAGCTTTAAGTTTCCTATTCTAAGTTATGTACCCAGATCATTAGCTGTTGTTTTTCCTTCAATTAAATAAATAAATAAAAATAACTTCACTATCATCTTTTACCAATTATTAGTTTTTGAATTTTTTGCTTTGCGACATGCCACACAAAAGTTCTAGAACAGCATAGGATTTAGGCCTTTCAAGCTACAGTTAACGGTTCATAGTTTCATAGCATATCATTACCTCTCTCCTGTTGTTTGATGCGAGCCTGCGCCCTCTGCAGCTCGCGGGTCCACATGCTGGTCTCGGACAGCCCTTGGTCACCACACAGTTTCACTAGTAACTTCAGACCTGGAAACATTTTAGATATTAAACTTCAAATTGTCTGCGATCAGCTGATTTCTGACAAGTGTGAACAAGTTCTTGGGTAGGTATATAGTCAAATTTTAACCGATTGAATTTCAAATAAAATTCGGTTCATAAGTTTCGTTTTTTTCAAAATCAGCATGTATTGCTTTGTTTAGATATAAAAAATCAGACATCCAAGTGTAAAAACCAGTGTGTACTCACACTGCACATTGTCTGGGAACCGCGCATTCATTTTCTTATAGAGGGAGAGCGCTTCCTGGTAGCGACCTGTAGCGCGGAGACAGCCGCCCATCAGCAGACCCCACTGAGGCTATTTACATTAAAAACAACTTTGTATTACTTATGTGCAAACATGTCACCTGGTGGTCAATAGTTAACGCCGCTGGATTTTTTTTTGTCTTTCAATCTCAATCAAGTAATTGTTTCTCAGTGTCAACACTAGCAACATCTTTTAATTTTAATATTTGTATAGGGATAGAAGTTATGAAAACATTACATTATGTCTGGATTAGGATTTAAATTTTTAAACCTGTCGATTGGAACACCATTACGAAACTATTATTAAGGTAAATTTGATGTTGATACTAGATAAAAAATAATGTTGTTACATTAGTTGGTTGCAGTCGTGCGGCTCTCCTGTAGTACTGTAGAGCGACATCTGGCGTCGACTCACTCGCCAACCATTCCAGAGCCGTTAAATCGCACGGCCATACCGCTTCTACCTAAACGCAAATAAAAATAATGTTGTATTATTCAGACCAGTAATTAATAATTATTATTAGTAATTAATCTAATAATTATGTTGGGAGAAATGTACAATTTACTTTATTGGTTTATCGATGTACCAATCTAGAATAACAAAATAAACAGCTTATTTAAGATACAACTTACATCTTGATAGTGATGTTTAGCTGTTTGTGTATCGCCCATGTCGCTGTGCAGCTGTGCCAGAGCGCACGTCACGCCTGGGTCCCAGTTACCAATGAGGCTGTACCTGTATTTATATAATTTTTTCTTAACCACTCAATTGGTAGTTTCAGTATTTCATATTGCTTAATGGCAGATATCGATCTATTTTTATTTATTTATTTCTTAATTTTCTTCAATCAACATCTTCATTAAATACAAAACTAAAAACGTTAAACTAAACATAAAATAACTCAAACATAACACCAAATAAAATATCTTTAAATACTAAAATGTGGCATAAGATTTTATAAATAAATGCAAAAAATATACTTTAATTATCATTAATACAACGTGTGTCGGTCTACCCAGTTTAGAAAGGGGGGTATTGCGTATACGTGATAGTCGCGTGGTAGTGGTAATGTGCGCGTACCAGTGTTCAGCGGCGGCGTGGTCTGCGGGCGGGGCGAGCGCGAGGCGGGCGAGTGCGGCGGCGGCGAGCGGACGCAGCGTGTGCGGAGGAGCGCCGCCGGCCCGCACGCGCGACCACCGCGCCGCCGCACCCGACGCGCACTCCGGGCCGCCCGACCGCTCCAGGCACAGAGCTACAACAACAACTCATCATATAATCAGATAACCACTCAACAAAATGTCATGAACTGTTTGTTAGCAAAATTACTAGGGAACCTAAATAGATTTCGAATTGGGCCTATTGAGTCTATTGGCTATCATAATAATATGTTCCACTTGTAACATAAAATAACAGATTGGACAAGTTCAAGATCGACAATGTATCAGTGATAGGATATATGAGTAAAATTACAATACCACAGAATATGCAGAACACTTCTTTTACGTTATACCTAAATCATGTGCAGCGATTAGATCAGCGGGGTCGAGATGTGTGGCCGCGCTGAGCGTGTCCACAGCTTCCCGCCACGCGTCGTCTGGGCTGAGCGTCGTCTGCAGCGCGGACAGCGCCAGCGTCACGCGCGCCGCACACGAGTACGGGTCGTCGCGACACGCACTCTCTGCCAGAGCGCGCGCCTCGCTCCAGTTACCCAGCTGACGATGGAAAAAATATTCACTTCTGAAGATAGTAGATCACAAGTGAACTCATGAATCAATGGGTTAGTCACTCGCAACACATCTGTCTACCTTAGGTGTGACATGTTATGTAGAAACAAAAGATAACATCAACATTAATTCAAAACAAACTGATCTTCGGTTTGTGTATATCGGAGAGTACAGTACCAACCCATTACTGCCCACTGTTGGGCTCAGGTCTCCTCAGAAGAGGGATTAGGCATAGTCCACCACGCTTGCCTAGTGCGGATTGGAGACTTCACATATCTACAAAGGATTTATAGAACCCTTTTCCGATATCCATGTTTCCTCACGATGTTTTCCTTCACCGTTTTTAGCCAGTGATGTTGTGAAAAATTGCACATAAATCTTTTTCAAATTTAGATTTAAAGGTACAAGCCGGAGTCGGAGAGTGTTTGCAAGTAAATAAAAGTGTAACTAACTGCATAAGCAACGAAGGCGGCATCTGCATTAGCCTCAGCTCTAAGCACTCTGTCGTCCGGGTGCGCCCTGGCCACGGCCTTCAGTCGCTGCAGCGTGGCGAGGGGCGCGGCGAGCGGGGCGCGGGGCGCGGCGTGCGGGCCGGCCCGCAGCGTGCGCAGGGAGGATAGCGCCGCGCCGAGCTCCAGCCGCGCGCCCGCCGCGCCGCCGCTGTACCCGCGCAGAGCCTCCACGCACCACGACATGCCGCTGCGTACAGTAACATGCACACTACTACCCACTCATTTAAACTAGTATTACGTGACGACTGACGTCAACTGACCAACGCCTGAATAAGGCCAAACGAACGGCTGAATGTATCTATCAGAGTCACAACTAGCACGTCTACAGCTAGTATAGGCCTTCTCTAAATTACTACCTACATTTTTTGTATATAGTTATCATCCATTCTGTCCTCAGTCTTTAAAGCTAAAAACTAATACCAAAATTTGTATATAAAATGTAGGTACCCACCCCGAGTCATCATCAGTAGCAGTGGCAGGGGTGAGTACCGCCGCGGCCAGCGCCAGACATCGCTCGGCGTCAGCGGCGGCGCGGCGCGACCAACGCGACAACTTGTCCCCGCGAGACACGTCACGGACCACGCACTCGTATGCATCTTTCTCCTGAATCATAAAAGAAAATTTCTTCATAATAACGAAAGACGTGGCCTAATCAATTGTTTAAAAAAAAATAGTAATAGTAAGGATTTCGTTTGATTTAAGTAATGAATAACTTACGTCATCGATTGGGATGTCGTGATGATACGTTGGAGGCTCCACGTCTAGCATCGCATGAAAAGCAGCCTTCCCCCCTTCTGGGTCGTTTAAGGCAACAGAGCACAACACTAAATGAAGACCTACAAGGGAAATTAATTATTTAATTTTGGAACCAAGAATTGAGTGGTTAACCCAATTTGCGAAGCTTAGATATCCTAAAAATGAATTTTCTTTTACTGCAACTGGTGCATCGTATACTAAATACTAATATTGTTAATAACATTATTATAAAATCTAAGGTAGGAGTTTTCAGACATACTTAAAGTAAAAGTATTTCGTACCTGTTTGGAAATCTCCTTGTTCATGCATGATGTGCTGAAAATTCGTAACAGCGTCTCGGAATTTTCCCATTCGAACCAATAGGAGACCAATGTTATGCATCACTTTCATTCTGTAATATATTTTTTAAGGTAAATAAGCAATCGACCTTTTTTATACGAGTTTAAAGGAAACTTCTTCCCACCTAAAGACTTCAGTATAAAACAATCTTAAGTATTCCGATTTGTAACGTTAACGTTTAGTTGTAAAGTCGCAGGTTAGCTACATAGGTGTATTACTCACGTACCTAAGATCTTTTTCAGCAGTCGGTGTTTGATCCAACGCCATCCTGTACAGCTTTAACGCTTTTGGATGCTCTCCCATTTTAAAATAAATATTTCCCATGTTTACCTGTGTAACAATTTACATAGGTCTACAGTAAAACAGTCCAGAAATGAGAGATAAATATTTTAAAGTATGTTTTGTAGGTACCTTAAGACGATTGGCATGCGGAAACAACTTGTTCCTTGTTAGTAACTGGTAAGTGTTGAGTGCTTCAGTATACATTTCATTCAACGCGTACTGGTCTGCTAGATTACAAAGTACCTGTAGCGCAAAATTTACTAGTTTTACATAGAGAAGTAAGGTTGAAATATTGATAATTAGGATTGATATTAAGGATCGAATCTTGCTACCAGTTCTAACAAGTAGTTTTATAGAAAAACCGTGTCGAAGGAATTTGCAGTGAATCTTATGACTAAGATTGGTAATTATAGCTACGAATAAAATATTTCAGCAAGTTTTAGCATGCTCCGTCAAAATACTTACAGCAAACGTTAAATCCAAGTTGTGGGTGTCTCCCAGGTTCGCTTGCTCTTGCATCCGGATTAATTGTCGTTCCATTGTTGATGCTTCTTGAGCTTTTGCCAATGCCTTTAATTATATTTTAGCTATTGTAAAATTAACAGATTTTTAATTTTCAGGACGACGCTGATGTAACAGATCCTCAGCATAAAAAACTCTAACAGGATTGGTATGCAGTTAAAGAAGAGTAGGGGCATTTAAATTATATAAATAACAATTGAATTTAGAATAGATACAATTACCTGAGATAGGTCTTGTTCTTTCTTGACAGAGCCATCGTCATCAGGATCTGGGCGAGCGCTCAGAAGACAAGACTCCTCCACCAGTGCCATTATACGCCCTTCCATTTGTTTAACACGATCTTCGACGCTGCAACATCAATTACATTCTATTGTGCTTGCATTAACTAAAGAACTGTAGGGCAATGCGTACCTATCCATTTAATTCGAAAGTGATGAGTATTGAAAGATGAGATGCTATTTCTGACTCATCTTTTAAAAGAGTCACTACAAAGCAACTCTAAATATGTCCTTAGGTACCTATCTTCCAAGGGTTGAGTAGGTACGGGTCGGTCTCTCGAGGCTGAAGTGTACCCAGCCGCTCGCAGTGCAGTGACGGGGCGGGCGGATGTTCCGGACCTCGAACCCACGTCACGCATACTCACTGTACCTAGTCGAACCATCTGAAAATAAACACAAATTATTTATTTAATCTGGACATCAACAATGGAGTACATGTGCTGATATTTAAGAGTATATTCGATCTATACTTACACATATTAAGTAAAATTAACGTTGTGTTCTTATAAAATGGGTTTTAAAATTTGAAAATTTTAAAGTTTTTAATTTCTATAAAATAAGTAATAACTAACAAGTCAAAATATTCTACTTGTAAAAAGGTAGGTATTTTATTTATGAAGTTATGAACTTATTTCAAGATATGATTTCCAACGTAATAATTTACTCGTTAGTGGAAAGTAGGTTAAGCAGATCATAAAAAAAATGTAAATCATCTAACCCCAGTTCCCGTACGACTAGGCAGCTTTCGTCCAATCCCGGCTGTTCTTACTGTTTCCTGGAAAGTCTCATCTTCTCTCAAGTTACGAGTGTCGAGTGCAGGCGCCACGTCGTTGAACCCTGAATAAAGTTCGTCATCTTCATCTACCACGATTGCAGTTCGTGGTTTTGCGTCTGTACCCAACCGGGATGCACTATAGTACCGAGAACTTAACATTTCGTAATATAACACACAGATGAAGTATTATTTTTCAATAATTGTAAAATTAAACTTCGGAGTGATTTCAAGGCGTGACTTTGCTGTTGATTTGTTATGACGCCGTTTCCATGGTAACAGAATGCGTACATAAGTGGTAGTAATAAGGTGTGAGCACATTCAAACTAGTCGGGCCGCAATGCATCCAATCATTATATTTTTATTGAAATGAATCCCCCCTTGCAAGTCGTTCAACGGTTGGTGCATATTCTTTTTCTAGCCCGTCCTTCAGGTGCAAATCAATTGTGGCCCCGACCACAAACAGGCCATGCCTACATTATTATTTTTTTCATTTGGAGGAAATCACCTTATGTGGAAGTTGAACCGCACTAAAACCTCCAACCGCCAGAACCCAGCACGGGGTTATAAGGGACGGCGCGACGCGCGACACGTTACGCTCTCGGCACTCTTTCCCGTCGCGCCGCCCCCCGACCTAAATTAATATAACGAGTACTAAGAATTATGTATTTTTTCCGTCTTAAGATCCATATGCAATTTTTAACTTTAAATTACAAATTCGCTAAAAATATGTAGTTAGTGATGATCTAAACGTAGTGTAAGGTAGGAGATAAATCAGTATTATACATACAATAAAAGTCTAAAAATTTTCAAATTCTATATTTAAATTTATGACATGTTCAGTAATCAATACACTCAAGTCCTTCAATGACGTCACACCAAATTAAACAAACAATATTTTTTAAATTAAAACAACTGACTGAAAAGAATTACATCACAATTCATTTTACACTCTTCTTTTACAAGAACAGTGTTGGAAGACACTGAGAATTACAAATTGCTGTTAAACTATTGTCTACAGAAAAATATATGTGTCACAAAGTAAACCTAATCGCTACACTTACATAGTAAAAATAATATGAAAGAACATAAAAAACTAACAAACCACAGACTACAATCCGAATCCAGCTACTGATCTCTATCCGTCATCATAAACATTCAAAATATTGGATATAAAAATAAATGTTTTTCAAAAACTCTCATTATTGTATCGCCTTTGTCGAAAACAATAACAACCGTTACAAGCTATTTACATTCTTATGATTTCTTTCCTTCCATGATAATCCGATCGTAAATTCTACATAAAAAATATGAAAAACAAAATTAACGATGTCAATTATTCGTGACCCTAAAAGACTAGTTAGAAATGCAGTATTCTTATTTTTGTACACTTTTTTCACTTAATCATTAAGATAACACCAGATAAAAACAATAGAGTCCTCTATAATGGAGACATGACTTAGATGTTAACATTTGTGTTATATTTGTCAATAATAGAATATTATTTACATAGAATAACAAATCATTACCAATTCACTTTTCACATATTTTCTTCACACATTCAGCACCATTCTATCAATAGTAAAGCAGATAACAATATTATATGGCTTTGTTTTGGTATCAAGTTTATTCTTTTAAAATAACTGTTTAATAAAAGTGTAATTGACATTTTGGCAGGTAGTTATCACTTGGCTTTTTATTAAAATATAATATTTTTTTTACAGTTATTCTTCTTAAAAGTGGTTTTATGATAAGATTTGTCATTATTTGAAATAACAACATTGGCTGAAAAAACATATGATTACCTATAACACGTATGCATCTTTTTAGTAAAAAACGATTTATTAAAGAAAATTAGTAAAAAAAGAATTTTAATTCATTATAATATTACATATTATTATGTCAATTTCATACAAATCAGTCATTTTCAAAGTGAGAAAAAATTGCAATAATTTTTATCCCAACACTTCTCACAGGCGCCACGTAAAAAACAATAGCCTCTTTCTTATACTAATTATATTTAATATTACAGTTTTAATTGGTAGGGGACGTGGTTATTCGGTATTATTATAAAACTTAACTTAATCTGATAGCTGTCGTTTCATCCAGTATAAACTGTTATTAGACCTGCAGTTAGTTAGGGCCACCTAATCACATTTTACAAGCACCAACGTGTGGGAAGTGTTCAAACAATACAACTCAAACACAGCACTAACATACACAACTCGATGAGATACCTAAGAATATAAATGGTACAACACGAATTATCCTCGTACTAACAATTTTGAGTGGATTTTGTAAATGTTTAAGACAAGGAAAAACACAATTTAATCTTACTACTAGAAATTATGGCCAACCACAATTAAAGCTGCGTATACACGATCAGAATCTGCTCGGATCTAATGCCAATATATAATTGTAATTCACACAGCAGCGCGATGTACAAAACATTAGGATGTCGTGGAGACTTGCTCCTCAATAACTTTAAGTATAAAAATATTTTGTTTATGTTTCCTTACAGATATTTTGAACACTTTACAATTATCAATACAAGGTACAGACATCTTTGTATTTATTACACTTCACGAGATCTTTACAAGTGTCTGTCCTGTGTACATTGCCTACGTGAAGCAATTATGCGAATTTCCGTCGCAACATCGAGAGCGACCCGAGCATGCTTTCCTCGTGTCAACGCGGTTCAAGCCACCTAACAAAACAGAACTTTTTCGACATTTGAAACAGCGTATTTCGAATTATTATTAATAATGCGTCACAAAGTATGTTAAACCAAAAAGACAGATGATGTACAGATGTTGGGATGTCTGTTTGTGGATCGTCTACTAGATCTGTGTGGAGAATCGCGGGCGAGGCAGCTCGAACACGTCGCCGTGCAGAGACCGCGCTATCGCCTTCATGCTCGCAGCTATGTCGTGAGGCTCCTCCTACATATTGTACATTCATTTAATAAAAAAATCCTTTCATTTAACTTACGATCACATAAATATTATGAGTATTACATGCAGGATGGCTCTAATAATATAAATGTTATTTTTTAATGAACTAAAGTAATTTAATCATACTGTAACTAGTTATAGCATAAGATTTTTTGTAATGAAGTTGCTGTCAAAAAAGGATTTCCGAATCACCCAATAAGGTATTTTTGGCGTAGACCAAACCAGTTCGCATCAAAATATTAGATTAATTATTTAAAGTAATAGACTATGATCTAGATCATCTATCAATTAGAGATTTAATGATTATTTCGATGACATAGGTGATGTGAATCAAGGTGGGAACCACGGAAATTAGGAAAGTGTTCCATTTTTTTTGAAATTCTATATTAAATAATATAAATACCATCGTTCATAATGAATGTAATATTTGCTAATTTTCTGTTTTAAGTTTATCAGTATTACAAGACATTACTACGAAACAATGAATCATATCAGAATTCTAAAGTAAGACCTCACAGAAAGCTCTTGCAATAAAACCACTGACAAGAAAATAGTATGCATGCAATTACGTTACTTAGAAACATAACACCGACTAGTACTTGAGTAAGGTATTGTTACGTACATCATCAGCGAAATCCTGTTCCTGAGCAGCTCTTTCATTGGGAAACTTAGGCATGTTCATGGGCAGAGAACGAGCGATCTCGGGGGCGCCGCCGCCGCGACCGCGGGCTGTGTAGCCGCCCTCCTCGGCGCTGTCCTCTGAACCACATAGCACAGTCAACAATAACATCTACTTACACTAACAACTAACCGCTCATTTCTTCCTCCTATGTATAATCGTTTATCACAAAAATATTTATAACTAGGACTCACCGTCAGTCTCGTAATCGTCTTGATCGGAAGGTATGTTTCGTGACTCTGTGTCCTCTAAATAGAAGAGAACTTCAGCGTCTAAAGAGTCATCTTCGTGAGGTGGGTGTCTGTTTGGCTGAAAAGTAATTTTAGAAACCTTTATTAAGTAAAATATTATTTTTTACTATTGTGTCCCAATATACCATAAGTAAGATTTGTTGTTAACTCATATTTATATTTCATACCTAAACAGATACAGTAACCTTAACAAATAGTACAATGAACGCAAGATGATGCAATTATGAAGTTTTTTGCAGAATGTAGAATTGTAGAACAAATATAAACATTGACAGTGGGGGGTAATAAGTATGTTAACCCGGTAAAATTAAATTATTATTGTAATTACAGAAAATGTACATTTTTTAAGGTATACAACAGTAGTATTTTTTAAAACTTTTTATTAGTGTTTGTAATGTTTCCAATAGGAAAATCTTTACAATATTTAATTCTAATCAGTACTCTAATAACCTATTTACATAATATGTTTAGAACAACACAAAATACAACAAAGTTCTGTAATTTAACAAGGATATGTTAATTGGCACAATATTGATTTTGAATTTAGAACAAGTTGTAAATTGATATAAACTCTAGCTCTATTTAGGAACTTTACAGTGCGGTTAATATTGTTGAAATAATTGTATTTATTCATGAAATGTTTTCAATCAATAAATCCTAATGTAATGGAAATTAAAATTAAAATGTTTCAATAGATAATGTAATGGTGGGTCAGAGAGCCCTGAATCCCTTTTTTATCACAAAACTGAGACATAATTAATAATGCAAATAACTTGTAAAAATACAATAAAGTCATTACCTTGAACATGTTCTGTGCTTTCTTAGCATCTTTGAATGATGAGAGTCTTCTTCTCTGTAATGGAGGTAGCTGTGGGGATGGGGGACCGTTATCAAGACTTGTGTCAACTTTCCACTCATTTTCACTGTTCCTTCTTGCCTTGTTGATTATGCTGAAAAAAAAAACAATAATGAATGTTAAAACATTGTTTAATTTTATAATGATGTTTTAAATTTTGTTGTGAACAACACAACAATTGCAAAGACCTGTAGTAAAATTGTTTTATTTATCAAGTTATAACTCTGTAGTCTTTAATAATTTCATTATTTTGCAGTTAAATATTCTGATATTATCTGGACAGTTCAAAAGTTCCTTTAAAGTAGATCATAAAGTAAAATTGTTCAGCAATACCTTGTCAATACTTGATGATCTCTCTTGGCCCTTTCTTTGTAAGCTTCAAATTCAGCATATTTCTGTTCTCGGAACTGTCTGACAGTCTCTTCAATGGCCTCTAATTGTGTCTCGAGTCTTTGATCAAGTTGTTTGCTCAGAGTTCCAGTCACTTGATTATTTAATGGCAACATTTTTTTGTTATTGAATATAAAATTATTAGTGTCAACATTTTCTTTCATTTCAATATCATTAGATACATCTGGCACCAAAATATTAAAGACTGGTGAATAATTATTTAATTTTTTAAGGGACGCTATTTGTTCACTTGTTGTCTGAAACAAAATAAAACTATTTTTATAAGAGTTCATGAATAAAACACATAAATAATGGTCACTTAGGTAAACTTCCAAAACTCATATTAAGATAATTTACTAATTAAAATAATAAATAAAAATAGTAAATATTTGTACTGCACACTTTTTATGCCAAATTATTTTAAGTTTTAAGGAAGTAAAATGTACAATGTAAGACATTTGAAAAATGACTATCAGTCAATTTTACACAAGAGTCAGTCAGAGAGTTGTGAGAGACAAAACAGAAATAGCATTCATTTGATTCAGATTTATCAATTTATTTAACTTCATGCATAAAACAGTACAATGTCAGACTTGATGCCCGAGGCATTTTCTACCAGCCAGCCAAAGGTGGAGCGAAAAGTATGGAAGATACTTTGGTCCTGTAAGAAAACTGAGTGTATCTACCTAAATGTAACTTTTAAAGGATTATGGTAACATACCTGAGTAACCCTATTAATAAGTGCAATAGAGGGTCCTCTATTGTCCTGCAAGAGTGCATAGACAGTTAACCCACAGGCCAGACATGTGTGTAATATCCACCTTCCTACTATACTTGTACCAATTAATGTCTGTTGTGCTATTTGAGTTTTCAGTGTATTGCCAGGGCAAGATAACAGTTTCTGAAACACATGAAATTAATTAATTATATTTTTGAACAAATTATTATTTTTGGAACAACAAGTTTTGGTTCTATTTTGATTTAAAAAAAGTATGTTTATTTTCCAAATAAATCAGCTGTTTTTATTATTACTTTTCTGTATTATGGTTGTGTTATTTAATATTAATGAGAACTTTTTTGTTGTCCACTTTGAAATTTATTCACAATATTTTACTGGATACAGCCAGTTGTGTTTTTTTATATTCAATATGTTTAGTTGCATTTATTGTGGTCTAAATGGAATAATAATTGTTGAAACTATTATACCGTACATTCCGAATCAAGTATGATTTACAATGTAATTCGATATGCAAACTTAATCGTAATACTATTATCATTTGTGAATTTGAATACTTAATAAATTCAAGGTCTAACATTAAATACTTGTTTCAAATAGAAAACGAACAGTTTTATTTTTAGCCCGTAAATGCCTCAGTTTGTTTTTATCTCAATAATTATCATGCAAACAGACTTTATTTATGTCAAAATAATGCCGGACACATGTAGTCACGCAGTAGTTTACATTGGAAAATCGGACTTAATACTACTGCGTATTTATCAATCCAGATGGTTAGTTCTGTTCTATGCACTTTTATAATAAATTAAACTTAAAATATAGCCCTTGCTTTATGTCAAGGCCATGATATGTTTACGAACGGTACCTCACTGAAAAAAATATCCCTTTGTTCTGAAGAAGTCAGCTCCAATTTGTCAAGATCTACTTTATCTTCGACTTTTTCACTTTCTAATGTAACATTCAAACATTTACAAATAAAGAGAACCATTTTGTTTCAATAATAAAAGCTTATTATGTTACAAAAATACAATAACACTAAAAAATTCAGCAATAAAAATTGATCAACTTTCTGCAGCAAAGAGTAAAATAATTCATAGATTACGTAAATAATAGACCGGCATGTAGCGAACCGGACCAGTGATGCCAGTTTTTCCAAGTCACTTACCCTAAAATCAAAAATACTTTTACTACTACTTTTTTTTCTGTGTGCAGTTGACTTTAATTAAAATTTACTAGATACAACAACAATTAATACACGAGCTTACGGCCCACCTGATGGATAGCGGTCACCGTCGTTCATGAACCTCGCACTGCAATACATGTTTGCATTAAAATCCACATTAATTATAGTTGTTGGTTGGTGCCAAACTAAAATTAATTTTTCATCCGATATAAAAATATAATTTTCTCCCCTATTCTCAGTTGCTAACTGAATCGTAAAAAGCGATGAAAACTTACCAGCTTTTATTTCGGGAAAATTTCTTAATTAGCAACTCAAATGAAAAAAAAATTACATCTGACATTCATCTACTAATTGTCACTGTCAAGTGTCACCAATGTCAGTTGTAATACTTGTCAACCTAAAAACAAAACAACATTTCTTTACAACTTTGAATCATTCTTGAAATGTGATGAAATAAATGTAAGTACGTGGCATAAAGGCACCTCTGGCTTTACATTAAGTTCCATTTCAATTCTGCGAACAATAATCTAATCGGTGTCCATTTCATTTTTATTATTTTCAGGAAACGAAAATTACCCTTTTTTTACCATAAATTGCAATGTCTAAAAGAAGTCAACCCGTTTGGTCGCCTCCTGGTCGGAAGGACCGGCCCGTATTAAAGCTTTACAATAGCTTAACCCGGCAGAAAGAGGAATTTATACCAGCTGATGGTAATCGCGTTAATTGGTACAGCTGCGGTCCTACAGTGTATGATGCATCTCACATGGGACATGCAAGGTAATTTTTTTTTACAACAAACTGTATAAGACGGCAAACGTATTACAATTCATTATATTCTCCAAAACAGATATTACAAAATGTGACCTATCAATAGACTGCAGCAAGAGTAAATTGTGGAAACAACATGCCCTTATCAATAATAAAGCAACTTCTGTCAACTTACTTTTCATTTATAAATAGTTATTATGAGTAATCCACCTAATGGGAATATATTTTATAATTCTGATGTTTATTCATGCTTTTCCAGATCTTACATATCCTTTGATATACTCAGACGGGTTATGGCTAATTATTTCGGATATGACATTTTATATGTTATGAATATCACTGACATAGATGACAAGATTATAAAAAGAGCTAGACAGAAATATTTATATGAAAAATATATAAAAGAACCCCGAAACCTGAATGACACAATTGATGATGCAGTCAATGTGATCAACTATTATGAAACAGCTGTTAAAAATACAGTAGATCCTGATAAAAAAAATCTCATGCAAAAAACACTGGAACAGTAAGTAATTTATTATTTATCAATAAATGTTTTGTGATACTCTTTAAAACTATAATTTAGTTCTTATAGTTTAATAACATCAATAAAAAATTAGGCAAAGACAAGAAAAAAAATACAAATGTGATTTCTTCATTTCCTTTTCATAATTCTAGGATAGCATCTGCAGTACAGGATCTTAAAGCAGCAGTTGAATCAAAAGATGATGAGAGAATAAAGAAATCAAGATGTGATTTATTATCATCAGCAAAGAGTCCAATTTCAGATTGGCTTGATAATAAAGATGGAAACACAGTTACAGATAATGTAATATTCACAGCTCTGCCTAGGTATTGGGAAAATGAATTTCATAAAGACATGAAAGCACTAAATGTTGGTAACATTTTATCTTTATAATTACATAATTGTAATTCTATTGCTAAGTAATGATGAAACAAAGTGATTACAATAATATTTTTATTTTTAAGGTATTGCCACCAGATGTTCTAACTAGAGTAAGTGAATATGTTCCCAAAATAATTGAGTACATACAAAAAATTATAAATAATGGATTTGCTTATGAATCAAATGGATCAGTGTACTTTAATGTTAGTGCTTTTGATGGAGATGAAAAACATCATTATGCTAGATTAGTTCCAGAAGCTTATGGCGACACAAAATCATTGCAGGAGGGAGAAGGTAGGAAGGACCAACGAAATTTAAAATATTACACATGTAAAATGTCAACACTTTTAGTGATTTTTTATTAACTAAAAATAATATCTTAATTTAAGGTGATTTAAGTGATGATACTGCTGAGAAACGATCTCCAAATGACTTTGCATTATGGAAAAAAAGCAAAGCTGGTGAACCTTCTTGGGATTCACCTTGGGGAGCAGGCCGTCCTGGCTGGCATATAGAATGTTCTGCTATGGCTTCTGATGTTTGCCAAAATAAGCTGGATATACACACTGGTGGTGTTGACTTGAAATTCCCTCATCATGATAATGAATTAGCTCAG
Organism: Trilocha varians; assembly: GCA_030269945.2. NCBI lineage: Eukaryota > Metazoa > Arthropoda > Insecta > Lepidoptera > Bombycidae > Trilocha > Trilocha varians. The sequence continues at coordinate 5,275,033 of AP028265.1, read as the reverse complement.
AGTGAAGTAAGTTTTACTTTAATGCTTACTTTCGTATTAGAAATGTATAATATTATTAACAATATAATAAAATAATATTACTCTTCTAGATATAATGAAAATAAACAGTGTTTAAGTTAAATGTGAATTTAAAAAAAAACAATCTACAAACAGGTACATTTTGTCTCACTCACAAAAATATCTTTTTTCGTATTTACAGGCATACTTCAATGAACCTGGCTGGGTAAATTATTTCCTCCATGCAGGCCATTTAATGATAGCTGGTTGTAAAATGTCCAAATCACTGAAAAATTTCATCACAATATCTGATGCCCTAAAACGTCACACGGCAAGGCAACTGAGGTTTGGCTTTCTGCTTCATGGATGGAAAGAAACACTCGACTACTCTGAGAACACTATGGAAATGGCTATACAAACTGAGAAACTGTTTAACGTAAGTTACATAATGTACAGAGGCATCACATTAACTGATCTTTAAATACTAAACTCTAACATTTAGTAAAAAACATTTTATATAAAAGTATTATTCTTAATCCAACACAATCACATAGTGCAGCTAGTAAGCAGAAATCTTTTTAAAATCACATTCAAGTAGCCTATTATTCTTTTCAGGAATTTTTCTTAACAGTAAAGGATGCACTTCGTAGTGGCTATGATGAAGGTTGCGGCGGTCTATGGGAATCAGAAGAGCAACAGTTATTTGCTAAATTATCCTCAGTAAAAGAACAAGTTCATGCTTGTCTCTGTGGTAAGTAGTTAATTTAAATTTAGCTTTTGGACACTACAATGCTCAATCATGTATGTCATCAATGATCAGTCAATCATTTAATTTATTGTTTCATGCCCTGATTTGCTTTAATATAAATAAACTATTCATGACTCTGGATTGAAACCACTCATAGTGTGCCGATTGTGCGAAAATACTCTTCATTTTGACATTACAGGCTGATTATTTTATATAGTACGTTTAAAACCTTAACATAATAAGTTGTTATTTGAAATGTTTCATTTGTCCTATGCTTTACCAAAGGACATTGGCAGAGTCAGTAACAATTAATATTTTATTACAGCAAAATATTTCATCTTAATGTAGATTTACAGTTTTAGCCAGATAAATGTCATTTGTTTACGTTATCAGACAACATCGACACCCGCGGCGCCATAGAGTCTCTCCGCGAGCTGGTGGGCGCGTGTCACGTGTACCTGCGCGCGAGCGTGGCGCGACCGAGCCCCGCGCTGGCGGCGGCGGCGCGCTACGTCACGCACGTGCTGCACGTCTTCGGGCTCGTCGAGGGACCGGATGGGGGGATCGGCTTCCCTGTTAGCAATGCTGATGGAGTTTCGGTAAGTATTTTCAGTGATGACAGAGTTTCAGCGAAAAGTCCGTGATGGGTAATGTTGAAAATTGAAGTAGGATTTAAAAATCCAAAAGGGTAAAAGTGGTTGACTATACCTAATCTCTCTACTAGTCTCTACTGTAAAATATTGTAGTTTTCGTGAAAATCTAAAAATTACATTGTACCTAAGCTTAAGAAAATAGTTCGTAATTTGCTTGCGTTTCTTCAAAAATAGCTGATTATAAAATTGTTGACTCTAATTTCTCAACATCTTAGCCCATATATCTTCGTATTTACTAACGGTTCGGCTTGTAGTTGGAAGAGACAGTGATGCCGTACTTGGAGGCGCTGAGTAAGTTCCGTGAGCGCGTGCGTGACGCAGCCCGCGGCGGGGCGGGGGGCGCGGCGGGCGGGGGCGCGGCGGGAGGTGGCGGGGCGGGCGTGCTGGCCGCCTGCGACGACCTGCGGGACCGCGTGCTGCCCGACCTCGGCGTCCGGCTGGAGGACAAGCCCGGTAACTATACACAACCACTCTTATACAGGATGATGTTTCAAGCAGACATCAATTTGTAATTGCAGTCAATTGCGGATTTCTTAATTTGCACTGTTTTTGAAAAAAAACACACCCTGTGTTATTAATCTGTTTGGTAGTGTTTGCTAATCAAAAATAACTCTTAAGAAGTAATGATACTTCTGAAATTAATTTTTTTTTTCATATTAATTGATTTATTCATAGCAATAAAAAAAAATATATATTATCAACAATTTACTTTTTTTTTGATACTACTCATATTTGAAATTAAGACTGAGACTATGATGATTAGTTATAATATTAATTACATAAATATAAAATCAATACTTTCATTAAAAAATAGTACTACAGTTCTAACAATTGGCTTAAACATTTCATCAATAGCATGAGATTCTAACTGGCTTGCTTTTGCAAACTGGTTCCGATGCGTTGCCAGAACGCATGAAATTAGATCGCGTTTCATTGAACCCAGTTAAAGTTTGATTTTAACGTAATATTACATTTTTTTAAGTATAGTAATACTTAAATTTAAAAAAAAGCCCGACATTTATATTAACTTAATCTATTATTTACACAACGATATTTTTTTTGTAATTTTTCCTTAAAGTGGATTTATAGGACCCTGTTTATTTCTCTTAACAGATCGAACGGTAGTAAAACTAGTTAGCAAAGAAGAACTCATGAAAGAAAGAGAAGAAAAGAAGAGGTTAGAAGCAGAAAAACAAAAGAAGAAGCAAGATTTACTCGAAGCGCAACGATTGAAAGAAGAACAGAAGAAAATACCACCGACGGAAATGTTCAAGAAAGAAACCGACAAATATTCCAAGTTTGATGAGAAGGTGTGTTAATTTGGGTTTTATTTTATACGATATAATATTTACTATAGTTTAATTGTGAGTTATTTTGTATTTAAATTTCTTTTTGACATTCAACTTTTATTTTACAGTTAAATTCATTCCATTCAAATTCCGTGTAATAATTATCTTATCTCTGATTTTAGGGACTTCCAACACACGATCACGATGGCAAAGAACTGAGTAAAGGTCTCGTTAAAAAGTTGCAGAAATTACAGCAAGCACAAGAGAAAAAATACAACGAGTATTTAACTTCTATCAACACTTGCTGACGAATAAATTTGCTTTCTGTATAAATAGATTGCTATTTTGCTGCATTTTAACTTGAGCACACGAAGTTTTTTATATCATTAAATTGTTTGCAAAGTTTCATATTGGGCTCAAAAGTATGGCCAGGTATATTATGTATTAATAAGTAAAATTTTGGATGTAACTTTTATTGCTTTGTTTTACATAGTTTGATATCTTTTTTAATTAAGTACTAAAGAAATACAGAAGATTGAATCTTGCATTTTGTTATTATCAAATTCAGTATTAAAACTCATTTTGAACCGTCTTTCCATTATTTGTATAAATTGTAACAAATAAATTATAAAAAAACTAAATACTATTTTTATTGTCAATCAATAAAAAAATCCGTCCCTCATATTAAAGGTAATCGTCAATTGAACAAAAACGCCGATTATCTTCATTTAATAAACATAAAATTGATTTGGTTCGTCGACGAGGGATTACAATGGTGATGCACTACCGATCTATAACGCTTCAATGAGGATTCTGTAAAGACGGTAGCCCCGTGCGCGACAAAATACTCATAAAAACCTAAACAGCAGTTAAAAAAGGTAAAAAATGAGGTAAACAATCTGGGCGAGATTTTTTTGTGTTACGATTCCGACAATAGTGTTTTGGTAGGGTGGCACAAGTACCGCACGCGAACGAACCGCCATCTGCGTCCGCGACACGACGTTTTATGAATTAAATATGTTTTAATAATGGGGATGTATCAATTTAGTTTTTTTAATTCTAGTATTTTTTTACGATTGTGAAGTATGAATTTTGAAAAGTTGTTCTATTCGATTTTTACCCAATAAACCCGGTTTACAATTTACCCCCCTCTTCGGTATTCCCAGAGCGCTATGATTTGTCCTTCTTCAAACAAGGCTTCACCCTCCCTTAGAGTTAGGTAGTAGGTAGCGACCTCCCAATGTTCCCTGACATTGCAGAGGTGCATGAGCGACGGTAACCACTTACGATCAGGTGGCCCGTTGGCTCGTCTGCCTACATGGCAATAAGTTTAGGTTTAGTTAAGGTTTTCGGTCAGAATCTATTCAAATCAAAAAAATACTGAAATCTATTCAGATATGCTAGCATAATCTCGTACTGAGTTCTGTACTCAGACGGGGTTCGGACGCTGAGCGTGAGCGACAAGATATTTTAGTGCGGTTTAACTACTACATACCCCATCTGCGGGGCGAGTGAAAGTCCGGCGATTCTCTTTTGCCCAAAGAAAAGATACTTGGTTGTAGATGATATCTAAAGATTGTTATTTTCCAATCGTTATAACGTTTTGTACAGATATATAGGACCTAGGTAGGTAGGGTAGTTACCCTTTTTTTTTTTTTTTTTTTAAGGTGGAGGAAATCACCGGATCCCCGCCCGCCCTGCGGGCGGGGTATGTGGGAGTTGAACCGCACTAAAACCTCCAACCGCTCACACTCAGCGTCCGAACCCCGGCTGAGGCCAGAACCCAGCACGGGGTTTGGAGGGACGGCGCGACGCGTTACGCCATCGGCATGCTTGCCCGTCGCTCCGTCCCCGGACGCCGAACCGGTAGCCGCCGGCGAATACGGCCACCGGCTCTCTCGGTCGGCGGGCTTTCCGTAGCCCGCCAAGATGAGACCGCGTGTCACCCTCCCACGGAATACCCCGCTGGGTCAGAACCAGCGTGGGTCGGGGAGTACGCGGTCTACCATCCCCCGGTTGCTCTGACGTAAGGGCGTGCTGAGCGAGACACGGCACCTTCTTGGGTCCCCGCTCGCACTCACATACGTTGGGGACCCGAAACTCTTAGGGGACCAGAATCCGGGCGAGATCCCGGTCCCGGCCCCCTGCTCGACGGCGGCGGGTTGGTAAGTTGAGAGCGGCATATAGCCTCTCCCTCTCACCCCCCGCCACCCGCTTCTGCGAGATGGTGGACTCGCAGAAGTCGAGCATCGCCTTCCAAGACTCGTCGCTCTCGAGCATCGACGCCGCGACGCTCGGGAGCGACAAGTCCGGACCTATTTGCATGACCAGGACACAACGCTGATGCTCCCATGCGGGGCAGAGCGCGAGCGTATGCTCCGGTGTGTCCTGGTCACACCCTACACAGTGATGGCACCTCGCCGTCGGCTCGGCCTGGATCCGGTGCAGATACCTCCCGAAGCACCCGTGCCCGGTCAGCATCTGCACCATCCAAAAGGTGAGGCGTCCTTCGCCATGACCCACCCAATCATCTAGGATCGGGCGGATCGCCTCGACGGTCCGTAGACCCCATGTGGGGTTAGCGAGACATCGCTTCCACGCTTCCATTACGGACCGCCGAGATTGGACCTTCCGATCGCGAACCGCTTCCCGCAGAGGACGTATCACGCCCCGGGCGCGGAGGTCGCATCGCCAGCGATAGTCGCCGGCTAGCGCCTCCGCCGGGTAGTTACTCTACCTAGATTTAGTAGATTTGTATGGATATTTTTAATAACGAGTTGAATTATCATTTTTGATACCAAACGTTGCTACTTTCTTAGTTGTACGTAACGTAGGTATTACTTGACTAGAAATAAAGTAGCACCAAACTTAACAAGCACCTATGTACATCCTCGTATCGTATCGTACCTACATATCGTACACCTAAGCTCAGAGATTTCTCGACAAAGTAGAAAGGGTTCTGAATCACTTCTGAACTCAAATTGTATTAAATTTCTGTAAACACTCGCGGTTATCTACATCACTTACACTATTACTAAACGGGTTCTTTCCACGATTATTTTCAATTGAGCGATCCCGATATTTCGGCACTGTTTCAAGCCCCATGATCACGGGAAGACTGAAGACCTGCGGGTAGGTCATTTAAGAGCAGACAAATCTGTCTACCCTCTTTCTCGTTCGTTTGCCAGTCAAATTGTATTAATTAACGATTAAAGGCCGTGACAATAGTTTATGTAGGTGCACTTAGTTTATATTATATTACTAGCTGACCCGCGCAACTTCGTCTGCGTTACAAAGGGGTTCAAACAGTACTCGCAATACCGTCGAGTTATTATTTTCGCGGCCCGCTGTTGCACCCACATATTCATTGTGTTTTATACTCGTAATAACTTCTAAACGAAAAGTCCGATTGGAATAAAACAAAAAGTAATATACTTCTACATTAATACTCTTGGTAACATAATACTTTATTTGGATAAGGATTAATATAACAATACTAATTTAACGTTAAATTCATTCTTCGGGCGAATTATTTTTTTTTTGAACATAAAAGCGGTTATTGTGACTAAACTATGATAGTTAGATATATGCTGTCGCGGACTTTTTTATTTGTCTTCAAAAGACCTAAAAACCCGTAGTACATCATTTTGTTCTATTGTCAATAGTTTTTACAGCGTACGCATAAATAGGTTTTTCGATTATTCACTTGTGTTACATATTCGACATTTCATACGGAACCCTATTTTTTTTCAAAATAAAATATAGCCTATAACCTTCCTCGATAAATGGACATTCCAACAGTGAAAGAATTTTTGAAATCGGACCAGTAGATCCTGAGATTAGCGCGTTCAAACAAACAAACAAACAAACAAACAAACAAACTCTTCAGCTTTATAATATTAGTATAGATTATGATCATCGTTTGTCGTTCTTTAAACCAATATCTCTAACTCGTGTGCTTGGTTTGAGTATGTATATGCTTGAAAAAAATCTTAGTTCTTTGAAGTGCTTACTTGGACGGTTTTTAATTTATTCCAAATCCTTAGTATCTCTTCAATGAAAACTTCCATAATACCAAATCTAAGTACTATTTGGAAGATCACCCACAAAAATTGTTTCATAGTACCGACTTGAAAGATTTAAAAAATAGATAAAATTTATTCGTTATTTCTGATAATCGAATGTGTGCAATAACCATAAATTTTTAACGGAAATTCCCAACAAATTTACTAGGGCAACTTCTGGTTCTGAATCCGATTTAAATAGTTTTTGAATGTGATCGAAATCACTTTGATCGTGGTCAAATTCGACAATAGTTATCATAAGGGCAAACGGGGGACGCAATCTTGCAAATGTAACCGGCAGTGGTTGACCGCCCGGCGAGATGTCAATCACGGCTGTTTGAATGAGGACATTGTTCCTTTCCACATTCCGTTGCGATCTTACGATAACACGTCTGTATTATAATGAAGTCAGTGGACTGAAAATTACATTTTACCAAAAAATTAAAGATTCCAGAGACTCATTATACGTTATGCAGTAAACTATTTCATATTCGATCATGTGGAATTTTAGTGTAACGGTCGTACTATTGAAATAGTTGTCGACTTCCGTACTTACTGATTTAAATAATTATTTATTCATTTGGACAGACTTTCCGTTACATTCTCAATAAAAAAAATCGATATCTTGAATCTTGATTTCTTTGATTAAATCAAATCAATAGAAAATACCCAACAGTCGATCGTCTTTCTAAATCCAGTAGATAGATTCCTATTATAGATCTGTACAATAGATTTTAAAAAGCAATTAAAAATGTCTTCTCTGTTTATTTTGCTGAGTTCAGAATTCATAAAGCCTTTTATTACTTTAATTGGGTTTTAATGTGATTTATAAAGGTACCAATTAAAACTTTTCTTTGTAAATTATGATCAGTGGAGAGGTCCCTTCAGGCTGTATATTGCAGAGGAAGCGTCGACAGTTAGCGACCGTGTCCCTCCGACAGGGTTGCAATTATGGTGTTTTTTCATAGCCCCACGAGCACCCGGTTGCTGAAAAAAGAAACCAATTTTGCACGCTCATTAATTATTTAAATCTCATTAAACAGCCGCAAGTTTTCGTCCCTATTTTGTAATTCCGGAACGGTGTCCTGTGTTGTTAATTTTTACTTGACTATGAAAACAATGAATATTTAAACTTTATGAAAAAGATGCATCGATAATTAAATTTATTAAGATATTTGTTTTTAATTATCGTCGCGTCTTAAGCTTGTTAACCTTTTGAATATTTGGTAGCTGCATATTAAATGTAAAGTAAGGTCCTTTTGTAGAGTTTTAATTAATATATAGCATAGGTACGTAAGAGTTTAATTATTCCGTCAGTGTTTTTTTTTGTATTTTAATTTGGTATAAAAACATTTTCAAACTTAGTACATTTAATCTTGTTAAACCTTCAAAGGTTCTTTTATGGAGTGAACTTTTCAAAAATCCATTTACGCACATCAAAACAATTTAGGAGAACAGGAAATTATTTATCGCTTGTTGTATTTAGCTACCGACTGACTTGTTGTTCGTGTTGGCGGTGGCTTCCTATTAGATAATAAAGTCTCGGAGTCGAGCGACTTCTTTTTGAGGATATTTGAAAATTAGGAAATTAAACTGTGCGCTGGTACATGAAAGGTGCGGAAACTCGGGCTACGAAGCTTGTTTGTTAACCTCTCAACTGTTTCTGACGGTTGGCGTATCTTGGCGACATCAATCGTGATATCTGGAATAAAACATTAGGATTTTTTAAACAGCAACACTGATAAGAGTATTTATAAAGATATTTTAACATTTAGTCGCTGCTGAACATCTGATTCGTATGTCAACTTTTGAAATTCAGGACATCACCTTGGTTACGTTCAGCGATGTCTTCTCTCTGCTCTCTTGAGATCCCTAGATTCCTGAATTTAAAAGGGTTCAATCTTAGTGTTACTAGGATCTGATCATGATAATTTCATACAACTTTGTTGAAATAAAAACGCTGTATAGTAACTTACTATATCACTATTTGTAGATAGGTTGGTGAACCTGTCGTTTGATCTGGATGATTGCATAAAAATCGTGTTTATAATAATATCCTCGTTGTTGATCGAGATAGTCTTAAGATAGGGAGGTGATGTCCCCCGGGGCAGGGTGGGAGGAGGAGATCACTCGCCCGTGCTTTAATTGCTTTTCACTTAGCAACCGCTCATGAACCGAGAACGCTCGTGAAAATGAAAAAAAAATCATTCTATCAACATCTTTCAGAGAATGGCCAGATTTGGGACGTACAGAGAGACAGCGACCTTCTTATATAACGGTTTCCTCTTTCTTGTTTTTCCAGCGCGCCTCATTTCCGGAAGGGGGTCGCGAGGCGGTGCGGGCGCGGGTGGCGAGGGGCCTAAGTAATTTCGCTTAAGAACTCTAAACGTAATTAGTGTAGGGCGTGCAAAGGGAAGGGCTTGAAACTTGGAGAGGGTTGCGTCCCGCGCCTCGCCGCCTCCGAGTGCCGGCTGAATATTTGATCACGCTCGTCTCGCGATAATATTTGCCGGAGGAGCTTTCCGTAAACACGGCCACATTTCCCCACCTAAGTACTGTTCATTCCGCTTTCAAAGCTGTCGCGCGCTTTTAATTGGACCCGCGGTGTTATTTATAAGTAGACTTGTGATAGAATTAAAATCGCGCGCTACGTCGCTCCCGAATACCTATTCACAGAAAATGTTTAATATAAAGTTTTTGACGAGTTATTTTTCCTTTCGAGAAAATCCTCTTTATAAGACTTCAAACAAATTTACAGCGCCTTCTCGTGTAACAGATAGGTTTAATAGGAGCTCATGTTTTTTCACAAATATTCTTACTGGAAATCATTCAATTGAATCAAATAAACATCGAGGATATTTTTTATTATTAGTCCTCTTAAAATCAATGAATCAAACCTCGGTTTGTAAGGAGATTATTTTAAATTGGTAATTACTAGCTTGACACCCTTAACACATCAGATTACCTTATAAATATACAATTTTCATAGATAGATAGATATTAGTAAGTAGATATCAATACATAGTAAATCTTAGATTTAGTAGATATCTAATTATTATAATATTAAAAATGAAATAAATAGGATAACATTATTTATTGCCATGTGGGCAGTCGAGTCAACGGGCCACCTGATCGTAAGTGGTGACCGTCGCTCGTGGACCTGTGCAATGTCCGGGGACGTAGAAAATGTGTACATGTTACGCTATTTTACCCTAATGAAATAAGTAACCTATGGCTAACAGGGTATGTTTTGAGGTATGAAATATTCATCAATACCGACAACTTGATAAGTTAAAAGAATTCTGAAAACCTAAGATAGGTTTTCAGAATTCTTTTAACTTAACTCTTTTAACTTTTAACGTAATTGTAGATCAGTTTATTCAGTCCAATAATGAATTGCTCTTGATAGTTTTAGACGGCGAATCGTGAAAATTCATTTGATAGCCTCAGGCAAATAAAGCAATAATTTACAAATTCAAAGAGCCTGTGAAACAAGAGAGGGAATTAGAATTTGTAATTAGAACGAAGCGACGCCCCCATTAGGTAGGTACTCCTACAACATTTGATTAGCAATTATGGTAATTTGACTTAGAGCTGGGTAAGATTTCTCCTAATTTGTAAGTTAAATTATGATAGCAAATGTTGAGGACAAGAAATTTTTCCTTTGATTAGGAATTTAATTAACATAAAACTTAAAAAATGTGGTCCGATATCAGATAATAATTAATTAAAGATTTAGATGTAAAAATTAATATACATAAAAGTAGAGTTTGAAGGTCGAGTTATCTACCTACCTATGAGTAACTACCTATGAGTAGGTATTAACTAGTAGCATAGGGTGTGCTGATATAATATGTATGTATGAAGGAAGAGGGTTACCTATTGGGTGAGATTGTGTTTTGTTTTATAAACCTTTAAAGGTTTATACTTAAGTATCAAAATATCTAACGACTACTTTATTAAAATATTATAACCGACATGATGAGTTATGATTATCAATGTTAGTCAAAATATACACTGCGATCCTATGGTATTTCATTTATAAGAACTTTTAAAAAGTCATTTAATTTTGTTCCTTGTTTCTGTAGGTTGAAGTCTGTAATGTCTGTATTGTGAATAGAGCAAAAATCTTTACGTACATAAGAACGAGTCAAAATCAATCTCAAAAATCAATTATTGATAAGCTAATTCCAATAATCATTGAACTAGCTTACTTTAGTTCAGAAATATACAATAACTTAGCAGTCACGAGACACTCTAGGTAACTTAACGAAATTTATTGATAATTTAAAGTTGATAATATTATTTTTTCATATCGAGGGATATCAATCAATAATATTCAATACACTAGGCGCTGCACGCATTCGGTATCGAAAAAAAATGAATTATGATTTGTCATCGATATTTATTTTCCTGTTTCTGTCCAACACGCACTGCTGTTTATTTGGAATCAATCGTTTCATCTAGGATCGTTCACGTTAAACTAACAAATTTCTCATAAATATGACTAAATATAGCCTATCCGTAATGAGTATCCCTGCTTCAGAAACTAAAGACATTAATAAGAACCTATCAATGAATTATTCAACTGATTTGGTTTATTTTATGTATCGTAAGTTATTTTTTTCATTTGCCTACGGTATCCAGGACAATTATTTCCGAAAAAGTCAGTCGTAAGTTAGAAAAAAGTAGACTTCCACTGCTCGTTCTCCTCATAGCCACCGTTCGTGCACTACTTAATAAATAGACTAGATGGATCTAGTGGACCTTCAAAATCAGAACCTCGATAAACACTATGAATAAGCTTTTTGGATTAATATTTTAATGAAGCATAACTTCCATGTAGAGTGGCCACACATCAGTAGATAATATTTACCACCATAGGAACTTGATTGTAATTTTTCAGCCATTAATTGAAAGAACCTCTAGTGTTCTAGATTATTATTCCCTATCAATTAGAATGACATTTCTTCGGAATGTCATTCGGGAACTGTTTTTAACGGTTTTTAAGCATCTCTTCATTTTTGAATTTTAATACAAAAGACACGATGAAGATAAGATGAATATCACATAAATTCCCTTTGAAATTACACTCTTGTGTATCTGATAATTAGGATTCATAGCACACAGTCACCAGTAATTGCGTAATAAAAGTTGATGCAACTTTGATTTACTATAACGATGCTGTTCATCCTTTGAATACGTTAAGCTAAAGTTCTCTGAACATAATAATTTGTTAGATTAGTATTACACGCATTAGTGGAAACTTGGAAATAATTTACATTGCCTATATCGAATTTTGCACACCGTTAATGAATTTTATAGAACCCGATTTTATCCACATAGATATCTACCAACAGTTTGATTCTTGTAGGTTTGTTAAGAAGATCGAATTCACGCATAACTACAATTTCTTATATTATGCACTCGTTTGATCAATTCATCCTTAGACGAACGAATAAAAAAAAATTGACAGTAAATTAGTATCTACCTATATATTCGAAATTAAACTTGAACGACTTACGACGAAGGTAGTATATACTATCATATTTACAAATTACGAAAAAAAAAATTTTTATTGGTAGCCCTAAGCTAACTGTTAACTGCAATGATTGAATATCGTGCATAGACATTTAAAAAAAAATAAACACTTAGGTGTCTCACAATAGTAATCACGTAACAACAATTTGACAGCAACCTGTACCTAGTCGCGATAGCCTTTGATGACGATATCAAGTATCTCTGGCCAGAAGAAGAAATTAGTTCTGCTGATTTTCCGCATAGCAAAGGTTTTTATTTATCTAATCGTGCTCGACAATCTTTTTAATTTTATTTCAACAAACGCACTCTTGTGCAAATTGATTGACGTTATACTTTTACTTCAATAAAATACTTATCTAAAAAAACTGTTGTTGTTGGCAACATCACTTCATTACAGTGTAATAAAAATAAATCTTGCAACGATTCACATTATGGAGGCAAGAAGCAGTCGTTTTAGCGGAACGTGAGACAGTTTTTGCGTCGAGTGGCGGAGTCGTACCTCGCTCGCTATGCAATTTAATTATCGGAGCCGGCACCCGCGCTTTACCCTTTTGTATCTTAACCCCCGGATGAAAAAAATACTCACCCATAAAATAGAGGACGGGTACGAAAAAAAGGAGCGTATGCAAATTCAGGATAAAATATAGCCCGTAAATGCCACCGTTTCTAAAAGAATATTAGAGACGTTTTTCAGTGGGTGGATGGAGGTGCCACTTTATACTTTGTCTCCTCGGGCTGAGTACTGCAGCCGCGGGTGTCCGCCTTGAAATCTGCTTTAATTTGCTGCTAGTATTGTGTAATAAATCAACGGGCGACTCTTTAGTCCACAGATACGCATCGCTACTAAACACGATTGAATACCTAAAGTACAGTATGATTTTGCCATTTTATTTAAAAACTTATCGTTATTAAACAAAATTATGTGTACGTGATTTGTCAATTGAAATAATAAAAGTGATTTGTTAAAAAAACGTTTACTGATTGGTGGAATTAATTCTTAAAATACTTTTTACACGTTTCAGTGCAGAGCACTATGGTTATGATAAGGTGTTATACAGTGCGGTATACATATATTAGATAAATTAGTTTAAAAAAATAGAAAAAAAATCAATAACATTATTATACTTCTTTTTTAACTTACCTGTTATGGTCGGTACTACCACTTATGTAGTATTTTTAAAATTTTAAATGAGTTAAATAAATATGAAATCACAGAAATTATCTCTACTTTCTTAGTTTAATGAGTAATAAATGATAACAATAATTCGTATAAATGTATTTAAGCTATTTTAAATATTCGCGGTAATCTATTATTTTTTGGCATGCTTAACGGGTTCTTACTTCTTACCACGATCTTTAATGGTCTCGATATTTTGATAATGTTTCAAACATGTTCTATGGGTTAAAATTTTTGTACTAGGTATACACTTTATTATTATTTTCGTAGATTTTAATCTCCAATTGATTAGTTGGGGTATTTCACAAATTCAGCGGGCTTTTGGTCAAGTTGGAGTGAGTTTAATAGTAGTAGAGTGATGTGTGATGATGATGATTGATGATATAAAAATTAACCTAATAAAGTAATGGAAAAAAAAATCCTTACTATTCTACAAGTGTTCAGGATAGTTGCTTTTTGTAAGAGAGTATAAAATATGTTTTTGTTTTTGGATGGAGAGGAGAGAGAAGCTGGTGTGTAATGTATGTGGGATCACTTCTGTGGACAAAATGAAAATTATTATTGTTGGTAGAATTCCTCTGAAACATTAACGACAGCTTTTTTTGAGACCTAGCTCTCCTTTCCTTTCTTTTGTTTCAAAATCTCACTTTCTTTAATTTTATATTGGATTTTACTAACAATGGATTATAAACAGTAAACTAAATTGGCATACATAATTGTTTATACTTTAATCTTAACGTGTATATGTATTCGAATGACAACAACATTGTTTTTCGTGTTTTTCGGTCGATTTGAAAGTTATAGTGTTGAACTTAATTATTTTAAATTAGTATCTCATACACATACTAAAATTGGCCTATAAAATAGGTACTTATATCTAAACTAGTTACAAGTACTTGACCTGGCCAAGATACTTCAATAGACATTACCTATTATTTTGATGTTATGTTACCTACGTATATTCACAAAATCAGTAACATTGATTTATGAGTACCTTCTTTGGATGGTTTTATTGTTCTTTAATTGGACATACCAAATTGCTTTAGGGTAAAATGCAAGTTATTTCGAAAATTTCGATTTTACGTTTTTTAAAGTATTTGTACCTACTGATATAGTTGAATTATTCTTTATTTAGTTTTTTATTTATAATCTAAACGCTCAAAAGAACGTTAGGAATTTATTATGTAATAAGAAACGGCTAAAAAGAATTAATAGGTTAGAAACACAGAGTTTTAATTAACTAACGGTTGGTAGGTACTAAGGGAAGTGCGTATGGCGCAGTTCGAAATTTTTTATTCGGAAATTAATGAGGGGTCACCTGAAGAGGAATGAGTTAATAGGCGTTTTAATTATTGACGACAGGCTGGACGCGGCGGAGGAGTGCGGCCCGCACTAGAAAGAGACAACATCAAATATTTAGCGCGTAATGCCGGTCGCTCTCTCGCTTGTAATTAAAGCGTTCTTTCCTTTTTTCAGCGGCCTGATACAATATTCAGCATGAGAAAGAAGCGCTCCGGTGGCGGGGTGGCGCCTCCATTGTATTCGCTAAGGAAGATAAATTAAAAAATATAATTACAAGGCGGCCGCCATAATTCTCGGCAGGCGGGTTGTGGGTGGCGGGAGGTGCGTAGCGGGGGAATAGTGGAGGAACGGGCGCTCCCGGAGGAGGCTTCTTAAATATTTGGGGATAGCGCGTACCTACGCATTACGTAAATTAATGACACGGATTCGAGGAAGGATGGCGGGTGCCCGCGCCCGCTCCCGTCGCCGTTGTTTGTTTTGTTTTAATGTGCGTTGTTAACGACGTTATTAGACTTGAACACAAGTACGACATCGAGACCCACTCCTTCTCATCAGCTACCAAATGTACCTAATACTCCTTCCAATTTCCACCAAATCAAGTACAAATTAAAAATCAGGAAAATAGGTGCCTGCTTTATCTTAAATTGTGACTAAGAAGTACTCTCTTCTATACATACAATTTATTTAAACGCTATTGATAGCTTTTGTATTTTGCTAATCATTGATAATCATAAACATTATACATCTACGGTTGAAATAATCAAAATTGTCACAAGGTTGTCTCGTTAATTACACTCAACTGACCGTGATAGCATCATGTTCACAAACAATAACAAATACTCCAGTAAGAATGTCGTGGATGTGTGTGTTACGTGTGGTAGTGAGCGCGCATGCCCACACATCCTCGCAGCTCAACAAGTGCGCCCATGTGCTTTCACACGCCATGAGCTATGTCCGAATGTGTTACTTATAGCTTAGATACCAATGTTGAGGAAAATCTCTACATTTGCACATTTACGAGTACTTCGTCACACCGTTTCCTTTTCAGAAAAAATATTTCAATTACACCGTTGGCTTTTGCTTTTTGCTCATCGAATATTTCATCGAATCCGCTTGATACTTAAATTTACATAATATTATGTAAATTATTACGTTTTGAAATTTTCGTGGCATAATTTTTGGTAGTTATTGGGATATCATATTTCATCTAATTGTGTTTAAATTCCTTTCACATAGAAACTGCAATTAATATTTAGCAATGCACCGTATAAGAGTAGGTATACAGCAACAAGTAATTGGTTATTACTAGGGGTGTGCGAATAATTCGAACACACGAATTATTCGTTCCGAATCGAATACGAATATTCGAATCGAACAATTCGAATCTTCGAACTATTCGAAATTCGTTGAATATTCGAAAAATTTCGAATAGTTCGAAAGGTTACGAATAGTTCGAAAAGTTTCGAACAATTCAAAATTTCGAACAGTATCTTCGTTCTTCTTTTTTTTTTCATTTTCATGCAAGGGGTTACACTCATGTTATGCCCAATTATAAAAATAGTAAAATTGACTAGGCTGTACATAAATTATCAGGAACAGTAAATTGCTATTAAAACATGCTCCAACACTTGTGCTATTTCCGATGCATCGTCGTAGTCGAATTCGATACTATTCGAAATTCGACGAATATTCGAAACTTTTCGAATTATTCGAAATTTTTCGAATATTCGTTGAATTTCGAATAATTCGATTCGAATTTCGAATCGAATATTGATATTCGATTCGATTCGATTCGAACGATATTCGCACACCCCTACTATTTACTTTTGTTAAGAAAGTACTTCATAAATGGAAGAACTCATTATCACTTCATAATATTCAGTCGTTTAATAATTCCTATTAAACGACGTATATCTATATTATATTAAAATAATAGGAAAAATACGGTCTCTAAAATTACAAATACAAAATATTTTACACCATTTTTTTGTTCCAGTTAAAATTATTAATTCAACTAATTCAAAACATCGTAATTATAAACTCATTCAGACACTCGCGGTTTTCTATAATACTTTCATGCATTTTCAACTGGTTAAATCTCTCAATTACTTAAATATCGTGGTAAGAACCCGTTGAAAATGCATGAAATTATCGTAATCATCGAGAATAAATTTCATAAGAGTACCTACCTACGAATTAATTTTCAAGAAATTTCCAATAGGACGGAAATTAGTTCGGTACATACGCTAAACCTTCAAAAAATACCCATTTCATTAATATAAAGGTTTTTGATGACCACTGATCAAAACAATATTGTGACCACTATTTTCTAAACTGATTACCATTCCAACCTAAGACTACAATGACAAAACGAATTCTGAATAATATTATTGTAAAATTACCTACCAAGAATTAATTATCGTGAAGGAAGCCTTCAAATATTCGATTGATCGAGCATTACATTAAGAAAATATACGTGCCCTCAAGTATTCGATGAATGCCTTAGTTCGAAGGACCCTCAAAAGAAAACTTATTAATTTTCGTCATTATGAATTCCGCGAACGAAACTCGAACGTCTAATTTCAACCCTAACTTATCAAGACGCGAATAAAAAAGTTCACCCCGGCGCACCCCACGCTCACCCCCTTGTTTAAAACGCCGACGAAAAAAGAAGCACATAAAAATGCATGAGGCCTTGCTCGTTATAAGGAAAGGGTAGTACTTCCCCCTTCCCCCCACGGGAGGTAGCTGTAAAAATCGTCTCTAATTTAAATTTGGGAAGTTTCGCGTGGCGCGAGCCAACGTTGATGTCTTGATAAATGCGAACGAATTCCACTAATTTCAAGTCTTCAGCCCTAGGAACTTTTAATTGGGAGGGCATAAATCGCGCCGCTCTGTAATGGAGCAGGCATTAATTTCATCTCGTGACATTGTCCTCGGACTTGGTGCATTTAGATAAGCATCGCTCATTGTTTCCGGCAGCTCACGACTTAGTGACTTGTATTCGCACGATTATATCTCGTCTACCATTTGTTTCCGTACCTTGCTGTTCTTGCAAACCAAGGTACGTGTCACCGTATAAATTGAGTACGTATATAAACTTAACTATCATGGACTCCTCTACCTATGAAGCAATAAAAAAATTAACATACGTTATTAAGAGAAAAATCGTTAATGAAAACAGGAGGACAAAAATCATTTGTTCACAGGAAGAATAAACTTTTAAACTGTAGTTGCGGAAAATATATGTTTAAGTAATGGCTGTGATATAAAAAAAAATACAAAATGTAGAGACTTACCGATAAGTTTGTTACAATTTTATGTACCTACCCAACTAGAACTTTTGCTATTTAAGATACAAAACTGTAAATTCTTTATTTCCTAAATCACACTCTTTTGGCAAATCATAATTTTAAATAGGTAATATTATTATGTCGATATAAATGAAAATAGCGTGATACAATAAGCTCAGTCAAGCCACTAAGCAATAGGTATAGATCTTATTCTCGAAAGAGTCTCAGAAAATTTTGAAGTAATCTTCATTATTTCCTCCAAATAACAACAATCGTTTCGAAGTATAAAATAGAAAGAAATCACCTGCATTTAAATGTATTCTAACGAAAACAAAGCATGTTTGTTATCATGGGGATGTTCAGAAAGTTTACAATAAGTATAGTATTGTAAATGTATATTGAGGTTGAAACTAGTGTTAAACGTAATTAGTAGGTACCTTCAATTGTTTGTATTATGATTTTTTATCAATTTTTCACTTATTCTGTAACATTTTGGATAAAACATGGGCAATGCGTTGAACTAATCCAAAGGCACCTAATAATTGAAAGTGCCTCTGTACTCTAAGCTCAAAGTAGGTATGGTCTAACAAAGGAAATCTTAAAAACAATCGGTCTTATTTGAATTCGTTATTAATTTTCTTTTATTCAACATAGATTTACGGGAACAAAGGAACAATTTCAGCAAAAAACTTTTCACTCGAAGTAATTAAAACAGAAGACAAGTTTGTTTTGAGCGAACAATTAAGGAATACGCGTGGTGAGTATCACGTTTTCTTCTTCCTCATTAAATCGGGACAAAGCAGTCGTTTGCAAACTTCGACGGGTGTAATGTTATTCATTTATGAAAGTCAAAGGTTGTATTTACAAAAAAAAATAAGTCGCCTGAGAGCGGACGGTGGCATTTTTTCCATTCGGCGCGTTCCATTAGCGTGCCTTTGTTTGGCGGGAGCGCGCAAATTAATTTAGCTCTCCCGCCATTTCCTCGCGGCTCCCCTCTAGCCCCTCCCGCACCCCCGCCGCGCCCTTTTTGTCTACGCCTTGCTCTACGTATCGTTTTCTTCTTTATGGCTCATTAGACAGCACTGTCGCCATTGTTTTTTCGCCTAACCCGCAAGATCTAATTATTATGATCAGCGAACCACGCAAATATTTTGTATTCTGTGTTATAAATCAAAGGCAATTCTTATTTCTGACGAAAATAAAGCTCAGTTGATACTATTATTTAATATACGAGTACTTATTACATTAAAAAATAATAATAATTATCCATAATCCACTTCAAAATTTCAAAGTTTTAACATAACAATTATACTTTTCTACATAATAATCTAATGAACTTGATTTGATTTTTTTCTAGTATGTTTATCTTTTAATTACTTCGTATTTATCCAAAACCTATATGCAAAAGTATTGGAAAAATATAAAATTAAATACCGTCCACACTAACTTCTGTCAGTGGAAAATGTAGTTATTAGTTAAGATGCAGCTCTTACTGTCTTTTCCACGCTAAACATAATTGACCAATTACAAATTGTTTTAATATTTTACACATTGATTCAACTCTAGAAAGACATACGTAGACCGAAAATATAAACTGCGTGATGTTAAGGGAAGAGAAAACAAATGGACATGAACGGAATTGCAGATATTTTCTTAATATTCGAGTACCATTTGTACTTGACTAGTCATTGGTGTACGAAGATCTGGACTTTCTTTTGGAATTAAGTCTAGTTCCAATAATAGATAAATACTGGAGAAGAAACGTAGATATGAATGATGACATAGTATAAGGAAAATCTGTCAAATTTGATATATGTATACCAACCACTTCGATTTGTTGCAAGGGGGTAGTTACGAACAAGTAGGTACCAAGCATTCGTGCGTTTGAGTTTGAAATTCACAATTGATGAAGACATGACAAACCACGTAGATCAGGGTTAACAATTGCAATTATCGTTCAACTTGTTAGTACCAAGGATAGAGACTTTGTCAGAGAACCCAGCTGAAGCTTAAATTAATTAAAAATGTTAATAATTCTTACCATGGTTAACTGCGCGGGCGCTGGTGTAGTTTAGAACGCGCGTTCTGTCCCACAATAACCCTGCGACTGAGGGCGCGGGGTGGCCGTGACCCACAGTTTTTTAAACCGCGCGCGTGCCCTCACCGCTACGTTACAGACACACGATGCAACCCTTGCGTATTCATAAAACTCTTTGTAATGTGTCCTACACATTGAGTTCATTTAAGACATTGTAACTATTAAAACAATCAAATGATATCTTGAAAAGTTGATCGTTATTGGTCTTTATTATGCTTGTTCTAAATTGGCAAAATTAAATCAATTAATTTGAACTTTTTTTTGTCTTTTAGATATGAATTATCTGTATTCCACCTACAATATGAGTCATCATTTTTTATCAAAATAATTACTTAATTTTAAATGGGTTTCAAGAATCATTGGCCTTCTAATGGTGCGACGAACAGAGTCGTTATGAAGTGGTAAAATACATTTTTATTTATATTAGTATGCAATATTTTTTGTCGTCTTACTAACCAACTTGATGAATATAACTTTTTAGTATTAATATAAAATACATTGACTTGCAATATCAATTTAATCTTTGTAGGTAGATATAATTATATGGTATAAGATTCAAGTGACAAATGTTCGAAAATATCGTCTTTTTAATTCTCTTTGTCCCGGGATTTAATTAAATTCTCACTCAAATTCTTAGTACACTTAAAAGTGATTGTCGTTAGAGAGAATAAAAGAAAATGTCTTATCTAAAGCTCAGAGCTGGCGGACTGAAAATTTATAATTAATTACTTAGTAGACACATTTTAAATTCTTAATTAAGCAATCCGTACTTTCTCCCGCCTATAAATTAGATCGAGCCGTTTCCATAGAGACTACTCATCCTTTAAAGCGGACCGGGGGGAGAGGGGGGCTTTACAAAAAATATAACTTAGGGTGAGTAAAAAACCGTGGGGTGACTCAGCCGGCCGGTGCACCCCACGAAGAGAAATCTACGATCAATATTAACTCTTTTTTTCAACGGGGAAACGCTGAATTTTTAAGTCGTTTTAAGTCATGTCGAGCAAATTATGCACGTGTTAAATCGATCAGGCACGGCCACACTGGCGACTCGTTACTGCCAATATTTGAACTACGAATTGAACATAAATCACTGGAGATATTGTTCGTGATACAGCTGATGCATTTGTCAAGGTCGGACGTCACATATGTGGGTGACACCGATCATATGTTTTCTGTTAAAGGCGTAGAAATACTATTACTTACTTATTAAAAATAATATTGTTTTTGTTGTAGCATAATAGATATAAAGTGTGTTATGGTAAAATAATTGTTTTGTTTTAAGGTAAAATTTAATTTAATTTTATTTCCCAGAAATTTACAGAAATTAAAACCTTGCTGCTATTTTGCAGTTAGATATATCAAAACGAAAAATTAACAGTCTAACGTCTGACTTTACGTTTTCTCAGTTACAAATATTTAAGATGCAAATAAATTCTTATTGTATTTTTTGTTGTATACCTCTTACCAATACGGATAGTTCCTATAGCCAATACCAACACGAACACAAATGCAGTCAGGGTTCATTAGCTGTTCGTTACAATTACAACAATAGCTCGTGCAATCTCGTTACAATGCTGCAATGTCACTAATATGCATAATCCAGAAATCCACCTTTAGCGTGATAACAAAAGGTGACGGTTTTTTACAACTTTGTTTTTAATTTTAAAAAAACATGCATACTTAATTCGAATATTAAAAAAGCGAAGCCCGGTGCACGACTGCACGCATGCTCAAAAAACATTCATTAGAAAAAAGCTATTTATGACAGCGGCCATTATCGTCCAATAAATCAGCTGCCCGCTCTTCTGTTTTTCGATAATGATTCTATTATTATGGAAAAGCGTTATGTAACTGTAACATTTTTTTCCTTCAGCTGCGCTACTATGGAGTTGGCTTTTGTATCATTACTGCAACTCGTATTGAACTGTCTTTAAAAGTTTTATATTTATTGTTTTTTTTTCTGAAATAGATTATAAATACAGTAATATAAATGTGAAATGAATCAGATTCTAAGTCGTTAAAGTATTGTCCAAAAAGTGCTATTTAAGAATATAAAAAAAACTATAAACTTATTCAGACACTCGCGGTTTTCTATAATAATTTCATGCATTTTCAACGGGTTCTTACGTTGAAATATCGAGACAACTCAATTAATTAAATATCGTGGTAAGAACCCGTTGAAAATGCATGTAAGTATGATAAAAAAACTTTTAAAATAACCTTTTTTATAGTGAATTCATTCATTGTAAAAGTAATTCTATTTAGTAAACTATTGAAAAAATGTGGTATTTTTCTTTATACATACAAAATATAGAATCCCCAAAACTTTAGGTATTTTTTTAAATTTCTTAACATTATGAGTTATGCCATTTTTGATAAAATGTTAATGTTCGTTAGAATACAGTTCAGAAATTATAATTTGTTTTTAATTGAACTCATTCAACTTTTTATATTTTTCATTTATTGTAAGATAAATAAACGAGCTTACGGACCTCCTGACGGTAATTTAATTTAACCTATTAAAATTATATTATACTATTTTATCAACCAATAACTGCTCTGGTAAACATAAAAAGAAAGATATAAATAACATAGAATTCATAGAAAGTGCATAATCACAAAAGTGTATTCCATATTAGATCGCCGAGCTCGTAAGTTTTTATGCGTGTCGGGCGGCGGCGCCCACTGTACGGGTTACAAATTGTGGGGTGAAAGGGGTAGTTTTTTTCTAATCGACTTTCCTAACAGTAATAAACGATATTTATCTTTCTTAATTACGCTTCGACTCCGTTATTTGGTGGCTCGAATCATGTTTTTACTACAACTGTTTGCACTATTATCGAATTAGATAGAATTACTGTTATATTTACAAACATGTTGTGGTTAACTGTTATAAGCAGCTTTCGTTCTAAATTATTACTGCGGTAATGTATTAGATTTTTAAGGATAGTTTAAAAACTTTTAGTATGTCAAATATAAAACTTAATTAATGTATACATATTAAATTTCACCATTTATTTGTAATTCAGTTTCATGGTCTTTTAGTTATGACATACTCAAACCTATTAAATTGATGATTTCAATCACTCATGAGCTTTTTTAAAGTAGCCTCGCTTTAAAATTCATTTACTGTACATTCATGTTACAAACATTTTAAAAGTATCAATTGCGATTAGGTTACAATGGTGGTTGTAAACAGCTTACAAGTAAATAGTAGAAAACTGTTTTTACTACGTATACTCAACCACATAACAGTGTTTACTTTCATATCTACTGTTTTAATATTGTACCTAATTACTTTTACAATGATATATTTCGAAACTTGTCTTTTTCGATCTATTATGAGAACATAATGGAAACACATGATAATTACCAGGTATATTATCAATCAAATTTAAGTATACTGTTAAAAAATTAAATCGGTAAGTACATTATAACATGACTCTACAGGACGTTTAATATCTTAGATAACTATCAAAATACATTTTAATAATATTAAAGTTTTAAATGAGTCGTAGGTAGAGTCGTTTTGTTAAGTCCAAAGTAAAAATAATTGAACAGTTATAAATATTACCTCAAAAAAGACATTACCTATGCATTTATTATCTTATACATTTATTGAATTTCTTCACATTTACACCGTGCAAACTGAACGTTAACAACCTGTGTTTTGAATGAATGGCCTAATTCAAAAATAGTTCGTTCTTACCAGATATTAAAATAATAATTCGGAAATCAAAAGTCTAAGCTTTAAAGCCAACAAAATTTGCATAGTATGCAAATGAAAGTAAAAGTATCGACTTTTTTTATTCAAATGCATTAGTTAGAAATTTTAAAATGTGAAACGAGGGCAGTGATCCCACGGGACGCATGCGTAACAACAACCCTTTTTTTACCCTTTCGCTACCCAGAGGTTTTTTTTTGTAAGCGTTTTTCTAAAGGGTTGTGTGGGGTACCTGCTATGCGATCGCGCGGTAGGGTTAAATTTTTTCTGTATGAGCGTCATGGTTTTTATAATCGAACTTTTTTTCTATAGAGAGAGAACAATAGAGAGTGCATTGACCTTTGACGATGGATCAGCTGATGCCATAATAGTGCACTTGTATTGAGCGGACCATTATTGATTTCGCAGCAATTCAAGGCCACGGTCTGAATTTGTTTGATTGTTCAGATTTTTTAACATTGCCGGCACTACTACAAAGAATTATTATAAAGAATTCCTTGTTTTTATTTTTATCTATAGATAACTAGCTAAAAATATTAACAGAAATGTAAAACATAGGCATATTGAGTGAAAATAAAAAAATATTTTAGTTAATCACAGAAATAAGAGCTTTTAATAGGGTAGAACAATGAAACAAGGTTTTTTTAACCTTTACTTAAGACCTCATCATTTATCTCAATCTGTGACAGACACAATGTTTTGAATTCTGCATTTGTTATCATAACTAGATCATTTATAATCTTTCCTTTTAAACTTCTTTTTCTTCCAGCAGCAGGCAAATTTGAAATGCTTTTGTTTTAAATTGCAAAATATTTGTTTACAAAAATTTTCTAGAATAAAAAAAATGACTAGCAACAGATAAACATTGTCAATATTTATTTCATTTTAAATTCTGATAGTTTCACAATTTAATAAAATACACACAATCGACTTTATCTCTGATAAATACTCGTAGTATATGATTTCAAGATCTTTTATGGTTTCTTAAACGTTTCATACTATTAAAATATTCATGTGTTGATGGATGAATGTTTACAACTATGAATATTATTATCACAGTTCAATTTGCAAAGTTTACATTATTTAACGATATGAAAATCCGCTTTTACTCCTACCTAACACAAGCCTAAACTATCTATACTTTCTTAATATGAACTAATTCATCCAAAAGAAGCTTGAACGGTTTTTTATAGCACTCAATGCCTTCACTTAATCCTTCACAGTTACCATTCCTAACCCACTGCCGCCAACCGGATGGTTTCATTTTACTCTAACAACAGCCGCGCATTTTTGGCGAACGGAGTAAAAAACTAAACAGCACCGGTGCTACTAATATACTAACCCACATTGATCAAGGTGTTAAGGGTTATCGAATTGCAAGCCCGTTATTTGGCGCACATTCTTTTTATCAGCCCATTGTTGAACTCTTTTTTGGATTTAAGAAAAAAACATGCCGTTTGGTGTTGAGCTTGACGCGTCTGTTTCTTTTTACACATTTGTTATGTAACAAATTAAAGAGCATTTTATATAGGGAGCTAGGCGAACGAGAAAGTGCAAAAAAAAACAAATAATAAGATGAGTTTTGTTTTCACAAATATAAATTGCCAGTAACCATCCATAGTTTAATTTTATTTTATGCAGAAGTTTTTTGTTCAAAAAAAAAAATATTTTCTACGCCTTAATAAATTTAAAATAAGTAGGTAATGCGATTTTTTTTCAAAATCACATTTATTTTATAAACATTTAACTCATTTTACGCAATAACTTCAAAAGTTGTACCTACGTTTTATGAATATTGAAAAACATGGTCTCATCGCTTTACCTCTAAACAGTAATATAAGATCTCTTTTAAATAACATGAAACTGTTAAACAAAACACATCGTTGAAGGAGTCGAATAGTCGAAAACACCAGTTTTGCGATTCTAAAATTAGTGGCAGCTGCCGGGTCCGCCCCGGCCTACCTACACCTTACTTTTTACTAAGAAAAAGAACAAAAAAAACACGAAGCTTTTTCTCTAAAATTTGGGAATAAATAGGCCGGGCTCCGATTTCGCAAAGATAGAGTTTCATAAGTACATGGCGAGAGTTTCTAAGAGTTCTTTTTAATTATTTGCGCTTCTGGCCAAACAGGTCACGGATCGAATCGCATTCGTTAATATCTAATTGATGGAATACAGCCAAATACTTTAGTCATATTAGAAAGTCATTTTAATGTTTTATCCTGTGTAACAAGTTGATAAAAAATTTCACTTTAATTCCTATATAAATATGTTAGTAATAATAAACAGCGTATTTGGCTATTCATGAAGGTGTTATATTCCTTTTATTTGGGAATCGGACATCGATTGAAGTTTTGTTCACTCACTACATTAAAGAAGCCGGTGCGAGCTTTATCCCCATTATCAAAACACCGAAGAAAGGCTATTAGAAACGGATTAAATGCAAACAAACCCACTGGCTACTGTGCGGTTACACAAACAACTAATGTAAAGCGGACACAAACACTTTTGTAAGTTTACTTTCGGCGAATACACAGTAGCATAATGTGTTTTTGTAACAATGGGACATCATACAAACTCTAAATATAGCTATTAGAAGGTAGTGATACTCAACAGATTAAAGGATTACAACCTGGAACTAAACGGCTTCGTGCGAAATTTTCTTTTACTGATGTTCTGTCTTATTCTTTATTTAAAGTAGCAGCAAAATATTTTAACGAAACAGGTAAATAGTTTCACTAAATATATTTAAATGATACATAATATATTATGTGTTTGCAATTTTGAGTTTTCCCTATGTTATTAATTACACGTTGAATATTTTATCTTGATATAAAGAAAAATGACTCAGCGAATGGCAAAGTATCTTCTTGTATAAGTACAATCTAGAACCTCGACTGAATGATTGTGAACCGCGACAAGTTTCCATTCGGGTTATTAATGATATTGTGCAGCCATCATCCTTTTGTGTGAATTAAATACATCAAAAATGTTAAAGGAAGTTATAATTGCACTGAATAGAATTTTACAAAAAGGGGACATTTAGCGTAAAAATCAATAATCAAACGGCAAAGCAACAATAGTCGGCGGTTACCCCGAAGTCGCTATCAAAATAAATATGGCCGCGTGATGTGGCGCGGGTGGATTTTTTATTGCGATGCTTCAATCTTGAGTGTGGGACAAAATCGTGTCATTCATGGCGGTTAACACTACATTAAAATGCACCGAATGAACTTTATACAATTTCGAGAACGACCTTTAAGGAATGAGTTGTTTATGTGTTTGTGTGTGTTTTAGAAAAGTATAAAATGTAGTTTTTAAATTATTTCCTTCTTTTTACGCTTTTTTTCATACATTTTAGTTAAATCTTCATCTGTATCTTGAAATTTTTCTTCATTTAATTTTAAGGAGCAAAGACATTTCAAGATACGTAAAGTAGTGCGTGTACGGTATTAGATCCATAATTACAAAGTTAAATAATTCAAACTTTGCTTCTACTTTACTTTAAAAAAGAAATAGTCAAATATAAAGTCATATCCCCTCTATATTTAGTATAATATTCTGTTCCTATCAATAATTTGTGTTTTTACATAACATTTTTTAAACTTAGGTACATTAAACAGTTTGTACTTTTTTAAAACGAGTTAGACTATGTAATATCGTAGTAAAAAGTTTTTCTATAGAAATACTCAAAAGACGTCTTTCATGTAGCAATACTTAATCTAACTCCTTATGGGAGTAAATAGTCCGTAACACAAATTGATTGTTGGCCAAGTACTGAGATTTGATGCAGATCCCGCGGCACACGTGCACGATTCACACTCGATCACAATGCGGATCGAATGCATTCATATATTTGCTTACATTGCTCGTACGATTCGAAGAACTTTGAATTGTGACATTTTTTGCTTTAATATTTAAAGGAAAAAATGCTACATTCAAATCAAAATTATTTAGGATCACGGAAGTGTGCCAAGTCTGTGGCATATTATGTGGCTATCTTACCTATTTTTGTGCATTCAAATATTAAGAAAATATTGATTAACAAAAAGTTTTAGATTCAAGACAATATTAAAATTATATCGTTGTGATTTTAAACTTCTGACTCTCTTTTCTGCTTTTTCTTCATAAACGTAGAATGAGGAGTGTGCTACTTAAATATTTGTTCAGATTAGATATTATTATGTTATCAATGTAAGTAAATAGATCCAGAAACATTATGTAAGATACACCTGTCACTAGGACGGACGCAATCATCGGTGCCGTTTCCTTTCCAAAATTACACAAAAACAAATGAATACCAACATTGCATAAAAAATATAACAAAGCCGAAAGTGTTCCTTGCAACAGATTATGAGCACGTTCAGTTATTAATTTATTCGAAGTATCGTAGTAAAAAACGCAACCCTCACTTAGATAAAAGAAAAAAATGTAGCTCGCGACGCGCAAAAGGGAAAGGGTGTCTCGGCTCAGCTCGCGTGCTGCATTCTGTTTTTTAACCGTATTCTGCGGTTTGTTTTTTCGTGTGATGCGTTCCTGTTTTTTAACAACACAATACCGTTGTTAAGAATTGTTTTTTGAGACGTCATATTAACGCGAGCGAGTGCAAGGCGCGATCTCACTTGTTTTTGTTAAGGATCTTATTTTTAAATCTCATCGCTTCGGGTAAATTAGATACAGAATCTTTTAGTTTTTCGATGGAGTTGAATCGTTTTTTATTGTCTTTGGGTTTATGTATTGCAAAGAGGAAATTGTGTGGAGCGCGAACGAGGTAGAGACATATGGTTCGTTAAATCAAGCCAAATTCGTCATATGTACAGGTGCTGACTTCGACTCGAGCCTTAAAATATTATTAGTGGGTAAAAAGTAACCAACGTTTTTAATTTGAATGATATTTAGGATTCTTAAAAAGTTTTTATTTTAATAATACAAAAACCTACCGAAACTAAATTAAAGTTTCACGTTTAAGGAGAAACTGATGACAATAGATTCAATGCGGTGAAGGTGTATATCTCGTTACTCTTATAGTCTTATTTATTATTTAATGTGCAATATTAATGAACCTATCATTTAAGATCGTTCGTCGCCATTAAAACAAAAGATACCGACAAAAACAGCATCAATAATGCTGGGATTTGTAAGTGCGCTATAAAAATGAGCTATGAAAACGCCATTAAATATTAAAAGTGGAGAAACAGAGAGCTTAACAAGAAATAAAACATCGTTATAAGAGGCTAGGCGAGTCGCCCCCGGCCGGGCTAGCTATCGGCGCGCCTCAGTTAATGCCTACTTATACCTTATTATATAGCGGAGTTTGCGTTGAGGAACAAAATTAATTGGTTAAAACTCCTCTCAGTATCCAGGGCGGGCGTCCCCCGACTCCCTCTTAATTCCGTCCACCCCGCGGCCCGCCGCCTCGCCCCGCACCCCTGCAGCTCCTTTGAAAGCAACCTACCTACAGAAAAAACAGAAAAGTATAAAGTTCACTACCAAAGCGTTGTAACTTAATTAATAAAATTTATATTTTTAACTTGGTATGAAAGATAATTCGGTTATTTTTTACCTAAAAGGCTTTAATGATATTTTTTATTCTTACATGTAGGTTTGCTAAACCTTTTATTTTTTTAACTCATAATGCATTATGTAGTTTTATTCATAAAAAATATAAATTGTAGATAGATTTTACAACTTCGAGATGTCGGTTTTTGCTAAGTAGTATTCCAGTTGAAATGGATTAATCAACAGATTAGATGTATAGGAAACATCTGTCCACTGATTGCAATTCTTTAAGAAACCAACTTATTTAGAAAGAATCCAGTTCAAATTTATCAATAAAAGTAATAATTATGCTCGAATTTCATTACTAATATAATTCCTAGTTATCATAAACGATAATAACACAAATAAGTTAACTATTATAAAAATATTTTATTTTATAAAACTAAAACTTGTTACACTTACCTACTTACATATTGAAGACGTCGCGTTCGTTCTTTCGCATCAGTAACAGTTGATGAACGTATTTTGTAACGGTAAACGTTCATATTTTATACAAGTTGTGTGTGTTCTGTGTATGTATTTTTATTTTTTTCACAATATGCCACCACCACGGTTTTCTTTGAGAATAAAGAAAACTTTACAAAAATTTACGAAAACAATATAGTCATTTAAAAATAACTAATATCTTGATATAAATCGACAATTTGATATTAATGACAATGTGATACGATGGTATTTTTATTTTTCAAGGGACTACAAAAACCTGATTTTAGTTTTTACTAAGATACGAACAACATTTAGTTTGCAAGAAAAGCGTATTTTTCAATATTTCAAAAAATATATACGGTTCTCAAAAATTAAAACAAACAAAAAAATTAAAATTGAAATCCGAGTTGCAACGCTTGCGATGTGAGTTCGTAACGAAGGGCGAAAGCAAAGGGTAGGTCGGGCGGCGGCGCGGAGGGGTTCGTTGCCACTTCTCCAAATAAATTATAATTCGCTCGCTCTCGTCCCGTCGACCCGGACTCCGCGCGACTACTGTTCCGAGACTTTACAACGCTATTAATCTCTTTTAAATTTAAACAACGAATAAATAATTAATTAAACTCAAGCGAAAAAGTAATTATAAAAGTCTACATTGAAATTTATCTTGTTTTTATTGTACCTACGTATAGGTTTCAATGTTTTATTTTTGTGCAAATTTGGTATATAATATTTTACGACTTAATTCTTACATTCTTACACATGGAACTGCAAAACTTATCAGAACTCGCTAGGGTTTGTAAAAGCACTTTTTGGTTTGTCTGTACAGTAGTTTTAGTAGTTATAAGGCGGCAATAATATCACATTTAATTAAACACAGACAAAACTAATTGTCATGTTGAGGAGGTGTGCAGGATAACCGATTAATTTAATAAATACCTTTCGGATTCCGTTGCGTCCCGTCGGAGATATGCGACGACGACGCTGTGTGCCGCTTCCTGAATTACGAGCCTGTCCTTTACGAATTGATACAGGGTGCTCTAAATACTCCGCACCAAACTAAATCATTTATTTAACCAGAGCTTGGTAGTACTTTCTAAAAATAAACTACTTAAATATGTTAAATTACTCACGTATCTGAATTCTAAGGTGGGTTTTGTATTTGTAATTTAAACTTTAAAAGGGCGTAATAAGGTTGGCCTATATTTTTGGCAAATGCGTTTGCCATCTCTGAAAGATGGCTCGTCCGGCTCAAAGGCAAAAAAAAGTAACGTGATTTTATTTGTTTATTTTTTGCCTATGCATGGTCACTATCACGAGTCTACTGTTTATACAACTCAATGTTATATTTTATCTTATATTTTTATTGCAACAGTCCGTTCCGTATCTGCACAGGCCTACGTAGTAGTGAATCACACGCGTGTGTGCGTCCGGTGTGATGTATGGGGGGATATCGTTATATTAGTGCGACAACTCATTACTTACGGCCGATCTTAGATAAATTACACACTTTTCTTATTTAAAGGACCGCAGGGTATATCTCGAGAAATGAGAAAATAAGATAAATCATTTGTTTGTTTCAAAGTTTTAGTAATACAAATTTACGATTTTTTCTCCACTTTCAATTATCAGTTAGTGTTGTTACAATAATGATGTAATAAGACTAAATTTTATAAAAAAAAAAACAAAAAGAGCGAGGTATAAATTCCCACGTACTTTGTTTAGTTTATCGTTTTTAGAAATACTTTTTTAAACATTACAATCAAATTTTCAATAAGGTGAATAGATGATGGTCAACAACCAACTGCACGTGTTATTAAAACAAACGCACAAAACAGTTTTTGAGAAAATTTCAACCTCAATTATAGTACTATTAAATTTAATTTCAGTAGGTATGTATTTCATTTCATTTTCTCATGTATCTCTCATGTTGTGTAAGTGGACCGTGACCTCCGAGAAGGATTCGAACTCTGAGTCGAAACTTACCAATCATGACTTCCCTCACTATGAGTCAAGACTTCTTTTTATTTCACTTTCAAAATTACTAATGAATATTACATTTAATAAAAATCGTGGTAAGGACCCGTTTAGCAATTGTGTTTAAAGAAATTCTTTTTATTTAATTAAATAGTAATTACTTTCTAAAGCGTTCTCGTGTTCAACATTATCGTATATTTTTTGGCAAATAAATTTCTTAAAGCACTTAAGGTATGCAAATAAAAGAATCGTAATTATAAATAACAAACATCTTTTATTTCAATAAGTATTGGACATCGATAAGAAATACATTCATATTTGTAATATCGTAGTCACAATTATATCTATGTATATTTGTACATGTACTTTGTTTTATACAATAATCCTGTATGATGGCAAATGATGAGGTAGATTTGTTGGTTACAAGAGTTAAAGATAATTCTGTCGTTTGAGTTTCTTGAACGTGTCGAACCGACAACACTTTATAACTAAGCTATAATCAAATAAACAATAAAGAAAAACAAATTAATTAAAACAGTTAAGTAAATAGGAACTTAAATCAATTGCAATAATGGCGAAAACATTTTAATTTTACATCAAGAACTACTACAAATAACCTTGAATAAAAATTGAAAAGTATGGTATGTAAATAAATAGTTTTATAATGAGAGAATGTAATGCCACGTAACAATGGTATGTAAACGTACCAATAATAAAAGCAGTAAGTAAGAATCAGTAAACGAACAAAACGAAAAGTATATCAGTCTCAAATGGTGTTTGTTACGTGACGATAGCAGTTCGCAATCGGTTACACTAAATCCTGTCATTAGTACATTATCGCGACAGAGATAAACAATAGAAAATATTCCAAGAACTTTGGCTCTTTACCCTGACGCAGTATAGTCGAATGAGGTAGATAATGGCACACTTGCCTAACTTTACACTAACTATGTATAATAATATTAAAACATTGCAACATCAAATTACAATTACAACTCTCTAAACGAAATTTATCATTAAATTTGTACATGACATTTTGTACCAATAATTTCTTTGGAAAATATACTTCATACACTAACGTCTCCCATGAAAACTACGAGACCCTACGCTCCGATATTTATTACTATCTAAGAGATAAAATAAAATAAAAATAATCAACAAACATTACAGCTTAAATACATACAATAGTAATAAATCATGTGCGCGAAAACATCAAGGACAACACTACTTTCCTAAATTAACGTTGAGAAAATAAACACGATACATCTAGTAGGAAACTAATACCCGTAGAACAAATTGCTCAAAACCGTTCCTTTTGAAACGATTCATTGGCCACAAACTCAAAGAATTGAAATTCATAATAAATACGTATTTACAGGTAAGATGACGAACACAGATTTCTCATGTGATATTTTGTAAAGTCAATTCTGTGAGTTCGTTGCCGACTTTATACATATTTCTATTCAATAACACTTTTAATTTCATAATATTTAAGTTTATTAGAAATACCATCAATTAAAACATTACACCTACACACAGTAATATTGAAGAGACGACTGTCTTTCTTCCTACATTTCTTACATCTACACAAATGTTCTATATACAAATGGAGCCATCAAGGCTATCCACAATAAATACCGTCGATACATTAATGAGAACACCTACGACCTAGTACATAAATAATAAATAGTTTTCTAATAAATGTCTGCAATATATACAAAAGCATGATGCGTCTCTGTCATTGATAACTGTAACTACGGTGTCTATACAATATTAACTCTTATCCTGAATCCTCATCTCGGTTTTATTATATTCGTTCCTTTAAATTATTTAAATTAAAATATTCATTGGCATTCAATGCCTTTTGAATATACATTAATTTTTGCGATGATGTACAAAGTAAAATGATTGAAAACTAGTTTGAATGTAGTGAAGGGTGAACACAAGTTAAATTTCTGTAGGTATACAAATATGGAGAATTAACAATTACTTAGATGTTGATAAGTTCGTATAACTAGTTCCCATTCGCGAGGTAAGGAAGGACGGTCGTTTAAAAGATCGACGCAAAGACCATAACGATTTGTTTTGGTTCAATAGAAAACAATAAATCAGCTTCAATAAATCAAAAAAGATCTTTTGTGTAAGGTGCTCTTTAAATGTTTTTGCAACTACAAAACAAAAGAACAAGACCGTGCAGTTTTTACTTAACTTCGCCTTGTGATTATGCAAATAGTACGACAATATAATTGTAAACTGTAACACTGAAGAAAAAGTACTTTTTTATAGCAAGCATTGCGAATACAAATCATAAAAAAGAATAGACGAGACTACCTAACGAGTCCGAGTCCGGTAGTCTTACCGAGAAAAACGTAAAAATAATGAACCCACAAAAACTGACCATTGTTACGGTGTTAAGTAAGCCATTCATTATTATTATCATTACCGAGACTGGAATTCAAGTAAAGATTTTATTTTTACTAGAGATTAAGACATCCGACTTTAATAATAAATAATTAGACAGAATAGACGCGATTCTACAGGGGAGGAACTCGTATACCGGCTCAGCGGCGCGCTAAGAGGCGCACGGCGACTACGCGGAGTGCACGCGCAAGTCGGTGGGCGAATCCGGCGTGGCCGGTCGCCGTGGCAGCGAGAGATCCTCGGGCTCCGTCTGTTCGGGCCACTCGTCCCAACGCCAATCAGAAGCGGCGGCCACCGGGGGGCTCGGAGTGTCCGGCTCGCATCCGGCACTCGCACATCGGTGCAAAGCGGCGGCTTGTCTTCGTCTAAATCTTGCACCACATCGGCAGGCGAAAGGAGCATCTCCTTCGTGTACTAATGCATGAGCTTTTAGCTGATTAGAATCAGAAAAGCGAGCCGGGCAACGCGTACAAGCGTATGGTCTTTCTCCAGTGTGCACACGAAGGTGACGACGCAAGTTCGCAACTTGAACAAAATGTCGGGGGCAGTGTGGGCAACTGTATGGCTTTTCGCCAGTGTGCAAGCGTAAATGTGTTTTAAGGTGATGATCGCGAGTAAATCTTTTGTGGCACTCGCTGCATTCGAACGGTTTTTCTCCAGTATGTGTTCGTTCGTGATTTTGCAGAACGTGTTTGTAACCGAAAGAGCGAGAGCAGACTTTACAGGTAAAGAGCTTGTCACGCGGTGGGTCAGTGGCACCAGGAGAAGATCCCGAAGAAGGCGGTGAAGGTGGAGCTGTAGACGAATCATCCAGTTTAGGCGTGCGGCGTCGCTTGCGGGTGCGATCCAGGTCTGGTGGTGGCAGTAAAGGTGTAGGCGGAGACGGAGGCCATGCTGCCAGTAGTGCCCCCGAATATAACTCAGCTGGTAGACCTGCCACCAGGGCTGCGGCGCGGCTCGCCAGCAGTCTCTCTGCCAGCATCGGAAGAGATTCTTGACGCATAGTTGATAGAGGTCGTACTGATACACCTGAATAACAAAAAAGCTATTAGACAAATGAAATATTCTGGCTACTTAAGTGCCTACAAATCTAACAAAATTATTATAACACGAAGGAAGTTTATTTCTACTTTAAAATATCCGTATTACGACCTAAATAAACAAGGTGGCTGTAACTATCGATAGCATACTTATCAGCCAGTAGAACAAAAAATACAGTAAAAACTAAACCAGGCTGCGTGGAGGAAACATTTGGTCGCAATCACGCGGTTGCAGGTCTCTTCCGGCCCGACCTGTTGCGTAAATCGCTTCATCGACTCATAGGAACTTTCTTACTTTATATTTGCAATTGCAAAACTTATTTTATGTAGGCATATTTTCAAAATTATTGCTATACTTTCGATAAAAGTGTCTGTGGGTACTACTCCAACCACTCTATTGTAAATCAAGTTGCTCGAAATGAAACAGCAATGAGTGTTAGTAAGTTTATAGTGCAGTGATAATAGGCGAGCGATGGGCCGGGAGCGTCCGGGCCACTTACCTATATAATGGAATTAATTATTCCTCGAGCGGCAAACTCCGCCCGCCCGCTCCGCCCAAATTATATTCAAATATTAATTTCGTTGAAGAAAAGCCTTTTTGAGAGCACTTAATTAAAATTAGACAAAATCATAATTGAAAGTTCTCCTCGAGGCGTGAAGAGGCGGCGTGAGGAGGGAGCCCCGTACATTATCTACTTAGCCGTTGAATTAATTCCCGGGCCGAGCAGGGACTCTACCGTCGCACTTAATTGAAAAAGGCAAAATATTTTGTCATCATCTGCGCGAGCTGGCACGGCGTCGTTATGAAGTCTGTGACAAAGCGTTACCACGTCTTCGTACGGACATATTGAGCGAATAATTTAAATATTGTAAACCACACTTCTTCAATTATAAATGAGGTCTTTGAGTGTAAAATAACTTTGATAAGATAATTTTTAAAGTTCGTGATTAGGGGCAGGGGCTTGCTCGGCACGTACTGCGGGATAATCCCATAACTTTTTAATAACATTCCTCAATGTTTGTAGGACGAGCTGCGAGCCGCGCTCGTGATGTGATCAGAATTACAACACCAGGCTTAATGTTAAAGTTTCAACAAGTAAATACCGAAAATACCCTTATTTTGCAAACAACAAGAAGAGTTCCAATACAATTAAGGAATATAATCGGACAGTTATAATGGTTTTATCTTACGAGTCTTACAATTATATTACAGTGGTAGGATTAAATATTGTAAAGAATATTTAAAAAACAATTTATATAAGTACCGTGAAAAAAAATTGTGTATTAATCCCAATCTTGTATAAACCATTGACAAAAGTGGCTCGGTTTCGCTGATAGTAGATAAATAATGTTTCATTTTTATTAGCCGCCCGATGACAATGTTGGTGATAAATTTTTACAGCACACCGCACCCTTCCGTGCGCCGCTTTTTATATCCTAAAGAGTTGTAATTATCCCCTCTTTATACGCCATAAATATTTGTCAATAACCCATATTCAATACTTTTATGGAGTCGCCTGCGGCTCGCTACTCCATAACTCATTATTGCGCAAGGGTTCAGCCGATAAAGGACGTGTCAATGACACATCCTTATTGTTACTCCGCCACTTCTGAAGCACTTTCTTTGTCAAATCTGTACCTTTGTTTCAGTTTCATTTATTAAATTGTCGAAGTAGCTAGTTTATTTTTTGTCTTTGATGTACTTACATCATTAATTTAATTAAGACTTTAATTGCTCTTTTTGCTACTCCATCTTTTAAGAATAAAGATTTGACATGGTTATATGTTAAAAATAGTATTTAAATTTTATTTTAGGTTTAGGTTTAAAAGGTTTATTTTTTACTTTCCAATAAAAAATAATAATAATATTTAGATTTTTATCTCATTTTCATGTTTTCATCAAATTCGATACCTATAGTATGTAGTATGTATTCAGTAAACTATTTTCATTGTTAGTTTGTGTGTGTGGTAGTTGTGTAGTCTATGTAATAAAGTTATCTATGTATTGCAAATACTACTTTAGCAGCTTATCCCATGA
Source organism: Trilocha varians (assembly GCA_030269945.2). NCBI lineage: Eukaryota > Metazoa > Arthropoda > Insecta > Lepidoptera > Bombycidae > Trilocha > Trilocha varians. The sequence continues at coordinate 5,237,689 of AP028265.1, read as the reverse complement.
ATCTTTATAACTTCCCGATATAGGTACTATAAAATATTGGCAACGTTTCAATGAGATGCTTACGTACCTACATTATTACTGAATCACCTATTTAGCTTTAGTTTAACATTAATCTATTTAAAAACTTATTAATCAGGTACACAACTTAAACCCATAGTTTTAAAAGTTTGCAATTTGGATCTTATTTTCTTTCGATTAGGTTTATATAATGTTCATATTAGTATATAATTAGTTAACGTCCGTCCTAATTTCAGAACAATGTAATGCGATTAGCCTTGAGTCGGAGAGTACCCGCACAGATTAAAGACTTCATAAGGATTCCCAGTTTAGGGTTAAGCGCAATATAGTACGCGCCGAATTTCTTTTGGCTTCCTCGCTCACGTAACTCCGTCGTCTGAATTTATATCGTTTTTATTGTTAATTGAAGGATTGACAATAAACTCTACCGTGCAGACTTTCAACAGTTTGATTTGTCTTTTTATTGCGATCGGATAAAGATAGCTTCTTACTCTTATCAGTCAAAAATTACCGTCGGATGAGATATTGTTTTCTATGTCATCTTTTCACAAATTTAATTATGTATCGTTAAATTAATACGTATAAGTATAAGTTTGTAAGTAATAAATCTAATATTTTGTAGGTATATAAATCTAATGTTTATAAGTAATGAAGAAGTTTTTCTCTGTTTTATGCTTAATCCTGAGTTGAATAGTTGAATAGCAATGGTTGTATAATTGTATTTAACTTTTCAGTTTAAAAATCTTATATAGATTAGGTACTTTAAATTTTCACAAACGATTGACCTGTTTAAAGTATGCAATACATCATTTTTTTAATCACTACAAAGTAAACGGGCTGGCCCACCTTGTAATAAGTGGTTACCGTTATTGATATTCTCACAATTACCAAAATTCTTTATTAGTTAAAAAATATGACTCTTTATATATTTTCAATCTACTTTTATTTTATAGTTATGTAATTTTCAAAATAAATAGTTTGTTCGTGATTACCAATCATGATATAAAAGGTTATTAATTATCGACAAAAAAAATATCTGTGAGAGAGTTTCGCGTTATGTTTCTCATTTATATATTTATTTTATAAAGCGATATAAGAGGACTATTTTAATCGTTTATTCATGTTTTATCAAGCGTAATGATAACAATTTTAGCGTTTATTAATATTATTATATTTCAACACGAGCTTTTTTCCTAATACATACAAGTTCATTTGTATTTCGTTGCATGTCAGTCTTTTAACGTTATACAAATATTAATGACTTATTTTGAAAAGCGCCATGATGGCTCAAACAAAACAAAAACGATTATTTAAGTTTTTTTTTTAGTTTATTTATGAGATTATTTTATATGGTTCATTTTCCGAAGCTTAAGATAGTATGGACTATGGACTACCAGATAGTAAGTGGCCCCGTCGCTCAGAGATGCCATCAATCTTGGAGTACTAGAAATCCATAAGGATTCTCCATGAATATCCATAGGTTTATTCTGGATTTATGTCCGTATGAAATTGAAGAGATTCTATTGTTAATAGTATGCATTTTTTGTAATCTTCATAATCAGCTGATGCAATTTGTCTTATGAGATCAACCTGGTCTGGTCATTTTGGAGCTTTATAGACATGACGGTTTTGTGCATGCACATGCTATTAAAAAAATACTTGAAATACCAACTATACGATTCAATTGAAATATTTATTCCATCTATGAGACTGAACTAATAATTAATTTTATTACAATTAATATTTTTTTCATTAATTGTTGTAGTTCGTCATCATCGTTAAAATTTATTGCTTATTTTTTGTAGTTTTATGTACAAAATGAGATTCGAGTGAAATTAATAAAAAGGGCATGAATCCAGTAGCAGTAAGGACAAGTATCTTCAAATTATTTTTTAAATATGAACTAAGACGTTGATCAGTACAAACAATCTAATGGTTTACCAAGAGACAAATCATGCATAGGTAAAAAGTTTCAAATTGCCGTCGGCAAAAGCATGGGAGCAATACAACTTATCTAATTACAACTGATGTTGGTAGGTGCAATAAATTTGAACACTATTATAATGAACTTTGTTATTAAGTTAAAAGCCAGTTAAAAACCTAACATCGTAATTAAATAAACTATGTAATTTATGACCGGTTTTGGCCACAATTATTTGTTGATGAATGAAATAACCAATTACTTGAAAATAAATTGGTATTTTACCAGTGACTCATTATGATCATTGATGAGTGAAATTAGTGATGGCTAAACTAGATCTAATTCTACATAATAATAAATACTTACATAATAATATCGACGTAACTTAATGAGAATTTTAGTGATTAAAACAAAAACAAAAGTACATAATCTTGAGTTGTAGAAGGTTACTACAAATCGCGTAATATCGTAGCGGAGTCGTAGCAAACCGCTACGCTCTCGGTGCCACTACGGTTCACTGAATCTGAAACGTCGGAATGCAAATAAACATGTGTGCGAGGAAGTCGCGGCTCGTTCAGCCAATCGCGGCAATCGCTCCACGCATGTCGCGCCCCGGCAACTTTGAAACTTTACACACATGCACTTCCTTCAGTTTCAGCGAACCGCGATAACTACTAATAACTAATTAAAAAGTTCACAAACCTCTTGAATTCTGCGTCGACTGCAGCGACAAGGCCATCTCACACCAGATTCACGGATAATACATTTATTTTAAACACTTCAAAAGTCTTTCGGCGAACGCTCGAAAATTGTTTAAATGCAATAAGATTATAATTTAAATATGTTGTTTGCAATTTTCATGTAAATATTGAGTTGAGATTGTTGACATGTTATGTCGTCGCGGAGTTAGCAGAGTGAATGAGGGTAGTGAGCGATGCGAGCGCTCCGGTCGTGACCTACGACAACACTGGCAGTAGCGGCTCCGGGTCCGGCCGCCCCTCCGCGCACTAAACACACCCCCACGCCCCTCCCACCGCACCCCCCTTCACACACCCCGCCATGCACTACACATGCACGCAATGCATTCACTTTTTATGGCCGCTACTACATTATGTTCCTTCCTGACTTTGTTTTTAGCCCTCAGTCGGTAGCGCCACATAAGCACTTTTTATGTTTTACGAGCGCTCCCGTACTTCGGGTGTTCTAACTTTAACAGAAACTAATTTGAGAACTGAAGTGACTTCATCGTCACAATCTGAATTCTTAGAATAGGTATTATGTAGATAGTTGCATTAAACCTTATTAGTCGAACGTTTTTGAAAAAATGTCACATTAGAAAAGTAGTGTGATGTGATTTTATGTGCAAGAGTAATTTACCCTAAATCGATATGGTTAATAAATACTGTTTGTTCATTGATAAAGTATTAGAAGGTTTTTTACTGCCGTGATGAAAGTTATCAGTTGGGCTTTAGGCAAAATTTCTGTCATACAATAAAAAAAACATTTAACAATATTAGGTATCAAAGTTGTGGACTAAGCTTCTAGTATATTACATGCAGGATTCGTATTCAGTCAAAAATATTACAAAGTAATTATTTAGCAAAATCTTACCTTTGTTAAACAGAACTTCATGTTTATTTGAAAAGTGATCCCAGGCCCAGTTGTTGACGATATTATAGTAATTCTAGTTTTGCGTTATTTTAGCACATTTTTTTAAAATACACTTTTCATCTTCATATTTAATATAATAATTATTAAAAATGCTATTGTTGTAAAGCTAAAGAACTCTACTGTTTATTTATTTACACTTTCAGTGTACCTACTTAAACGTTTTTTACTGGTTTTTCGAACTTTTTGCGATTTTTAATATATTTTTTTAACGAAAAGGACCGAAACTGAAAATAATTAAATTAACATTCATTTAAAAAATACTTTACTACTACTACTTTAATATCTATTTAAATAATACATTTTTATTAATCTCCGTAACAATACAAAAAAATACAATATACTTGAATAAGGGGGCGGCGCGACGGGAAAGAGTGCCTTGGTCGTAACGCGTCGCGCCGTCCCTCATAACCTCGTGCTGAGTTCTGGCCTCAGCCGGGGTTCGGACGCTGAGTGTGAGCGGTTGGAGGTTTTAGTGCGGTTCAACTCCCACATACAACGCCCGCCCCGCGGGCGGGGATCCGGTGATTTCCTCCAACTAAAAAAAAAAAAAAAAATATACTTGAATAACAATTTGAAACAAAAAAACGAACAACAAAAACAGTTTCGAACTCGTTTTCTCTCTAATTAGTAGATAAAAGTCAAAAAAGTATTGCAAGCATTATTACTAAAATTACATCAATCAAAATCATTAATTACTATTAGCACTATTATTCATAATTTCTAATTCACCAGTTTAATTAAGTTAACGGTTATACTTAACCAAAAGTATTTTAAAAATCTTGCGAAACCGTTAACTACCTAATTCAATTTTAATGTGAATTCTGGTTAACAAAATGAGTTGTACAGTCAATTTAATCATGGCAATGTATTAGTTTTAAAAAATATTGTTTAATTACCGTAATACTTTTGTAGTAAGGGTTTTGATTCTTTTGATATTTTGTTTTCCATTATGTTAAAAAAATACGTAGTACTTACTCCGTTTCGCGATAGAGAGTAAGAAACAGTTGAAAAGTAATTGTAAATTTTAACAAAGTTTTAAAATGAATAATCAATTCCTTGATCGAACCTGTATTCAAGAATATTTCTGAACTAAACACTACTTACATAGTCACCTATATCATATTCTCATAGTAACTTCTTGCGAAAAATTCCTTATTTCGATTCTACTTTAAATGTGGAAGCTTCATGATATACAAATTGGCTATAAGTTTAAATCTATGCTTTAAAAAAAATGTTAAATTTTATTTTGACTTTGCTTTATTTCTAGAATAAAACAATATTTTTCATAATTATTTACATACAGTGCACAGGATGTTTTACCTATTATAATAAGATTATTGAACTTGTGAGTTAACAATACGTTGTTAAAGAACGTTCGCAACACCGAAACCTAATAACAATGATATAAGGGACAGACGAACGTGGAGGTTGTAACTTTACAGGACTTTACCGGCTCTAAGTTTGGCCTTCGTAAAACCGTCTAGGAGCAATTATTAGCTCTAAGACAACACACATAAAGAGCATAAGTGTCGGCCGACGGCAGCGAACCGCGTAAATTAAGAGTTTTTATTGTACGCGTAGTCGCTGCTATTTTTACCACTTTACTATTTTTACCATTTTTGTAAGCACGAGCCACCCCAACATAGTTTTTATCCCATCACACGAAAACATCAACGAGTAAGAACGTACATAAACCTATAATTAGATTCAGTGCGGAGAATACACACTATCGAATGACGACTTATATTTTTAACAATACATTAATTTGTTTGGAGTCTGTGTTATAAAATTACTTAGTCGTAAACATTATGAGTATTTGGTACATTAACATTATGGTATTGGTTTACTTATTTTGTTTTACTGAGTGTAATCTTATCATATGAATAAAATGTCGTGTTGTATTTATGTGGATTGTGAAGATGATATATGTAATACCTACATGATTGACGGAAGGCTATAGGTACCAGATTTTACCTTACGCTTGCTTACATAATTTTTAAAAAATATTTCAATGATAAGATAATTTAGGTTAATGATAGTCTGATCGGCCTTGGTGGCCTATTTTCAAAGTAGACCGTGTCCTGTCGATGTTATAGGTAATTTGAGTCTGTTAATCAGTTTCATGAAAAAAACACTTAATCAAAAAAAAATGTTAATTATTAAGGCATTTCAAATCTTCATATCTTGCTGTCAGGAAAATAGATTTTTTTGAAGTTACTCAAGAAGTCCAAGGAAAAATGAAAGACTGCAACACGTAGCTCGAACTATCGAGTTGTATGATGTAACCTAAATCTAAAATTTTGCAAATTGTCTTCACATACAGACAAAATATGTAATAGGTACTTACATAATATTATAATCGTATTTGCATTACTTTTACCATATTAGTTAATTATTTAGTTAGTAGTTCCGACCCTTATCTCACATCAATAAATCAAACAAAACCCAAGACAACACGCCATTCTTTTCACAATGTATGGCTAAAAAGATTCTTGGTTTTTTAAGAGCATTGCTCCCACCTGCCGCTGTCGCGTGCCCTGTGATGTTAAACTAAAATGAACTGTATTTCAATAGTCTTTAGGATTAAATTTATATTCTTAAAATAAGTGCAAGGAGTTTTATAGTTAAAGAAGTAAGTTTCCGTCTCGCTTTGGTGTATTGCACCCCTATTCAGCAGGATGTTTAGGTTTGTTATCTCGCACACGCCGCTGCACCTTGCTTCAGCTGCAGAGGCAGACGGTGCTACACATATAATTTGGAACATAGGGAGCACTGAGATCTTTGTCAAAGTTTCGCAGATAAGCAATTAAGTTTGCCAAAGAAGCAGGTGCATATTAGATTTAAAGATAAGAAAAACTAATAGTTAATTAAACAAATGAAGATAGCATCAAAAGGTTGATTTGTACCTTATTCATACAATTTATCACATAAATGTGTAGTCGCAATAAAATATACGTGGATCAAGTGGAGATTGCCTAAATATTTATGTACAACATATAAGTACGAAAAAGTATCAAAGCAACAAGGATTTCTTCTGTAGTGAAAATGAGGGTGTACTTTGGTTTTGTCAAGAGAACTGGCTCTTTCCCTTGAGCCGTCATCAAAGGAGGCAACTCTTTGAAGCTGTGAAACCACAATTAAGCCTTGCCGAAGAGAATTCAAGGACGCATCACGCTACCCTTGAACAAAGAGATTCGGCCAACACTTTTGCTTTTATTTTGCATGTATTATTCGCTAAGACGTGTATTGTTTAAGAGCAATATGTATTGTAAACAAACCCTTTCATTTTTGGTAACACGAGGTTTTATGTTAACAAAATTACACCCTTTCCTTTTCTTTCTATTTTCTTTGTTATTTAACTTATCGACAACAAAATATGTAGTTTTATTAGATGTGTGTCGTAAATACGTTGGCAGTTGTAAGTACATTGTTTTACAGTGTGTAATATAAAGCGTTTTTATTATGAACTACATTATTGTAGAAAAGTTAGTAAACGTAATAGGTTTGTAAAGGCTGTTTCAGAGTATAAAAATAACATTGCATCGTATATGCGTAGGTATTATTAAAGTAAATTCAAGGTAAAATTAACTACGTCCTCCCAAATAGTAGAAATTATGATGAGCTGAAAAAGACTTAAAAATCATATGAATAGAACAAATACCAGATCTTTGGAAAAAGTCGAATTTATGATAATAGTTTTTCACTATAAGTATGTGTCAAAATAAATACCTAATCTTCTGATCAACAATGTTACCAACTTACTTCATATTAAAGGTTTAATAATAATGATTAATACAAGTCACTGCCAGCCATACTTATATTATTATGTTGTTTTTATTTAATAGTTTTAAAAATTATGATAACAAACATTATGAAGTGAACGATTTAAAAGCGAAAGTAAACAAAAGGGATTCGAACAAAGCGCCCCGACATGCGCAAGTAATTTTTCGTATTGCGTTGTTATCTGAAACAAAAGGACACAGGGCCAGTTTTGCAAATTGGAGCACAACTGAATTTTACGATGGAACGTCAGGAACCATTGTCGGGCACAAGATAATAAAGCCTTGCAAAACTTTTTGCACCAGTAGTTAACAATTATTAACAATAGATCTAAGATGTTGAGAAAATCGTTAAGGTTGCCATAAAAAAGCAAGGCTAAGTTTTCTTATTGAATGTTGTAACTTTAAATGGTGCAAAAATAATAGCAATAATAAAAAGAGTAATTTGGAGGCAGTCACTGCTTGGAAGAACCCAGTAGTTTTTGTTTTAATTGGTATCAGAATATTATTAAGAGTTGGTAATTATTTTTTAAAATTATTCTTTAGCATGTATTTATTGTTTATTGACAATAGAAACTCCCTTCCGTGTGAACGACAGATGTGCGCGAACGCCGAAATTACAAAAATTGTGAATATTTCATTCACATTATTACGCATTCGGCCGTTACGAATCAATCGAATACAATAAACTGGAATTTTAGCCAGTTTTTTTTGTATTTGTATTTGATTTTAATGTAAAATTCCGGTAAACTTTGCCGGTTCTGGTTTTCTTTCATTGTAACGATAGGGCGGTTGATCAAGGATCAATAACGAATATAACAATCTTGTGATTGATTGCAAACTTGTTCTGTAGATTGACAACTCAATGCGATGTCGTTACCTACCGATATTAAACTATTTACTTAGTTTAGCACATTTTCAATAATTAAAAATTCTTTTATAATTACATATTGGAGTGGTGGGTATACTATACCGAACATTTTTATACGAGCAATTAATTTGATTGTTAATTTCAAAACGGTCGTTATTCTGACAAATATTTAGAAAAAACTGAAAAGGGATACTTATAAAAGGATGATTTAATATTCTTATATTATACCCGACATTCCCTGTGTATCTAGCAGGTTCTCACCTGGCTCTCACCGGAGACAATCGAACGAAACTAAAGTATAAAATATTGCCTCCAAAGGATTCGCATTGAATATTTATCCGAGGCCACGAAGCCCTGTCCGAGAGCCCTTTGTTCTCGACGACCGTTTAAACTTTTGATTCTGCAACTGGTAACAGTCAACTGGACCCTCGCAGTCGATCAAAGCAGCGGATAAGAATTCTTTAAATACAGGAAAATGAACTCTCCGTCCAAGAAATACAACATTATTTAGAATACACGTGATTATGGATCGGACCTTTCTAAAGTTATTTGTAGCCGTTCTGTGCTTGCGTCACGGACTCTCCCCTTCCGGGTGTGATGAATAATTCCCTTTTTTATCTGAGAGAGAATAAAATTGTCCCTGCGAACTATCCCGGCGACTCGATACGCACCGTCGGCCAGTCCGTATAAATGTGAATTATATCCGTAAACCATTACACTTACACTACTGCGTTTTGAACAAACTAGCTTCGTTATAATATCTTACCTTTCACATTCGAAATTTGAACTTATACGAGTAGGTTCTGTTCTGATATTTAAACCACATTTCATTAATGTGAAAGTATATTTAACTATTTATCCACACGTAGGAAGACATGTACTCTGTAATCTGGTAGTAAAATTAATAAAGAATAGTTGCAATTACCAACCCAGTCTGGCGTAACGTACTAATTAGAGAAGTAAGATAAATGTAATAACTATTTAAAAAGTTCGAGAAAAAACATTTTTTTCGTGTAAAAACTACATTTAAAAACGTTTGTTACATATTTTATCATGAACTAGTCGTCAAGTTGGGCAACGACAACTAGTTCTTAGAAAACGTGAATTTGGTCATATTCGGATACGGAAGGAAATATCACCGCTCGAGACCATTCTTAACTAAAATCTGTAAAACGAAGAAGACGGTCCGGATCTGTCATTCCTATCGTACTATCTAACGTTGATAAATAGTATAAAAGCAACAAAGTCGTATCCACACACATGTATGTAAAACGTGGATGTCTAAAGGCCGGTGTCGTTTCTCTCTTACAAAGGATTAATGTTATCTGGTAGGTATTGTACGGGTCCGCGGTCCAGTCTCGCAAGGGACGGACATTGCTCGATCACTCCTTCTTTCTATTCTCATATCCCATTCATAACGTCTTTGAAACGAGTCACGGTCTTTGTGTGTCGGTGCGCACTCCTTCCACGGCCGCTGGAGCTGTCACCTATTGTGATGTCCGCGTCTCGTCCGCTGTCAAACGCCTTGCACAAATTCAAAAATAACATCGACGTACATTTTTTGTAGTGTCCCTTGGCAAACTTTAGATAACTTTAGCGCGTTGGGATCTTTGTTTGATGCAAACACGGGATATGTCTTGTCGCTTATCTCTCTGTCTGTAAAGATCGTCGTGAATGGAAATATACAAGATAATAGGATAAAATAAAATTAACATTTTTAATTCTAACATGTTTCAAATGTCCTTTTGTGACACTTTTTGTGAGGTTTTGATTAGTTATATTAATACTTACATTTATTTATTTATTTATTAAAGGAAACAACAGTACCTACATATTAAATATTTCCAGATAGACTAGAAGTACTGACTGACTATAGTTATAATAATTTAGACATTGAATATAATCCAAAATTAATCAATTAATATAATTTGAACAGAATAGAGTACATACAAGTCCTTTCTTCAAGTTATCACACTGAACAATGTTTCAAGTAGGTTCACAACTAAAACACATTACCAAAGTGTGTTGGGAAGCCACAATCACAATAGATCTTTTGCTTGACATTTATTCGCAATTTTTAAACGCGAACGCAAGCACTCGTGCCACCCTTGGCGAGTAGCGAGCTATTGTGATGCATCCGAATGCATAATTTGTCGAGCACATGCCATTTTTTACCCAAAAAATATAAAAATTGACCCAGAGTACGATAACGGGAATCCGTTAGATATATCTATTGTTGTTTTTTTCAATGTCGTGGACATCTACCAACAAGAACGCGCGACCGTCCAGGTGCGATTGAGAATAAAAGATTATAATATTTTGAGTTCACTGTCAATGATTTTCAAATAGTTTTTTTATTCAAGCAAAAAAATAAACACGTTTTGGGGTCACTTTATCTATTAGCATAGAGCACGAGCGCAGCCTCAATTCTTATAAAGAGGCGCTCTTTACGGCGGGTGAGATCTTTAAAACGACTTTGAAAAAAAATATTCACGCAATTCATCTACGTCATCATGTTCAAAATAATAATAAATTCGTAATAAATTCTAACCATTGCTTTTTAAGGTTGCCTCAATAATTTAAATCTATTTTATTTAAAATTGTATTGCAAATTTCTTAAGCCTACTCACTACTGTAACTACGATCTATTATTATTCATATTCATACCTACCCATAACATTCTATTCATTTAATCACCTTTACAAAATGATTGCTTCTGATAACTCAATATTACGGGAATAAAATATACTTGACTATAGCTTGTATTACAGTATAATTGAAATCTACATATAACATAACAAGTCCGGCACGTTACGAATAGTTTGCCAAAGCCATTTCTTCTAAGGGACGGTATAGCAATTTGCACCCTGTGGCGCTAAAGGTAAGCACACATGTTTTAAGTTGTTACCATGTTTATGCCTTACAAGTTTGTCATTATTTAATAATCTTTATTGTTTATATCTCACAATACCTCTTTAACTTAATTTATTAATAAAACAGACAAAAATAACCAATATATAGGACCTTATGATAATTGCTCTGTGCACAATAAATAATAATTTGTCATTGTTTCACCGAAATTAGAAGAATTATTGCTTTTATGAAAGGTCCTATTGTGCTTATAAATAAAAGGTCTTCACTGTTTTTTATATTTTAAATAAATAGATGTGCATATTTTATGTAAGGTCTCAAACCAAAATTTATCGTGTCAAATATTTGTTTCTATGAAGTACAATTTCATTTTCCGATTAATAAAATTATCAGTTAAATATTTGTATGTAAGGCGAACTAGTCTATACGCAGCCCAACCTCTTGGACACAGCAAATCCTTTCCAAGATGTCGAGGCGTGAGTGGCCGATAACCTTTGTACCCTCGCCTCCTGAATCTGACAACACCTTTGACGTAGTCTACAAAACAACCTCCGCGTTACCTATTATAAAACAAACCCTCTTTGAACTCGCTTTCCTTAAAAATAAATAAATATTTTGGGAGTTGTTTATCGATAAATATTACCTAAGTTCTTTTTTACGATTAATGTATTTTAAAATGTATAATCAATTACAACAACATTTTTTTCTGTATCCCTATTGAATTTCAATAAATACGATCTTTAAAAACCCACCTTCAATAGAATTAAAAAACATTATCGGATTACCCGATACTCAGGGCAGCTGTGGGGCAGTTTGTGGACTTGCACTTTTTGCGGACGTTTCGCAACAATCCATCACATATTGCACCATTCACACACTTCCGATTTCAAAAGTCCAATTTCATTTCAATTCGGACGTATCTAATTGAAAATTCATTAATCTTTCTTCTGCCGTTAGTGTGGAGTTCGCAGATCGATCCACTTGTGCATGGTCAGTTGCTGACAGGAAATTGATTGTATTTTTTGCACACAATCATCAGTATCCTATCATTGTTACCTGCTTCACAGAATCGTATCATTCCTTTTAGAAGTAATAATTAAAAACCTTTACGAATTCATATAAAATCTATAAAAGAATACTTAGGTACTTGTTCGACATAAACGCATTAGAGAACTTAATATTTTCACCAATTATTTTATAATAATATTAATTACGACTAGGTAGCATTCGTTTTTTTATTACTTCGTTTCGTTTATTTATTTAATCTTTAAAAAATGTAATTAATCTTTAAAGCTTTACTTATGTACAACAAATTACAAATATAGGTAAAAATTATGACTGATTCCTCATTTCCTATTCAATTTTGTAAACTATTATAATAATAATTCGTTTATTAATATTGATATGTGTCTAATGTAAATGCATTTATGATCTTTTGTACGATCAGATGATGATTTGACACTTGGATCCTTTGGTTAACACTAAGGTTTGTACACAATTGCTTCATATCTAAAAGATGTGACATTAAGCTGCAAAAGGGCAAGAAATAGTTTCCGCAAAAGAGCACACTATTACAATCTATTTTGAAAAAAGTATTTCATCCACATCAGGGTTTTTTTAACTCATAGTAAAATTGTTTTACCTATTAGACTACAGAGTAGATATCGATAAAGTTACCGCACTACATTTACACCAAGATAAGTGATAAGCAATGTAGTCTAGAAGAAAACTAGGTAGTGTTTATTGGTTCAAATGTAATAAATTGATTGAAATATTAACTAGTAATGAATCCACTATTAACTTCTTTACATTAAAGATTACTTATTCCAATGAATCATTACACATCGTATAGGTGGATATAACTTGCAAATAGACTTAGATTAATAATTGTAGGTACTAGGGATGTAAAAATATTCGCATATTTTTGAATATTCGCATTCGCAAAAAATCATGCGAATGTTATGCGAATACAATAGTTAGGAGGGTGTTGTGTGAAAGTAGAAGGAATCTGATAGAGCCAAAATAAAGTCCGCATTCGCAGATGTCAAAACTTAAAATTCGCATTCGCATGTCCAAAAATCGACATTCGCAACATCCCTAGTAAGTACCTAGTACATGTTTAACAAAGTTTGATACTATACAATAGATTAAATTGCTACAAAACATGTGAAATGATCGATGGTTGAGATATTATAAGATGTTCAAGTGGCAAACACAACTAACAGAAATTGTACAATTATTTATTTCTCATTGTAAACTTTTGTGTTAGGTCAACATAAAGCCACTGAATATTATATTTCTATCGAAAGAAAATATCCCATTTCCGCATCTTCCAACAACAATGAACGCAACATCGAACTATTCAAATAGTGCACAGGCGTTGGTAAACCCAAGGATTTTTTGCACAACGAATTAATGGATAACCAAAAATGGATGCAAAATAAAAAAATGGGCTTATTAAATGTTGGTTTCGCGTAATAACACGTTGGTGGTTTTTTCATTGTTTCCAAGAGGTACGCCGAAATATCCGGTTACGGCCGTTAAATATTTTGCCTCCAGATGAAAGGGAAACTTCGTAGTTTTTTCATCAAGATTTCGTTTTTGCTCTCGAAACGCGGAAGTTGTGTACACTTATGCAAAAGCTAAAATTTCGATTTTATTGTACAACCACCGTGTGTTGTACTAACATACAATTACATGTTCCTATTCTCAATCAGAATAATAGTTCGATATAATTGCTACCATATTATAGTTAGAGATATTTTATGTTTCTAATGATTACTCGTTTTCGCAATGCAGCATATTAAGTCAAAATATCTACATTTTGCTGAATTCAAAGAATTTTTGCAAAGGAACATTTATCAAATCCACAAAGAGAGTGAAACCTCTCTCAAAAGAGGCCTGCTCCGGACAGATTTAATTTGTTGCGAAGGCCTTTATAATTGGAACATAAAGATTGCGAGTAATTAATTTTCGCAGCGAGTCAGAAGCAAAGAGGCCGCGAGTCAGTTCAGGGTACGGGATCACCGCGCCTAATTAATATTAATGACCTTAGGAGACGCTCGCCGGGAGTTCCTCTGGCTCTTCCTTTATCTGACACCTACACGAGGTGGCGATAATTTCATCTTCATGTTTAATATAACACATGAAATTGAGGTTCACTCAAAAGGCTTTGTTTGTATGTAATGTATACGAGAGCGGCTGTAGCTCATGAGATATGTGTAGATGAGGATGGATGTGTGTGGCGATGGGCGGAGGACGCGGCTCTGCGGGGGCGCGGTGACCGATGAGACGCCGCTAAAAGCCGGACGGAAGGCGCGGACACCCGGCTCCGATTTCACTAGCGTGGGACTCTCACCACGCATGCTTAGGGTTGAACTTTACCACTTCACATTTACATTCATATGAGATCTTTATAAACATAATATTATAACGCAATTGGCATCCACTGGGACATAGAGACGTGATTATCATTTTCATTAAATTATTCTTATACCTACATATATTTCATTAAGTATTCAAATCATTTCCATCTTTTCACAGCATAATATTTATGGTAAACTTTGCGATTTTTTAAATAGAAATTGATAATAGTCAATATATTTTGCATTTACATTTTTTAACTATTAAGTTATAATAAATCATGAATAATGAGATGATCTTAGGTAGTTTTTAAATGTAAAATGCATTTAGCAAATAGATGAAAATGTGTTTTCTTCACAATTAAAATAGCTCCTTTTATTTCTATAACTAACTATGAGAAGTGACAACCTTGAATATATTGCACAAAGATGAGTTTGGTATTCCGCAACGTCTTCCGGCCTGTCCATATGTGAGTCGTCACACTCTCAAATGTGTCGGTAATCATTAACAAAAACTAAACAAATTCCTTTTTTTGTTTAAGCCCTTTCTTGCGTCTTAAGGGTAGCTTAGAATCAAAATGCGTTTCATATACTGTAAAGTTATGCAACATGAATCTAAAAATATTACACAAATGTATAAGATAAACATTTTTTAAAACATATTTATTTTAAAAGTATCTTCGCTTATCAAGTTATCGAATCTGATTTCTATTTTAACATGAATTAAGAAACTCATTGATCTAAGAAAAAATAAGTGAATGTAACCGTTTCGGGCGGCTTCATTCACACAAAAACTGGAGCAAATGTAGGTAAGAAGGTTATGATCGCGTCTAAAGTGGGTTAAGCAAAAAGCGGCATATGTTTTATTGTAAAAAATCCTTTGAAAAGTGTAATCTGCACGTGTAAGCACAACTCAAGTGCAGGCGAGCGAAAACCCTCGCGCGTGAAGCAACAGATATTTACAAAGTTACTGATCATTTAGTCATCTTTTTCTCTATCATAGTTCAAATACAAAACCAGTTCCATTGTTAAAGCATCGGTCAAAGACTGAAAAATCTATCAGTGGTTTTGTTACTTGTTGTATTTAACTTTTTTCGTCCATTTTTACTTTATTACAGTGCAACAAGTATTTTTTTACTAAAATTAAAACGAACTTCTTTTATTATTCAAGTATAGTACAAAAAAAAACGGAAAAAGACTCATCCGAATCGGTTCACCCAACTTAAGTTATATTTTTTTAACAAAAAAAATACAGTCAACTTGATAACATCCTACTTTGGGAAGTGGTGAAAAAGGAATATTAGATAACGAAAGATTTCACTAATCTATTCATTTAATTGCAAGTATGATTAATAACATTATTAATTCATCAACAAAATAGTGTTGTTAGTTATATTGATACAATTGGATGCGGTCTCGGTGTGCAGCCATGCGACATGGTGCTTGCGTTACTGAAGACCACTAGAGTGTGAAATCACCCGTTCACCGGCTATTGTACGAATATCTCCTCGTATGCCGACAAACGAGGCCCTTAATACAAACCTTGATTCTGCACACAAATAAAAACTTGCGACTTAACATGTAAATACGAACATAATTGGGTATTTACCCTCTTGAAATCAAATGTTTGGCTTGTTAGTTTACTAGACCTTTTCAAATTATTTGTATTCATCGATAAAAAAAATATAATTTTGAGTATACATATCCGTGAGTGAAGAGTTGTGTAGTACTAATATGTTTTTCTCAGCTACAACAATAGTTGAAAATCGTAGGTCATTATTACACATAATAATATTATAAACTTATTCAAACACTCGCGGTTTTCTACATTATTTTCATGCGTTTTCAACAGGTTCTTACATAATATTTAATTACAAGACATAGCACTTTTAACAGGGATAACGACTTCAGATTATCGAATATATGGAATCCAGTGCTAAACACAGCATTTATTAAGGGTTCATGCACGGAATCTTGTAGATACAGTGAGTGCGGTGTGTCGTGATGTAAGTTTGAGTTCCAGTGGTACTACCCAAAAGCGAACGAGAAAGAGGGTAGATAGATTTATTTGCTCGTAAATCTACCCGCAATATCCAGTCTTCTCGTGATCCTGACTTTTGCAACATCCTACCTGAAATACCGCTTCTTGATAAGATTGATAAGTGAAAACGTGGAACTCTACCTCTTTCGTTAAAGTAGGTATTGTATTATAAGTTGGTGCAAAGTTGACTTGAAAAAGTACCTAATATAGAGTGCAAAAAGAGGTCCATGTTAAATATTCTGTTAAATTTATTCGATGAACCTTGCATAAAGTTACAATTGCTCAGAAATGTCGAAATCGGATCTGACAAAGGTATCCACAGAAAGTGCAAGTGTTACAATAATACTTCATTTCCACTCTTCCACGGTTCGGATTCCTACTTTTTTCTACCTTTTTGGTTTTGTTTGAATTGTCAAAAGCGAGTTATAAATGATCGAATCTCCGATATCGATTTTCGAAACAAGAAACGATTGAGATAAACTTACTTAAACTTGCAGATGAACTAAATCTTTAAGTCCTTGGATTATGGTTTATATTTGAAAATACTCTGCTGCTGTGTGTTCGAAAGAAAAAATGTTACCTGAATTATAATGTATATAGTAGAATTTGCTTAGCTAAAATTGTATCAAAGTTTGTACAATAAGATTCTAAAATGTATAAAATCTAGTAAAACATTTATTGATCTGTAGAATATACGTACATCTTTTTTTTTATTAAGTGATATAACTAATAAATTGGAAGGTTATTGAGAAACACTTGACTGAGAAACATTTGAATTACGAATATGCAAACTTGTCAGAACTATACCTATCTATTATTTCATTACATACATTTTTAGATACATTCCAATTTCCAACATTTGCAATTACAGAATTGGTATTCAAAATATAGCAAAAACTTTTTGTTCCGAAAAATGATATGCATCCTTTCGTAGTATCATCCCAAAAAGAGTAATTAACCCGATTTTTTGCGACCATCCCGCATGCATTTGATTTATTTCAAGGACTTTTCGAAAAGTAGCTTTTGCTAAATATTGCGGCGAAATGTTGCAACGCTCAGTGCTTCTCAACCTACTATTATTAAAAAATTGTTAATAACATTAAACACACTAACATGTGAAATGGTTTTGCCAAAAAGAATGGTAGAGTTCGAAAATTAACGTAAAGCGCAACTTTGCATGTATATACTATATTTTTTTTTGTTTTTTTTTTTTAAGTAAATGAAGAATAAAATCATTATTTCGAGTACTTCCCCTGGAGGGGGCGTTTAAAAATTCCAACCTTTATAATAATTCACAAAGCGGTCATTAACGTACTTTTGATATGAGAATTACTAAAGTAATTTTTCGCGTCAGTGTACCTAGTAGATAATCTTAAATAAAACTGCAAGCACTGATGAGGGCTAAATTTATTTTCATTTCTTACTCATCATAATTTCTTAAGTTTATTCACACTTATAAACTTTGAGAAACGCGTTAAACTAGTCGATCGTTCGAAGGCGATTCTTGGAAACGGATAAAAAGCGCAGGTATAACATCGAGAGTGAAAGGGTCTGTGCAATTCGAGAACTAGCCCAGATTCACTGCTCTGCGGCCCGACTGACCTCTGTTTTTGTGGCAATACGGATCAGATGCGCGATCTGTTGCCAATAACAACACGTGGGAATTTGCCCTTTCATTAAAACGAGATTTTAAGATATAAAGATTTGCATTCTGCGTAGTTCGGGTATTGAATCTATTGAGTCATATGACATATGAAACCTTTAGATTTATCGAAAAGTACTAGTCCTAGGCAGCATCCAAGCAGTTACTACTAATTCAATTCGATGATTTTAGATGACCTTTGAAAACTTACATAAACCTTTTCAAAATTGACTGATACTACTATGTTATTGTAGGTCTAATATATCACGTTTTAATTTTACTTCTTATTCTAGTTTATTATGTACTTTATTATTGTAATAATTTTTAAAACTGAAACAATATTTGTTACTTAATTAAGTTGACTTGTTTCATAATAACCTAGATTTCTTTGAAATTAGAACATTGGACTCAACATTGAATCGGAAAACTAAGTAAACAACTAGCGAAAACATATGAAATTATATCAGATACAACACCAAGTCAGATTAAAAAATACGGCATTAATTAATAGAATATATTTACTATAATCATGTACTACGTACTAGTATGTAGATACATAACATACCGTAATAGAAACTTATAGCTTAGGTGAAGTAGGTACGACTCATAAACCTTTATCGATTTCTTTACAATTACTAATATCGAAGTAGAGAGCTGTCTTGAATTACGTAATCATTCACAGGCACCACTTTCCCACGCGATCTCATACGTTTTTATTCAAATACCCAACCGCTGAATCGGACCTTTTGCGTAGGTAAAATTTAAATGTTTGACGTAAAATTGTATTTGCGCAATTTTTTCAATCGCTTTCAATGTTGCACTTTCTATCGGTCCGTGGGAATGCAGGTGGGGAAGGGTTCGGTATGACTTGAATAGTTAATATTTTTTTGTTAGTTCGTATCGATCCGGTTGCACAAAAGTTAACTTGGCCCATTGTGGACGCGTCAAATGATGTTCTGCTAATAGATAATTTATGACATCGGCGCGGTAAACGCCAACCTTAGATCCGAGACAACTTCTAATATATTAGGGTTGCTCGGGTCTACGACACACCTATATATCTCTGTGTTCATATTTGAGATTTGGCAAGATAATTTGCCTCGGCTTCTTTGTTATGTACCTTTGAATATGACAAAAACTCATGCTTCGAATTTGTTTTTCACGATACAAATTTACGTCATTTTTTACGTTCACCTTACAGGAATCATTTTTCGTCGTATCCCGTAAATTATAAGGTCGATTGATATAAGATTGTTTATTGTAGTTATAATGTTGCGTTAATGGCACAAGTATAATTAATCCGTTTAAATAGAGACGTATGGATGAAGCGGGATTATGGCTTCGTTGACAAGCATTCGAACCGTTGAAACGTGCAAGGTGTCCCGTCTGTAATCCTGGTGTAGTCGACGGAGTCACGTTAGATCGCCCGCAACGATTTCAACACACTTTATGGTACTCTAAACATCTAATGCAACGAGGATTTATGGATAAATCAACAATATTTAATATTAAACAATGTTAGGTTGATATGACAGATGTACAAAATACATAAGCTAAATATTTAATGTTTCTATTGTAAACTGCAAAGCACAATTATTTCATACTTCGTTTTTAATACAGTTTTATTATTCGTTATCCTTTTTCAAGCTTAGTACACACTACAAAGTATAAATAATTCTTACCTTATATATTTGACCTATACAAATCCCCCAGCAAACATCAATTAACCCAACCCTTTGAGTGTCGAAAGGGCACCGCCCTATGTACAGTCTCATCTAAAGATGACTATACAGATTTATTATATCCCAACCCTTTCATCCAATCGAATCGCGACTCGAGCGAGTAAAAAATAGAAATAAACACTTGTAAAAAACGTAAAAGACTCGCGGAGAAGCCGGCGCGAGCGCTTCTCAGTAGGGGGGTCTAATAATAACCCTTTCGTGTCGGTAGGGTTAACAACCAATCCGATGCGAGGCGGGGCAAACTCATTACCATATTTTCGTTTTTTAGCTCCTACCTGATGATAGACTGAATTATATTTTGAACAGATAACACAACGTAACTTTTTATACTTAGGTTAGTTCATCACGGATAATATTAAGTCAAGTAACGTGCGACGGATATAACATATGTATGTTTTTTTAATATTGTGCTCGTATTAAATGTTCCCGCATGCTCCAAGATGGCTACAAACGCATTAAATGCAGTCACCCTCTCCTCTCAATTGAAGTTGACCGCCTCCTTTTCATTGGTACAGTCGATAATAGTAAAAACTTTAGAAAATATCTAAATGTTCTACTTAGTGAGGGCATCGTGCCCTCAAAAATACATATCTGCTCATAAGACTGATTTCATAAAATATAACGTGAGTATGTCTACAATTATAATTATTTAAGAAGATTTACACTAAGAATATAGCCAATTAAGAAAGGTTTTTAGAGGTATACATGCACAAAACGAGACCTTTCTGCTTGATTCCTGCCCCCTATGCTTAGGCACGCAACATATAAAACTTACAATCAAGATGTTTGTATAGTCGTTAGCTGATTCGTATAATAAGTAAGATCTCTCACATTTACGTTTCAAGTTAGATATTTTAATTTTGACGAAACACCTTTTGGCATCGACTGTACAAACAATTTATGAACATATATTTACAAATTATCACTTTCCCTTTGATGGTGATTCAAATTTTATTGAAGACGAACCCTTGTTAATAAAATAGCACATAAATTATAGTTAAAACCTTTCAAAATACATCTTGTCTTACAGAAACAATACTAAATGGAATAATTCAAACGAAAATTACTTACTATACTATTAATCGTCAACTAAGAGGATAAATAATATTTATTTTTATTTTTTATTAATTTTTACAGCAATTAAAATATCGCGTAGGAATAATAAAGAGAGAATGATTTATCGTAATGATATTATATCTACAGTAGGTAATCTTAGGTAGTTTCATAAATGTCGTCATTTAACTTATAAACAACACTTATTATTTGAAGTTGTACCAACTTAAATAATCAAACATAACATCATTTTTTCAGACAATTAAAAAAAATTGACACTAAAAAGTAAAAACTCCTAATTAAGTACGTTATTAAGTACTAGAAAAACTCTCCACTCTTCTAGAACACACCACTCATTCAACGTACTGGAGCAATAAGTCTAACCCCTTTTTAATAAATAGTACATACACATTACGCAAAAATTCAACCTTCTATCCCATCTAAACCTTGGTTCTTCAAATCAATTTGTAATAAAAAAAAACACATCTATTATATGCCGACTACGATTTGGTCACACAACATGTCCAACTCACCTTCACAAATTACATATTAAAGATACTTCTATTTGTGAGTGTGGGCTTGACGAGGGCGATTTAAGTCATATCATCTTTAATTGCCCTAAACTAGATCACTCCTTATTTTTTAATAATCTTACAAAAGCCAAAATACCACTGCCTCAAGATATATGTACACTCTTATTTTTATTTCATACAAATAAAAATATTTTGCGAATTCTAACCGATTTCATAACAACCAATAACTTGAAACTCTAATAACTGTAGTTCATATTATTTTCTAATACTAACATAACCTTTGTACAGAGCTAGTATAATCTACTATATAAAAATAAGTCCGGTTTTCCTCCCTGACGCTATAACTCAAGAACGCCTGGACCGATTTGGCCAATTCTTTTTTTTAAATGTTCGTTGTAGTTCAAGGATGGTTTGTACAGCAAAATTAGTTCGGATACGTGCCGGAAAAATGATATTTTCAATTTTTAAGACGATTTTAAAGCAACGCCATCTATGAGAATTATATCGAATTACGTATAGAAGCACTTTTTAGATATAAATAATTTAAATTTGATTATGTCATTGCATTGTGGGCGACGTAGTGATTTTCGATTGTACTAGATGGCGTTAGGCATTTTCTGCTTTAAATTGTTTAATTAATTCGTTTCAGAGATAAGCAAGACAAATAAATAAATGTATTTATTAAACTTAAGTGGGATGTAGGAACTAGCTAATTTTAAGAGCTCGAACCAGCGCGCGGTAGTATAAATACACAAGAATACTCCGTTCTCTTTCTAAATCTTAGCGTTGAGAGAGGTGGACAGGTGGTGCTTCTGAGTCTGTCGGTAGAGTTGTATCCAGCTTAAAAGAACTCACTGTGTGTACTTTTTTTTAAATGCTGGAAATCGCGGCCCTGCGCTTGCGATATGTGGTACTTAAACCGCACTAAAACCTCTAATCGCTCACACTTAGCGTCCGAATCCTGGCTGAACCAGACCCCAGCACGGAGTAATGCGGGACGGCGCGACGTTTTACGCACTACGGCACAAATTTTCCATAGCGCCGCCCCCGTACACCGAACCGGCAGCTACCGGTGATACAGCCACCGGCTCTCACGATCAGCGGGCATTCTGAAGCGGGACCGCGTCTCACCCTCCCACGGGATGCTGAGTCATACCAGTGTGGATCGGAGAGTGCGGTCTTCCAACCCACGGTTGCCTTAACGCAAGGTGCGTGCTAAGCGAGACACGACACCTTATGGGAACCCCGCACGCTGGATAGCGTTGAGAACCCGAATCTCTTAGAGAGGCAAATTCCGAGCGAAATTTCAGTTCCAGCGCCCTGATCGATGACGGCGGATTCTTGCGTGGAGAAAAGAACTCAGTTTTACGCTCTCTTCCGAGATGGTGGACTCGCAGAAGTCGAGCCGGTCGAGGTCAGACCCGTAGAACCATAGGGCCAGGGGTTTATTTAGCGCCACATCGAGACCCAACCTCCTAATTATGCCGGCAACGAGGGCCACACCCGCTGTGGCTAGACGGGCAGACTCTCTGTAGTCATCCCTCTGGGCCACAACCAACGTGTCGTCTGCGTAACAAATAACACTAAGACCCGAGAGGAGAGCACCTCTCAGCACTCAGTCGTACCCGATATTCCAGAGGAGAGGTCGTGGACCGTCCCATGTAGAACACCGCGGACTTGAAACCGGTGCAAGGTCCCATCGTATACTGTGGTACTACAACATCAGCAGAATTCTTGAGTGTGCGAGCGGGCATTTTGCCGCCCAAAAGTGATAAGGACGTAACGAATGCATTCTTTCCGAAATTGAGAGGAATTAAAAAATCACACGTCGTTATGCAAGATGACACATTATTCTGTGAAATTTCTGAACTCTCTATCAGCAAGTGTACTTCCAGTGCATACCATCAAGCTGAAGGTCGGTGTCCCAATTATGCTTCTTCTGAACCTATCCCCGAAGTTGTGTAACTGCTGCCTTAAAGTCATCTCAACTTGCCCGCTGCCTTAAAGTCAGACACACCATTGAGGCAGAAATGCTTTCGGGTTGAGGCTTTCGCGACGGGAAAGAGTGCTGTAGTACGTAACGCGTCGCCCCGCTCCGCATAATCACAGGCTGGGTTCTGTCTTCACCTGTGCTTCAGACCCTCAGTGTAAGCGGTTGGAGGTTTTAGTGCGGTTCAACTTCCACATATTCTTCAACTAAAAAAAAACGGGATGAGGATTGGGCGAGGCTTTATTTACATCATGCATTCTTCTCATACCTCATAACTTTCTGTTCAAATTCAAGAGTGTACAGTTTCCCCGTTAGTGTTTGCTTCCCAGTGATTAGAAGCGTCCTAATGAGATCTTTGCGTAGAAGCTGAATGTCAAGGTCTGATGATGGAACTGGAAGGTGGCTATGGGAACTCGTCATTAAGCAAGATAACCTCATCGTGTTTAAGCTCTAATGAAGCGTCTTGATGATTTCTTTGCGTATAAGATGAATGTCAAGGCCTGATGATGGAGCTGGAAGGTGGCCACTGTCTGTTTGTTCTGGCTAATCTCTGGAATGGCTAGACCGATTCGGACGGGCTGACTTTCAATGGCTGATAGTTTATGTTATAAGGAGTAACTTAGGCTATATTTATTTTAGAAATTGTTGTTTTTTTAAAATTCTCGATGAAGTTCAAGGATGGTATTTAGAGCGAGAAAAAATCGAGTAGTTGACATTTAATTGAGATTGGCGCAGACGAAGTTGCGCGGGGCAGCTAGTGTATTTCTAAAATATGTAGACAACATCACTGACACCGTATTCATAATAATTTCTCAATATTAAATTATATTATTCCCTAATGAATCATTATTTTAAACTAAATTTTATTATAAATTGTGATTTTAACTTCGATCCTTCAAAGACTGGACTCTGGCAAGAAATGTACGGAGTACGACTGCCAAAACAGAAGAAGAAAAAAAAAGTACGTTGAAATATGAATTCAGGCTATTCACTACAGTGATGAGACGAATACAGTTATGTTATACTGATTGAATACAGCATGGATATCACTTCGTCAAACATTTAATTGAACTAAACAGTTAGAGAACGGACGACGTCAAATCAAGCGTAATGAATAAGTAATGGTCCTGTAACACGTTACGCGGTTCCCAAAACAACAATAAAAATAATACGGGAAATATAAATTGTCCCCTATGAGCGAGACTATTCGTATGAATTTTCGTATTTTTGTAAATAATCGTAGTAATGAGGAGCCTTTTAAAACGTCATAAAGCGTCGGACAAAACGCGCGAGTGTGTTGTCCAGTGATAGGGGCGTATTCACACGACGGACGCGGCTAGTCACGACACAATGTGGGCGATTGTTTCACTTTTAATTGGTTAAGTAGCACTGGCTAATTGCTGGTGATCACGACACCTACGGACATGCTTCCCGCACCATAAGCACATTCTGATTAAATTGATAGAAACACGAGTTGTTATCGCGCTAATGTCTAATCAAACTTCAGTAACTACTTGCGAGTTGCGATAACTTTATGCGTATAAATAACAACATCGATCTTTTTAGTGTGGTTAGTCAAGACTTGTAGAATTTTTAGATTGTTTATAGAATTCTCTTTAAAAAATAATTTAATTGTTGTTTTTGATCCCAAAATTGTATGACGCACGTTGGTATAAGCTGATTTTTCCTGGTATGCTTTCGGCCTACAGGCCTACAACCCACTTGAAAAACTTTGCTCTGTTTTTGTCCAAATGAAGCTTATTAACTTACTTAATTCAGATTTCCTACAACTACAACCGTTTTAATTCTTCTATCCTGATTATTATCTCAGCGCTTAAGTGTCTGAACATCTGACAACATTCGAATGAAATCTATCTATACTACTTATAATAAAATCGTAGAGAGGTCAATTCTGTACATTGAAAATATAAAAAAAAAACTAGCAGGGGGTGTTTGGTTATCGATTCTGATGCCAAAAATGCAATTAGATTTTTTTTTGTCTGTTTGTCTGTTTGTCTGTTTGTCTGTTTGTCTGTTTATCTGTTTGTCTGTTTGTCTGTTTGTCTGTATCTTTGTGCACGCTAATCTCCGAACCGGCTGAACCAATTTAGTTGGGGTTTATGGTAATGTATTATGGCAAGTCTCACTTAACATTTAGTCGTTGTTTTATCAAAATCGGTTCAGTATTAAAAAAGTTATAAGCGAAATAACGTCGATGGGTATTACGTTTTCTTGGCCAACATAAAGAGATCTCCAATTTATATGGTGAATCGTCGCAACTGGAGCTCTGACTAAAGTGGCCGGCGGAACCAGTGATATGAGTAATTCGTATTTCGACTGGAAAGAGTGCCGAGCGCGTAACGGGTCGCGCCGTCCCTACAAATCCCGTGCTGGGTTCTGGCCTCAGCCGGGGTTTGGACGATGAGTGTGAGCGGTTGGAGGTTTTAGTGCGGTTCAACTCCCACATATCCGGTGATTTCCTACAACTGAAGAAAAAAAAAAGTTAGTCTTTATTACATAAGCTCGGCCATTGAAAGTCCCATCCAAATCGACCCAGCCAATCATGTTTAGGCTCTAATGAAGCGTCTTGATGAGTTCTTTGCGTAGAGCATGGATGTCAAGGTCTGATGATGGAGCTGGAAGGTGGCTATGGGAACTCCGTCATTAATCAAGATAACCTCATCGTGTTCAGGCTCTAATGAAGCGTTTTGATGAGTTCTTTGCATAGAGGATGAATGTCAAGATCTGATGATGGAGCTGAAAGGTGGCTATGGGAACTCCGTCATTAAGAAAGATAACCTCATCGTGTTCAGGCTCTAATGAAGCGTTTTGATGAGTTCTTTGCATAGAAGATGAATGTCAAGATCTGATGATGGAGCTGGAAGGTGGCTATGGGAACTCCGTCATTAAGAAAGATAACCTCAACGTGTTTAGGCTCTAATGAAGCGTCTTGATGAGTTCTTTGCGTAGAGCATGGATGTCAAGGTCTGATGATGGAGCTGGAAGGTGGCTATGGGAACTCCGTCATTAAGAAAGATAACCTCAACGTGTTTAGGCTCTAATGAAGCGTCTTGATGAGTTCTTTGCGTAGAGCATGGATGTCAAGGTCTGATGATGGAGCTGGAAGGTGGCTATGGGAACTCCGTCATTAAGCAAGATAACCTCATCGTGTTCAGGCTCTAATGAAGCGTTTTGATGAGTTCTTTGCATAGAGGATGAATGTCAAGGTCTGGTGATGGAGCTGGAAGGTGGCTATGGGAACTCCGTCATTAAGAAAGATAACCTCATCGTGTTTAGGCTCTAATGAAGCGTCTTGATGAGTTCTTTGCGTAGAGCATGGATGTCAAGGTCTAATGATGGAGCTGGAAGGTGGCTATGGGAACTCCATCATTAAGCAAGATAATCTCATCGTGTTCAGGCTCTAATGAAGCGTCCTGGTGAGATCTTTGCGTAGAGGATGAATGTCAAGGTCTGATGATGGAGCTGGTAGGTGGCTATGGGAACTCCGTCATTAACCAAGATAACCTCATCGTGTTCAGGCTCTAATGGAGCGTCCTGATGAGATCTTTGCGTAGAGGATGAATGTCAAGGTCTGATGATGGAGCTGGTAGATGGCTATGGGAACTCCGTCATTAAGCAAGATAACCTCATCGTGTTCAGGCTCTAATGATGCGTCCTGATGAGATCTTTGCGTAGAGGATGAATGTCAAGGTCTGATGATGGAGCTGGTAGGTGGCTATGGGAACTCCGTCATTAAGCAAGATAACCTCATCGTGTTCAGGCTCTAATGAAGCGTCCTGATGAGATCTTTGCGTAGAAGATGAATGTCAAGGTCTGATGATGGAGCTGGTAGGCGGCTATGGGAACTCCGTCATTAAGTAAGATAACCTCATCGTGTTCAGGCTCTAATGAAGCGTCCCGATGAGATCTTTGCGTAGAGGATGAATGTCAAGGTCTGATGATGGAGCTGGTAGGTGACTATGGGAACTCCGTCATTAAGCAAGATAACCTCATCGTGTTCAGGCTCTAATGATGCGTCCTGATGAGATCTTTGCGTAGAGGATGAATGTCAAGGTCTGATGATGGAGCTGGTAGGTGGCTATGGGAACTCCGTCATTAAGCAAGATAACCTCATCGTGTTCAGGCTCTAATGATGCGTCCTGATGAGATCTTTGCGTAGAGGATGAATGTCAAGGTCTGATGATGGAGCTGGTAGGTGGCTATGGGAACTCCGTCATTAAGCAAGATAACCTCATCGTGTTCAGGCACTAATGAAGCGTCCTGATGAGATCTTTGCGTAGAAGATGAATGTCAAGGTCTGATGATGGAGCTGGTAGGTGGCTATGGGAACTCCGTCATTAAGCAAGATAACCTCATCGTGTACAGGCTCTAATGAAGCGTCGTGATGAGATCTTTGCGTAGAGGATGAATGTCAAGGTCTGATGATGGAGCTGGTAGGTGGCTATGGGAACTCCGCCATTAAGCAAGATAACCTCATCGTGTTCAGGCTCTAATGAAGCGTCCTGATTAGATCTTTGCGTAGAGGATGAATGTCAAGGTCTGATGATGGAGCTGGAAGATGGCTATGGGAACTCTGTCAATAAGCAAGATAACCTCATCGCGTTTAGACTCTAATGAAGCGTCTTTATGAGTTCTTTGCGTAGAGGATGAATGTCAAGGTCTGATGATGGAGCTGGAAGGTGGCCACTGTCTGTTTGTTCTGGCTAATCTCTGGAATGGCTAGACCGATTCGGACGGGCTGACTTTCAATGACTGATAGTTTATGTTATAAGGAGTAACTTAGGCTATATTTATTTTAGAAATTGTTGTTTTTTTTAAAATTCTCGATGAAGTTCAAGGATGGTATTTACAGCGAGAAAAAAATCGAATAGTTGACATTTAATTGAGATTGGCGCAGACGAAGTTGCGCGGGGCAGCTAGTTAACAATAAAAACACAAAATAAAAGATTGGTGTAAACAAATTGAGCATTATGTATGATGAATGCGTTCACCGGTTTATGCCGGTGTCGGACACGGCAAGCCAGTTTATCAGTGTGTAATCCGAGGCGCATTAGTCAAATTAACACGGTATAAAGTTTGGCGTGGCCACTGACTGCCCTCTGATTAGTCGACAGAGGCTTGCGGGCGCGTCTCTGCCTAATTGACCTAAAAGTCCTGAACACGAATCGGTCGAAATTACGTTTTACAAGTCCTGAGGGCTGCCAGTACGTACGTTGTCTCAGTACATTGTGTGGGTGTTAACAACCTCATAAAATTGCAATTAGATTATTACCAATGATTGTCCAATTACATCTGTTTTGTATTATTCACAATAACCTGTCCTTAATATGAAATTTAAGTAAAATTAAATGTTTTACTTGATTTTACTTTTAAGCTAATAATAACTTTTTACTTGATTCCAAATTTCTAAGTTCTTGAGAAAGGAAACAAATTACACTACTATCTTATCTAGGGCTTATAACGTTGACAAATAAAAGTTTACCCTGAGAATGTTATCTATGAACGTTGTTAATCATTGTCGCAGCCCTAGCGGCTTCGCGAAGTCGACATGGTAATGCGGCGGATTGATAGCCCGCGCCCACTAACCCTAATCAAATTAATGGCGACTGAACACTGATTAACGCCGCTACCAAAGCAATACATTTCCATAGAGAGCCGCGCCGCGACACGGCCGCGCGGGTGTGCCCGATTTATTGCACGTTTCAGCCCAATCAACTACCTATCATTTCATTACAAATGATTCGCAACTCAAGGTTTTTCCGAAACCATCATGTAGCAACACCTTTTCTGTTCTATCTGATATTTGAACTTAAATTGACCGAAAGTTTTTAAAATTATGTAGTTAAATCTTCATAGTAAACTTGTTAAACTATTGTCATAATTGTTTTATAACATAATTTTACTATAAATTATTGTAATCATAAACTAAGTTTACAGAGTTTTCCAAATTCTAAAACTAAGAAGTAGGTACATATATGTCCAATATACAACTTGAATATACTACGATGTGATGATATTACCTATATGAATCATACGTACCTACTCGTATAGAGTACAATTCAATTATTATATCAATCTGAAAGTGGCATTAATACCACAAACAAACCTTAAAATAAAAAAGCTTCTGAATTTTCGTTTGTGCGAAAACGTTGACGTAATTAAAATTCATCTCCGTTGAATAGCACACGGACATATCCGACGTGTAATTTTCGTTTCAAAGAGAACTTCCGTTTTAGCTCCTCCCCCTCCTAATGAAAGATTACTTTCCTCCGCCTAAAAAGGCTTTTAAGCAACGCCAGCGAAATGACCGAAGTTTTATACTTTAATGACTTAGTGCAAAATTTGCCGATTCTCGGATAAATTTTAAACTTAGATTAAGATGTTTGAAACTGTGAGATGTTTTCGAGAAAAAATTCCGCGGCTTACTTTGATTGAGAAGTATGAATTTTAAGCAATCTTCTCTAATTGCTTTTTAATTACTTTCCATGAATAATAAATCACTGTTACGAACATTAAAGTGTACTGAATGGATTTTCAAAGCTGGCGAATGAATAGAATTTTACTGGCTTTATGTTCTTGACTAGAAATTAATTTGTGGGCGAAGCAAAGTCCTTCAAGGCGGTTCTAAACTTTTGGAACAAAATAAAGGTAATAAAATCGATCAAGCATACAAGAAAAAGGAGTGTCCGGTGTTTGGCGAGAACGGGCCTCGGTGTCCGGCGAGTACACCGCACACTTATTAATTGCCAGCTCCCTTCGGCTGCGGACTGCATGGAGGGCGCAAAAACTCCGGAGCGCTGTCAGCGAGGGAAAAAATCAGTGAGCGATCGTCCCCTCGCGGCCGAGTCCATCATATTGATTGAGGGTGGGACTGCCATTGGTCAGCGTCCCCCGCGCCCTTTCATTTATTATAGACACTAAGATGCTGTGCCACCACATACATGTTACTGCTAACATTTGTGCTAACTCATCGGAATATACCCTACGAGTCATAAATAAACCAAACACAAGAAACCAAAACGAAATGTAGAATTTGCTTTTACTCATCAATTTACCACCGTTAACAATTCTCATAAAACCAAAACCATCATTAAGTATGTTTGTGTGTAAGAATATTTATTTCACTCTTTTCTTCAATACTTCCAAGTACTAATAACAATTATACAAAACATTCAAACATAAAATATTCAAAAGCTTTCCTTCAATAAAACTTTACATGACACGTACACGAAATTATCACTATCTAAAAGCTATAATCTTTATCGAAATCGAATCCGAAGACCGGTCCAACTTTTAACTCCCAACAGAATCGAAGTGTATAAAGATAAAAATTTACATTAGGCAGTGTCGAATTAAAGTCGTCATCGAGTCCGATAACGAGACAACTACGATTCGCAGAGTGCTCCCGATCTCCGTTTGGAAACAAGTTCAGTGGTCTATCGTAGAGCTATAGTTACCTACTATGAAAACTCGATCAGACGATACTCGAACAAAAAACCCACTTGTACTTCATGCGTGTTGCTACAAAACGATTAATTTTGAAAGTTTATTTTATGACATCGCTTTATGCAAACATTTTTTTAAAATAGAATACTCATAATTTTTGTAAGTTTGATTTTACGTTTAATAATCACCAAATCAAGTACGTAACGTTAAAAAATTGCATATTTAAAGTCGTACTTACACCATGTTTTTATAGGTATAGCTCAATTACCTACCATTCAAAACAATTCTAACATATTAGTACGGAGTACCTATCATAAAAGCCGGTCTACTATATTTTTGCTTACTAAAGCAAGTAAAGCAAATACATTTAAGCGATATACATTTAAGAATCGCAAATACACATGTATTTTAAAAAGCGATTTTGTGTCGCTTTCTTCTAAATACTTGATAAAGTTTCAGAAAAGCCGTTTTCCAAGTATAACCAGTACATATTAAATGCCTACTATAAATTTAATATTAAATCTCAACACCGTTCGAAATATAGGAGTACGTCTAAGAGCAAAAGTAAGTCGGAGAGAAAGTTTTATTCTCCTTAAAATATGTAGAGAAAGTGAAAAGTAAGAGGGTGGTTGTGGGGGCAGCGGTCAGCGGAGGGATGATGGATCACCGCGCTCGTGCCAGAACCTCGCTTTTCTTCTCTTCTCAATTACACCTACGTATAACAACTTTATTTTGTATCTGGGAATAATGCTTTGTATATTTTCGATCACTTCACTTAATACGGCTTATTTTTATAGCTCTTTGAGTACAAAATGTTAGTTTTATGTTGTACTAAGGGCTTATAACGCGACTGATTGTTTGAACGAGTACCTACAATGTTTTAAGGGAAGATTTAGTATTTTTTCTCTTCGTAATAATTTATAAAAAAATAACAAATTTCATAAGTTATCTAATTAATTATGACAGAAAACAGCTAACAGGTAATGTGAGGATATTTTAAACAAACAAACCTAGGATTAAACTTCGATTTTTAAAGCGATACGTTATAACAGTATCTTATCTACAACATCTACATAGAGCAATCAGTACCGTTTATTAGTGGTACCTACCTCAAATTAGTGCTCACACTGAATTTGAGATTTGGTATCATGGACAATGTTGAATACTAAGTAATAAATGTAAACCATATTGACCATAGTCAAAAACACATTTGCACATTACATTTGAAGAAATACTTTATTCTATTGAATCTATTCAAGAACAGTTTTTATTATTATTAAACCTATTTGTAATAATAATTTTAAAGGATCAAAAACATTAAAGGAAAAATGTGAAGCTCCCCAGAGATCACAAACAGTGTTTTGAAGCAGACACCTCGGTGAGGCTGTGTGTCATGCGAGTCATACGTGGGGTTAAGGGATGCGATAGCCGTGTGGGCGCCCCCGCCCTCCGCCGTTGCCTAGCAACGGTTTGTTTTCGCGCCGCCAACCGACACTGGGCGGGCATAGGATAGAAGGGGTAGGCTCCATGATTGATCAGCCTATCCCGCCACCGATTGCCTACAACCGCACATTCCTGTTCCGATAACAAGGAACCTACGACTCTATACGAATCAGTATCATACCTATCGATATTATTTATGTCGCTACATATTCATATAACAATATGATTTTAGTGAGCAAATTACCACAATTCTCAGAAAATATAAAGTTTTGAAATGTATTCTGTCGTTAGTTGTTGCTACCTGATAATTACGAAGTAATACGAAGTACAAGAAACAAATGACTATCGCAAAAAATTGGACCTTACATTTATGACTTCTAATTTTGCAACATTTTTAACGTTTAATTTCGAACAAGTCAACAAAGTACAACAATCACAAAACATATTTGCCCCTTTTTAAAGTGTTCTGTATTGTATTTTATGAGGAAACAAAAGAGTTTCTTTTCGTATTCAAATTCGCAGAACTTTGTCAATTCTTAGTTTTGCATAACATTATGTTCGCTTTGTATTAAATACATTGTTGGTTAAAAAATTATAACAACGCAATATTTATACCGACATTTGTCAAATAGGTACTTATTTTGTCAGTTACACGAAAAAAAATATTCAATACATTCACACAAATTTTCTAGCCTAAATGAGTATGCGTAACATTACATCACCATATATAATCTCTGCACGTTTCAAAAAAGAAAATAGAAAAAAAAAATAACACTCAGTTACATTTTTTAATCAAATATCCTGTAAGAACTAAGTTGAATTTTAAACGATTTTTAAACTGATTTTTTAACTCCAGGGGAAGAACTCAAAATAATGATTTTAGCGAATTTGTTGAAAGGAAACATACCTTTATTTTTGAAATGAAACACACCTGCATTCATAGATGTTAAAAAAAACTTGGTACACCCGGAAACCTGGTACAATTTGAATAAATCACACCGTGTATTTTTATTTCACCAATCGATAGAGTGACTTATAAGGATTAAATCTGTCTACGAAACATAATATATTTTAAAAAAACTACGAAATTCAAATCTTACTCGTTAATTTTCATCAAAGGAGTAACATTTACAAAAAAACATTGATTACCGATCTTACTTTACTTACTTTATTTACTTACTTACTTTATCCTATCAGAAATAATTCAACAATTATTCAGATCTTGATTTTTCGGATATAAAGATGATCTTCAAAATCGGTTCAATCAGAAAAATAATGTTCTTAAAATATGAAGGTTTTTAATAACGTTATTAATGTTATTATACAAAACGATATGAGTATCGTTGGGTCTGACATCATAGAAGTTCATTTAATTTTCGTTCTAATCCCACGTTAATTGCATATTTATTGTTAAAAACGTTACTTATTCAAAATATTTGGTAAAAAAAACCTTAGAGCTTATGGTAATCCAATTTGCTAATTAGTCGTCTATACGTATCTTACTGGATAGTACCTATCTAAAGTGCGAGGAACATTTTTCGTATTTAAAATTACATACAATTTAGAAACGGATATTTCTATAGGTATTTATTACAACTTATGTTTAAAAAATATTAAAAGTACAAGTCGTGTAAAAGTACAAATTATAATTTCTTTCGAAATTCAATTATTATTAACCAAAGTTACTATGTAGTTAAAAGACAGGATTTTTAACGAGCCATAATTACCGTCCTCCTTAATTGAGGTAGTTGACATCCTTTCACAGAAAAACTTTTTAATAGAATTTAATGATAGACCCGTTACATGAAAGTGGCGTTCATAAAATTATATTGATAACAAAAAAACCAAACTATGTGTCAGTTGTGACTAACTTATGAAAAAACCCTAATAAGACTATTTATCACCATGGTTTAATATTTTAACAACGAATTTCTCAATTTAAATGTTTTTTGAATCAAAATGTTTTAGTTAGAGCAGAGCTATGTTATGTGTTTTGACAATTTTCGTACTTTGACGTTTATCTCATTAATTAATTACTAATAAACGATACCCACTTTTTCAGGTCAAGGGTCAAGTATGCGACGTTATAATCTAAGTAAGTGAGTTGAAAGAATGTAATAAAGCAGACATATTTCCATGCATATCTTATGAAGAAATTCCAGAGAGAAAGCCGTCCTCGGATCGCCGGCACCGACGGACGCGTGCCGCCCCAAATTACTGCTATTATTTTATAATCCCTCCTAGTTACGTTTTGAATATTAATGACATTCCACAGCTTTTTGTTTCAAGAAATTAATTATGTACCTTTATATATACGACAATGTTAAATGTATGAACAATCCCGGTCGAACGGTTGTAGGTACTCATAACATGAAGTTACGATTAGTTGCAGTATATTTTTAGATATTGGGACGAATTCACTTTTTTTAAGTACTATCCAATAACATTTCACGTTATTTTCTCAAATTCATAACGTTATTTGAGTTTCTATAATGAATTAATTTGTAAAGTGGTTTGATCATTCTAATACAGCTAAATGAATAATGTCTATTATTAAAAACCGCCTGAAGCACGATTTGACTAATTAAAACATTCACCTACCGCGCTTCGCCGGAAACTTAAAAAACATTAGTTCAACGGCTGCAATAAGGTGAATCAAATTTTTTTATTAGTTTAAAAAACGTAACACACGCGCCAACAAAATCCGATTAAAAAAGGGGTAACTTGTAAAGAAAAAAATCTTTCATATCGTATAACCCTAATTTGAGGTAACACTGATAGAGCTATTCGAGTGCCGTTAAGACTCGGAACGATTGTCTCGATATCGATTAATTGGATCTTACGGTAATCGATAACCCAGGCACGGCATGTGTTTTTCCATCTGCCTTTTTATTTTATGTTAAATATGTTTTTCTAGCGCAGTTTTTGTTCTAATTTTTATTAACAATGGATCTGCATAATTTGATGGCTTCAAAACTTATCTTTACATGGAAAAAAAATAGAGATATATTATTATTTAAGTGACAATCAAAATAGCTAATATAAACAAATATAATTAAAATTAATAAACTATGTACCTACTTCTCATAAAGGCTCTGATAAACGACATGATTTATTTTTGATTTAGTTTTTTGTGCATAGACGATTCAGTATCAAAACCATTGGACGTAAGTTCGAAAGCACCTACTATGATAATATTACTAGCTACTTTTAACGCACACATTTAAGATTGAAATCCAATAATAAACAATCTCCAAAAATTAAACTAGCTTTGAAAAACATTATGGTGTCGTAAATAAATAGGACTATCATACTTGTAAAACAAAAACCTTCGTTTTTATATTCAATAAAACAGAACAGGTGTTGCATTAAAAAACACAACCACAGAAACTTTTAGGTGTCTCAACTGTCGCATCGACCTTTTTTTTGAATCCACAAAAAATACCCCAAGATATTCATAATCTTTATTTATATTATATCTGGCTTACTGCATTCAAAAATACTATCCCCTGACCGCACGCGTCTCCCACAAAAAAGGGTTAAAGAAATAGTTGGATAAAAAGCGAAACTTCACTTTTCTCCCTGTAAACAATGTTTGGAGTAGACATGTGTTTCTATGCATGGTTAGGATTGTTCGCGGCTCAATTACCGACACGTCCGGCGTACAAGTGCACTGTGTAAAAAACTCACAATAGAAGGGTTGGGAAAGAGTTATAAAGGCGTAATATCCGTGTAAACATCGTGTAATTGACAGCGCAGGTAAAAGGGTTCGACTAAATAACAGTATTCATACATCAATTCGCTATGTTTTTAAACATTAAATTCAATTTGTATGCGAATAATGTTTTTAAGAATTAATAGCTAGTAAATTTTTGTGCTAAATTTCTTTATTATATCAAACAACCATCAGTTATTATTTTTCTAAATCTCTTTTAAGATAAACATATTCATATAGAAGGAAAAGACGATTAGGTAAATAGGTAGAGAAAACAAATGGGTATACTGTATCTGGAGAATAGAGGCCAGAAAAACTGCTGTAGAAACTAAACTGAGAAACTGAAACAAATGAAAAGAAAGGATTTGATAAAAGAACATTTCTAATTTAGCCATTTAAAAGTATCAAAAAGAATTTACATAAAATTCAATTTGACTATTGACTTTCAGGAATAACTCATAAATTTTATCGAACTTATTACCCAAGAAAAGCAATGCACTTAAACACGTTACTAATCGTAAAATATTTTTCACATAAATCACATATTTTAAGAAAAACTATCAATGTCTTTCTCTTTCTTTGGTCATTAGGTACTTTAATATACAAATTAACATAATCGTAGCATCCTTTCAACATCCTATAGTTACAATAATTTATGAAATCGCACAAAACTGTGGTTTCAAGGACCATTTCGCTAAATCGATAAATTTGTAGTAAATATAAAAAATAACATAAATCGTTCAGTGACAATATGAAAGATAAAAAGCTCCCAACCAACAATAATTCCGTACCCTTTTTATTGTGGCCGATTGTAAAACTGATAAAGGATGAATAACGTGTCTGTCCGCGAAACTAATTCATAAATGATTGAGATTTACTTTTTTACTGTTCAGATAATTTGTTGACACATCCATAACAGGTTCATTTTCTCTATGATACGAAATTGTATACCTACTAACTTAATA
Organism: Trilocha varians; assembly: GCA_030269945.2. Classification (NCBI taxonomy): domain Eukaryota; kingdom Metazoa; phylum Arthropoda; class Insecta; order Lepidoptera; family Bombycidae; genus Trilocha; species Trilocha varians. The sequence goes on along the minus strand of AP028265.1, from coordinate 5,200,605 downwards.
TAATTAAGATAGATAGATGTTTCTTATTCCAAACATGCTACAAATACCTAAATCTTATTTAATATTACTTCAAATAATCGTTATAAACCCCTGAGAAGACTTTTAAAAGAGACGTTAAGGATGAAGAATTTTTGATCTAGTTTATGTTATGGACCCCATTATTACTATATCTTTTATCGTTGAAAGAAATGAGAGCGCTTATTATTTTATTCTTGTTAATAAAAGATCCTAATTCACAACTGTCGATTTTTAAAAGGATTTTTTCACAATAACGGCAATCGATAAACGCGAACCAGTGATTACTAGTTACAAAAGCACCCCTTTCTGACCCACTTTTTACCAGTTTTTAACAATTTCTCTGTTCCCTCTTCAAAAACTTCCCTTTGAACACCCGGGCGTGAACGAGTTGATGATATTACATTTTTTTGTAAAAAAAGGAAATTTACGAACAATCTACTGTATTAACAACAAAAACAGCGTTGTTGTGTGCATTGTAGTAGTTTTTTGCAGGATCGCGTGCGCTTGCGCGTCGGCGGGCGTCCGTGCGAACCCTTCCTAGCGCACGGATTGAACTCAGAACCCTTCCCGCTAGACGAGCTATATACGTGAGGGTCGTCATATATGAACTCTGCAAACCTGCCCATTTCATAATGCAACATCTTCTCCAGTGTAACTGTGCACATGCGTCATTTCGCTCCGGAGCGTGTTCGTTACAATTCGCATGTGTGTTCCGGCCGACAGCTGCATCAGTTTTTATATACGTTCTCACATTTTTTCACAATAATCTAGTGGAGCGCACCCTTGAAACAGTTTGCGTAATCGATGACAAAACTAAAATATTCCACCCGATGATTTCCGTATTTTAGGAGAATTGAAATACTTGGTCATCTGCTCGCTTTTAAAATTAAACGCATCTATTCTTTTCACATAATATCTGATTCAAATCAACAGTAGCTTAAATAGTTCTCCGAAAATAAGTTTTTGTACACATTGTAACATGTTAATGAGGTATTGTTTAACATTAAGATTTATTCAGATCGACTGCTGACCCATCAACACAACATTGTCAATTTACACTTTGCAAGATACACATCTTCTTTCTCAAAAAAACTGTAATAAATAATTTTAGAACGAAACATTGAAGTTAAAAAATTGTATAATAAATTTCATAGGAATCGAACAACTTCCGTGCGACTTATCTTCATTTCATCAGTTGCATAATTATTTTAAAAAATGTAAATGTAATATCTGCATATTAGATTAATAATAATTATTATGGAGGAAAACAATTTACATCGACTCAAAATGATTTTTATATATGGATATTCCGGGCGATCACCGATCACTTGCTCGTGAATCACCGATGCCAAGTAATTTTCGTTACTAATATACACCTGTCATACCAAGGCATAGAGAGACCGAGCTTACCGCCAGCCATATAGATCTTTAAACTATTGTGGTAGGAGAAAGAAGGCATAGCGTTACGGAAAATCCAAGGAGTTAGGAGGAGAGTTAACCCAACCGTGGATGATTGCGGTGGTTCCAAGTAAATATGATTAGGCTGTGTCATAGTGTCCGACCCGAAATGAGAAGTCTTGAATGAACAGCTAGTCATAGACTTATGTCCTATACCTACAAACCTTTTACATACCAAGACTGGTTAAGGATAACCGCGAGTGTTTAAAGAAATTCTATTCAATTATTTTTCATCACACAACTTTTATATTAATTAATTCAACAGATATTCAAACTGAGTAAATTTTCTTTACATGTACGAAAATTGTGGGCAATCATTTATTTATATTAGGTATATTTGTTTGTTGTTAGTAGATACTGTAGGTAACATTCAAAATCATATTTCTCATCTTCCACTCATAACTTGACAGTTAGTTTATAGGAGTGACATGTAGCCGTACAAATTAATAAAATATATTCAATGTTATTTTAAATACTATAAAATACGTACCATACTGTAAAAATCCATTACTGCCCACTGCTTAGTCTGCTCAGTATAAAAACATGATTTTACAAAAGTAATAATATATAACTGATATACATAATCAAAGCCCCTTGGATAAGATATTATTAAACGGTAGCTGTAACTCGTTTTTTTATTTACTTCACCCCAAGCTTCGGTTTACAATGGCGACTGGTGCTATTGATTATGCAAAGCAACGGTCCAGGATGCAATTGTCCGCTTTTTGCGCGAAGGGACAGAAGGGCGGCCGGACGCATAGGGACGATGCGATGTGTATGTGGACTTACAGCACACATGCATCCACAATACAATGTGTGATTTTAATCAGATTCTATGCTCGTCTTGGAAATGACAAATTTTACTACATCTAAAATAAAAATTTGGGAATAAGACGTAGGTTAGCACAATGCTAAGAAATATTTAATGTAGTAGATATTTAGTAGAGAGTAACAGATTGATGATTCTGAGATATACTTTTCCACTGCAGGTACTCTGATGGGATTTTACATTTTACAATAGTTATTCATTAAAAACTAGGACACTACATTGCGTCACTATTCTCTGCCATCTGGACAAAACGTTTTGCATTTTCATATTTTATTTAAAAGCAAGCGACAAGTCGTGAACCCATAAACAAAAAGAAAATGACGATTCAGGAGACACTTAAAAGAAATAAAGTAGGTAGGTATAATTTATGTTTTGACATCAAGCCAAAAGGTTTTAGAGCTCACCTTTTATATTTAGTAAGCAAAAACATTTCGTATAAAATCTAAAGACCTTTCGAATAAAAATAAGTCGGTCGACTTAAAAGAATGAAAAAAGCTACATCAAAGACGCCAGAGCCTTGAGTAGGTCGACAAACATTAAATGAAAGATGTGTTCGTCTTCCCAAAGAAACTATCGATTGAAAAGACACAATTAAAGTTAGAGTTAGGCAACTATGGGGTTTGTTGTCTCACACGTGCGTATGTGTTGGTTCCGCCTTAACCCCACAAAACTTTCATCTCTGGAGACCCTCGCGTGAGTGTGTGTGGAGAGGGACGGCCCTCCCTCAAAGGGAGTAAAAACTAGTTGTGACTTGTTCACCTCTTTCACTGTCGCCCTTCGTTGGATTTACTCGCATTTGTTCTCTTGTATCGATTTTGTATTACGTATATAACGCGATAAATGGGATTCAACGAACTGGATTTACTTTTTCTTTACATTATAAAACTTTTATGTTTTGTGTATAGATAGAAGTTTTATCAAAAGATTTTGCTAAATAATAGTTTTGATTAGAAATTATTTAACACATATAATTAGTAGATTGATTGAGGTGATTTCTATCAGCTATTTTAATGTAACTTCCCATTACTTGTCCATCTATCAAAAAAAAGATATTGTTGAATAATAAAATTTAATGAAATGTTACATCTTTTGTTACATTTATTGTTACAAAGTTTTTTACAAAGGTTAATTTAAAACGAATATCAACTCGATGTAGCTTACACAGACCTCTGGAATAAAAATAAACATTGTAGGCAAACCCTGAGGCATTTCGGGCGACAATAATAAAAGTAAACAAGATGTAAAAGGGTTCCTTTGCTAAGATTTATATTGTATGTAAGCATTCAGTTCTAAGATGATACATAAAATTGGAAACAAAACTACACCGTCTCATTGCGTGGCACACACCACATCATAAAAAATCCCTTCCACACATAAAGTCGAGCTCGTGCTCATCCGACACGCAACAATTGAACTAGACTGTGGGGACGCATTTTTTAACTTAAAAAGTGGATTTTATTTTTATAAAACGCTCTTTCCCCCAGACTACTGATAGTTTTAAAAAAGCCATAATGTGTCCATGAGCGACGTGCGCGCGCCGGCTGAAGATTTGCCGCGCTCGCGCATGTTTTTATAATCGTCCCCTCGTTATTTTTCATTTTTTTCATTTATATTGAGTACACCCGTTACACTGTACACCGGACAAAAAAAAATACAAAATTTCAATGGCACAGAATGGACATTAAAAGGAAAAAAAACAGCGAGAAATTTAGTATTAACATGATGGTCGAAGGGCTGGACGTTATGGGTCCGGTAAAGACTCAACGGTTTTTGTGACCCCCAATTTACAACACAAGAAGGGATGTCTTCCCGTTTACCTCGAAGGGTCTTTGATAACATGGAATCTAATGTAAATTTCGTACAAAAACGGATATTTAAATAAGTGTAGTGGCTCGGGAAGTAAAGCCCTTAGCATAAAGCGGTCATTATTAATACCAGCCCCTGAATGACAAAAACAGTGATCCTTATTGACTTCAAACAGGACTTTGTACCTGCATAACATTTAAATTATAAATTTTCGTATTTTTCCTTATGGAAACATTTTTTTATCTTTTTTGTTTCTAACTAGATACTATCAATGTGATTTATAAAAACAAAACTACAACACAAAATTTGTTATTAAACAATTTTCGATAACTTTAAAAAAAAAATGTGTTTGTAAAATGTAAATAACCTGTGATTGTTGACATATAAACTTTTCCGTTGTTGTAAAGAGTATACTAGTCATAGACATGACTAGATGTCACTTCTAAGATGGCTGTTGTTGGCTGTAGTACACAAAATATATGTAATAACTAATTGTATTAAAACACAAACTCTAACAGGTTATGGGCCCAGTCTCAGTAGAAGTAAAGAAATTAATTACTACGCTGTAAGTCCGGATGTTGTTTTAAATACAATTAAACAATTTTTTCTTGAGAAAACAATTATCTCGAAAAATAAAATTTTACGTCAAAGATGTCAGTTACGGGAGGCATTGCAATTGAAAAATTGCGAGGAGTCCAGGATTACAATTCATGGAAATTTCAGATGAAAATGTATTGAATCCATTAGATTTTTTTTACTAAAACTAAGGTTAGGATTTTTTTTAAATAAATTATCACAGTTTTCTTAATAACAGCAGAATTCCTCATTAAAGATACCTAGATGCCAAAATACGAATCAGTAGTACAATAGGTATTGCTAAGGATGTACGTACACAGCTCTCTTTCTTATTGCTACAAGTACCCAGACACTAGACACGTAACATCAAGCCTAAAAACTCCAAATTAATAATCATAATCAAATACAGAGGCTGTTTATATCAGAATTGATTTTTTCCAATTTTTTTACAAAATACTATATCACAAAATAAAACATTTTTAGATTTAATAATTTAACGCTTTTCACAGTAAAATTTTGGACTGATCTCAAAAAAGTTAATAGATTCATATATATTCATATTCACACAATGTAGACCACGTTGTTGTTCGGTTATAAAGTTTTACCTTATTTGATTAGTTCAATTAAGTTCGTTAGAGACTAAAAGAAATTAGGAGCATGATCAGCTGTGTCCTAAAAGTAAGAGACGCGATCACATCGCTTTAGAATTTTCGATAAATCAAATAAATTAACACTTACGTCGAACTAAATTTAACAATAAAATAAAAATCTCTACAAGCATGTTTTTGTTTACTGGCTTGACGTACAGTAGTTATGAAGACGATATAAAAATGCAGTAAAACCTTTGTTTTATCACTGTGCGTTTATAAGCACGAAAATGGCGGCAACCCTGCCATGTATTTACATAAAAGTCTCGTTATGTGCCGATTCGACTCTACAGACTGAGAGAGTTTCCTAAGTATATTTCTAAGTATCTATGAGAGATTTGTACTGCTTATAAATATGTCTTACTGAGCAGCATAAGTTCTCGGACTATCTGATAGTAAGCTGTTGCTGTTGATAATAAATATTTTCAGATGTAACGTTCAGAACTAACGCGTCTAACTACAAATTTAATTTTTCTTACTGTTAAGACTTACTTTCTTTTCTTAGTAACAATAGCAAAAGTTAACAATGATTTAACGAGTTTTATGTTTTAATACCAAGTTCGATAAATAGTAAAAAGTATGTAGATACATATATTTTTAGAGAGCAGCGTACGGGCCGAGGGTAAGTGATCGTAACCCTTTAGTTAGTCGGGAGAGAGGCGGGCGCGAGGCGGGCAGCGGAAGGGTTGCCGCCCGCCGGCGACTGGGCGGCGGCGGCGGCGGCGGCAGAGCCCCCACTCGCACTTTTACGACGAGCTTTTTTATCGTGCGTGCTGTCGTTTTTCCTTTTCTATTTTTTATGTTTATTTCCCCGAAACCATAAATTATGTTTGAAAGGAGGGAACACTCGGACGTTGGAGTCGACAGGAACCGGGGTGACGTCTACCAAGTTTTCTTCTCTCTTTTTGGTTTTTTATGGTCTCCAGTGTGTGGCGAACGTAGGGTGACTGCAGTGTCGTCATAGCAACTGCATCACATTAAGTAACATGTGGGGGCGATCCGTTTGCGTTCGATTTCCTAACAATGATTTATAAATAAGTAGGTATTTGTTATCGTAACGCGATCCGCAACAGTAAACACGACAGTAAACACGCTTGTCTATATTCATTCGATCCTTGTTTGCGGACAAACTGCCGAGATGGACGCCGCGCCTCTGTTTACTCATGCTAGATGAACACACCGTGTAATTTTATACGATAACATACTCTTACTTTCATAAATATGGAACCATTCCATTTACAATATCTCAAAAACATATAATGAAACATATTACAACCTAAATCCATAACGGTAGACTTATTAACATTGGCTTGAGTGCAAAAAACACAAAACATTGTAATAGTAACACGAAATTACTAATTACACGTAATGTAAAGGATTATGCAGCAATGAATGTAGAAATTTAATTGTTGGTCAACCACAAAAACTGAACAAAGGCGCGTCGCGTTCAGTTAATTGCTCACCCTTTGGCAGTAACAAAAAACACGCCATATTGCGTCCAGCGAACTAACCACCGCGAAAAAGAAATTTACGAACAAAATGTGGAATAGTTACACGCCGTATTTAAAATTAGAACCCTTTAGGGCGCCACGCCGCCAGACAAAGGGCCGAATGGCAAATTGTCGGCAGGTAGCGATAGCGAATATGCCAGAATGGAGACCCAATAATTATTAAGGGCTCTAGTTTAATAAATGGCTCTTTTTCTAAATTATGAAGGGCTGATCACGCCATACGGACATACCTGCCGTGAACCCTTCGTCCATCACATAATGAGTTAAAGCCCTCATGCAGTTTTTTTGTTCATGAGTAACAGACGGGCAGAAAAACTAATTGATAATGAAAGACCGGTCACTACGTTTATTGTTATGTGTATTAATAAAGATCAATGTCGTTAATATTGGTCTGATAAGTGAAATACGTGATCCAAACCAATATCCTTTCCTATGGCTATCTAATTTTTAAATAATTGAATATCATATCATACGAAAGTATTTGCAGATAGATCTCAGACAAACAAAATAACTTTATTATTATATTTTCTGAAAACTTTTATGATAAAAGATTTTTACATAAAAATGATAATTTGCTGAATATTAACAAAATATTATTATTATTATTATAATGTCCTTCAACAATAATTGTTATTAACAATCTAAAACGAAAACCAAACCACCGACATGGATGTTTGGAAGGAATCGATTTATTTACTTAAAAAATCTGCACAATAGCAATTGAATGTTTTTATTAAAGAGTTTTATAGAAGACAGTTTGACAACAAACCCTTTTTGCCTGAAGGCAATGGAGTGGATCGTGATGACTTGTAATTCTGATGTTTTCGCTGTTAAAATCGCATTTCCTGAGCGAGACATTTAACCAAGTCACTGAAGCGGACAGGAGAGCATTCCTGATGTGCTCCGAACAAAGCCTGTCTACCAGACAAAGCCTTCCGAGACTATTTAAAACGAATCCCTTCACGACACCTACGCACACACTATCTGCTCTTATGTGTGGTGCAAAGACAAGCGAAAACTGTATAAAAATAGTTTATCATATAATTGGTTTATGATAAGTGATATGATAAGTAATGCAGAACGTATTTATAAAGTGATGTTATTTCTTTTTGTAAGATTCAACCATTTCTTCATTCCATAACTTGAATTCACTTATTGTTTCAAGATACCTAATATAAATGGTAAAGAAAGTTTTTCTTTAACCATACCAAAGCGCAAAGTACGATTTGAATAGATATTAATAAATAAAAATGCGGATTTTTGAATGAATTACTAATCCAACCGTTATGTGACTAAACTTTCATCTTTTAACAAATATAAACCAGAGTTAGCCTGGGAAAACACCGTGTGGCATATATACCAGGTACCTATAGCTTTTGAATATTATTGCGGTTACTAAAGACAAAAACATGAACTGAAATGAACATGAAATAATTAAAATATATTGATTGATATTTAAAATCAATCAATATACTTTAATTATTTCTCTATATTGCATAATAATACTTTACCTAATAGCTTTTATTGATAATCACATAGAAAAGAGTAAACATTTTATAACTTAAGCCCCATGTAGCGGAAGCTAGTAGAACGCTTCACTGATTATTTTCGACGACGCTCCTATTAGCGACAATCCTTTACCCGTTCTAGTTGTTAGGGTGACAGACCAGAAGCATTTATTAATATTGTTAAATATTTTGGCGAACGATATAAAAGAGTCTTTTGTGTGTAATACCGCCAAAGTATTTCAGGTGTATTATTACGGGAAATTACTTAAATAATATCTGGAAATTTATATTGTAAGCAAAAGCTCTAAACCCGTGACCGACGTAAGTTTAGCCATAGGTTTAGCAAGCCAAAAATCGAGTTTCGACCTTAGATTCAGTTTCAACCAAAACGGCTGAAACTTTTGGTATAACCTAAAGTTTTTCACGACAAATGTTAATCAATTTCAATGTTTACAATTAATGTAAACTCGTATTCGATGTTAGTTTAACAGATTTCTTCAGACTTTTGAATTGTTATAATAATACTAGTCTAGTATTTGTACATTATTCTCTGACTTTACTTTTGGTAATCAATAACTTGGTTAATAGGTACATAAACTTATGATTACTGGAACTATTTTACATGATATTTATCTTACAAACGGTAAGTTTTATTCTTTTCCTTAACATAATATAATAGAAAAAAATCCTCTCTTATTTTAAACAAGATTAAAGGCACTAATCCTAAACTGGGTAAAGTTGACCTGGCAGGCAGATTTGATTTTGGTTAGGTAGGTACATTAAGATTTTCCTTTAACCATTTCAAGCATTTACCTATTTCACAACAAAATTGTGGTTATACCTATATACCTACGTAAGATAATTGATTTTATGTAGATAATTAAAATAGGAGGATAAAGAATACTTACTCAAATACTCAAATTTTCATTGTGAATGTACGACAAAAGCATTTATATTCGAGATCAATTCTGTTTAGCTATATATTATAATAGACAAGTAACAGTATTAGATTTTTTACACAATCTTACTAGTAGCCGAAACAGTTGACCAAACAGACAAGTTCGGACACAAATACTCTTCATTAATACATGTCAAGCAGAGGCTGCGAGAGACGTTTGAACTAAGATCACATCATTAATATTGAGCAGGGCACGTGGGCGGCGCTCCTCGAAAAGGATAGATTTCATGGAGAGATGCTTTCACCCTTTACGAGTCCGATCTATTTGTCACAGAAAAGGGATCCGAATTGAAGTACTCCGAGTAATGAATGAGCTACTGGCTATCTCGTTGACGGTATGTAACGAAATTCTGTATGCGATTATACGCTTGTCCTTCTTTTGATACAAATGTAGACGTCGCCTAAATTTATCTGAATGGATTGAACACATTAATCAATTTTTTTTTTTTTTTTTTTTTATTTAGTATACGTAATTTTATAACGCACACTATTATAATTACAATCTAGTCTAAATCAGACTAATAAGCAATTTTGTTTTAACCTAAATTACTATATGATTTTATGCTAAGAATGTGTCCATTGGCACTTTTCTTATTGTCTCTATTATTAAGGTGTAGACACAATGTTCATGTGGTCTTTATTATTACACTTCACTGATTTTATACACTAATTGTATTATTAAGTACACTACACTAATTCGAACGGTTTCGTTCTTTTGAGTCTTCTTTTAATGTCTGTGATGTCAAGAAGCTGTATTGCTTCTACGTTGACATGATGGTGAAGCCTCCGTTCATGGGCTTCTGCGCAATTCCTTATGATGCTAGTAATCAAATGTAATAAATATATATAACATGACGAAAATGCTATAAACTGAATGTATTTTTTTAAATATAGGACTGTATCAACTTCAAGATTGAAAGGTTTTTTGTCATGTCGCTCTTCTACACTTTAAAAAAATTTAATTGTTAATTTAAATAACACAAAAACGTTGAAAATTATGACCTCGAATCAATAAGTTTAATTAAAAGTTTGGACTAAATTGTATTACAAAGTAGAGATATTATTTTGTAATAAAACTTATTTATAAATTAAATGCCGTTGTTATTAGGTGTATTAAGTTATATTTTCCACGACTCCATGTTGTTTTGGCATTATCTAAGATTTATGACTCTTGATAATATTGGAATTCCTTTAGGTACAAGGAAAATAATGTCTAACTACGAATCGTATGTACGGAAAATCCTAATAAAGGATGTATCTATATACATGTAATAGAGAAAATTTTATTTATTCATTAGGTAGAAATTAATTTTTGCACGTAACCTTACTCGTGTGGAAGTCGTGATTTAACAAAATCTTGGCGCTACGTTGCCCGGAGATAGGCCACATCGTCTGAGATCTCGATAAGGCACTCCGTTGCCGCGTCACTTGCAAATATTTCGTACTACTGGAAATAATAGTAGCCAATACGCCATAAAATAGACAAACTCTTCCTAAGTCGCGACCATAGATGGCTCAATCACAAAATATAACGCAAATGACTTCTAGGTTCAAAAAAAAATAATTAAAAGTTAAGTAAGATAAGCGTCAACAAAAACAAACAGATTAACAGAGCTACTTGCTAATAAAACTTGACGTTCTTAACATATAAATCTATATTGTTAAACGTTAATTGAAATTCTGTTCTTGACACCCATGAATGCCCATGACTGTAACGTAGAAATTAATTGAGGAAGTGATTAATCTGAAATAATCATCAAATGATTCTCGTAGACATAGTCAAAGATTAGCATTTCGTTTTTGTCATAGAAATTAAAAAAATATTTCTGATAAACGTTTTTATCGACTCTACCTATGTAGAGTTTTTAACCTCGGATAACATTAACAATATAAACTATTTCGCAAAACGTAAGTTATTATTATGTAATGCGTAGGATGACCAAAACTTTACAGTCCCTTTAACTTCTGACTGTAGGTTCGTATATATTTTGAGCTACCACTGTCAGTCATATACTACAATTACCAAGCTTTACACGTCACAGTAGCAATAACTTAATTTTTTATAGAGCTAAATCCTTTTGCGTACTTTTTGCGTATAAGTAATAAATTAAATAAACTTCTTTTATACGTTTCTGAAGAATATTATGGGTATATGTTTTTGTACAAAAGATGAGAACTGGCTCGCTCAACCCATTAGTGCGGACGCGACGGGGGCTCATGATCACTTTGCTCAAGTTAATTTATGTGCTTTGTCGCTTTGTCCAGTACACAATGCCCGAATTTTATAGCGTTCGGCTGCTGGACACCCAGATTAACATCAACGCATGGTTTTGGCTTTCTCTCGTTTTGTGCAAAACTACAATAGAACTAACCGGACACCTGGCTTTAATGGTTTGACGTAATTGATATTCAACATTACAAAAAAACGTTCATTGGAATTTATTTAATCCTATTCTATTACTTTGTTAAGCAAATAAAAATAGGTAGTTAGGTATATACCTAATAAGAACTATGAACCATATGAAATATCCAATGTCACTGGTAATATTTTATGTTTTTTCTTGTTTTCGCTTTAGCCTTACTTGCGACTTTCTTAGATAAGTCTACTTATATGTAACCTTAATAATTGATAGGAACCATATTAGTTGCGATGTATAAACTTATGAGTCCCTTTAATTTGTGGAAACTTTGTTGGTCTCTGTATTATTATTATTCATAAAATTATCTATACCTTTATGACTGTTTATTTCCCAAATAAATAAATATAAATAATGATTATTCGGTGATCACAAATATTTTTATTCATTTTCAATACGTATCTCAGTATCAGCAGACGCCGTGTTGTGATTCCGTCCTACCAGGTCGCCGTGGACCCTCACTCGGTACACGCAAGTAAATACAGGATGTCCCCAATTACTAAGCACGCGTATCCTTATCTTGTTATACCCTTTTGTTGAAGGATATAATACTTCAAAGTACTGGATTGGTTTGCCATCTTTATCGTATTCAAACGTGCCGAAATCATGTGGATAAAGATCGTTCCGATATTCCATGCCTTCTACTTGAAATAGGCGGGGCGCGGAAGATATTTCTCTGAAATGAAATCATGTAGGAAAGAAGTAGGTACCATTTATTTTCAAGGAAAAACAATTCAAAAAAGATACGGTAACCGCGTAGCTAACTATAGAATTACCTATTTTGACCGATATAGTTTAAACAATATATTATGTAAATTACGATTATTAATCAGTAAAAAAAAGTGCAACTGTCAAAAATACAAACAAGTTCTCTATATCAGTAGCACTCGTCATTTTACTGACTGGAATGAATAATCGTGCTTTAAAAGATGTTCAAACCTAGTCGGTGAAATATGTGCTGGAATGTGTTCCATGCTAACTCCTGTTATTTTCACGACTCCAAGTAGACGTATGATGGCTTGACCTTTGGCTCCTTTAAACGCCCAGCACTCTCCTGGTAAAGTACCTGGACGTATCATAGCTCTAGCGCCTTGACATTCTTTACACATCCACGTCGTAATCAGGTGTAGACCCCAGCTTATCGGTGATTCATATACTAGATGTTCTACAGTGTCACCTGTATCTATGATTCGACCACCAGCTGATTCTAATGCGTAATCTGCAACCTGTGTTGAGACCAAATATCTACTGGTAGTGTAGGTACATCATAAATCTAGTTTGAAAAAGAAAATTTCACTACGCTCCAAGATTCTATATAATTTTTAATTTTCATCCCGTTCAAAATGGGATTTACCACGATATTTAATTAATTGAGTTGTCTCGATATTTCTTGTCTTTATAAAACCGCGAGTGTATGAATATATTTTTTTAATTATTTTTGTCGGAAGAAACAAACCTGACAGTAAGTGATTAACATCTCTCAAGGAGATATGCATTGCAAGAAACGCCTTGTTTTCAATGTAAAATAGGTACCTAAATGATCCTACCTACTACGTACGGCAATCTAATGAACAATTGTGATTCTTTTTGTTAAGGATTGTTATTCTACAAATAAATCCAACCTGTCTATCATAATCGTACACCTCTAAAGCCTGACGACTGTTTTTCCTCAGTGATGGTTCTAAAGCTTCTTTAGCGCGTCCAGCGGCTGCAGCCACGACGGGTATGACGGCAGACATACGTTCCATTTCATTTTGTAATTTCTCATGTTTTCTATTCACCTATTGATATGTTTAATCAAAACACAGGAACATCCCTTGATTAAATTGCATTAAATTAGTTATATCGATCATTTAGAATTAGCTATGTCAAAATTGGACCCTATACAAAACACACAACACAATTAAGATACCTACTATTTTACTTTGAGTAGGTAGGTTTCTAAATCCTTAATTTCCTGCTTATTTTGTGGATTTTTATTATTGGGTTGTTTATTATACAAGTAGGAAATATTTTAGACAAATATTTTACTTATGTTTCTACTCTCTAGCCGCATCATCCATATCTACTTAGCGAATTGCGACTATCGACTTGTTTATTTACAGTCTATTACTTGCTGGTAACTAAGTAGCAAAAAATAAATTACTTTTTACCTCTGTTAAACCACGTGTAAGTTGCATTACAACGTATTTAATATCTGAAAAATCTCCATCAAGCGAGTCAACTGAAGGTCCCCAAAAATAAGCATAAAAGTTCAGCGATAACAACAGAGTAAGAGTCACGCAAACAAATGAACGAAATACGTTTCGAAAACAAGTACTATTCTCGTCATCAAAATCCATTGAGTTAATGAATTTACCTATTTATCTCCCGATTCTGAATTATCAGTTATTTTTTTCTGAAAAACACCTACCGGCCATACCGGCTACCGCCTTTTCTGACAGACTGTCAGTTTAGCAGTTTTGTCAAAGTTACAAATAGTGCTGAATAATGCAAGCATTCTCAGAAACAATGTTCTGCAAACAGCCCCGTTTTAAAATTTTTCGCAACAACTCACTTTTGAACTCAGACCTAAAGGTTCACGTTTCGGAAGTATTTCAGAATACTTAGAAATGAAGTTCACTTAATTTATTTCGCTTTTAAACACCGTTTTCTTCTATAATACGGGTTCTAGAGTGATTTAAAAAAAAAATCTTTTTAACCTATAGTAGTTTTAAAACGAAGTTGAAACAAAATAAAACTAACAATTACAATTTAATATATAATTTTTGTATAATTTATGCTTTCTGTTGCTGCGCGGCGTATTCGATTTGCGCGGCTGCGACGGACTTCATGGCCTCGTGCGCTTGCTGCACGTTGGCGCGCCACGCCAGCAGCACGTCGCGCAGCTGCTGCCACTGCTCGCGACCGAACGTGCGGTGCATGGTGTTGGACACGCGGACGGTGCGCTGCGCCTGGTCCATGCGGGCGCGGACCAAGCGGGTCTTTAATACTGAAATGACAGTTGCAAATACGATCAATTCGTTGATTCAAACCAACCCCCAAAGTTTTACAAAAATATATGTAACTAGATTGACAATCAAATGTAAAAATAGCATCAACAAGACACCAGCAGAATCAAAAAGATACCGTCTTTTCAGACCAATTTCATATTCAGTGTCACATTATTATTTGTAAGGAATGCATTCCACATTGTAATTGATTTGTTTTTACAAACTTTATATTAATTTGCCCTGGTTGTAACTATGTAAGTTCAGGTGGAATCTTGCAAGCTGAATTTGACAAACTTCCCGGTTTCCGATTGAATATTAATTTTTAGAAACACTTTCTGAAGCTTTGTTTGGAACTGCATATTTTGTTATTAGATTCAATCAAAGATTTGCCATGTAATTGATCCTTCAAAGGAATGACAGATTCCAATGTCTACACTCCACAGAGACTGAGAGGCATTAGTAAGATTAGATGGAATTCAATGTATTTACCTTCAATAACAAATGCTTCCACATCTTTTTCCTCAATTTGTAGCTCTGAAATAATCTCATCAAATGTTATGTCTGGATTTGCCTCTGCCATTTGCATAAATGTCAATATTCTCATCTTTTTGATGTTTTGTTCATGGTTTAAGCC
Source organism: Trilocha varians (assembly GCA_030269945.2). Lineage (NCBI taxonomy): Eukaryota > Metazoa > Arthropoda > Insecta > Lepidoptera > Bombycidae > Trilocha > Trilocha varians. The sequence goes on along the minus strand of AP028265.1, from coordinate 5,185,250 downwards.
TGAAAATAAAAAAGAATTATGGTTGAGTTTTTAGCTTTATAACTAGAGGGTCTGTGCTACTTTGTACATCTTACATGAGTTGGTAAATTTTTCCCATATTTCATTTACAGTTTCAATGCAATGCTCTTGTGATAAATATCACCACACCAAATATTCAGTATTTCAAAAATATGCTGACACCAGGATTTGAACTCTAGAGCTTCAGGCACAAAAAGCTGTGGCCCTGACCACTACACCAAAGTACCGCATGACTGGAGCATTAGGTTTTTTGCGTTACGGAATTTCTGGGTTCACTGCTCGCGCTCAAGGCCCGCAATAGAAGCTATGCAATAGCTTAAAAACCTATAAAATTACTATTTTAAAATTGAAATTGTCTTGTGATATAATAAACACAATAAAAAAGAACTATCTGATGAGAATATAATATGATCAAATTCAGTAACCACTTTCCCGGTGAACTGTACTGAATTTTGGAATCAATTTAGACAAGGAAACTCTATTTGGATGCTAATTTTGAAAGTCAACATTATCCCATATGGTATATATTTAATTTAATCACCTTGTGAATGCACAAATTCCTTGTGGCTGTTATAGAAAGTCTGATAGCTTGACAGTTTCTCGGATACAAAAATTGTGAGCAAATCATGGATTAGTTCCCCTTCCAAGAAACGAACAGGTTTTAGTGACAATAGAGGATCTAGTAGATATGTGTTTGGATCTGCAAGTGCAGTGGCTATACATTTGATGGCATCTTCTCTTGCATATGAAGCATTCTCATCTGTATAGGTTCCCAACAACTCAATCATTACTTTAGCAGCCAACTCACTGGAAAACAAGTTTGAAATTTTCAATAGTTATATTGTTAAAAATATAATTAAAATTAAATTTAGTTTTAAATTTTCTTTCCCATATCTAAAATTACTGGATTCCAGAAACTAATACAATTATTCTCTCTACATCTAATATTCATATTTTTCAATTAATATTATTTGATACAAGAACAAATCTCACCTATTCTGGTCTTTCAGCACCTGATGCAGAAGTCGGTATAATTTTTGCATTTGTTCATTGGAAGGCGGACAGTTTGCAAATTCTTTCCTTAACTGTTCGACCCCTGTGAAGACTTCTTTTACAAACCCAACCCGCGCAGCCAATTCTATAACATGGTAGTACACATGATACCTCAGAGGGGAGTTTGGTTCCAAGTTATTGTAGAGGCGCCATAAACTGAAATAAATATATTTAAACAATGAATTAAAAGGTGGTTAGTGACCTCAGGGCTACCAGACAAAAGCGAAATGATTGGAAGTGTAAAATTAGTTTAAAAAGAAGATTATAAAGAGTATATTTAACAAAAATATTCATTACTAAAAAAAAATCTTCAATATTAAAAAGAAACTGATAAATATATTTTCCCAATGTATTCTTAATGCTACAATAATGAATGACAAACACTTCACTCTCATAAACATCCTTGTTATGGATAATGTATATAATTGTATTGATATTCATAAAGTTTGATTACTTACGATTGTAAGGCTACCATTCCAAGCTTAGGGCCAGGTGCTTTAGTAAGTCGTTGACTAAAAGCCAAGATCAGGTTCTCGCCTCTTTCTAATGGGATCTGAAAAACGTTGACTTAATGGTTATATTGGTCTTTGTTAAATTACAGTTAGTTTCATACAAGTCATAAACAAAATTAAGAGAGTACAAATTGTTATATTCTTGGTAGATCACTTACAGATACCATGATAGACACAATACTGTTGAGTATAGCTTCGATATCAGATTCACTCGGTTCTTTGAAACAGGCATCACAAACACCAACAATCTTGTGGAGATCATCCTCAATACCTTTGGGTGATTTTTCCTCTGAGATTTCAGCACCCAAGCTCTTAAAATATTTTCTGAGTTCGAGAGCCTACAAATAAATAATAATATATAATCATTTAACTATAAACACACGTTGCAAAAATTATCGGAGGGTTATGTTGGTGCTATACCATACCTGATCCTCCAGGGATATGTCCATAAAAACTGCAGGGCCTTGCATTTTCACTTTTTATTAAAACAATATCTCATGAACACTATTTAATACTTTAAAACAATGAAAAAACACCAAAATATGAGCCTCACGACATCAACTTTGATTGAAAAGGAAAGCCAAATCCACAGCACATCCACAGATTAACTTATAAGTACAGAATAGCCCACGAATCGACTTCACAATTTGTGAAATGTCAATGTCAGCGATATTTTTCCATGGTGAAAAAAAGAAGCAGGGTGCCGAACCCAATTAAGAGCGAAGTCCATTTAACGACAACTTCCAAATTAGCCAATGGCGACTTCTTTTGTATTTTCAGTGTTAAACAATAAATAGAACATTGCTTCAACTTTAAAATAATACCACATTAAATTTAATGATGATTTTTTTTTCTAAAAACATACATCTAAAATTGTTCGAAATTTGAATTTCTACACACAAAATGCATGAAAATTATCAATAACTAGGCCTGGGGTTACTTTTCAAACAAACATGAATTTCTCTTTAACAATGGTTTTTTTATAAAATACGAATGGAATCTGATACCTGATTAAACACCGATCATACACATGAAATTATCATGAGTTAAATGCTCGTCAATACATAGTATAAAACAAAGTCGCTTTCGCTGTATGTCTGTATGTATGCTTAGATCTTTAAAACTACGCAACGGATTTTGATGCGGTTTTTTTTAATAGATAGAGTGATTCTTAAGGAAGGTTTGTATGTATAATAAATGCATAATATAGTAGAGAAACACTGATAAATTTAAAGGTTTCTAATGTGATGTCGTAAATAAGCACGTTTTTTTGCGCTTATATTGCAAACGCTGGATGAACCCTACAAGATAGACCAAAATAATGTACTACAGTATTGTTCATCTTAAAAAGTTCAACAAAAAAGTCCACGATGGTATATGTCTATCTCTTAGGGATAACCCAGCATAACCATTTTTATTCTTTACTAAAAAATGGTTATTTACGAAGTGATTTTAAACAATACAGCATTAATCCTTATCCAATTAAGTACCTTAAATAAATTGTGCATTTATTATAGATCAATATGCTTTTTACAGCATGTAATTTAAGTGAATATTACCGAAGATATTACAAATTTAAAATGCAGGGTCGTAGTTGTTTACGCCGGGCGGCGCGTGCCTATATAGGCTACAATTTTTGAACCCCTTTGTAACGCAGACGAAGTTGCGCGGGTCATCTAGTAAATAATAAAGAAAAACTGAATTGAAAATGTAAAATACACTATAGGACGAGCATCTAGATTGGGCACCTATCGTGTGACCGAAGCTTTCTACACTTAGTCATAATAAATATTCTTTCCAATACTGTCAAGCAAGAGATGGGAAAAGATACTAAAAAAATAGCATCTTAAGGAAAGTCGTCGCCTCAGTGCTTGTTTGGCCTATCTGACATTTTTTACGAAAATGACTTTTTAATGCAGTATTATAAAGAATAAAATTTCCATCCGACTGGTAAATTTTTTTTTTTAAATATTTAAATCTAAAACAATAAAAATCTCATTTCAATTTTTTTCTCAACACGGCACTTAAAGAAAATTCCGTGCTTGTTTGCTGTCTCCTGTAAAATTTGCTCGAGTGCAGATAGGCCAAACAAGCACTGAGGCGACGAAGTGTTAATTATAAGCACATTTAAAAAAAAATTAGTACGATCGTGTTTTAGTATAAATAATACTTGTAACGACATTAATTTTAACATCAAAATTCTATTCATGTGGTCTTAATGTAATAAGCTGTCATTATAATTTATTAAATAAATCAATTCAATGAAATTTTATACTTTTACAAGCTTGATGCCACCTGAAACTACTTTTTCTTCATATCTTTTAGTGCAATTTATAGAACTATGCTAAGGCCTAAGTTTAGCACCAGAGGTATAAATTATCACAATATTAGAACTTAACTTATGTAATGTAAGTATTGTAAGTAAAAGTGAATATGTAAGCTATTGATACTCCATTTATAGATAAAAAATAAACAAATGACAATATTAATTCCGAAAAGGTTTTTAGTGTCTATTACTCAATCATTACTATTTTTTCTAACATTCTAATTAAATTGTAAAGACTTTTAAATCCCATCACTGCTTCTATCGCAAATATTGGCAGACCGATCTAGATGCTCGCGTTATAGTGCGATTTCCATTTTCAACTTAGTTTTTCTTTATTAATTACGAGCATGAATTACATTATAATTATATGTGTAAGATCGGTGTTTAATCAAGTCTCTAACTACATATATATTTTATAGCAATATATGTTTATTAAAGAGAAATTTACGTTTGTTTAAAAAGTAAATTGAGAATCGTTATTTTAATCCTTATCCAAATTAAGCATTATATTATATGGTATTGAATGTAGAAGTAAAATACTTTTTGTTTTATTTCAATCGGACATTTCGATGAGAAATTATCGTATGGCTTTTTGAAATGAATTTTTCATCATCTTGCTTAACGTACAAATTATTACTAATAGTATCATTGGACAGCTGAAGAACTACTCTATTTATTAGTTCACTTGGATTTATAATATTCGTAAAAAAATATTTAAAATTTCACAACTTTTTGCAAAGTTGCCAATAATTGGCGGTGCTCTTATATGGGTCGGCCACCCTATTTGTTATTTGTCATATTTCTTTTATAATCTGTGACCATCTGTGACAATATGTGGACAATATTTTGAAATGGTTTTGAATCGTAAATTTGTTTTTACAAATTTTTTTAGGTGCTGTTAACTATTTGAAACATCTTTTTTATGTTCTATTGTTTATTTTAAGAAATTTGTAAAATGAAGAGTTTTCACAAGTTTACTGATGTGCGAACATCAATAACTGGCACAAAAATTAAAAATAATTTACCCTACATATCTTCTGGAATTCCATCCTTGGATCATATAATTGGTAAATAATAACACGTAATAAAAATATTAATTCAATGTTCAATAAATATCAAACCTGATCTTATCCTAGAATATAATTTGTACTTACCATAATTTGAGACATGTTCTTAAAATAACCTCTTAAATGAAATTCAACCATTTTCAGGTGGGGGCATTCCAGCGGGCAGTGTTTTTATAGTAGGTTCGTAAAGAAACTTTATTAATAAAAACAGTCAATCTTACTAATCTAAACCCTTTCAGGACAATAAGATGGCTGAGACTAAATATTCGAATACTACACAATATTTAAGTTATTCTGTAAAGTAAGAAATATCACTAGAAAAAATGTGGTGTATATTAATTTAATTTTCCTATTAATTTCATGGGAAATATTTTAACACAACATACCTACGTTAAACATTCATTAAAAAAATATTGATTCAATAATAATCAATAACAATTTTTGTAGAAGGGAAAAATCCCATGAGTGTGAAAAGGTTAATGACTGAATAATTTATTATTGACTGCAAGTAATGTTGATGTTTATCTGTTCCATTATGGTCCATCATGCAATCTTAAAATCAACTTTTTATGAAATTTTATTTTAATTTTATTTCAGAGGAAGATGCTCTTGGTGTATACAGCAAAGTTTTATTAAAATATTTCTTAGCTGAGGGTGTGGCCTGTGATCATGAACTTTTCGTAGCATCCATAGATGAAGATCCTCCAAAAATTGTAAGAACTAACTTGTATAAAAATATTGTATTAGAATTAAGTAGAATTCCAAAGTAATTCAAATAATAAGAATTATATGATTTTGAATTACAGACATCAGAGCTCCCACAACCTTGTGCTCTACCTCCAGAGGATGAAACTGTGGCTCCTTCTACCGATAGAGAAAGAATGAAGATTGCTTGGCGATATGAAGGACTTGCTCAAGTGGAATCTTCGTTTGGTGCTAATAGTAATTTTGGACACAATTTTGACCTTAGCAGGTATATTGATGCTGACACAATAGGAAAAAGTAAAATCACTTATGATAAAACAACTTGGAATGACAGTACTGAAACGTTACAAGACTTTAGGGCTAAAGGTAAAGACTAAATTCTTTGTGTTTTGCTTTACCATATATGTAATTTAAAAGTATGCATCAAATCTCAATGTTCACTTATTATAATCCATTGTGTTGATTCAAGAAATTTTTTTTTGATTCCAATTTCAATTTCCTTGTCTGAGTAAAAGAGTAGTAAAAAAAACCTGACAAATAAAATAAAAAAAGAAAATGAGTCACATGTGACTCATAGACTTATTAGAAAATCTCCAATGGGGTTTGTCTAATTGGACTGAGAGGTTGTTAAATAGAATTTGTTTTTAGGAAAATTGAAAAATGTATTATATCAAAAATTGCTTAAAAACATTAATGAGATTGTAGCAAGAAGTAGCAAAACCAACATGATCAGGATTGCTATACACTCTCTGGGATCTCCTCTATGGATGGCTATGGATCTGGATGATTCTGAAATTCATAATTATGCAGAAGATCTAATAATGTTTATGTATTATTTGAGAATTATAGTTAGGGATAAAAACGCTGTTGTATTCCTTACCATACCTTCACATTTGTATGAGGTAATATTTTTTAAATTATAATATTTTTATAGGTTATATTCCTAGTCATGTTTATATTTTAAAACAATACTATTCAATAAAATAGCATAACTTAAAGTAAACAAGTAAAATATTTTCAAGTAGATTTTTCAGGTGGACCATGGTGGTAAGCTTGTTTTTGTATCTTGTAAATAAAATAAAAAAAATTAAACCAGTTTGCAAAGTTTAATCGAATTAAATAAATGTTTGATCTTTCAGGAACCCCATATTATAAAGAAAATCCTATACTCTGCACATAATGGTGTTAAAATCGAATCATTTGCTGGCTCTGATAAAGAAACAAATCCAGTCTACAAAGATTACCACGGTCTGTTCCATATAACAAAACTATCTGCGATTTACACATTGGTGCCGTTTGTGCCGCCGAGCCTCGATCTAGCATTTAAATTGAAGCGGAAGAAGTTTATAATCGAGAAATTACACATTCCACCAGGTACAGATAATGACTCAATTTTTTAAACATTCTTCAATTTAATTGCAAAGGTCTTGTGTTTGTAGAAAATGAGATATTTTTTAAAACTACATTAAGCGGCAGCTATCCCTTGTCACACAATATTACACATCATCAAACCGTTCCCCTTTAATCAGTTTATGAATGAACCCCCGCATTATAATAAAAATATCAATCAAATTTTAATTGTTTTTTTACAGAACTAGAGGAAACAAGTGAAAGAGAACAAGATGATATAACTGCAACGCCGCCGACGCATTGCGGTGGATTTCGTAAAAAAGATATAGATTTTTAATTTGATACTTAAAAGTTCAATTATAAAGCATAATTTTAAGAGAGAAAAATGTGTAAAATGTAAATAAAATTTATTTTTTACCTTTATTACATAATTTAACTTTGTTTTTATTTAAATTATATCTTTACCATTATACAACTTACAACCAACTTAGTCCACAACATTCACAAGAATATTGTTAGCGTGTTCTATATTTATAAAGCATGCATAAAATCTACATAAATTGCGTGAACCGAAACCATCGAACACTAAAGAGGAACTCATGCGTCAATTTTAAACAAAACTTACTCCTAATTACATATCACCCCACCTGTTCATCAGAGCGTATCTCCCTAAAACTGGCGCTTCTATTCATTGAATCATTCATTCGCGTTCTAAAAATCGAAGAGTTCGTTATTGCGTATACCTATGTTGTTAAAATAACTTGTGTGTTGTGAAAATGAAATGCCGAAGTAGTGCTCCATCGAAGATATTGTTTGGTTGTTCCAACTCTATATTTTTTGTAAGTAGTAAATTGTACTACCTATCTATTTATTTGTTTATTATTAAGCAAACCAACAATGTAGTTACAATATGTAATAGTAGATTTATTATATTGTGTACTTCATTGGATAATACACCTAGTACCTACCTAGTTTCCTACGTATTGGTAGAAATGAAATGGTTTGGCTCAACATGCACATGTACTAACTACTACGGTTAAGAAACTGAACAAAGCTAGATCAGTAATGAGAATAGTCCCATTCAATTTTAAATGCAATAACGAATGTTCCTATTTTCTTTATTATTTTAAGACTTACATGATGTTCGGCGTTACTCGATAATTTAAGATCACCAATGATATTTTTTTTTCTCTAAGACATGTGGTTTCCTGGAAGTTGTGTGTGGGTTCCTGCTACTATGTGACTCCAAAAGGATTCTTTTATCGAGATTGCTGGCTTCTCCGGAGAGTAGTTTGGACCACCCGCCGTTCTACTACTTAGCCCTAATTTTAATGGCATCAGGTCTTACGATGTGTGCAACGGCTGCTCTTGGATGCTGGGCTACTTACTTACCTGGATACGCTACTCTTAGTATTGTAAGTTGATTTTGAAGTGTTTTTTATGATAGTTATTTACGGACCATACGTTTTAAAACATGGTCCCTAAATATACATATAAGTTGCTAATCATTTCCTCCTCCGTTGAATGAGAAATGTGTACCTAAATACTAGAATCTCTTCCTATGGCCTGACCAAAACCAAAACTTGTGTGTTTTTCAGTATTTCCTGGTTGTTCTATCGTTATTATTGTGCGACTGTGCGGGAGGTGTGATGGCAGCAATATGGCCGCGATGTTTGGGACTCGAAAACACTCATGGTGGATCTGTCGGCGCTCTACAATCCTACTACGCAGTGCCCGACTATGAACAGTTTACAGCTTCTGTGGATTTGGCACAAACTGAGGTAAACTTAAAACAATGTATAAATAGTTTTATTAGACATCATGGACAAGTTGATCGTCACAGAAATACTATGTATTAAGCGCGACGGGAAAGAGTGCCGAGTGCGTAATGCGTCGCGCCGTCCCTCATACCTCTGTACTGGGTTCTGGCCTCAGCCGAGGTTCAGACGTTGAGTGTGAGCAGTTGGAGGTTTTAGTGTGGTTCAACTCCCACATATGTTGGTCCGACGATTTCCTCTAACTAAAAAAAAACAAGGTCAACTATCAACCAACCAGCAGAAAATCTCTATGATCTTGGGGATTCTGGCAGCTCTTAATGTGATCGTGCCATTTTATAATACAACGAAGAGTTACATCTCTCCCAATTTCTTATGATCTTTAGGTAGGTACTTTATGTGCTGTAAATATTAATTAAAAATTAATGTTTCCAGTTACATTGCTGTGGCATGACTGATGCTCGCAACTACGACATGTCTACTTGGCAACTCAGAAGGCTAGGTCCGAGCGGGATGGCTGTACCGTTTAGTTGCTGTATACAAGATGAACAAAACAATTCCTATTTAAATCCAGTCCCTTTGAATGCGTCGCGATGTCAGGAATATAAACCTAACCCGGTTTACAGACATGTCCCTGTGAGTACAATTTTGAATTTAAATGTAAAACTTAAAACGATAACTATAGAAGTCGCCCTTGAGATGTAAAGGACTTGATATTTAATTGAAACGGATTATGTTGATGTTTTCAAAAAAATCTGTTAAAATATAATAATTGTCAGTAACTACTAGAATTAAAACGTAAATTAAACTTCGTTTCAGGGCTGCATTGGAAAACTCGACGAATGGTACCAGAAGCAATATTTTATTTTAATGGTTGGCATCTTCATTTTTGCTGTGTTCAAACTTGGGATTTTACTTAGCACTGTAATCTCATGCATTCGGCTTCGTAAAAGCAGGCAAATACTACACACAGTTACAGTTAAATCACTTGATCATAAAACAAACGATAACCTGTATAGTCCGAGAGCCGAAGATCATATAACAGCTAAATACATTCAACCGAACAACTATTATAGTCCAAGAGTCCGCAATCCACGCATCTTCACAAACAAACCAAACGAGATGATATGAGAATTAGCTTTGGAGATAAATGCTTTAGAGTTGAAATTGGAGAGGTTCTCCGAATACTTGAACAAACAACAGGCTGATTCTATTATGTGGTAAATGTTTCAAAAAATAAAAAAGTGCCATACAATGTAGAAATCCTAAAGCGATGTAAGCGACGTTCCATAGTGTAATATCTGTTAGATTTGGGTCTCCTAAGTGGAGAGACTTGTATGTAATATGATTGAACTTAAATAGATTGTTAAATTCCAGTAAAAACAAGTGGTAGTGTTTATGGAAATGTACTTGTGTATTAATTATAAGTTTAGTGTGTTATAAGTCATTTATTTGTTTTAAAGACTGCATTAATATTAGATTGTGTTCTCTGAAGCGTTTTCTCCAAATTTATTTGAGTAATATAAATAGTTTAGTTAGTTTATAAGTGTAGTTATTCTTTATTTTTATTTAGTTGAAAGCGTGAAAATAAAAGATATTTTTCATTCAATATGCAATATTATTTTCAAAAGAACATTCAAAAATTGGTCCTAAAGTTAAAACATTGTTAACAATGGCTCTGGAATGTTACTGTCATTCACAATAATTGGTTTAGCTGTGTAATTTCTTTAACTATTATACATACAGAGAGCAGAAGTATTTTAATTTATAATTTCATAAACAATAATATTTAGATACATTTAATTTAGAATAAAGTTGTTTAACAACCCCATCAAAAAGTATTTACACAAGAGAAATACAAGTATATTTCGAAACATACTAAAACACTGACAAATGTTATGACACTAAGTCACATTAGAACTCTAAAACGATTTAACGGCCTACTATTCCCAAAATCCCTTAAAACCCCAATCTAAAATGATACAATGAGATCCTTAACAATTAACAATTATCTATTTATTATTATGTATAATAATTGATACTATATTTAACTATTGACCGTTGAGACCGACATCACAGTATAATCTACTATTATATTATCTTAGGTACAGGAATGATAATAATCCCTAAATATAAAATTTACAATTTGCACTATAAAATAAAAGTCGGGTCATATTGAGGCGGATACCAACGTCACTGTCTCACATGCTTACACGACCGTCTCGTTCATTGCAAACGTAACCCTTTGAACGCCGCTGGAAAACATTAAACATCATTTGTAAGGTAAAAAAATAGCACTATCACTGATAAGCTTATACAGATTTTTTTAGATGTCAATACAGAACAAACACCGAGAACTGTGAATTAAAATTGATAAAATTGGAAATTTTAAATATTTCGGCTCTTAATGTCTATCAGAAATATAGTGAGAAGATCCCTCATTGCCTCTTTAAGTAAGTGTGGTTGTTACTTTACGAAAATTTACAAGTGCAAACTGGTCTAAAAATAATTAGTTTTAAAACTATGACTGACAGAGAAGCATTCAAAAGGTTAACATCGGTCTTTTTTGAACTTTTCTGACTACACCACTATCACTTTCCAGAAGAAACACACATAAATACACACCAACCCTTAATTTACCATACACAACAGACATTTGTGATAACCGCATGGAAGCAGCACTTTTACAAATGGAAGTTCAATATAATAAATAATAAATTAATAACGAGATTTCAGAAATTAAGTATTGCCACGGGAGTCAGGATTCATTGATAAATAATATAATTTAACAAATACTATAATAGGAAATTGTCTTTTGTGCTATTCACTTAATAACTACATAATATGCTTTATAATAAATATACACTACTCTGCAGCTAAAATAAAAGATTTATAGTATAGAAGAAATCTAGAATTTGACAATTACGCTTCTACAACTACATCAAACGATAGATTATACACAAAAGAACTCCTAACAATAATAGTCATAAATACTAAGCAAATAGGTTTTTACAGTAAATATTCTACAAAGAACGTGGTCCAAGACATGATACATCGAGATACCTCGGTAGGATACGGTCTACTGTAGCGTCATTCTAGCCATCAACTAGTTCTTAAATTCTGTTTTATTACTTTGGTCACATTGCGAATTGGTCGGTTTCCGAACGTAAATACTACGTCTCCTAAAACGAACCTCGTCACAGTCGCGAACTGCAACATTAAATATAACAAAACCGGCACTCGCGTGCGTCGACTACGTTGTATATTTAGAGAATATCGTTCAAAAAGGAATTGTCTATAGAGTTGAGCAACTCCTGCGCGGTGATGTTGCTGGCGTCAGTGGAAGGCATGTTGTCCAGGAAGTCCAGGTTGAAGTCTGCGGTCTGCGGCGCGAAGGAAGACGAGTTGTGCAGCGACGGGAACGACTGCACCGGCCCGCTCTGCGACATCATGGCGCCCGGCATGGGCCCGCCCTGTCCGCCCTGCCCGTGCATGGGCGACGCCTGGTGCGCCATGCCGCCCATGCCGCCCATACCGCCCGCGCCGCCTTGCTGCATCGACATGTTCTGAGACTGGCTCATGTGGATGTTTGGCATCTGAATCAAACAACATACATTGTATAACTGATAAGTCCACCTGGCACAAGGCGAAATCTAATATGGGACAATCCAAAAAAATATTTTAGACTGCTTAGCTAATGGCTTAGCTAACAATACAAGATATCATTAATATTACATATAAATTCTATTATAAATTAAAATAAATAAATAATAAAACTACATTACTTTTAAACAGTTTGAATCTTGGATAATAATGATGTTTTGTGATACTAACCTGTCCTTGTACACTCATCATCTGATTCTGCTGCATGATAAGATGTGACATAGATGACTGTTGATTTGAAGTCCTGAAATAATTTTGTGAAGTTGTATGACTTTTACCTTTTTATGTTGTGTTTTATGCTTTTACATAGACTAATGAATAGAATACAATCTACAAAGATTTTAAATAAAATAATATATTAACACACCTTTGTTGTTGTTGATGTTGCATGAGTTGTTGTTGTTGTAACCGAGCCTGCTGTAATTGTAGCTGTTGTTGCTGTTGCTGGGTCATGCTGGAGCCCATGCCGCCAACACCGCCCATGCCGAAACCTAGAGTCAGATTACATGATTACTTAATGAAAAAAATTGGTTCTATTTGCGTTCATTTATGAAAGTTTCTAAATTCGGTTTGCTTAAAATTTTAGTTTTGTCATTTTCTTACATATCGCACAGTTTAAATTGAAAGGTACCTTGATGGTGATGAGGGAACTGCTGCCTGGAGGCGGCCTGTTGCTGCATGAGCACGTGTCGCCACTCGGGCGAGTAGGGTCGCGGGTGGTGCGGGTAGGGGCGGGGCGCGGCGCGTCGCATGCCCGGCGCGGCGCCCGCCACCGGCCCGCCCACGCCGGCGCCGTACCGAGCCTTGTACTCCGGCGGCGGAGGCCTCATCTGCTGCTGCTGGGCGCGCAACATCTGCTGCTGTTGCTGTTGCAGCATTTTAGCTTGTTGCTCACGTGATATGCCCGCGGCTGCTACGCCTGTTCAATTAATAACATTATAAATACATGCAAATAAATTAAGCTGAATTATCAATTGTTTTATTAAATAAACAGCTATTTGAGAAAGATTCTGAATATTTTCATCGAAAATAACTAGCAGAACTTTTAACATAACATAAATGTTTCGTATTGAATCACTTAGTGTTCAGTAAGTGTTACTGCGAATATGCTTACGATATGTACACAAGCTAATGTGCAATTTTAAATAATAAGTAGGTATTATAATTTACCGAGTGGTGTGGCTCCGGGGCCGGATGCGGCGTTCTGCTGCGCGGCGTTGGGCTGGCGACCTCTCATCGCTTGCGAGAAGTTGATAGTCTGAGACTGGGAGACCGAATACGAGTCACAGCCATTACCTGCATACATAATTTATGACGTTACCACTTTAAAATCTCACTTTATTTAAATTATGTTCTAAGTACTACATAACAGATATAAGGTTCACCAAACAGTACAATACTGGTTTAAGCAAAACAGTTTTAAAAACATTTCATGAATCAAATCATATTAATATTCCATCATAATTGAATGTTTATTTTAAAATACTAAAACAACAATTCTTATCATGTAGGCATAATAAAATCTCAACAGCGTGAGAATCATGATCGGCGTTAATTAACATGTGACATGGATACCTACGGAGATATTCAACTCCGCAACTACAAATAAAATTAAAAGTGAAAGCTGTTAGTGGAATATTCAAAAACATCGCAACACGCATAACAGTTAGGATTATCTTTGGATGGTGTGTATACAGGAAACACGATAAGAATTTAACATTGTGTGACGTAATTCACATAACATAATCTTTGTAATATGTAGAGGTACTTTGGTAAATTAAAAACTTCTCATTCAACTAATATTTTTTATGATTTTATTTTTGAAATTACTGTAGTAGGAATCTCGAATAAAACAATTGAAATATTTTAGCGTTTGTAACATATCCATGAAATGATTCATAAAGGAAGGAAAAGTGCTGTTTCACTTTAAATTGGAATACGAATTTGACGTTTGCTGTAAAGCAGTAGATTGTTCTATATTTAAACCTAACAGGCTGGACTATTTGTACAGTGTAATGTGGTAAGGTGTAATGTATTAAGTATGTTGCGAGTCATTCCTCTTCGGTGCATCAAACACGTCAATCAGTTATAAAATGTAATCGTTGTAAGAGGTGCGCGGAATCTCGCGGATCATCAACCTCGAGTGCGCTCCAACTCCCCACCATCACAGAGCACATCACACTACAAACACTATTGCTATTGTAACGACATAGAGCTCTATATGGAATGTGCTTAATGCAACAGTGCTCACTACTCCGTATGACTGTGAAAAGTATTCGCTGAGCGTGTTGGTTATGAAAATAAACACGCAATGAATTTCTTTGTTTTTGATAGTGTAAAATGGCGTCTTTAATAACAGCCGCGGGTTAAGCGTGTTGACTTGAGCGCGCTTCACTGTGAGTTATTCATTCATTCAACGATTTATCGTTTATAAATATTGGCTTATATTGGACCGATGTTTTAATGACTTTTTAGTAGTAGAGTATAAAAAACGTGACTAGTACATACTTCTGACGAGCGACTGTAATATTTGATTGTTTAAAAAAGCTAATTTATTAACTTTAGATTGGATAATTATAACTGTGGCATTTTACTTTGAATGTTACCGATTTAACTCGTATTTCAAGATATGTGTGAGTATGAATATACTTGTTAGATTAATGACAATCTCGGTCGATACCTACTTGACATAGATAATGACGATGTTATTAATGCTATTATATCCTTGACCGATATGCATGATTACGTTTACATAGTAATTGCAGTAATTAGTAATAAGGGCTTCTTGTTTTGTATTTTATCCATTCTTATGTGGGTATGTATGTAAAAATATAACTTCTTTTTCGTAGGTATCTAGATATCTGTAAGGTAAAAGGTCCCCAATACTCATGTAGAAGCTCAAAAGTAACGATTAATTCCATGCCACTTACAATCAGTTGGGCCGTAGGCTAGTCTTATCTGTGATGCTATAAAAAAAAGTTTCCACACACAGGTGCAAAGAGTAATAATAAGGTACTGAAAGACGAGCTTTATGAAAATGAAAAGGTGTTTGTTACCTTGATGGTGTTGCTGGGCCGGAGTGGCCTGGTGCTGGAAGTTGGCGTACATGCCCTGCTGGGCCGCCACTGACACGTGCCCGCCGCCCCCCGCGCCGCTCACCTGCATGTGCTGCGCCGCCGACACCTGACACACACACAAATCATAAACCACCAGCTCAAATTAACAAAACAATCCAGTCGTCTCTCACATACGATCAATACCTACGTATTTTTTTAATACAGAATCATAAGTTGTTACTACTAAACATAACAGACTTCAATAAGCCTAGTAAATTTACATGTGATACTAGATTAAAAAGATCCTTTAAGGTTAGGCGAGGTAGCTGACAGTCTTTGTGTCTAGTATAGTGCTGGAGGTGGCCACTTCATATCAGGTGAGTCTTGTTTGCGCGCGGCTGAGTAACTAAAAAAGCAATATAGTATGCTTTAAAATATTAATTAATAGGTTCTTTGCAATATCTCTTTCTGAAATCAATAAGATTCGTATCAGTAGGTACAAGAACTGAAGTTGATTTTAACAATAAAGGGTGTATTTTAAGTTAGAAACTTGCAACCTATGAATTTTTAAATTTCTTATAAGAAATTATATTAAGGCAGTTCTTACAGTGTACTCCAGGAACTGCAGCAGTTTGTCCAACACCAAAAAAAATTTATGATATTTCTCTAACATATGTAAATAGTTCCGTATATCTGCTCTTAGTACACAGCGGCTAGGTTCATATGATTTATTTCGGCAGTAGCAATGCTACCGGTTTATGACTACAATGTATTCTTTGAGGCCGACATAAGGCAGTGACAGATGCCATTCGGCGCAAGAGGTGAACACATCATCAGTCTCGGAGCTCGTCTCGACTGGTCGCACCGCAAACCAGTTTAGAACACAAGCGACCACGCACCAGTCCGCTTGCACCCGCGATTTCGTTGTTTTCCATTATCATAAGGGCAACGTTATACTACCGAAGGTCTTAAAAAGCAAAGTTGAGATAATAATGTTATTTAGGTATTGCAGCCGTAACAGCTTTTTTACTTTACTTCTTACTAGATGTACCTAAACAAACTTATTATGTGAGGATGATCTTAATCTAATATCGTTATTGGGCATCAACAGTCGTAAGAATATAGCACTAAAATAAATACATTACGTTTCTTTCATAAAATTCACTAGCAACTTGTAATTATAAATTAGAGATTAATTGTACTGAAAGATAATTATAGAAACTATACAGGGTGTTATAATCCGATGAAACAATATTTTCACAGCAAATAGTATACTTGATGTAGAAGCCATCCACCAACTTTGGGTTTTCTAGGCATAATATATCATAAGTTATAACTAATCAAAACTCCGTGTGGATTGGCGCGTGATCAACCCTACCGTACTGACCTACACCAACGACTAAAGACTTAAGCCGGCTAGTCACCTCCTGTATCATAGAATATTGTAATAATACACGGGACAAAAATCACATTCTAAACAGGATACATTTTTTTTGCAAGGTAAGCATACTAGTCTTCACCCACCTGATGATAAGTGTTTATCTTACTACCGCCCAAAGTTTATTGTTTTTTTTCTACGTTATTACAAAATATCGGCATGGTCATATTATTTAATTAAAAAAAGAACTATTCGGTATAATATTGTTAGGGACTTAAAGACAAATCTACAAATTTTTGTCTCAACGAACAACACAACGATTTATTTTAAAGGTATTCAATTCAACAGAACTCGTTATTTTGGAGAAGACATCACAATTCCAACTATTTAAAACAAGAAATTAGTTTTTAAATTGTATGAGCATGTTCTGAAATTACGAAAATTTGTTAATAATAATACATAATATTTTTTGAATACTACCGACACATCTGTATGTGTTTATTCTATGCCTATTTTGATTCTCCGACTCCAAGTCCACGTGGACTGAGTCGGTTCCGTCAAAGGAAATTTCGGCTAAACAAAAGACATTAAAACGAAGCGCTATCTCCTCATTGGAAAGATTATATTTTTGTAAAATGCCGATTTTCTATGATTGGTTAATTATTAGGGTCAATGTGAAATGGTATCCGCCCATAAATAAATAAATATCGGCAAACAAATTTGAATGGTTCCGTCGTATTTTTTTGTTTTATTTTTATAAATTGGAATGAGTGAAATTAAAACAAATCATTTTCGTCAATCGATGATATTATGGGGTTCGATTAACGCTCGACGAAAAAATTGAGTGCATATCACCCACCCTAAAATTTTTACAACAAATAAAGTACTTTACTACACACTTTAGTACACTAAATCATGTACCTACAGTACCTATTAGATTTTCATATGTAAGATGTGAATACAATTGTCAGTTAACAATATTATTCGTTAGCCACGCGAATTCATTTTCTATTAGTAGGGGTTATTAGAGTACGGAACTCTAAAATTGCACCTTACGAAGTTTGCAGTACAAGTTAAAACTAAAATTCAACAAAAATCAGTCAGTAAACTCTTGCATTTCGTCCAAAGTAGTTCAGGATAATTTTATTCCTGCCCTGTAATTTTCAATTCTAAAAATATGTCATCACCATACTTGAATGCCGAGTATTACGACACGCTTTTAAGTGTTGGAGCTGCAGATGGAAGCTACCACGGCGGACGCGAACTTTACCGACAACGATACGTCGTCGGTAGACCGCCTTCCGAACAACGAAGACTTCCTTCTTATACGTGTTTTCGGAACTGTGTAGTGCTAAAATGTGCTTTACAAACCTATCTGTGTAGTGCTAAAATTCGTTTCATAAGTGACAGTGTAACAATAAACTTTCCATAACGTTTGTTTGACCATTCATAATTTCTTCATCAACTGACTGAAATTGGGGGCCTCTGAATAAATGGCATAAACTATCATTATGAGTACTGAAAATTTAAACGCGAACATCGAAACAATCGACGGACTTAATATCTCGATAATACGGTACATACTTTTAC
Organism: Trilocha varians; assembly: GCA_030269945.2. Taxonomy (NCBI): domain Eukaryota; kingdom Metazoa; phylum Arthropoda; class Insecta; order Lepidoptera; family Bombycidae; genus Trilocha; species Trilocha varians. The sequence continues at coordinate 5,166,757 of AP028265.1, read as the reverse complement.
ATAAATCTGTAGGTTAAATGTTAGTAGGCAATCTACTTTTTTGTAAAATTTTAATAAATTGTTATAATTTCTGTTTCTGTTTTATTTTCCACTTACTATGAATCGATAGGTAGGTAAGATTTTAACGTCGCTGAGTGCGATGACCTTGAGTGTCACTTGTAAATATTGCGCTACGATCGGATGCGCTTGTGTGTGTGAATACAGATGTAGTACGCTAAATGTAGGTCAGGGTAGGGTTGTCAAAAATAATACAAAATAATAATTTTTCAACTTTGTATGGGAAAATAAAGTGATCGTCTCCGTTTCAAAAGTATGTGTATATGATTTCAAATGTGAAATAGATTAAGCCCTTAAAGTATTGTTTCATCGGATCATAACACCCTGTATACATGATAAAGTATTAGCAATTACGTGCCTTCAAGTTATCAGTAACAATTTTAAAACACGTTAATTTACTGCTTCAAATCCTAATACAACGTGAGATAGAGCTTTGTAATATTCATATCCTTGGGTCTGCGAAGAGACTTCGGGTCTCTTTGCATCTTATACCGGTTGTTCCACGGGGAGTGCTCCGAGGAATTATTTGAGATGATTCCAACATCTCCCTTTTATCATCGTACCACTCGGCGTTGAGGTGGAGTTTATCCCTACTATATGGAACTGTTGGCTCGTCTGCCTACATGGCAATAAAAAAAAAATATGCGAAGTATTTAATAGTTCATTAATAGTAGTAAATCATGGGCCTACTGTTGAATTTAATATGCAGAAATTGTTACTAATGTGACCGCACACACACACTAGTGTGTTCACTGGCTAAGCCATGCGCCTTCCATTGTTAAACCAGACGATCTAACGGCACCTCTTATCCATCTTTACGTCGAGCAACATTTTTTTTAAAGATCAAAAACGCAGGTAAACCTCACCGCAAGTAACAAAATGTGTGTTTGCGTTCTCACAAGTCTCAAAATATAAACGTTCGCAGACGAAAATAAATAATATAATTATCTTCAATGATTACGTTACTTTGTAACCATGATAATTGATTTTAATGATAATATATTAATGCAATTATAACATTATTACCGCAATCACGACACATGAGGTCGCAGAGGGCTTTGTATAATAACCTTGTCCTTAAGAAATTATAGATAAGCATAGAAGAGAAATCAACATGATAACTCAACATCAACATTTTTATTTCTAATTAAATAGAAATTTTCGCAAAGTTCCAATAAAGAATATGGTTTATTATTTTCAACACAGTCAGTGTATAAGGTTTATTATCTGTTGTGTTTGATTAGTATCTTTCAAATCCAGTTTTGAAGAAAAAACGTCAAGATGAAATCAACTTAAGTTAGGATTTATTTATAAATTAAATCTAAAGTTTCATGGCCCTTCGAGCCAAATAATAAAAAAAAGATTTCTCTCTCTTACATCACTGTACTTTAATTTTTGAAAAACCAAATATTTTGAGCAGATTTAAAGCTTCCAAATGAAAAATATGAAAATACTTTAGATTTTATTATTTACGTAACATTTACCTGAAACTAACATTATTTGGTTCGAATAATCACGCCGTGACAAACAAAGGAACGCAAAAGTTACATATCTTGTTAGTTTTAGTAAGGGTTCCAACATAAGTGTAATTGGTACGTCAAGGGTGGTAATACACGCGAATCGACCGCGTCGTCGCCCCTCCCCTGCCGCCCACATTATTGAACTTTCTAGTATGTACCTATAAGCTACAGATTTCTGAATTATATTTATTTTTAGGCTTTTAGTTCGTGGAAACCTAATATGTAGATGACCTGCTTATTTTTCTAGTACAGTCGAACCTCGATAACTCAAACCTCGGTAACTTAAAAACCTCTATAACTTCAAAAAATAATATGTTTCCTTCCCTTCAGAGCCCAAAACCTCTACAACTTAAAATACGCAACCTATGTAACTTAAATAAGTTTTCTCGTATTGGCCCTCAGTAACTTAAAGAAATGATTCCACAACCTCTATAACATAAAATTGTTTTGTCAATGAGTAGTCACAGTAGGGACGTTAACAGAGGAAAAAATTGGAATCAGAAAACAAGTGAATTGAAAGTGACAAAGACGATTATTTAAACCAAAAACCAAGAGCCACAAACGTCATCTACAAGCGTAGCTGAGGAGACCTGAGCCCAACAGTGGGCAGTAATGGGTTGGTACAGTACAGTACAGTACTACATACCTACCTCTATATTAACCTATCCCTAGCATAGACCCTCGATAACTTAAAATATTTTGTTTCCCTTGGACTTGGTTCGACTGTGTATTTGAATATAATATTTTAATTAATAGGACTATTTGCTTTTTGGTAATCTTGCTCTTGCTTTGCATTTCAAACGTTACCCTCTTGGATATGAAGTTAACGGTACGTCTGCCTATTTAAAACATCATCAATAAAAACATGAATACAAAGAAGTTTTCGTATTACACATGTTATTGATAAAAAAACAATTAAGTCCTGTAACTTTGTTTAGCATAAAACTAACAGTTATTGTTACTAGTTCAGTCAGTAAAAACTATACACCTATTAGAAAACGGAACCATCATAGAAATACTTACGTCACACCTAAGATAGTCCAAAATATTTTCTTATCATACAATATTTTCAGTTATCAGTGTATCGTGAGTAATACGTGCGACCAAAAAATTAAGAAAAACTTGTACATGAAATCCTGTTCGACCGGTATACATATTATTATAACATAAACTAGATGCTACAAAAGCAGCGAAATATTATTATTCGTAAATTGAAATGTTCGTCATGTGATATGTGTGTGATACGTTAAGGATAAGGCCAGAGGGCATGACGTCACGGATATAGCCGGAAAATCGTCCTTGATAGCGCCAGAAATAACGTAACGCCCACGTCAACAACTCTTGTCTTCAGAGAATTTCAGGTTTTAGCCTATTATATTCATAAATTGTATTTCACAGAGACTACAAATATCTCCTTGAATTGGTTCTTTGCTTTTTGAGATCTAATAAATTACACCGGTCAACAAAAAAAATTTTTTTTTTGCGCATGGGTTTTACCTAATATATTTTGATTTATATAAGCAAATCTATGTAAAAAATTGCGATTACAGAACGAAAATATTTGCTTTTTATAAAGTTATAGCGTTTTTGATTTTCACGCCTGATTAATGTCGGTCTTTGCGCGCTATTGTTGTCGAAGAGGGGCTAGAGAGTGGGGGGCAGTGTTTCTTGAGTCGCTCGTTGTGTACGGTAGTATGTGTTTGCATATTGCACAGGAATAACGTGTTTTGTTGTTTTTTACGCTGTATAAGCCATTTAAAATGGCTTCTAGAAGTTGTGAACGAAACGCTGACTCGTTTTGCTATATTTGCGGCGAATTTATTAAAGTAAGAGAGAAAAAATATGATTTGAGTACAAATTTAAAGATTTGTGAGGCATATCAAGCTTACTTTAATATACCTGTTAAAAGTCAAGACAAAAAATGGGCTCCACATGGGTCATGTAACTCTTGCAGATACATTCTGGACGGTGAGTATATTTTATCTTTTTTTTATTGTATTTACCATTTTATAAGACATTAATTAGGCTATAATTACGTTACGTTTTATTTGTAGGCTGGTACCGAGGTGAAAAAAGACAAATGAAGTTTGCAGTACCCAGAATTTGGAGGGAACCTAGTGATCATCTCACAGACTGTTATTTTTGTATTGTGAAGCCACTCAAAGGTAAAAACTCAAAGAAAACATTTTATCCTGATCTACCATCGACATCCGCTCCAATACCACATACAGAGAGAAATCCTGTTCCTAATCCGCCTGTGTTGGAAAATCAAGTCTCTCAAGGCAGCTTTCCATCAAGAAGTTCATCTGTATCCGTACCTTCTGATTTCGTTCTTGAATCTGAGCTAAAACTACCACACCTCATCAACTCTGAAGATCTCAACGACTTAATAAAAAACTTAAATCTACCAAAAAGTAAAGCAGAGTTATTAGCATCACGGTTAAAACAATGGAATCTACTTAATTCTGATGTACGAATATCCCGTCAAAGAAAACGTCATGAAGAATTTTCTTGTTTCTTTAGTAAGGAAGATGGACTCTGTTTTTGTCATGACGTGAAAGGTTTATTTGAACAAATTGGTATTCCATTTCATACAAGTGAATGGCGCCTTTTTATTGACAGCTCAACAAAAAGTCTAAAAGCTGTACTACTACACAATGGCAACAAATTTCCCTCTATTCCATTGGCACATTCTGTACATCTTAAAGAAAATTATGACAGTATTAAAATGCTATTAACTGCAATTAAATATATGGAATACAAGTGGGAAGTTATTGGGGACTTCAAGATGGTCTGTTTTTTGACCGGAATGCAAGGTGGGTATACTAAATACTCCTGCTATCTTTGCTTGTGGGATAGTAGAAATGATGCCGCTCACTACCGTCAAAAACATTGGCCTGTACGTACTGTGTATGAAGTGGGAAAATGCAATATTAAATGGGAGGCAATTGTCGATCTTAAAACTATATTAATGCCACCATTGCATATTAAATTGGGTCTGATTAAACAATTTGTAAAGGCTCTTAATCATGAGTCCGAAGCTTTCAAATACTTGAAGAGTTTTTTTCCAAAGCTTTCAGAGGCGAAAATTAAAGCTGGCATCTTTGTGGGCCCTCAAATAAAAAAAATCATGGATTGTGATATTTTCCCGGACTTACTTAGCAATGAGGAGAAAAAAGCCTGGAACAGTTTTAAGACAGTAGTTCATGGTTTTCTTGGAAACCATAGAGCTGAAAATTATGACGAGCTGATTACTGACATGATCACAAATTTTTCCATCATGGGATGTAGAATGTCTCTAAAGATGCACATGTTACATTCTCATTTGGATAAATTTAAAAATAATATGGGAGCTTATTCTGAAGAGCAAGGGGAACGCTTCCATCAAGATATAATGGAATTTGAGAGACGTTACCAAGGCCAGTATACCGAAAGCATGATGGGGGACTACATTTGGGGGTTAATAAGAGAAACTTCTACTGAACATGAAAGGAAAAGCAAAACTGTTCATTTTTAGACGTTTGGACTTCATTTTAAAACTTCTATTATAAGAATGAATCATAAACGGATGTTTGGTATCTTTTAATAAATCATCTCTATCTCCGTTTTTTATGTATTTTTATTTATTGGTATTTTCCATTTTTCACACATAAAAACAAATTCAGAACTTTTTTTTGAATTTTTCTTATTTCTAGGTATATAAGGAATAAAAATTAGGTATGTACGACCCGTGCGCAAAAATGTTGTAGACCGGTGTTATACATATCACAAAGTTATTGTGAGTTTTTGAATGATGACTAATGATGAGTGTAATAGGCTGGCTATTCCACCCCATTTTTTTCTATTTTAATTTAATATTTAGCTCATAAAAATATAATATTTTTTTAAGCCAAATTAGGCTAAAATTGCCATTTCAAATTTCAATTTCAAATTTGGCGTAAAAACAAAATGCATCGCCATTTATGGAACGTCACTTGTGCGTCACTCATAGAGTAAACAGCGGTGTAAACACTACGATTTACTAAGGGATTTATTAAGGGGGTAGTCTACCCCAAATTTTTTTTTACGGAATTTCGCGGGAGTGTTATTACAGAATTCAATGTTTTCGTTATAAAAATTGTAAAAAGGAAAATCTTTCATGGAAACAACTAAACGCCAATAACACTATACTGTATTGTTACTATTTCATTTCAAATGTTTCCTCCTATAAATTGTGTGACTAATCAAATCTCACTATATATTATTTGTAACTATGTTAAATTACAAATATTAAAGATTGAATAAGGGGATTTGTAATCAACATTTTCATGTGTGTAACGAATAGTATTATAAGTAAATTTATATTATAATTTAAAATATTCGTACATATAATTGTTCTACAGTACTTTTTTCTAATATTCTTAGAAACATTTTAATCGTAAAAATACTGTAGACTATACTATTAGAGAACTGAGAATATATTTTTTTTTCTAATTCTTTAATGTTGAATCAATTGTTGATAAGTATCAGTTTTTATTAAATATAACAATTGATTTCATTTATCATTTAATTTTGTGGATTTTCATCCTTTGAAACTTTTGCAATTTAATGTAGAAACTCATGCACTGCATCGAATTAACTGACGTAATGATGAGAAAGTGCATTATAAACATGCATACGTTGTCGTACGATAGTATCTAAAATCGCTGGAGTTTCGACTCTTCTTTTCTAAAATTTATTCGGTAAATGTTTACCTACCGAAATCATGTCGATGTTATTAGTTTTTGAAATTGAATAACGTCGATTGCGACTTTTAGAATAAATTAAAACATCTGTTTACGTAATGAAAAAAAGTGTAAAAAATAATTCACCTATTAATGTACACCGTCACAATCTTACGTAAACACGAAATTACTCAGATTACAACAGCCAGTTACGTGGCAAGCTTTTTTAACTTATTCCTCGGAGGAGAACTTTGTCTTTGAAACTTAGAGTTTATATCTTGCAAAATTACGTCATTCATAAATAATTGTAAAGGTATTTTAAAATGGAATATGCGGGTTCATAAGATGTTTACATAATATATTTTTATTTAAGTTTTGAATATGAGATCTCAGTGCAACTAAATAAATCATTTTGAGAAACGGGTTCGGAAGTTGGTTGTAAGTTGTTACCATTACAGTGATTAAATTAACATATTTAACACTGGACGGAGTTATCGTAAAGTACTGAACTGCGTGTGCGTGCTTACTGCAGACAATGTAGTATTTACTGTCGCTCATGGACCTCTTCTAAAGATTTGCAGAAGTTCCAAGTCGCAGTGCTCGATAAAGATCGACGATGGAAGCCCATTCAAAGTAAGATAGTGAGAACCAGAAAATAAGTGGAGCATTAATTTGTGACTTCAAAGTTTATAATAATACTAAATTAATAATAAGTTCGAAGATTAATTACACACTTCTATTATAACAACACAAATAAAGCGTGTTTATAATAATGCAAGTGACGCTTTGTCTTAATATGCATTCATTAAAGTGTTGATTGGGTTTGCAAATGAATTGAACAACATGTAACATCTACAAGACAACTGCACTCAGGAATGCAAAACAAACGACGTTACTGAACTACGATAACGGTATACATAATATAATTATTTATATGGGTAGATGCATAGATATAACAATAATTTTAACACAACCATATTAAACGTACTTTGATCGAATATTCAATACTTATAATAGCATTCTTTTATTTGTGTTACATTTTGACATGTTACAAATCAATAGACAGTATACCTAATTTTAAGGCTCTATGGTACATTAATTAGGATGCAGAAACTAGCTACTTTTTTACAATTATTTAAGACAATTTTCCATTTTATAATGCGGCCAATATGGATGTAAAATAATAGCTATTTTATTAATTATTTAGCTATTTATTTAGCAAAACCAGCAAGACAATATTCTCTTACTTATTACATTACTGACAATCTTGTTACTTAAACAAGCCGAAGCATTTACAAAATCATCTGCAATTTTTGTTTTATTCATCGTGAATCCTGCCGGAGAGAGTTACGCTACGGAAATTTCACATCGACCGCATTTCTGCTGCATCTATGTACTCATATACTTTCTCTGCAGAATAGAGTTTCACCCACTTTTACTAGAAAAAGGGATTGTGAGACAATTTCATAGATGCATGTTATAAAACACATTTACGCAACACAAATTCTCGTTACATTGTTATTATCACAAGTAATCAATTTTAGTTGCAATACATTATGAGTTCAATTTTAAAATGAAGCGATGCATCACAAACAAAGGAATGTCACGTATCAGACTAGTTAAACCTGGTTGTTTTTCATTTGACCTTAAACGATACAAAGTATATTTAATATGCAGTGGAATTTTAGCGATAAGCTTACATTAAAAGAATGTAAACAGGCCCATTGTGTTATTTAGAAGTGAAAATACAAAGTGAATTTACTATTGCGATATATTTTATACGATTGGATAACAGATCGCATAAATAAAGTGAAATATTCAATTCGTGGCGTTAATAGAATATTTGGTATGGTTAAAACCATAAAATAGTAATGTTTTCATTGTGTATGGTGTTGTTTGAGTGCGCTATTAGTATAAGAGTGGCACGACGTAGGGGCGCGTCTCGCGTCGCTCGGAGGGACACGTGTGGTCGGCTCGAGAACAGGAAGCAATCGGGTCGGGAGCACTCTTTTTGTTCCATTCGTACTACTTCTAATGTCATCGGCCGTGGGTTCTCGACTTACGTATTGTAATGTAATTAAACAAAACTATTCCGTAGCATATTATCTTGTGAATAGGGTGAAGCAATTTGTTAAATTCATACGTTTATTATGTGACGCATGTATGCTAATATAATATTGATGTAGGTGTTTAACAGCTATTTTCAATATTATTTTTCAAATTTTCGCTGACTTTGTTGATTTTTAACAATTTCGATTTTTTGTATTTTTCCTACTGATTGAAGAAATTATGGTATGAATTTCATGAAATATTATAAAATGATTTAATGTGTTTATCCAAATAAATTTATAAATGTATTAAATAACTAACTGAGGAACCAACTTTATTACTAAAACAGAGATATAGATACACAGCAAATAACAATGTTTAACATTTACAGCAAAAATTTGGATGTATTATCAGGCTCGGATTTACACTAGGGGCAGTCGGGGCTAGTGCCCAGAGCGGCAATTCTTTAAGGGCGGCAAAATTTGGAAAGTGAGAATTATTTTCTTTACAATACTATATAATTAACAAATTCTTTTAAATAAATATTGTATACAGCTTATGTGGTCTATTCATAGAATCATGTCCTTCAAAGTAGACTGTGAAGATATAATAATCGACCAGTAAGTCAAAAACAACACTACCAAAATAAAATTTAAGTCATAGGGCGGCATTTTCTTCGGTGCCCCAGGGCGGCACAAGTTTAAATCTGGCCCTGTGTATTATAATAAAGATTAATGAACTCATCATTAGAGATAACTGAAATCAAATTGTCTGTTTATAATATTAAAAGAACTGGTTTTTGCTAAATGCATAATACTGCATATACGAAAACATTTATTTTATTTTTTCATCTGGTTTGCATTTTTGTTCCAAGTAATCTCTGAAACGTCAGGACCTATTTCAAAGGATTTTCACTGGTAGAAAGCTAATGTACTAGACCAATATATTATGTAATGTTTTAATTTTAAGAAAGAAGATGTTATGCTCGCTCAAAAAATATAATTTTCGTATATTGTAGAACTTGTATTCATAATACAATTCCACTAAACGCTATTCAGTGTAATAAGCGTAATTACCACAGCGCATAAATCGACGTCATGGATATTATGATGACGCATATACGATGAATTTAATGAAATCACAACACGTCCGTAGTCCGTATCAGCCAAACAGTACGTCTAATCCCACAACAATGTAGCACATACTTGATCATCCTTGTATTGAGACACAGTTTTAAATGTAACATGTGGCTCACGATACATCTGCTTATTTGCCATATAGACTTATGTGTTCAATGAAACGCATTGTTATTTACGCACTGTTTGAAGTGTTCAGATATACACTGGGATAGTGGGAAAATAATGGACTAACTAAACTTAAGAGGATTTCGTCTTTAAATGGTCGTACAGAAGCTATATGTAAAATAAATTAAGCTAGCTAGGAAGAAAAATGAAAGATTCCCTACAAGTCGGTAAATACTAGTCGACCTGTTATACAAAACATACTACATATTATTATTGTGTAGTTGAATTGTTTTGGATAAAGTAGTCGTAGAACGTAGTACCTAGTCGATTTTAATATGAACCAAACGTTCAATTAAATTAAGAATAATTTAGATGATAATAATTATCATTATTTATATTTTATTTGGGAATGAGAGAAAATGATATTATAATTTTTTACATCCAAAATCTATACATAAATTGTCAGAAAATCACTTGCTTCGGCATTTTTTTTGTAATCGATTTTCAAGCGAAAACTGAATATATCCGGTTCGCATATCACTTATCGTCTTCAGCCGTTTTTATCGCCGTAATACTATTATATATTACAGATAGCTATAAAAACTGTCCAGAAATCTGGGGGCACATTCTTAACATGCAGGTTTTCATTAAAAGACAAAATAATTGCAGCGAGTGAAAAGTAAGGTTCAATTTAATCTTTGATAAGTACCTTACACATGTCCCAGATTCTATAAATTATCTTAAGCCATATGCAGCAGAACTATGACTTTTCATCGTAACTTTTGTGATTTGAAGTAAAAAGCCAAGGATGAGAGGATTTATCTTATTGTATCAGTCATAAAGGGTTGTCTAGCCGAGTGGGTCTTAGGCACTATATGGAACTTAATAACCTTTATAATTTCCTATTCATTGTAATTTTGAATGTTGAGAGAATATTTAAGCTACAGCGAGGGTTTGAAATAAAATTTGAAAAAGGTAGAAAAAGTAAAAGCCACACAGCGCAGTCGGTGTCGACTAGTGTGTGTGGGTACTAGTGGGGAGGCGGCGCGCGCAAACCGTCTCCGGTCGATACTACACCAGACACCATGTTTTTTATGTCCTATAATGTCACGTAGTTACACGAAACAAATAAAGTAATTACTAAAATGCAACTAGTTTTCTTTTTCAGAAATATCTCAACAAGCTTGAGAGGAGTCGTGTACTTTTATTATAATCCATATAAAATCGAGTGATATGCCAGATCTTAACCCCAGTGGTGTGCCTAATGGTCCAAGTAAATATTATCTATATTCATGGGTATTTTGAATTGAATTGAAGGAGTAAAATACTATAAAGCACACATCACGCTGGTCAACTGAATATTTTGAATATTGTACCTACGTATAGGTGGTTATACTCAGACGAAATTTTGAATTTAATTTTTGCGCATATAGTCTAAATCTACAAACTTCTAAAACTACAAGTTGTTCTATGCCGCAGATTATCTAAGCATTATAAGTATCAATATTAATCTCATCCTCAAATAGTATATATGGGTTAGTTTTCGATTTACTTGGAGTCTTAGCTCGAAGAAGAACAAAGTTACTTCCAAAAAGATTGGATGAAATGAAGATACCACAAGTAGTCGAAACAGTTAAGATAATGCTGTTTAGCATTAAGTTCGCCCATGTACATTTATTTTCGTGTGCAATAAAGAATTTTTTTTTTCATCTAAAACTTAAGTGTTCATCCAGCTGCAAAACTATTGGTAAGGTATAAAGTAGTTAATGTTACCTGTAGGTTGTGGTGCGGTTGAGAGACGTGCAGCTGTTGATGCTGCGACATGTGCAGGTGGTCGATGGGAGGCGGCGTCGGTCGCGGGCGGTACGCGTAGCCTCGGTAGCGCGCCCAGTCCCCGCCTGACGCCTGCTGGTGCTGCTCCGCCATGTGCTTCAGCGTCTGAGCTGCAGGCGACATCTCTCCGCCCCCGTAAGGCCTCGGCGCTGTCTCACCCTCGCTCGGCTCCAATCCGATACCTCCTCCGTTGAATTTACCCGCGTCCAAATCGAAATCTTTCATGAACTCGGGATATTCAGATATTTCAGTAATGAGATCTTCGAACGCGTCATCACCGTCATCTTCGCCTATCAAGTCGGCAAGGCCGGGAAAAGCGGAGGCCGCATCGCGTTCGAGGGCGGCCGCACACTCATCGAGACCGACGAACTCATCGTCCGCAACTTCAGATTTACATTCAGCCTTGCATTCGCGTTCACAATCTAAAGGCGTGGGAATACGTGGTGGAGGCTGCTGTGGGGGTGGAGAGTTTGATGTCTTCACCGCGTTGGCAAGAGCTTTCACTGTTACGTTTGTGGATATTTGTTGTGGTTGTGAATCAGCTGCAGAAGTTGTAAACTCTAGTTGCTGCACTATTTCTACTGAGAACTTAGTAAGAGCCTCGCCATTTACTCCACCACCACCACCACATTGCAGTTTTGCTGGGGGTTCATAATCGCCACATCCAAATTTTTGTTGCTGTAACAAAAAAAATAAAATTGTAATTCTTGTACTTTAACGTACCGATTTTGCGCAGTTTTATACGCATCTATCCTAGCTGAAAAGAAAAACCTATGCGTATGCCTGAATCGAAGAGATAGTCCACGGCGTTCCCCAAGCGCTATGACGTGTCTCTCTTTAAACGAGGTTTAAGAAAAGTCCTGTATCAGTAAGTTATAACAACCTTTCAATGCCCTGGAATTACAACGTTTCTTGTGCGACGATGACCGCTTACCATCCATGGGTGCATACGTACATCGTATGTCTATGTAACAATAAAAAAATAGAACTAATTTACTTAAATAATAGACATGCATTTAGTTTAGTAATGATTATATTATAAGTGTTATCAACATAGTGGCACTTCGTCAATGAATTTGAACACAATTTTACTAAAACGTATTTCGCTTAAGTAAACAAATTGTGTATGTTAATTACTCTTGCAATTTAATGAAAAGCAACCTTAGAAGATTATTAAACACATTTAATAAACCGTATGTTGATATCACGTGTTTATGATTACTCGTTAACAATGGCACCCTGAGCAACTCTACAACTACGTGTTTAACTATCACGTGCAGTGTTACTGAGATTAACATAGGTACTAGTCGTAATAATTATTAAATTTATTACGAAAATTCGGTCACTATTTATACCAAAAAGATTTTGCATTTTGCAGTTTTAGTTTACAGTTGCATTTTATTTTTATAAGTTGTCAACAATAATTTCAATATAAAGCTTGGAAAATACATAAATTTTATTGAGTAGCCAGATTAAAAAGAAGAATGGCTAAAAGCGTATTCTTACCGCGATTGTCTCTGTCTTTAATAAAGTACCATACTAATGTAGTTGTAAGTTGAAGAATAAAAATATATTTACACATTTTATTAATTTAATATACCTACGAATCTTTCGACATCTTTACTGTTCATGCGTATTTTAGTTTGTAAATATAGAAAAGTGAACAAAGTACGTATATTTTTATTTTAACTTTGATAACCTTTCATTCCGGGTTGAAGAACTGATTATGATTCTTTGCAAAACTATAATTAATTTCCTACTCATTCAATTAAATGTTTCAATGCAAAGTTTAATATTTACAAATTAATCAATAGTTTACTCTCATATGGTTTTAAAGAGTTATCTCATAATATTGTTGGAATATAAACAGAAAGCAGTAGGTACAAGCGCAGGCGTTCTATGTTTCGGAGGTCGTCGCGGTGAGCGGCGCGAGACAATGCGAGGCGTTTGTTGTGAAACTCGCGCAGTTTGCACAACTAACCACTGACAGATCGCCCTACTGCACACTGTACCTACACCGGCATCATCTAGCGTTGGTAAAAGGTGGTACGTGCTGAGAAACTATGGCGGACGGTGCCAACTAAATTGCGCCGAAGCCTTGACGCGAACATAGAAACCTCTCAAAACAAATTACCTAGACCCACGTATTAATATCAAAGTGGAGGCCAAACAAAGTTTAATAGGAAAATACCTGAGTAACAATAACTTAATGTTGTGAAGGTTAAGTATAGTGTGTACCTACTTAACTACAAAATATAATTCTATCATATACTCTGCATACATTGTTGAAAATCTTATTTCAATATTTACTACAGAAAAAAAACGCATGTCTTACAGTTTAGAAAGAGGCATCAAATCGACTTTCACAAACGATTACGAAATGTCTTGACTTTACGATATTAATGTCTGCAGGCGGCTGTCGCGTGCTGAGTAAATATGGAGCGTGAGGAACGGGATGCTGTGCCATAGGGTCAACTCAATAATTGACGTCGAGCTACATCCGGTGCGGCTACTCAGATATGGCACGTGCTCTCTGTACCACTAATAGTTATCACCTTACTATTCAGCGTCATATTGTAACGAAAGTGTATTTGATGCAAACATTTTCAAATTATTATAAATCGAATAATACAGGGGACCCAAATGTCCTGAGCATTAGAAATGTTGAGTCACCGGTACAATTATGATACATGCACGTGCAAGTAAAGAAGCACGTGCAGTTAAACGCAAACAAGGAAGTTTTCACATTATTTAATGCGAATAATGATTGAGAATGTAATATTATGTATCTTACCTTTACACGTGAGATTATTTCAACATAAAAATAACGTCGTAACATAATATATCATTTTTTAAGAAACATACTGTTAATAAGTAAATAATAATATTATTATACATTGGTACATTTAACTATAATTTTAGGTATGCGGTTTTATATTTTCAGTCGAAATTCCAGGGGCATATCTACATAATACTACGTATAAATATATCTAAAATTTATCATTCATGTTATTTATAGTAATGAATGTATTGGCTACTTAGTACTTACTACATGAACGACGCTGCTGTGAAGATTGCTCGAAATAGCAGGAATATCAGGTTTGCGGTCGCTTTTCTTAGCTTGTCGTTTTGCTTTTCCTTCAAGGAAGCGCTTTTGCAGAGCACTCGTCTCCAAGTTTTGTTGTTCACATGCTCCCGTAAAGGACTGATCAAATCTTGGCACGCATTCAGATTGACGTCGCCGATACGTCTCTATCCTGCGCCTGTAACAACAAATATATTGTAACTTGTTTGTATTAATTTACTTGAAATCTATCTCTCTCTCGTTAGTTACTTAAGTGGAAAATTTGAGTGCATGTTAGATGCCAAACAATATATAATTAGTAAAATAAGATTTTTTATTTCTTTTAGATAACATTCCACTTCTTAATCAGTGAACAGATAACGGACTAGAGAAAGAGGCAGATATATGTGCGAGGATAGGATCGTCGCAACGATTACGGCAAATAGGAAGTTCAAGACCTAGTAGCGTAAATTTAAAAAATCCGAAAATATCGCGAAATAAAATACAAAAATAAAAAGAAATACAGCTGTATTTCGCGATATTTTCGGAAACTAGCTAGTTTAAGTCAAGCTGGGTGTAAATTATTTCCTTAAGTTCTAATTGAACACTTAGGCAGCGATGGGCGTGTAAATTTCTCAAAATGAAATTATTTAAATAGTGCTAGAGAAGGTTATAGAGCATCATTTAACAGATATCCATATTTCAACCGATGCTCAGTCAGCCGCAACTCCGAGCGCGGTCACCTTGAGCAAATGTTAATGCGGACAGTCTGGCGGCTATATAAAAAATCATTACAAGCTTTTCATTTATTCATCAGTAGTATTCGCCAACTATATAATGTCCAAGGCCGTTTGTAGTCATTGCTGTTAAGACGTAATCTGGTTTTGACAGTCACTACGTATTACTCCATAGAGACAGCTGTGCAGGAATTTAATGATAGGTCTGTACCTATGTTGTTTGTTATGTAACTTATACACGCGTATCAAACATGCTAATATCGACATTTGCCGAAAACTAAAAACAAGACGAATTACAAATTAAAATGTACGAAACGACTTCTTGTACAATTCGATGTTTTTAAATATTTTCCTTTAATTTTAACTTGATTTGAGTGAACCCTGAAGGTTGGTCAACGTGTGAATTTAAAAACTTAAGACATTGAAAATCCAAAGAGAAAAGTGTATTATTTAATAAATTATTATTAGGAGCCTTGGCTTTTTGTTGCCTCGAGGCTTCCACACCTTTGTATTTGACCATGGGTGGCGAAGACATTCACTATGGGCTTGATGACAAATACCTGATGGTTTAGGTGGCCAAAAGCAATATGTATACATGATATGAAGTGATAGGTATAGTTGGATTTCTAATTCAAGATTTGCTATAAAATTACACCAAAGTCATTTGTCACTTTGGTGGTGGACTCTGTTAAAAGAGCATACGATTTTTTTTTAAACAGTAACTGAGAACTTCTTGATAAATAAGTAATATGCTTTTCGTTTTATTTATGTTTGACGCTGGGTGTCACTTTTTGCAATGATTTAAAACAATTTCATCTTCATCACAATGTACGTTTCAACGGACTGCAATAATTTTATTAGAAAACAATAGATTTCAATCAATCACATAATAGTCATTTTTATAAATGCAATACATATTTTTATACCATACACATTACACATCATATTTAAAGTACATTATTTCTAGGTGACAGCGATTTATTCATGTAAAGAAATAAAATAGAAGTGTCTGTTTGTAATATTAATAATATAGGAAACGGAAATTAAATCTTTGTCCCTTTATCACGAAGTTGAAAGGGTCTGTCCGTTTAGAATTTTTATTGGTAGCAGATTCATAACTACATCTATGATACAATTAAATTATTACGCTTGGGTTGGTTACGTAAAGTATGCTACATGAAATTAAATAAACATAGTTAATTATGTTGTAATTTAAAACAAACTTAAGATACTAGCAAAAAATAAAGATATTTTAATTAAGTTTACAGACTAAAATGCCCTTATTATCTTACATCAGTTAAGAACATTACTCATTAATTCTGTGTATTTAAAAAGCCCTTAATCAAATGAACCATAAATGCATATAAATCAACGTTGTCAAGGTGGTTACAAAAGAATTACGAAATGCGATTGAATACGTGAACTCGCAGTATGAACGTTACGATGTTTATTTACTTGAGCAATCAACACGCTACAATGCGAGTAGATAAACGATACGTCACAAAGATAACGAAAAAAGCGATTCAAGGTTTATCAATATGCGAATGTCTTCAAATGAAAACGTGCCGTGTATAAACAATGGTCATTTACATTTTTGGTAGGTTACTAAAATTTCGTAACTTGTATAATTTCAATTTTTCATTTTTAGTAAATTAATTTATCTAATATATAAAATTCTCGTGTCACGGTGTTCGAACTTGAACTCCTCCGAAACGGCTTGACCGATTTTGTTGAAATTTTTTGTGCTTATCCGGTATCTATGAGAATCGGCCAACATCTATTTTTCATCCCCCTAAATGTTAGGGGTAGTCCACCCCTGATTTTTTTTTTATATTTTCGACGCAGACGAAGTTGCGTGGGGCAGCTAGTATACATATATGTATTGGATATCTACCTGTTTAACATTATAGTTCCAATGAAATAAATCACTAGAATTAAGTAGGTAAAATACAATCAATTATTTCTATTTAAAACGAGATAAACTACATTGAAAAAATTTATGACACTGTAATGTTTTTTCAAGAGGACTAGACGTAACATCATTTCGATACACAGAAGGGCATACATGAGTCAGCAAGTATATATTATAATAATCATGTTTAAAACAGAGCAACGCTATATTATGGAGTGTTGTATACTCTACAACACAGTTTAGCTCGTAGGTGTTTTTGTTTGGTTCATTGACCAGCCACGGTTGTCGCGCTACGCAAACATCGTCTTCGATAAGTCCTGATTGTATGTCACGCTGTCACTGACACTGTCTCTTTATCCCCTCAGATATCCCTGCGATACGATTTTAAGAATATTTGGTACACCGATAATACTCTACTATAGTTCTAAACATTTTCATTATCTATATAAAACAAGTGAATCTCTGCAATAAAGAACACAACTAAACAAAATTATCCCTAAAATACTAGTTAATTTTATAATTAACACATACTTTTCATACAAATAGTCAAACTTCTTAGAGAATTGGAACATTTCGTCTCCATATTGAAGGGGTGTCCCTAAAAATAATCCCATTATTACTGAGAATCGTCCCTCGCAACGTTTGGCTATTGATCGATAAATTCTGGTATTGCCGTATTAATATCAAGCAACATCTTTGGTGAAATTAAACGCTAAGAAAATTTAAGTCCTTACAGAAAATTTCTTTCCTTATCCTAGACCTCATAATTTAAGTTGTCTTATTTTTGTTATTTTGAAGAAAACTGTATCACGCACATTTAATAACGCATTTGATCAAGACAGTTTTATCCATATAAGAGCGATTTCATAATACACACATAGTAAGTGTTACCTATTCATTACACTTTCATCTTATGCTGTAGAAAAGTTACATAACTCAATCATTGCCGAATTTGAATAGACTTTCTTCTTAGTCTGTTAAGCTAATACAGTGACATTAAAATTAAATATTACTGATTATACACTGAAAGATGTTAGTTTAAATCATAGAACTATTACATCTGGAATCAACAGCATGAACAACAGAATGAAGCCAATTTAAAGTGCACCGATCGCGCGTAACACGATGTTTTGAATCAACATCATAAATAATAAAGTGAAATTTTAAAGAACTTATGTGTATCGTGTGTGTCATCGGCACCCTCTAACGCCAGAATATCTATGTATAATTTTATGGTTTAAAGTAGATACAGCAATATCACTACTCAGGTTCAGTAGCAGTAACTGGCTATTTGGTACCGTTAGGCTTACCTACATACATCGATACTCCGACATAATTTCACTCGATGCAACTACGATGCACTAACACAAATACCTATTACTATTCTTATATATATATATATATATATATATATATATATATATATATAGAAATACAACGTAGCACGCACAAATCTAAACTTATGAAATATAATTTATTTTAAAGAAAACTTTTTAAATACAAGCTTTTAAGATCCTGGATATCATGTAGCAGTAGAGTGATAGCTATAAAAGCTAGTAAAAAGAGCCCAAACAGGACAGGTCTATCTTGTTTAGCACAAGAGTAGAGTTCCTATGATAACCTTCCGAATCCATCATCATCAGATAATTGCTATTTTGACATATTATTGCATTGTCACGCGATATGTACATCTGCGTGCAAAATAACAGCTCAATCGGAAACCCGGACGTTTTGTCCAATTTAGCTTGCAAGATTCCACCCGAACTTATATTATAAAGCTTGTATCAAAGAGCATTGTTTTGAATATATCTTCATTCATTAATATGTTTTAAGTAGCACAAAAAATGATTTTGTAAAATACCTTTGTCTGCTGCTTCGTCTTAGGCTGTGGAATATGGATAGGTAAAGAATGTTCAAAACGAGGATAACACCCAGGAGTATATCATTACTTAATTAAATTTATACAACTCATGCAGATGCACTACGCAGTAGTGAATTTAGCATGGTTGAGACTAAAGCCTACAGACTATTTGTAGGTCGTTTTATTATCATTTGTTTATATTATACCTTGTAGTTTTTAATAATTATGTCATCCTAAGAGCTCGAGGCTCGTATCTACGGATGCTACTTCGGACAAGGTCGTATTGAGGATATGAATCATTAATTGATCGTGAGAATATACATAAGGAATATGAATATGACCAGGACATTTAGAACAAAGTTTGTTGTTGCTAGTGAATGTATGTAGGTGTATTTGTGTGTAATGAAGTGATGTGGTTATTTCAACGAATTACAGCAAGCTAGCAGCAAAATTTGATCAACGACGACGCGTCCAGCCAGGCGCACCTAACCTCTAGCGATCTCTGCTATGAAGTCTGAATCACAATCACTATCAACAGCAAATTCATATATGTACAAATACTACATCAAAGACTTTTTTCGCTGTGTTTTAGGTCGTACATGGTTTTATTCGAGAAACACTTATAGCTGCTCTAGTCAGATAAAAGTTTTTACTGTAGTAACCGACCGAAAGTGTCGGTTTCAGAATTTCGGCCATAACACGGCCGAAATTTATACAGCAAATTTTTAACGGAATATATGATCGTGATCTTAGGATGGACACAACTACGTGCTTCTTCCTATGCTCTTTATTTTGCATATCAAGGACGTCAATTGATGTCATGCAGTCAGCATAGAAGATGTACGATATAACGGCCACCAAGCTTCCTCGGAAATGGGTTCAGGACAGAATTTTGTATGGAGTGAATTAATTCTGATTTAGATTGAACAATCGAAACCGCAAGAAAACGAAGCGCGTACACAGTATTTGGATTATTGGGGTTGATGTTTTGAGTGCTGTCCAGTATCAGTGTTCCTTAGAAAATAAAGTCAACGTCAAAAAAAAACTTAAAAAATGCTGAGTTTTTAATAGGGAGAAGCAATATTTCATAGAGACTGATGCTTTACAGTTTATAAAGCTCAGATGGCACTTACGCGGCATCATGCGAAACACTTCTCTGACGTCTAGATGGGTGATGGATGCTACATACAGTTACCATACATCGCAGAATTGTTCAGACAGTTGTGAACTAAAACTCATGGACGGTCTAAAACCATTGAGTATGCAAAAAGAGTAAGTGTTCTGTATATAATTTGTCATGTGCTCCCAAAACCCATTCAGATGACTCCATCACTCATATTATTTTCATACCACATGTTAACGTGGTGGTCACATTGGAGTTAACAAATTTTAAATGAAACTATCGAAGTCATACAAATTCCATTTGATGAGATTATTGTTGCCACGCATCATGGTAAGTGTTACGTAATTTATGGAAGACTCCATTTAATAAGAAAATAATCTATACTATCTATACTAATATTATAAAGCTGCAGAGTTTGTTTGTTTATTTGTTTGTTTGTTTGTTTGAACGCGCTAATCTCAGAAACTACCGGTCCGATTTCAAAAATTCTTTCACTGTTGGAATGTCCATTTATCGAGGAAGGTTATAGGCTATATTTTATTTTGAAAAAAATTAGGGATCCGTATGAAAATATTGAATTTGTAAGATGAGGTGAAATACCGAAAACCTATTTATGCGTACGCTGCAAAAACTATTGACAATAGCACAAAATGATGTACTACGGGTTTTTAGGTCTTTTGAAGACAAACAAAAAAGTCCGCGACAGCATATATCTAACTATCATAGTTCAGTCACAATAACCGCTTTTATGTTTATAAAAATAGTATTTCGTCCCGAGATTGAATTTAACGTTAAATGAGTATCGTTATATTAACCCTTATCCAAATTAAGTATTTTGTTATCAAGAGTATTAATGTAGAAGTAAATTACTTTTTATTTTATTCCAATCGAACTTTTCGTTTAGAAGTTATGAGGAGTATAAAACGCAATGAATATGTGCACTTCGCGGCGCGCAAATAATAACGCGACGTCATTGCGAGTACTGTTCGAACCCCTTTGTAACGCAGACGAAGTTGCGCGGGGCAGCTAGTAATATTATAAAGCTGAAGAGTTTGTTTGTTTGTTTGTTTGAACGCGCTAATCTCAGGATCTACTAGTCCGATTTCAAAAATTCTTTCACTGTTGGAAAGTCCATTTATCGAGGAAGGTTATAGGCTATATTTTATTTTCAAAAAAATTAGGGATCCGCATGAAAATATCGAATATGTAACAAAAGGTGAAAAATCGAAAACCTATTTATGCGTACGCTGCAAAAACTATTGACAATAGAACAAAATGATGTACTACGGGTTTTTAGGTGTTACTAAGACAAACAAAAAAGTCCGCGACAGCATATATCTAACTATCATAGTTTAATCACAATAACCACTTTTATGTTTTTAAAATTAAATATTTCGTTCCGAGATTGAATTTAACGTTAAATGAGTATCGTTGTATTAACCCTTATCCAAATTAAGTATTATATTATCAAGAGTATTAATGTAGAAGTAAATTACTTTTTGTTTTATTCCAATCGGACTTTTCGTTTAGAAGTTATCACGAGTATAAAACGCAATGAATATGCGGCCGCGCAAATAACAACGCGACGGCATTGCGAGTACTGTTTGAACCCCTTTGTAACGCAGACGAAGTTGCGCGGGTCAGCTAGTGTATTATACTAAAGTTCTCATTCTTAATGGAAACATAATACTTGAAATTTGTTCACAAAATCACAAATTCTGATTTTTTTGATACCTTAGTAGGCAGACTACTTATAATAAACTAGATGACCGCAACTTCGTCTGCGTCACAAAGGGGTTTAAACAGTACTTACTCGCAATGTTATTGCGACTTATAGTAGTTATTCATTGCTTTTTATACTAGTGATAACTTTTCAACGAAAAGTCCGATTGGAATAAAACAAAAAGTAATTTACTTCTACATTAATACTATTGATAAAAAAAAACTTAATTTAGATAAGGATTAATATAACGATACTCATTTAACATTAAATTCATTCTTGGGGCGAAATATTATATTTCATAAACATAAAAACTACTAGGTTATTGTGACTAAACTATGATAGTTAGATATATGCTTACAAATACCTAAAAATCCGTAGTACATCATTTTGTTCTATTGTGAATAGTTTTTGCAGCGTACGCAAAAATATGTTTACGATTTTACACCTTGTGTTACAAGTTTCATATGGATCCCTAATTTTTAAAAAAATAAAATGTAGCCTTATAACCTTCCTCGATAAATGGACTTTCCAACAGTGAAAGAATTTTTTAAATTGGACCAATAGTTTCAGAGATTAGCGCGTTCAAACAAACTCTTCAGCTTTATAATATTAAGTATAGATGTATGTTAATGATATTAATACTAAACTATTGCAGTACAATATCAAATAGTGTATGTAACATTTGTTTGTCTATATGTACAATATAATTTCTTAAATTGTCTTAAAGACCATCTCTCAAAAACAAAATAATAAAAAAAATCATGTTGTTATACATACATGAAATATTAATTGAGTAACATGCATATTTTTTTTTCTTTCCTTAATTGTGTCCAATTAAAGTTTAATTTGTAATATCTGAATTTACTTTAATTCTTTAGTGTTATTCAATGTGTAATTATTTTGACAACTGGTTTATACAATGATACCGAAGGGGTATAATTTCAATAGTCTTTACAATATTTAAACCAATTTTTATTTGGTTATGAAATGAAACGTCTAACATGTTGCCATCACTTGAATACCTTGACTATGTAATTTACAGGGATACATTAATCTTTATTCAATGTTTTCAGTGTAATTGAAGCTGCTTGTGCACTTTAACACATGTATTTAATATGTAGATTAATAAGAATACCTATCTTAAATGATAATAAATTATTAGTTCAACATCTTTGGGCTAATGATGATGATGATGATAAATCTACAATAGAAGTAGCATAGCAGAATCATCATCTTTAGACTACATCTATCTGTAATAGACTGCACACCACCTATGGAAAAAAACAAAATGTTACCTTAAGCGGTCCACAACAGCTTGTCGTTTGGGAGGAAGAATCATATCTTCCATTGGCTGTAGCATGTTAGGCGGATGCTGGGCGGGCGAAGCGCCGGGCAGCAGGCCGCCCGCGCCGCCTCCTCCGACCAGGTGCTCCACGGTGAACACTTCACCTTCACTTTTGTCGTCCCATAATAACAGTTTTACCAACCTACCCTACACATACAATTTCAAGTACTGCAATACAAATGCGTTAACACTGAACTAAAGTTATTTAAGTTTGTCCTCGATTCACTAAACTTAATAATTTTCATATTGGCACTGCAGTACGGGTAGGTTTAGCTCTAAATGATAATTATAAGAGTATTTCTTTCTCAACAATTTCACTCGTAAAAAGTGTTCAAACTATAGGAATCAAGTCACAAACACTTGTTTCACACTGTTTCATTGCTGTCACTGGTATTCACAAAAAAGACAAAACTGGCACTTCTTACTAACTAAAACATATTTCTTAGCCAATATTAACTGTGTGAGTTCATAATTGAAAAAAACAATATATTTGGGAGCAATTTTCTACATAACAATTTAGATGTTTGCTGTTGTCTGACAGAACTTGAAATACTTGAGTGAATGAATCCGAAAGCAAAGCAAACGCCAAACCTAAACATCAACTTTAATAGTGCTGCTCTAAATTAACTATCAATCGATACTAAAGTAACGAAAGAATCGAATTATCAGTCAAATAGGTAATTCTGGATCTACTTACAATTCATGAAATTATTCAATGTCGCATTCAGAGAAACTACTTCTAATAATGGAAATAGCAAATTTCACTGAAAGGAAACATTTCTTTCTTTAAGATTACTATACTTTAATATACATTCGATAGCATCAATTTTAAACTGAAATAAAGATCGTCTCTCTGAGAATCAAAAAAAATAATTAATTAAGGTATTTGGAGAATTAGAAAGAAGTATAATTAAGGAGTTATTTTTTAAAATAAAACCATCGTAAAACTCAGGTCTTCTTAAATCCTCTTAAATGTTAAAACTGGTTAAAACTTTTAAAGAGTAACTTCAATTTTTTTATATTCCGTTAACTATCATTAGCTAATTGAATAAAGTGAAGTGATACAATTAGTTTTTATTTTTCTTCTTACGTAATCTTCTAACGAAATTTGGTAGCATTGAGGCGACTAGCAGGTACGTGCGATTTTTTTTCTTTACTCTATTTAAAATGGGTTAGAGTAATTTAACCCCCGCAACTTCTAGTATATCAGAATGAATAGTATACATGTATAAACATTATTTTCTACTAGATTTAACTCGATTTACTAAAATCGATTTGCTAACTATGTCTTGAATACTTCACTAGCTTTGCTTGCACTATTCCAATCGACTTGACATTTTATCCGTTGTTATTGCTATTTAACTTTAGCACATCCACCGGTCACAGAGTCTTTATCTAGACATCTTTTTTGAAAGAATTTGAAAATAGTATTTTAATAATCATTTAGTGTGTAAAATTATTTCTTTCGGTTTTATATATTCTCATTTATTCGTAGATGCTTAGATGAAAGAGTAAATTGAACAGTAATCTGTGCATTCCATTAGTTTTTCAGACTCTACTATCTTTCTAATCTGTGGACTCTACATTTATTTGACAGACGCTTGACATTCTTGACAGTAACCCCAGTACCCACAGTTATCTAGGGATGGGGATTCTCTCCGAAAAATATCGAATAAATCAAACTTTTTTTCAAAATTTTTGTTACCAAATATAAATCAGTTTTATTAAAAACCTGACAAATATTTTTGTTAACGATCTTTGAATCAGCAAAGTCAGGGAAAATGTCAACGATTACAAATTTAACTTTTTTAATGGAAGAAAACAGAGCTGAAGGAGACCAAAAACACAGCACTCTCTCGAGCTTTTGAAAAATCAATTGGCAGCATTCTTGTAATCCACCTGCAACAAAAAGTGTGTTCATAAATTGACTGCCAGTACAGGCCAGTACTGTTTCCTTTAGTGCAGACAGTACAGTCAGCCAATTTATGAAAACGCTCTAATGGTTTGATTAATACCAAAAGGGAAAAAATCAATGTTCGATTTTAAAGGGAGATTTGCGATCCAGTACAATAAATCGGTTTAAATTCAAAATTTCCATTTCGAATCGATTCTTCGCAAGTTCGATCGAAAAATCGATCTCAGATCGCCATCCCTACAGTGGTGAAAATCTCTGACAGTAATTGTGACACTTGTGACAGTCAATGACAGTAATTTATTGACTTCGGCAGTAAATTCTGTGGTAGATTTTGTCAAAATATCCAAATAACAAGAATATAGTTAAAAATCAACATGTTTGGAGTGCGTTGTAGAGTTGGAACTATTTACTACAAAAGAATATTATCTCAGTCGATAAATCATGTGAAAAATATTACTCCGGTTTGTGAAATTATAACCTCAAACAAAATTAATGGTCTGTAAATCACTTGCATTTTTCATAAAATGTTCATTAAGAAATTTCAATATTAAAGCTAATTGTTTGGTTATAGCATTCTTCTCAACAAAACAACCTAGTTTTAACTTTAGTACTGCACCAGAACAACAAACCAATGAAACCCTGAAGGGAAGTTCAGAAAAAAGAGAGTTTCAGGCTGAAACTAGAATGTTACTCGATATTGTTGCTCGATCTTTATACTCAGATAAAGAGGTTTGTACTTACACAAAAATTACTTATAAAACATTTTTCTGATCCATTGCTTGTTTTGGTATGTGTTATATTTCAGCTGCTAAGTTTAAATTATAATTGAAGAAGCCTACTTTAATCTTTGAAGTGCCCGGAGTATTTTGAGAATGCATGTTCATTATTTTTGCCTACTACTACATTTCACCCAAATTTTTGACAACTCGTTTTTGTCTGTTCATAAAATCGGCAATGGTAACCTTGTTCACATAATATTTTGCATGATTTATTTAGTTTAATTAAGATTTAAAGATACAGGCCAGTTCAAACCTGCAAGCTCCCACATGGAAGGCCACTATTAACCTACATAGTTAAATTAATTACTTCACAATTTTAAAAATAATAGTGTTCATTGTTAACCAATTTTTAAAACCAGGTATTCATCAGAGAATTAATATCAAACG
The DNA here is from genome assembly GCA_030269945.2 of Trilocha varians. Classification (NCBI taxonomy): domain Eukaryota; kingdom Metazoa; phylum Arthropoda; class Insecta; order Lepidoptera; family Bombycidae; genus Trilocha; species Trilocha varians. The sequence continues at coordinate 5,140,505 of AP028265.1, read as the reverse complement.
CAAGTGATGCTCTTGAGAAATTCAGATATTTGAGTGTCAGCTCAGTATCAGAGTCTGGAGACTTGAAGGAGTTGGATAGACCACTTGAAATTAGATTAACAACAGATAAACAAAACCGCACTATAACTTTCCAGGTAATTTTTATAAGGCTAAATGAATATGTTAATGCATATAGAAATATTGTGATTATATGATGTCAGAAATGTAGCCCTTTAGAGTTTACTCTTGTTAATCAACATTTAATTACTTGAACAATGTATGAAAAGTTATTTTAATAATGATTTAAGGACTCTGGAATTGGTATGACAAAAGAAGAGCTCACACAAAACTTGGGGACCATAGCACGGTCTGGTTCCAAGTCATTTATTGAAGAAATTAAAAAACAAGGTGCTGAAGAAGCCAGTTCCATTATTGGACAGTTTGGTGTTGGATTCTACTCAGCTTTCATGGTGGCTGACAAAATAGAAGTATTTACAAGAAGCAGTAAAGGTGACTCACCGGGATACAAATGGTCTTCAGATGGGTTAGTCATTTGCTCTATTAACACTATTTGTTTTGTATCATTATAAGAAATAGTAATGCAGCTTATGAGGCTAAAATTATGAAACAATTAAGTCATTGCATATTGATTTATAATACTAGAGATTTTTCCAATAAAATATAAAAGTTGTAATTAAAAACATTTTGTTGTATAACTTAAAGTTTTTCTATTGTTTTAGCTCTGGAACTTATGAAATTCAAGAGGCAGAAGGTGTTCCAATTGGTACTAAGATAGTAGTGTACTTAAAGACTGATTCCAGGGAGTTTGCTGATGATGAAACTGTAAAAAGTAATATAAATTATAATTAAAAATAAAGCAAAATAATCAATTTTTTAAATAACTTTAACCTGGTGAAATCATGTTTGTTTTTTAGGTATTATAAAAAAATACAGCAACTTTGTCAGCAGCCCTATATTTTTGAATAGTGAACAAGTGAATTCTATAAAGGTAATAATGCTAACTATGTACTTTGAGTTTGCTAAGCTACTAAGTTGGACTTAATTTTTTCAGAACATTCATTTCTTAATTTTCTTTTTCAGCCTTTATGGTTGTTTGAACCAAAAGAAATAACACAGGAACAACATATAGAATTCTACAAATTTATAAGTAACTCATATGACAAACCTCGTTACACACTTCACTATAAGACTGATGCACCTCTGAGTCTAAGATCAATATTGTATGTGCCAGAAGGAAAACCGGGTCTCTTCGAACTCTCTCGCGATTCTGATGTAGGTGTTGCACTGTACTCTAGAAAGATTTTAATTAAAAGCAAAGCTGAAAATATACTGCCTAAATGGTTGAGATTTGTTAAAGGTAAGAAATAAAGGTATAATGATGAAAGCAGAGTTGTAATATTTTATCACCATCTTGATATGATAATGTGATTAATTGTAAATCCTTTTTTTTTCTTCTCAGGTGTAGTAGATTCTGAGGATATTCCTCTAAACCTCAGTAGAGAATTGCTACAAAACAGTGCACTCATTACGTAAGTTTTTTACAACATTATTACATGATTTAATGAATATGTTAACGGAAATGTATGAAATCCGTCATTGTATACAATTCCTAGGAAATGTATATAATTCCTAAAATCGCACGGAAATGTGTAAAATAAATTATATTATACACTTTTCCTAGGAAATTTATATATTTCCTAAAAAGTATGCTGATAAACAATGCACAAGCCAAGCGAGTGAACAGAGCGTGCCGCGGCAGCGGCCGGCGTAGTGCCAGAACCAAATCGCTTTTAATAAGTGTACACTTACCCACATCATCATTTGGTAAAATATAAACAAGTCTGTTATATTCATTTTATACATTTCCTAAAACGATATTGGAATTCTATACAATTCCGAGGAAATGTAAACATTTCCTAGGATATCTATGAATTAAATAATTTTTCTAAACAGTATCGGAATTGTACACATTTCCTAGGATTTGTATACAATTCCTTGATTTCATACATTTACGGTAACAATTTTACGGTAGCATAATTAAAATAACTATTTTTCAGTAAATTGAGGACAGTTCTAACTAACCGTTTTCTTAAGTTCATGGTTGACATGGCTCAAAAAGATCCTGTACAATATGATGCTTTCTACAAAGACTATTCAATATTCTTAAAAGAGGGTATTGTTACAAGTCAAAGTCCCATAGAAAAGGTACGTTATGAATCTTTATAATAATTAAAATGTTACATTATAAACCTAATTGAAATTTCATAATAGAATAAAAGGTTTTTACCCACAATAACTCAGTTAAGAGTATTTTTCTTTGAAAACTAAATGTGGGTATTGTATGAATGTGTGTAAATAAAAATATATTAGAATTATTTTATTCTACCTTGATATTGTTACTAAGTATTTCTTAATCAATTATTTCAGGAAGAAATAGCCAAATTATTACGATTTGAATCTTCAAAATTAAGTAATGGTCAGAGAACTTCTTTGTCAGAGTACAGTTCAAGACAAAAGGATGATCAAAAGTCAGTCTACTATTTAGCCGCACCTAGGTAGGGAGAATGAAAAGAAGGACTTTATTTTTAATAGTTTTTTTTTAATAATAATAGTTATTAAACTTTTTGATTTTTCATTGTTTTTTTTTTTTTTAATTTCAGTCGAGAATTGGCGGAAACATCACCATACTATGAATCACTCAAAAAGCGGGACATCGAAGTATTATTTTGTTACGAAATGTATGATGAACTCGTATTGTTGGAACTCAAAGAGTTTGGTGGAAGAGCTTTAGTTTCCGTCGAAAATGATATGCAGAAAGATCCCCTTGATAAATCAGAAACTATTATTGGTAAATTCACAAAAATCTAAAAAAGTTGTAGAAAAATATTACAATTGGTTTTTTTTATATTGTGGCAAACTGTCATGAAACCTTACGGAGAATTGCTTTTTAGTAATAAATTGCTATTTCTTGCATGCTGTTATCTGATTATTTCATGGCAGGCTATTGCTATTTCTAAATGTGTGCACATATTTACCATAAGGTGTTTTTTGTAGGTAGTGAAGGTCTGCAACAGTCTCAAGTTGATGAATTAATAACTTTTCTTAAAAGTAATTTAACTGGTAAAGTATTTGATGTACGTACGACGCAAAAACTAGATTCTCACCCTTGCGTAATTGTCGTCCCAGAAATGGCTGCTGCCAGACACTTTATTAGGACACAAGCACAGAACCTCACGGAAGAAAACAGATTCGCTCTTTTACGACCACAGTTAGAAATAAATGCCAAGTAAGTATCAATTGTAACTCTAAATACTAATCAAGTTCAACTAACACACCACCAGTAATTAAAAATGGATTTAACAAACCCTTTGAAGATAAATTCTAAAAAAACCAATACGCGTTAGACAAGTAAAGTAGCTATGTTGATCGTAAGTGGTTAACGTCACCCATTGATCTTTGAAATAATTAATCTACTCTTAAAGAAGAACAGGTCCGACCTGTGTGATGACTTGTTTATCTGAGTTATATAGCTCGGAACCCCAACATTTTCTGGATTGCTGTGCTCCTAACCGCTTTTTTCGTTTTCATTAAATAATTTATTATTGTAGTTTGGATATCTAATAATAATTAAAATTGGAAATTTCCAGGCATCCGATTGTGAAGAAATTACATAAATTAATGTCAAGTGACAGAGAGCTTGCAAATATGGTAGCTCAACAGCTCTTCTCAAATGCCATGGTAACTGCAGGACTCGTTATGGACCCCAGAAATTTAATCACTCATATAAATGATCTTCTAGTTAAAGCATTAGAAAAACATTAATTATAATTTCAGAGACTTACTTCCATTTACTTAGAATAAATTAATTGTTATGTTAACCTTTGTTTTATTTTAATATGTATTTTGTATTTATTTGTGACAAGAAATTCAAAACTAGCATACTCTTGGTTTAGTATTTTTTGGAATAATGGAAAAGATGTTAGTTGACGGTATGAAACTACCGGGGCTGTTTACCGATTTTGTTAGTTCGATTTTCAGACAAAAAAAATTTACGAAAAATCGTTGAATGTAGTATTAATAAATGTCAAAACTAAAATGATGTTTCTTTTCAGCAAAAAATTCTAACTGCGACATGTAAGGTACTTCACATTAATGTTGCATAGTTCTGGGACACCCTGTATATAATTTATAAACCCTCTCTCCTGCGTTCAGCCTAAAAACTGGTTTCTGTTGGACAAAACAAAATGCTGCTGCCTTGTTAAGCAGCAAGTTCACGCGAATGTTTTGACAAAATTTAAAATTAGAAAGACGTTGTGTCGAATATAGAGGAAATCTGATAGAGCCAAGATAAAGCCTCTCTACCTGTCCTTTAAAAGCCCAAACGCGATGTCCAAAAATCGACATTCGCAACATCCCTGATATGCAGTAATTAAAACAAAACGAAAACTTGGTAAAACAAGATTAAACCTTAATTAAACAGTGAAGCGAACGTTATTTGAAGTATTACTCATTTTTTGTAAGATTTAAGGAAATCTTTAAAGGTATGGTTTCTTTAATAGCGCCATAAAGTGGGTCGGACACCCTATTTCTAAATCTATGTTTGCAAAATGTTTCTCTAATCTCTTCTTAATCTGTGGCAAAATGCCAAAAACGCTTTGAGTTTGAACATCGTTATTTTTACTGAAACTGAAATTAAAATAAAAGAAACCAGCATCGTACTTATGAAATAAAGTAAAAAATAATTATCATAACTGTGATTTATTTAACAACAACAGAATAATCGAGTAAGTTCAACATTTAGAATTTTAGTTAGTTTGGCGCAAACTTGAAAGCAAATCGGTCTTGCGTGTATTTTCTCAACTGTTGTTTGTATATTTATTTTTTGTGAAATACTCATAAATATTTGCTTTCGCAGAAATGAGTACAGTAGATATTAATAAAGTCGAATACGAAGATGAGAAATCATTAGATAAAAAGGAAATCGAGGCTGAAGAGAAAGAAATAATGCTAAAAGCCGAAAATGAAATAAACGATGGAGTCGCCGAACTGAAAACGGAAACCGAGGGCCCCGTGAAGGCCGCGCTTTCCGGTGATGTGACTGACCAAGGACGAGAAGTCAAGCCAAAATACATCCCGATTGGCGCAATCAAAATGCCGGGGTTTTTTACAAAGAATTCTGAAAAGTCGAAGGTATTCTATTATCGATGAAACGTTCCAAGTCAAAAATAAATATTTAATATAGATATTGCCACCAGTATTAATAATCATTTTTAACGATGAAAATTTTAGAAAAGCCTTTATCCAGCCATTGATCATATAAATATATTGCTTATAATTTAAGGGGGGAGCCTGCTTTAGAGGCTTAAAAAAATCGATTTTTTTGAGATTTTTTTTGGGAAGGAAAGAAATATTTGATTGAAACGAAACTTTCAGGTTTTATTATTATGTATTTCAAGAGTCTTCTCAATTTTTTTCATCAAAATATATGTAATATTATGCGTGGTACAAGCATTTCGCCGAGGCGCCTCGAGCATGCATGTGCCGTGCGGCGGGAAAGATGCAGGTCGCAATTTTCATCTGAAACTAAAAAAACAAAAAAGAAAATAATTTTCAATAGTATAGCTTCTAGTTAAACCTAAAAAATTAAAAAAAAAGTAAAAAATTCAATTATTTTTCGCAAATTAAACAAAAAAATCATTTTTTTGGAAAAAAAAATTCACTTTAGATGGTTTAAAAAAATGGTTAATCATAACTTTTTCAAGTTTTTTTAGGTTCAACTAGAAGAGAATTTCATCCCGAACACAACCAATTTTGTTTCGTTTCGATAGGACGTTTAGTTTTTTTTCTATCTTTCCCGCCAACTCGGGAAAATCGTAAAAATGAAAAATCGAGAAATCGCCCGTTAAAGTTTTAGTATATAAAAATCTTATTTTTTGAACTTACCGCTATAACATGCTAATCAGTGATTCCTGGTCCATAAAATGGCCCTTCAGACTCTTCAAATAACTGGTTTTCGCCCAGATGTTCGAGTCTGCGGGCTATTCTGGCTTCTTTACTTTCCAATGAATGAAAAGAGCGATCCGGCCGCTCGTATACCTGCTTGACGCTTGCTCACTATTTCTTCTGTAGCTCCGAAAATAATTTGAATTTGCTTTTGAAATTTTAGGGGCATAATCTTGGATAGTTTGGGAAGACATTTATGCAAAAAAAAAAATATCGATTTTTTGAAGCCTCTAAAGCAGGCTCCCCCCTTAAAATATTATGTGGTATATGAATGTAATATTTGATAAATTTAAATATTGTGGTTTAAATGTTTTGAACTGTTTTGTCTTAAATAACATGCTGCATAGTAACTTTTTTAAAACTTAATTTACATCTTATAGCAGGAGGGAATTAAACTCTAAAATACAGGCATTCAAATATTTGTAGTTTGGAAGTATAATGCTGGTATTCTTAACATTAAAAATGCTACAAAAGCCATATGTATGTATAAATAAGGAAAAGATTTTTAATTTTCTTATTATACTACTTATCTTAATTACAGGATGATGAAGAAATACAAAAAGATTCAGATGCTCGAAAGACTGAAGACGCTACAAAACCCAAAGGTCATTTGAAATTCTTCCAATCTTGTCCATTGACTAAGTATATGCATCGTTCACAGAATGACAATGGTTAGATTTACTATAATTATTTATTTATATTCTAGCAAATTTTGTATATAAATTATTTTTTTTACATTATAATCTTGTATTTTATAATAAATGATACTACCACAATTATCCTTCAAATATTACTCATTTGTTATCTTTACAGATGAAAATAAAGAACCAAAAAGCAAAAGAGGCATATTTAAAATTACATATCCAAAGATATTTCAAAAACGTTCCCCAAGTACTGTTGAAGCTGCACTAGCATCAATGGAGACTTTGGATGATAAGCTGGACAACTCCAATGATGGATTGGAAAACGTGAAATTGGAACCAATGGTGAATTTTTCATTTTATGTTTTTTGATATTCTTGCTTTATGAACAAGTAATGCACCGGTGAAAAGCTTTATACAATTCCTATTTATTTATCTGATTTAAAGTTCTGCTCATATTTCATTTTGAAAGAGAACTCGAACATGGCATAATATTTTAATGACTGTTAAGATCAAGTAATTTGAACAATCATTTATTCCACAGGAACCTGAAGATGGGAAAGTGGCAACTAAACTACCATTGAAAGAAAGGATCAGGCAGAAGAAGTTCATCATTGGTAAGTGCCATTTTTAAATGAATTTACCAACTACTAAGTATAAAAATAACATTTTTAAAATTGTTTTTTCTATTTATGCAGATGACATTGTTGTGTGCGTTGTGGCTCTCCTGGTTGCAATGTCTGTGATTATCGGGAGTTTGATTGGAGCTTGTGTGGGACCTCCGGCTGAACGTCCATTACGCTTGGGACGATATATAACTGCATCAACTGGGTGTGGACCAGTTGAAGGGTATGTAATGTTATATATTTTTTTCTAAATTTTGTGTTTTCACATTTAAAAGTGAAAAAATCATTCTTATAAAAATGATCTTATTAAATACTAGATGACCCGCGCAACTTCGTCTGCGTTACAAAGGGGTTCAAAAATTGTAGCCTATATAGGCACGCGCCGCCCGGCGCAAACAACTACGACCCTGCATTTTAAATTTGTAATATCTTCGGTAATATTCACTTAAATTACATGCTGTAAAAAGCATATTGATCTATAATAAATGCACAATTTATTTAAGGTACTTAATTGGATAAGGATTAATGCTGTATTGTTTAAAATCACTTCGTAAATAACCATTTTTTAGTAAAGAATAAAAATGGTTATGCTGGGTTATCCCTAAGAGATAGACATATACCATCGCGGACTTTTTTGTTGACCTTTTTAAGGTGAACAATACTGTAGTACATTATTTTGGTCTATCTCGTAGGGTTCAGCCAGCGTTTGCAATATAAGCGCAAAAAAACGTGCTTATTTACGACATCACATTAGAAACCTTTAAATTTATCAGTGTTTCTCTACTATATTATGCATTTATTATACATACAAACCTTCCTTAAGAATCACTCTATCTATTAAAAAAAACCGCATCAAAATCCGTTGCGTAGTTTTAAAGATCTAAGCATACATACAGACATACAGCGAAAGCGACTTTGTTTTATACTATGTATTGAAGTTACATTTAAATTGAATTTTTTGTTTTACAGAATATTGGATGATGGTGTTTACAAATTTTATAGTATTCCTTATGCAGTTCCTCCAATTAATGAAAAGAGATTTACGTATGCTCAACCACTGAATAACTTATCATTATGCTGGAATGAAACCTACACTTGTCATGAACCTGGACCACTTTGTGTTCAGTTTCTGGAAAATAATACCATTGCTGGTGAAGAAGACTGCCTTACCCTTGATATTGTCACACCGCATGTGAGGTATGACTCGTTGCTTCCTGTAGTAGTACTTATTGGCGCCAATACTTTAGCTGGTGGAATAAGTCCTGCTCAACCTTCAGCTCTCTATGCTCGTACTGAAGAAGTGATATTTGTACGTCCTAACTTTAGGTTAGGTCCATTTGGGTTTTTATCTCTTGATATTATATCAAAGTCGAAATATCCCCATACGTCAGGAAACTATGCGCTTAGTGATTTGATAGCAGCATTGAAATGGATCAATTTAAATATCAACCATTTTGGAGGAGATCCAGAAATGGTGACCTTGTTAGGTCATCGTGCTGGAGCGACACTTACTGCCGCTTTGACAACCGTAACTGAAGCACAAAAATTGTATGCTCGAGTTTGGTTATCTTCACCTTCTGTGATTTTCCCCGGTGAAGCCCTTGAGCAATCGCAAAAAAACAATGAACAATTTAAGCAGCTGAGTAAATGTACTGACATAGATTGTTTAAGACGCGTCTCTAAAGAAGAACTAATGTCTTTCGCCCCCGACACTTGGTTTGAAAACCATCTTAAAACATTACCGATGAAGCAAGAGCTGCAAAGATCTTGGTTGGTCTTAGACGGACAGATATTGCGCGTCCACGCTTATGACAGTTGGACCGAACAGAAGGCAGCCAAGGAATCTGGGAAAACGAAGGTTTTCAAACCAATGGTATTTATCACGACTCTGCATTCAGGTCACTCAGCTGCTTTGAAAAACAAATATGTTAAGTGGACACCAGAAGTAGTTGAAAAGATGGTCAACGAGAGTGTTATTGGTGATAAGAATTTGACGAGCGCAGTGTTTACACACGTGAACAAGACATACGAAGGCCTTGTGGAGCTGATATCCGGGATCCGCACGCTGTGTCCGCTCCTGAACCTGTCGCGTCAGTACGGCGTGCCGCTGTACGCGGTGCGCGGCGCTGGCGGCGTCACTCCGGCCGGCGCCGACGTGGAGGCCATCCTCGGGACTTATGACTCATCTAACCCGGAGCAGCGCCGCTTCATGGCCGTCATGCAGCACCTGTTCTACTACTACGTGGGTCATGGCACCTTGTTGGGCCCCGAGCCGGGCCTGGTGACCGTGGCGCAAGACCTGCTCCCCGAAGCAGGCTTGCCCCTCTGCGATTTACTCATTCGCGAGGTTCCGCAATTTGCTCACGTTGACTAAACTATATAAACCATAATTGTTATTATTATGGTATTTTAATCAAAGGAGTGTTGCTCCCTTTGCCATATTATATTAAGATAAAAGCAAAAACCCCACATTTTTATGCGTTTTTGTATGTTGTGCACGTGATTAGTAGTTAGTTAGTATTTAAAATGTACTGTGTTGTATTAGTACAAATATGTTCATTTAAGTAATGTCCAATGATCCAACCCAAAGATTTTACCAGTATTTTTAAAATTTTACTTAATTATAATAAAATAACATTATTATTTGCCCAAAATTTATGTAAGATAGACTTATAATGTGATTACAGCTTTTTACTTAAAAATGAGGCAGTTGGTTTTAAGATAAACCTCTTAACTTAAGAGTTTTAAGGAATTAGGCAGCATTTGTGTCCACTGATTATGTATTACTTTTATAATTAGCGTAATTGTCCAAAAACAATATTAATTTATTGTGCGTGGATTGTGATCAATTTACGTTTATATTTTTAAATGTTTGTATTGGTTATTTGCCCCAAAATTGAGATTAAGTCTGATTATTCCAAAGAAATTTTGTACTAATTAGCTTTAACTGTAATGTGATTTGTGATCTCTGTTTTGCTAGTTATACAGTTGAGATAAGTATTGAATAAAATAACAATGAGACTTAAGATTTTCTACCATAAAGTTTTAATAATTTGTAACTAAAAAATAACACACAATTAGAATATTGAATTAAAATATAGTCATTACCAGTCTGATTTATGAGATTATAAGATTATTATTAAGTATTTTTATTATTTGTATTGTGTTCAAAAAGTCATTTGTAAACTACTTTTAAAAATTGCATTTGTTTCTAGATTAGTAAGTTCTAAAAGTCATTTTACAATAAAATCTAAATTTACATTCGTCACATAACTCGTGATCAAAGAACAGAAATAGGATACACGTTACGACACCTTGTTTCCTTTGTGCAATTGATGCCAAATAGTTAAAAGACAATTTAAAATAGTCCACATTTTCTACTGTGTAATTGTAATTCAGACTTCGGGAATATGTATGAACTTTACATAATATTTGGAAATTAATCTCATAGCCTTAGAATAATAACACTATTATTCTAAGGTCATAGCCGTAGTCATATTGTTGCATTCTCTGTACTTGGAAATGTTTAGATTTAACCACCTTCCTTTTCGACGAATCTCAGAATGGAATTTTATCACAATTTTGTAATTTTTAATGTTTTAGAATTTAGTTTTACGGATTATGCGATTTAGTCAGTAATTTTATTACACCCTGTATTTATAGGTACTTAAGATTTTCATGTTTTGTATGTTCAGCTAAATAAAATTTAAAAAAAAATCGTGTTTGTTATTTACGTGCAATCACTATTATGGAATGTATCATTTGTGAAGTATATGAAAGAAAACGTCGATCTCTATTTAGGTGATGAGATGAAGGGAAATAATTTGACAAACCATTATCTTACACGCCAGAAAGCGTAAACAGATTCCCGAATTATCCATCGTCAAATAAACAATTGATCAAATACACAATGTTTATTGAGAAGCACCATTTGTATTTGATTTAATATTTCGATTGGTACCATAAAATATACAGGATGAGGATCTTTGTTCAATCATTGGAAAGATATAAAATCTGAATGCAGGATTACACTCCTGACACCACGTATCTGGAACTCTGGAACTGCATTCAAAGAAGCAAGACCTACTTTGTATTGTGACAAATATGGCAATTTCCAATAAAAATAACTACTTTATTTTGCAACCGCTTTATTTCACACAAAATAAATTAAACAGAATAGTAACATAATTTTTACATAAGTCCAACTATACAAGCAAAATTAACAAACACAACACATTTAATAAATTAACATTTTATACCAGAAGTAACAAAAAAAAACGAAAGTACTTCGTTCATACATAAATCGGAATTTTTCAATTTAACATTCAATTAAAATTATTTACCAGGATCAGTATTTTGAAAGAGCGAAGTCATGGTCAGGACCGCGGGAAGTGGCTGGATGCGAACAGCGCAGGACCGATCGTTGTGGCGAGGTTTGGGGGAGGCCTATGTCCAGCAGTGGACGTCTACAGGCTGATGATGATGATGATGATGATGATGAAGTCATGCGACTCATGTTTAGTAACATTCATACTTCTAAAGTTTTTGGAGGAAATATGAAAAAAAGACATTTAAACATTTCGCTCCCTTAATGGGGATATTGTTTGCATATTTTCTTTGCCAACTTTCATAGATTTTCGCAGAACCGACGGTGATTTGGGAGTATACTGTGATTGCTCCACATCTTTCTTTAATTTGTCGATAATGGACGATTGTTTTGCAACAGTCATGGCTAGTTCTTCATTTTCTTGACGAAGCAATGATAGTTCAACTACCAATGACTGTTGATCTTGAATCTGAAAAGAGATTAATAAATACTTATTCTTATTTTGATAATATTTTTTGTGTCATCCAAACTGAAATGCAACTCGGAGCGAATTACGTCAATCTCTAATATAATATGATTTACTAGATTCATAAAAAAAAACAATTTACATGAAAATAATATACTCTCTTTTATTTATATTTTTTTCGTGAATACTTTTTCTAAATTAACATTACGGAACGAAAGTTCAATATGAATTTTAAATAACAAAGACCATTAATGAGATTATCAATAATGTTAGTTGTTACCTGCTGTTGATATCTTTCGTTTTCGTTTTCTAATCGTGTTATATCGGCAGCGGCCTGGGCCAGTAACACCCGCGATTGTTCTGCAGCTACAGTGGCCTGACCTGCATGCTCTGTGGCCATTTCACACAGCATCCGTTTTTTCTCCACCTGGCAAGAAACGTTGCTTTACATTTAGTATTACTATCACACTGAATGACAAACTATTGAGATATGTATCTAATTCATGTTTGGGTGGTAGGTGTGGTAGTTAAATAAAAAAAATATGTATATTTTTACTAAAGTACCAAATTATAGATGTAACAATTGCAAACCCTTGCAAATGTACAATGCCGATTTTACTTAAGAAAATTTGAATTACCTCTTCTCTAAGAAGTCTTATTTGTGAATCAGATTCTTTTTTAAGCATCTCAACATCTTCAATAAGTTCATTTTTTATAGTTCCAAGTTCCCTGTAAGCTTCTTTCTCTACATTTTGTAAACTCTCCATTAGTGTTGCATTATGTTCCATAATGCGAGTGTGCTCTTTAGCAAGAGCTGCTTTCGATTTCAAAATATTGACTAATGCATCTTTATATTCATTGCATTCTGTTACAGTAGTGTTAAGAGTAGTTTTATATGTTGACAGTTCATTTTCTAATGCCAGTTTTGCATCTTTTAAAGTTTGCATTTGATTTTCTAATTGTTCCAATTCAGTATCAGATTCCCTCAAACGCATTGTTAATACATGTACAATATCCCTTGTTACTGATAAAGACATTTCAAATTTAATTTTCTCTTTGTTAGCTTTATCCACTTCAAGATTCAACCTATTCTTTTCGTTTTCAAAGCAAATATTTTTTTCTATAATGTCATTTTTAAGACTCATTATTTCTTCAGTCAGTTTATTCTTTTGAGCAGCCAGCTCATTATTAGAGTTTTTTAAGTTGTTTAATTCTTGTTTCAGAGCTGTGTTTTGATCCTTAGTGAAGTCATGGGTATACTTCAACTCTTTTATTTCTTGTTCCAAATATTGTATAGTTTGTTCTTGTTGTGAGCAATGTTCTTGAATACTTCTGCTCCGTTCTTCAAACTGTATCTCACAGATTTTAAGTTTTTCACAAGTGGATTCTTCAATTTGTTCAAGTTTAGCTTTCATTTCCTTATCTTTTATAAGCAGCTGATTCTGAAGTTGTTCTACAGCTTCACGTTTTTCTTGTAGCATTTGATTTTTGATAGCTTCAATTACAGCATTATGTTTGGTTTTAATATTTTCTTGATCGGATTTGCTTTTACTAATGATTTCTTGTTTTTCTTCATCTAATTTATTTCTTAGAGCTTCCAATTCTAACTTATACTCTTTTCTAATACTTTCATTAGCTTCCAGGGCCAATGCATGATGGCCCTTCACCATTTCTAATCTTTGTAAAGTTTCAGATAAAATTGATTCATTATTAGTTAGTTTTTCTTGTAAATCTTTACACAAACTATCTCTGATAGTAATGACCTCTGCAAGTGATGATAATTCTCTCTGTTTATCATAAACTTCATTTTCAAGATTTTTACATTTCTGTTCTAGTTCAGCAATTTTGTTTTTCATAGCATTTATCATGGCAGAAACTTTTTCAGTATCTGTACCCTGTCTAGTTTTATCATCAGATAAATACTTAGAGTCACTAATCTTAAGCATTGAAAGCTTTTTATTGATATCATTGAAATCTGCTTTGTTTTTATGAGTTCTTTGAAGATCTGATGTAAGTTCTTTCAAAATTTTTTGCAGTTGATTGATTTCATTTTTATAATCTTCTATTTGCTTATTGTATTCAGATATGGTGTGGTCTTTATTCCTGAAACAGAAAGAACACATTTCATAAAGATTACTATTGATCAAATTTAAAATAGGTTTTTTCTGTTAAATACATTACCTTATTTCAACATCTTGTGCTTTAATCAACTCATCTTGATGTAGAGTATTGGCCTTAGTTTTTGTGCATATTGATTTCTTAATGCTGCTAGTGGGAGCTTTCATACTTTTTAAAGTTTTAGGCTGCAAAATATCAGTATTTTAAATTCTGAAGTATGTAATTATTTTCACATTCCACATCAAATTGATAAGTTATATTTTCATCAACCAAAATTTCAAGCATGTTTCAATTTAATTAACTTTCATAAAAAATATTATTTTCTGTTAAAATATAAGCTTTAAATAATCGAAGGTTAAATATTAACTGAGGTTTAGTGTTAAATGTAACAGTGAATACTTACTGTAGTAAATTTTAGAGATTTAGTACTAGGAATAGAACTGCATTGAGAGTGTGTGTCGGCTGGTCTCGTAGAATTAGATGCATTACTGCGAATCTTTGATAAACTTGATGATGGAATCTTTGAATTCAATTTATTATTTTCATTGTCTGATTTCTTTGGTAAATTTAATTTGGTTTGATTTTTTGGAGTACCTAGAAATAATAAAATTAGTAGATTATAACTGCTACTAATTCAAATTCTTATACGTTAAATTTTTGGCGCATTTAAATGCAACATGTTGAATTTTTAAATATTTAAATTAAATATCTTACAATATAATATTTTAAATACTTAAATATTAAAAACAAACACTTACCGAGTGGTTCAAATCGTTTTGCTTTCGAAAACATGATTCTATTTTTGAAATCCACAAGAAAATCTGTATAAACAGTATATCACTTTATTAAAAAAATAGCTTTTAACTTGTTGAAAGAAATTCAGCAAATGGCGCGGAGAGAGAGAAGTGGTGAACCGAGACGGGACGGTTGGAATTTTGTGGAGGGAAGTGAATTTTGATAATAACAATAACAACTTTATTGAATTAAATACGAACAGCTGCAAAAGACCGTTAATTACGTTTCGTAGCACGCCGAATACACAATTCAACTTAAATATTTTCGGACTATGTCAATAAAGTTTTGATATTTAAATAATATTAAATTAATTACATAATAAAAATATCAATAATTTTGAACTATATTTTCGCTATCATAAAAAACACGCAGATGTCCATGTTGCTGGATACAAGTATCTCTTGAATCTTAAAGAGCGCACACTGTCGCAACAATTTTTGTATGACAATCCGACTGATAGCATTGCGGGAGCCCGTCTAAAAGTGAGCGTTAATGAACACGCAGTTTAGAGGTATTTTCTACTCCTCCCGGAGGAGTCCTCCGAAACGGCTTGACCGATTTTGATGAAATTTTTTGTGCTTATCCGGTATCTATGAGAATCGGCCAACATCTATTTTTTATACCCCAAGTGATAAGTGCTGTTCACCCTTAACATTTCCTCTATTCGTGACGTAGACGAAGTTGCGCGGGTCAGCTAGTTTTTATATAAAATCATCACAATAAATAAAAATAATGTCAGTTTATATTCATGTACGAAGGGTTCCGTACCATGTATTTGTTGTTATAACAGCAATAGAAAGAAATCATTTGTGAAATATTTAACTGTCTTGCTATCCCCGTTCTTGAGATACAGCCGAACAGCGAATTCTCATTAATAGGGTTTCGTTTTCACCCTTTGGTTACGGAACCCTAAAAACTAAACATGGTTTCCGTTTCGTCTGATTGTTTTAGGTATTCAATCCCTGTCGTTACAGTGGTCCGATTTTTATACATATACAAGGGAGCAAGTTATTCTACCTATCTATCATGGGATTCAAGTTGCTCTCATTTTGCTATACAAACGAAGTTGAGCGGATCAGCCCTTAACATCTACGACCTAATTGATACTATGATTGATGTATGTTAATAATGATGATACTACTTAATTTTTTAATAGTGTCAAATTACTGCTTTTCAAGATACAACATAGTATTCTAAGATTCCTGGTAAACTAAATGCTAAAAACAAGTAAGTACACAATATGTAGGTTAGGTTACAGAAATATCAAACAATACCTTTACAAAACTTTATTAAATATATTCTACATTGACGGTGGTGGTGGTGGAACTGGTAATAAAGGTGGAGGTGGTGGTAATCCCAACATTGGGGCTCCAGGAGGAGGCGGTAGACGCATACCATGAGTTTCCCACATCTTAGGATGGGGTGGAGGCATACGTAATTGATCCATCTTAAATGCAAACTGCAGGAAGAATTGCTTTGTATCTTTATTCCAATGCGTCCAGAACTTGGAATCATGCTTCTCTACTTCCCTGCTAGGTACTTTGAAAGCAATAGTTTCATAAGGTTCTGCTGCAAACAATAGGTACTGCCATCTACGGTCTGGAGGTTCAATCTTCTGCTCATAAGCTGACATAAATCTATGCCTGGGGATAACGCCTTCTGCAATCTCTGCAACAAGAATGTCAGAGAATGTTACAGCAAAACTCTGAGATTAAGTATTTTTAGTGTCAATTTTATTATTCGTTTTTGGGATCTAGATGTACACCATAGTAATATTTATATATTTCGGACATATAGTTTGAGGCTGTTAAGTGTGGATTATAATAGAGTTTCTTACTAAGGTCATAAACATTTCCAACATGTTGTTTTGTTCAATTAATTTTATTTATTTTATTAATTTTATACTGTACCTGGATAATCAACTTGGAATAGTAAACTCTGTTGTCCAGTTTCAGGATCCTTCTGTTTTGTGACTCTGTAACCAGGTCGACCAATCTTCACAAACTTTTTAGGTTCTATCCTAGGTTTCTCAGGGGCCAACTGCTGGGGTGCTTCTTTAGCTTCTTTTGCAGCTCGTCGTGCTAAATTAGCTTGATGCTTCTTGCCTTGCGTGTGAGCCAAATAGCTTCCCTCATTGTTGTGTAAAGTTAAACAAAGTTTACATTCATACGAACCTAAAAAATGTTATATTTATTAAGATATTTTGCCAGTTGTAAAGGTTGAGGTTATGTTTATGTATTGACTTACCTAAATGGTTTTTCATAAAATATGGGTCTTTATTTAAATCTATAGTTTCAAGTGCAAGTTGTCGTAATCTTTCACGCCGGTCTCTGTTGCTTTCAGACCATGAAGCGACACCTCCTCCTCCAGTTTTCCCCCCAGGACGGTTTTGAAAATCCATTTTAATTACCACAATTTAATAGTTATTAATTGAATGATCTTGTCGAACTGATATCTATACCTAAAAAGCACTAAATTTACAAAATATGAAAATAAACGCTCGAGTGTGTTCCGTGTTGGCTTGCTCGCTTTTTTTTGTTTGACCCACAGATTAAATGCGATCATAGATTGTTGCATTACGTGTGCTTGTTGAGGCTAATCTATGGAATGAAATAAATTGCCTTTTTAAGAGTGATTTCAATTTTGATTTTTGCGATTGTGATTTTCTTTAAATTTTCTTGCTAGATTCTAAATCTAAGATTAGAACAGTGTTTTAAAGTGCTCTTTTTAAAAATAATAGTTGGCTATACTGTGTGTTTATGTTTAAAAAAGAGAGTTCGAATTTAAATCCCAAATATTGTGCGATTTGTGACCGCCTAGTGTGTAGAAGACCTAATGTTTATTTTAATATGGCAGCTCAAATTACCATCTTGACAAATGACAGCTTTTTGACACTGGAAAGTCGTGTCAGCTGTCAATATTTCTTGACAAATTCTTTCTGTAAATGTTTAGCGACAGGTAGTACTATTTTTCTCAATAAATCCATGTAAATTGTACTAATCAGTGTTCTTTCTTTACTACAAACCTGAAAAGTGAGAAATTAAAGTTCCTTGTGATTTAGTGACAAATGTATTTTTGTTAGTTCAAAAATATTTTAAGTTTTTCTGTGATTGTGCTAACCTCTCCTCAATATTGTTTTAGGCGGCTTTCAAGATGTTGATGCCAAAACAAAACCGTGTTGCTATTTATGAGTACCTCTTTAAAGAGGGAGTCATGGTAGCCAAGAAGGATTACCATGCACCTAAGCACACAGAACTGGAGAAGATTCCTAACCTCCAAGTTATCAAAGCTATGCAATCTCTCAAATCAAGAGGATATGTCAAGGAACAGTTTGCCTGGAGACACTTTTACTGGTAAGTTTCAATATAAATCACTCTTACTTAGCTAAAATTGTTCTGTATTGTATTCACGATTTCCTTGTTTTTGTTCATATTAATTTTACAAAGTTAGTTGATAGTGTTAAAGGAAATTATATCAGTTCTTACAAAACAAAATTGCAATATTTAATTGGTAGGAGTGATCAGAAAATAAAATGTAACTTCATGAGTATGTGTTTACATTTGACACCTATTTGTAGTGTTCATACAAGCCAATCTATTTATACTAAATGCGTCTAACATTGTTTTGTATTATCTTCAGGTACCTAACTAATGAAGGAATTGAATACTTGAGAATATTCTTACACCTTCCTCCTGAAATTGTGCCGGCAACACTGAAGCGTTCCGTGCGTACTGAGACCGTGAGACGTGGTCCAGTGGGCCGCCCTGACGCCCCAGCACGCTCTGCTGAAGACAGATCAGCATACAGACGCACTCCTGCTGCCCCTGGTGTTGCCCCACACGACAAAAAGGCTGATGTTGGTCCTGGTTCAGCTGATCTTGAATTTGTAAGTATGGTTTTGTAACTTTGGTTTGGGCTCTGTTGCATTAAAAATCTTATCATTCTTATTCTAAATCTTCTAAATAGCCTAAGCAACTAATTTTACCATATAAACCAAATCTTGTAATGTAGAGAAAAACTTATTCTTTGTTGATATTAGTAAGACATGCCTTAGTGTATTCTGGCATTTGATTTCTTTTATATTACGTTTTCACTCGAAAAGTTATTTCTTGATGGTTCAATGTTACTTAACTTGAATTATTTCTATTTACAGAAAGGAGGATACGGACGCGGCAGGCCTGCTTCTTAATTTAAGCAATAAAAAATCTTAAAATAATGTAAATGTATTTTTTATCAATGAAATTTCCCCACAACCCTTCATGTTGTTTTCTGAATAATAAGAATTAGGCAAAAAGCAATCCCTAATTATTTTATAACAAAGTTGATGGAACCTCCGATTTTAACAATAATCTCTCATGTGCAGTTTTGGCCATAGTGAATAAATAGGTCTAGTAGTATAGTCTAATTTTTTCTTTAATTTTAATCAGTTTGTGTGAAGGTTATTTATTTATTTATTTAATACTTTACTGTACACGACAGAAAAAAAAGGTTACCATTATAAATGTTTACAGTAATTACACTATGGAAAGCAGTAATACATTAATATTTACCTTTAATCAAAATGTTTAAAAAATTTAAATTAAGTTGTAAACTATACTAAAATGGCTACTTTACTGTCAGTAAAGCAGGCAAGTCATTTGGGGGTTTGATTTTGTGACATTTTTTTGCAAACTTCTCATTAATTCGACCACAGATTAGAATAATGTATTCGAAGTTCTTGAAATCTGTTAATGTTGGACCATTTCTACAATTCACAACCCTTCTCATTCCAGTTTTGCAGCTGGGCAGAATCAGAGAATTCTGAGTAATTTGAGCACAATTATTGATAATAATATAGTATATTGCTACTACAGGATGATTTCAAAACACTACATGTTCCTTTACGAATTAAGCAACATGACCAAAGTATGGCAAAATCATCTAAAATATTACTCAAAACTGTATTCAGACATTGCTATCGATTCATAAGCTGTTGATAGAACTAATTTCATTTATTGTTATGTAACAGATAAGATGGAAATTTGGAAAATAATGTAGGTGGTTAAAAATAAAACTATTTTACTAACAGAACATAATTTATTACATTTTGACTACACAATCAAGAAGGTAGACAATTATTTACAATCATTTTAACCAGAGTAGACTGGGGGAGGTGCTGGCTTCGGGAATTCTCCGAGTCGATCTATGTAATATTGATGGGCGCGGAAAGGCTTCAGCTCCCAAGGAACCTGATCTTCCATGTGAGTTAATGTGACGCCCAAGTCCTCGAGGGTGGGTATACCACTCACTACATTGTCTGAGGTAGCTTCCTGTAAGTAAAACAATGTTGATATACATAATACAGGTAATGAAGTAGGGAGGTTTGGTTGGTTTCGAAGCAAACTAAAAAACCAGAAAGTAAAGTAAGAAACGAATGTAAAAATTACTTTTTTTTTTTCAAAATATTTATTGAAGATTTTGATACATCAATTACCCTGATGAATAACTTTCTTGAGGTCTATTGGATTATTAAAAGTAGAGGACATTCACAGAACATCAGCTAGAGTCAGTTACGTTTACTCTTTAATTGAGTGGGGAGGTAGGGCAATCTTTCAACTAGGTAACACTTAAATTTTAATCCAATGAACATACCCTTTCAAGTCCTTCCCAGTGAAGATTTCCGAGTGGATATGCTGGTGAAATAGCATTAATGAGAGCTACTTTAATTGGGAGTATTGGATCATATTTCATATCATAGCGCCTGTATCCCCATTGGTCATCTTTCCTCATTATTTTGTAGAACCAGTCTACTAAATCGCCAAGAAGATACTTCTTTGGTCTGAAATAAAATATACATGTACAATATAGAAAAAGGATATCAAAATGAAAACCTACTATACAGCAGTGTTGGCAAAAATTTAATCTGATTAACGATTAAAAATTACGATTAATTTAACATTGAAAAAAAAAAAAACTATTTTATATTTTCGTCAAAACATTTTTTCCCATTCAACATTGTCAGTTGATAATTTTGTTATTATCAATACACTACAATTTCATTTCGGCAAACTTTAGGGGTGACAGTTATCTGTACACTTTAACAAAATGGATTACATGTAAACATGTTTTTTCTGTAATATAGCCAGAGCATTCTTTTTTTTTTAGTTGGAGGTTATCACCGGATCCCCACCCGCATCGCGGGTGGAGTATGTGTGAGTTGAACCGCACTAAAACATCCAACCGCTCACACTCAGCGTCCAAACCCCAGCTGAGGTCAGAACCCAGCACGGGGTTTTGAAGGACGACGCGACGCGTTACGCTCTCGCAACTCTTTCCCATCGCGTCGCCCCCACAGCCAGAGTATAGTATGATAAAATTATGTTTTATAACTTACCCAACAGCTTGATAGACTTCACACTTAGTATCATCATCACGAGCAGCGTTGACAATGCCTTGAGCTACGTCGGACACAAACACAGGCTGTTTAATAGTGGCCAATCCATTTTTGTACAGCGGCATTAAGTTGGCGTGGCTGCGTGCCTTTGAAGCAAATGCCCTGGAAACAGTTATTGAAAAATAAATGGATTTGTTCTAGCCCTTCAATCTACAATTTTATATTTTGTAGATATTTTATGATAACAGTTAATACATTAAAAAAAGTAAAAATATCCCAAAATCTGCCTCAAAAAGAATTCAGAGGGAAAAAGTTTAAAACTGTCAAAAATATATATTTTTTTTAAATCATTAATAAACCATTTTGTAATATTATTATGTAAAGTATAAGATACTTTTAAATATTAACATGTTCTCAATTTCATAAGATTTTCCATTTTTTTAAGCTTTATTTGGCTTAGTTTTATGCTTGCATAATTTTAGCATGCAAATTGCCTCATATTATTTTCCATTAAGGTCAGATGGAAGGAAAGTTAAGACCTAATTTACAGGATTATTACTAGTTCTGCTAAGTATGTCAGAAAGTTACTATTTATTAAGCTTAAGTTTACATTCTTCAAAAAAATATGTCATTTATGAAATATTTTAAGGCTTACTCTGAATACTGTAATAATGTTAAAATGATTTCTTTTCAAACCTTAAAAATCTATCTTCAGAGCCATAGATGTCAGACGCTCTGATGATGGTGGCAGTCGGGAATTCCTCTTTGACAGCACATTCTCCAAGATATTTACTAATCTTCCATTGAGAAGGTTTTTTCAAGACTAAAGGTTTTGGATTTTCTTCTGCATTCAAGTAAGATAAATGGATGAATCTGTCAACACCTTCTTCTCTGCAGATTCTGTAATGTTCATATTATAATTTATAATATTAAGAATGTTTGTAGGCACCAGTCTCTTTAGTGACATTGTAAGTGACGTGACAGGTGTCATATGCTGTAATTTTTTTCTTCAATCCATATAATTCGTAATTTTTTCGTTTATTTATGATAATCCAACAGCGTGTTTACAAACAATTTCATTAAAATATTAACATCAATAAAGCCAAGTATTAGTATTACTTTGAGTTTGTTTAAGAAATGTTTCTGGTTTTATTTACATTTTGATTACTATAATTTTTGTGACTCGAAAATCCATCCAATACTAACCTGGCAATACGCCTTGCTCCATCAACATGGACATCATTGTATTTGAAGCTCTTGGTTTCATAGTCACGTCCAACAAGATTGATAACAACATTTGAGTAACGAACAGCTTTTGCTATGGATTCCTCATCACTCAGATGGTAAGGCGTGAAGAGAACTTGACCCAAGTCTCCGCATACTTTCAACCGTTGGGCATCGTAAAAATCACCTCTGTATGGCAAAACCATCTATAACAACATTTAGTAATTCACATTACTATTGTGGATTTTATTAAAAAAGTTAATATCGTTTACTAGGTAATATTTGTTTATTATACCTGGGTGCCGATTTTGCCCAATTTGTTGCACACATAACGGCCAACGAAACCTGTGCATCCGAAGACCGTAGCTACGATACCATTGAAGCTGCTGCGGCCTCCAGTGCCCCGCTTGTACGCCGCAAGGTTGGGTGTGCCATCCGAACTGTAGTTGGCAGCTCGGATGTACACAACACTCATAGACCCATTCAAATCTGAAATTCACCATTGATTTATGATTTTACTATTCACTTTTTATTTTATATCTGTACACAAACACAGCTGAATGTCATTATGTAAGATCCAAGACGATTTTTGGTTGCGTTTAGTACAATTTGTGTACTCACGTAGCAATTTGTTAGCGCTTTGGCTTTTCAATGCTATCGCAGCCATTTTTCGGCTCAATTAAAGTGATAGCAATTATAAACGTGCTATAATTCCCATTTAAATCGGGCTAAATTCTATTATTTCGATATTTTCATGCAGAAGGTGATAGGTTCCACTTTTGACAAGTGATAATCGACATTCGACAACAAGAAAACAGTTGACACTTTCAAACACAAGCGTAGATAAACTCTGATAAACTAAGACTGTACTAGATCGTTGTTTTTCTTGAACGTTAATTGGATCATAGCAATAAGAAAAGTGATGGTACTAAACATTTCAACAAAATCAATTCCTTAACACTTGTATAAAGTTGTTTCGTTGATTCCAAGAACTGAAGTTATAATTCAATGGAATTTAAATAGAAATATCGAAAAACAGATTGTTTTAGTTCTTAAGAATTTCCTCTAAAGTTACCAATCGACTTGAGGATATCTCTTTTCTCTTCGATTAATTTAATATGGTTGTTATCTCATTCACTCACTGTTCTCATCGATCCAATTGGATTAAAACTCTCATATATATATGTATGGTCTGTGATTAAAACTATGGTAACAACTTACAAGATAGACACTGACAAGTGACATTAGCTTGATTTGAGTTTGACGTAAAATTCGATTTGATGGATTTGGTAATCATCCTGTCATCATCAGACTTACTTCATAATCTGTGGATCAGTTTGCTTGTTTGCTTGATTTTTAATTTAGTCCTGAAAGTAATTTACTGTATAACACAGATTTAATAATTAAAATAAGCAAAAAATGGATGAAATGGATATTGATGATCTCAAAAATAGTAAAAGTTCATCAGAGATATCTGAGATTTTAAGAAAATTCGTGAAAGATGTAAGTAATTAGTTCATCATTTATTATTTATAAACCTCAGTATTTTAACAAATTAATAATTGTTTTTATTGAAATTATTTAGAACGAGAAGAAGTTTAAGTTTCCTGAATTGACAAGGAAAAATAAGAGAGTCTTGTTGTGGACTATACTTTTCCAACATTTACAAAATAATTCTTTAGTTACAACACATGTACTTTGTTTGAAAGCTGTGAGGATTCTCAGGTTTGTTGATATTATATCTATAAACAATATTGTACTGTGAATTTTAAACTAATTAGATTCATGCTTCACAAAATAATACTTATAAATTTGCAATATATATTAAAATATACTTTCTACATTATTTAATTTTACTATTCCTATTTATAATAAAAAAAAAAGTTTTTTTAATTATTTAGTTTGCAAATTAAGGTAGAGTTGTTGTTTTTATATAGTAGATTTTATTTAAATAGCTTCTCTTAACTATTTTAGCCGTGATCAAGACAATATTGACAATGTATTATGTGACAAATGGATTACAACTCTAATAGACAAAGCTGGTCTATTTGAACCTTCCGATTCATCTGAGAAAGATCCAGCTCCATTGGTTATGCCCCTGAAGGATTTGACTATTGAAGCTATGAAGTGTCTATGCAATATCACATTTAACAGTGAGTTGGCTCGCAAAGTTTGTGCCAATATAAGAATAGAGAAAGGACTAATGGCACGACTGAAAATGTGCAAACATATACCTTTTAAAGAAGAATTAATGCAGTATGATATTAAATTGATCTTCATACTTACTGCTTTGGTAGAAAACATGAGATCAAGGTTCATAAATGAGGATGGTATATTACACATGATCAATTATCTTAAAGAGATCCATTCTTCAAGCTTGCAACCTACTTTGGATCAGGCAAGTGCTTGCTGTGGTGCTGGAGATGGACCTAATTATTACTTTATTGTAAGTATGTTGTTACTTTTGAAACTTACTGAAGGGGCTCAATGTTGACAATATTTTATATACTTAAATCAGAATTTAAGTATGTAATATTAGTATCATTTACAACAGTTTGAAGTTAGTTCTTAAAGTAATTAACAAATAAATTGAGTAAATGTGTTTTATAGAAAAATATTGTTTTTCTAGGATGAAGACAGAGTTATAGTGGTGGAGCTGTGTAAAGCTCTATTCAACTTAATTGTGTTACCCAATGAAGAAGTTCCAGGCACAGAGAAAGAAAAACAACAATTCACTAACCTGGTGACTCTTCTTGGAAAGATACTAACTGTGCAAACATCATCTGAAGCAAATTACATGGATCTGATTAATAATATTGTTAACTTGTTAACAAGGTATTGTTTTCTTTGTATGCAAATTTTATTACTTCAGAACTAAGTCTCTTTGAGAGTAGAACTCTAATTGTATTTTTAGTATGTTTTAAATATTTTAAGATCATTTCATTGAATAAGTTCATTAAAATCCATTTGAGACACTATTAACCTACACTTATTACACAGGTTAACTTTGTCATAAAGTTCATTTCATATGCTTGAGCTACAATACCAAACAGAAAGTTTAGTATTATAGTTTTCATGACATCACCTTTTATTGACTGGTAGATGCATTAGATATTAAGTCTTCCATTGTCCCAGTTTGTGCAAGAAGTTGAATAAAAAAATATTTAAATGTCTTCAGAAATAATTTAAATTAAGTTTATTTCAATTTCCAGTATCCACACCATGTTTTATTTATGTCTAACAGAAGAAATAAAAGAGGGACAAAAGTGTGATCATGTTTATGAGGGCAGAGACATGAGTGCATTGGTTGTTCTTCTTAAATTTTTGAAGCATCAGTTTGTTATTTGTGAGGTGAGCTACTGAATACTATGACAAAATAGAAGTAATAGCTATTTATAATAATTAAATAAATTCAAACATTATGGTCTTCTTGTGTGAGAATGTAACTATATTTTTTAAGTACTATTTTGAATTAATTACAAACATGTATTAATTTTTAAAAATAATGTTTAGCATCTTCAAATAGTGTCCCTGTATGGCATTGGGTGTGGTAATGTTATAATGTGTGATATTAACCATCAAGTGAACCTAAGCTTGTACTTCACATATAAATGTGTGCTACATATTTAAGCATATTGTGTACATGTATTTAAGATATAATGTTCACTATTATAGGTACTACATAAAACCACCAGACTTAATCTTTTTAAATTGCTTTATTTTACAGGAAAAAGAGAACTTATACGAGAAACTCTCGCCAATATTAACAGTTTTAAACAAATGTGCTCGCGTTCGCGTCCAACGTAAATTCTTGCGTCAAGCCGTCCTGCCGCCTCTCCGCGACATCTCTAAACCTCCCGAACAAGGCAACGAGTTGCGGAATCGTTTGTGTAAGCTGCTGACAAGTCCTGTGACCACTGTGCGGGATTTGGTTGCTGAGTTCCTGTTTGTTTTGTGCAAGGAAAAAGGTATTAATTAGTCTATGATTCTGATTATGTCTATGGTATTATTTAGTTTTATTATTTCGATGTTAATTTTTAGCACATATTTTTTAATGTCCATTTCTTGAAACCAGATTGTCAATATTTATTGGTGCTAATGATGTCATTTAGAAGTAATTAATATGTCGTTAAATTCATCAAGTTACTACCAACTTACCTATATTTTCATAATGGGGCATGGGCACTTTAAAATTGATGATCTACATACATATTGTGTGGTAAGCTTAAAAAATATGAAAATTCAAAATACGCATTGTTATAAATGGCGTGTGTTTCGTTTGTAGTGAGTCGCATGGTGAAGTACACCGGGTTCGGCAACGCGGCGGGACACCTCGTCAACCGCGGCCTGCTGGCGGGCGGGTGCGGGGGGCGAGGGGGGCGCGGGGGGCGCGGCGCCGGCTACTCCTCCAGCTCCGACTCCGACACGGACGAGTACAAGCAGCACGCGCACGCGCTCGACCCGGTGGTGGGCTGCACGCGACCGCCGCCCGTTGACCCCTTCCTTGGAATGACTGATGAACAGGTCAGCACTTATTTATATTATTATACACTGATCGCAGTGCCAAATACTACGTACAACTAGATCCCCAACGGGCTCTATACAGCGAAGACGATACAGTGTAATTTTTTATCATGATGAACTTAATTTGCTATTAAGCAATTTCTGCCATTGTTACCATCCAATTAAACTTTTTTCAATGCATTTTACATAATAACGCAATAACAGATTAGTGTAAATAGCCTTCTGTATTTTTGTGGATTTTATTTCTAATACATTTTTCACATCTGTGGCATTCTATTAATTCAGTGTAATATGTCTACAGAAAGAGTACGAAGCAATGAAACTAGTGAACTTGTTCGACAAAATGGTAACGGAGGGAGTAGTGAAGCCCGCTCGCATCGGCGAGGACGGACAGCTGCAGGCCGTGGAACACGTGCTACAACTACGAGAAGATTTACCCAAGAGAACTATGTCTTAGGATGAAAGATTTCTGTATCTCGGGAAAAAACACACGAGAGCTACGTCTTAAGACATTTGAGTTACTAATGATTAACTCTATATCTCGTAGGGGAGGATTGCTTAAGATTACTTTTCTTAAGAAATATGAACCCAAGATAAATAATTATCTTAAGACGTTAAAAGCCAAGAGAACTTGTCTTAAAACTTTCAATTTACTATCGTTTAATTCTATACCTTTATGTTACGATTTTTTTTTCAGTTGGAGGAAATCACCGGATCCCCGCCCGCGGCTGGGGTATGTGGGAGTTGAACCGCACTAAAACCTCCAACCGCTCACACTCAGCGTCCGAACCCCGGCTGAGGCCAGAACCCAGTTCGGGGTTTTGAGGGACGACGTTACGCTCTCGGCACAGTTTCCCGTCGCGCCGCTCCCTTGATGTTACGATAAGGATTATAAAATGTCAATCCAAAAGTGGACTACCAAATTAATATTAATAATTAATAAATTAATATTACTATTAATATTACTATTTTTCTTCTACAGACTCTCGTTCATAATTAATAATTTATAATTATTGTCCAGGATGGTATGAGCGAATCAATTTGGAGTAAAATTTGTTATTTGGTAAATTAATAAATATTTCGGAAATTACAATAAACTTTAATACCGAACTTTAATTGAATGACTAAAGTATCTTCATTTATTTTTGTTTAAAATTGATAATCTATTGTTTTTAAAAGAACTAGCTTAAATATATTTCAGTTAAGAATTTATAATTAAAAGAGTTGTGTATTTTATTCCTTTTTGCCTGTGATAATGATTTTGAAAGGTTGGATTGTGAGCAACATTGAATTAAATGTCACTGCAATGGCTTAAAATGTTGACATAATTGTGCAATTCCAGAAAATATATAATATAATTGTTTTCTACCTATTTAATATGATTATACCATATTATAATTATTAAGTATGTTGCAATTAACCTATTCAAAATTGAAATTACTAATGTCGTACAGATATTAGCAGATAAAACTATAATAAATATTGAAAGACCTATCTCAATGAATTTTTAATGTCACAAATACAAACAAAATCTATTATAATTTATAGCTTATGTATACATACACGGTACATTAGTAATATATGTTTCACAATTTTATTATTTTTCAGTTTAACGATATGGAGTCTTAAAAAAATCGAAGTATCAATAGAGAAATGAACTCTACCATAATCATTTACATGACTAGTGACGTCATATTAACAAGCCATGGCGGACAGCGTTTTTGACATTCGAAGAATAGATTAAAAACAAATTTTAAAAACGAAATAAAATATATTTTGTATTTTTATGAATGGAAATTGACATAAATTAGTAAATACATTAAAGTTATATCATTTTAGATTTGTTAAATTAAGTGTAAAATAACCTATTCAATCATTATTTTATGCAAAGTCGGTAAACCAAAGAAAAAAAAATCAGAAGGTGTTTCGATATTGTGGCATATTTCAGTTAGTGTTTTTTAGAAACGTCTGCTTTGCTTAAATAGGAAATAAGAAGTGTCATTCTGAGGAATATCATTTATTGTAATAGTAACATCAACATAACTGTTACTGTGCAATGCATTTTACCAGCCAACCATGTAAACAGCGAATGATCAGTTTATACTCGTATTATGTGACAGATCTTGATTTTGTACTTGTAGTACCTTCCCTTTAGCATGTAGTCTAGTTATAATAATATGTGTCCTAGTCGTAGTTTCGTAATTTATAGAATTTATTTTAAATAATTTAATATAAATTGTTTCATGATTCATATTTTAATCTAAATATAATTAATTATTTCTTCGCATTTCGTAAGAACGCGTGCACACGATGGGTTTCGATGTGGACAAAGCTCGGTGGAATGACTCAACGTGTCGTGTGAAATTGTCCTATGATCGATTTTAATCTAACCATAAAGGGCAATATAGGTGTTTACTATTTATATAAACTAATATTTTTTATAAGTCTAAGCATTTTGTTGCTTTGTAATCGAACTCAAATAAAATTTTCAAAAATAAAAAATTGTTTCATTCTATATTTACCTTTCAAGAGCTTAGTGTCGCTGGATGAAGGCGCACAAAACTAATATGCAAACCTACCAAAATTAATGTGAAAAACATATTTAAATTAATACTCTGCAATATAGTAAATTTTCCTTTATTTTATACGTTCACTACTAACTGATTTTCGAGTATCAACAGGTCACTACAAATAAGAAAGAAAAATCGTTAAGAAACAAGAGTAAGTCATGATTACAAAGGTAACATAAATTAAGTTTACGCAATTTAGGTTAACGATTCCTCGTTTAAAACTATCTGCATATAATTCCAGGCGACATCTCTGGAACGGATTTTCATTAAATAGGTTCTGGAGGTAAATGGTTAAATCCAAAAGGTTCTAAGTAACAGATGTACTTGTTCTAGGAAGGGGTGCGTCGGTACGTCAGTACGCGATCTGTTCCATTCGAGGGCGGGCGGATTTCACAAACCCGCAATGATGTTTCTTTGTTGTTTAAAATTAAGTATATTTAGTTAAATAATAGCATTTACATCACATTGTGAGCTTTCTTAGTTAACTCTAGAGTTATAAATTCACTGTTATTTGAAATCAGTGTGTAAACTTGTCTGATTTTTTTTGTTTACAACGGCTTACGCTAAAAGCCGGATTAAAAATTCTATTTTGCTTCGTTTACATAACCCATATTCATACAAACTGCTAGAAAAGGAATCATGTGTTCATAAGAGTTTTTTTAAGTTCATTCACATATTTCCCTAATTGAGAAAAAATGACAGAGAAAAAATTTTTGTTTGTTTTGGTATTTATTTTTGTCTCTACGAATGTGGTTGTTGGAGAAACTGCGGTAAAGTGTGAGCAAGCTCCAGCGCACGCGCAGCCTACTGATGATCATTTCAGCTTAAGAATATTGGGGGAACCGGACTTATTTATACCAGGAGAATTGTATACAGGTATTTAAATTCAGTCTATATAATTCAGTACAACGACCAAGCAGATCAGCAGCAATCTAAATGAAAACGATAGGTTTCGATAGAATTTTAACCCACACTGCCGTCGTTCCAGTTACACTCCGAGGTGCCAACACCGGTCAAGGTCCGAATCCGTTTACTGGTTTCACAATATGGGCCGAAATAACGACTGATTTTTCAAAGGACGAAACAGAACAAGGAGACTTGAAAGCCACAGCTGAACCTGAGCAATCTCTGGGGGTTTTCCAAGCCTACGATGCTCAGACGAAACTTCATGAAACTTGTGTTCCAGCTGTCGATAACGCTACTGCTCATCCTAAGACCGAAGTGCAGGTAACTACTAGTAGTTATTAATCATCCAATATATTTAAGTATGCTACAAATAATGACATCAATTTTGCACTAGGTTATTTGGAACGCGCCTCTAAGTGTAAGAGGAGTGTGTGTACGGTTGTGTGCTCGAGTCGGCCCCACGTTGGGCGCCAACAAATGGTCTGTACTGGCTCGGAAGATATGTCCAACTTCAGCTGGCCCTTCTAGTCTGAATCGTCAGCCACCTATAGTTGAACCTTGCTGTGCTTGTGACGAGGCCAAATATGAGGTACAATAATTTATAACAATTTGTAATATTTCTGTATAATTTTATTTTGATTCAGTTGTGCGCAACTAAAGAACGTCTTTCTTAAAGGTAAATTTCGAAGGTATGTGGACTCGCAATACTCATCCTCGTGAATTTCCACCGGAGAGTTCTCGTGCCCATTTTGGTGATATCATCGGCGCTTCTCATACTGCTCAGTATAGAGTTTGGCAAGAAGGTAGGGTTGCTACTACTGGATTAAGACGACTTGCTGATGATGGTTCAACAACAGCACTGGAAAAGGAATTAAAAGCTGAGGTGCACAAAATACTTTTGTAACGATCATTTTACTTCTTATATGAGTACTATTGTTACCTTATACGTTAATTTTATTTCAGAGTGATCATATACGCACTATTATAAAAGCACGTGGAATATCGTGGCAGCAAGTTGCAGGATCAGGGACAGCGAATACCTTTGCTGTATTTCGTGTAGATGCTAAGCATCATTTAGTTTCGTTTGCGTCTAAATTAGCTCCATCACCGGATTGGATTGTAGGAATTTCAGCATTGGAACTGTGCAATGCAAATTGTACGTGGAGAACTTCGGCATCATTGTCGTTGTACCCTTATGACGCTGGCACTGACAACGGCATTAGTTATACTGTAAGATTAATATTGTAATTATTCATTTCGATTTAGTTATTGAATTTCAAATATTATTTTCATTTTTATTTACAAAGATCATTTTATTGCAAATGCTACTTCAAATACTAAATTGCTACTTCATTGGGTACCTATCAACTAATTCGCCACTTATTTTTAAGTCTCGTCGTATGGCAACAATTCCTGCTGCACCAGTACGAGCTCTCAGGACAGATTGGCCTCGCGACGTTCGTTCGCCATTTTTCAGTTCAACTGGAGAAATGAGACCTTTTGCGCGTGTCCGATTCACCAGACTACGTTTATATGAGAAAAGCTGTGATGCTACCGGTATTGTATCGCTTTATGATTTTCTTTTTCATGATTAAGAAAGGTATCCAATTGGTCTTATTTAAGTGGGTATCTTTGTTCATTCTCTTTATTGTTGTTTTTTCCCATCACTAGAATCTGGAACAGATCACAGCGTTCAAGAGGGTATTGGAGTCGGAGGCTGGTGTGCCACACACAACTGGGGAGCGTGGAGTCCTTGCAGTGTTACCTGTGGCATGGGCCGGTCCTCTCGTCAGCGGGAGTACATCTGGCCAACTCGGGCTTACGCGGAAGCTTGTCGTGCACAGCTCACAGAATACAAGCACTGTCATGGACCGAGGGTGAATTGTAGGTTGGTCACTAAGCAAAATTGACATTGGTTTTTTCTTATTGTTTCAGTTTTACAAAGAATATTTGAGTATTTCTCTATTCGGCACGTCTTGCGACTTCAAGGATACTTTCACTGATTGAACTCAGATTTAATTTTGAAATTAAGCTAGATATCTAGTGTATCTAACACGTTAAAGAATATGCAATGCGTTTCATTAAATATAATATCATATTGTGAAATATAACTCTATTATTAGAGCTCCATCGGAATACGAGCCGGACCCCGCTGAGACGAGCGGTCCGTGCGCCATGTCTCCATGGTCAGAATGGTCACCATGCGACGGGTGCGGTGTGCGAGCTCGCACGAGGCACTACCTGGCCCCGCGAGCCTACAAGAGATGTCACATTGGGTTCCGCGCGAGCACTATCCTCAGTCAGGCCATGCCCTGTGCGGAGGGTCCTTGTGAACAGTTAGTACATTTTCAATTTTTGTTTTGGAAATTCTGATAAAACAATTCCATATTTTTTTCTTTTAATAATGACATAATTGTTTTAGACCACCAGCCCGTTACGCTAACATGTCCAGCTTCGACTGGTTTTTCATTGTAAGTATCAAAGTTTTTTGTGGATTATTTTAAGATACATAGTTTTAAAGTAATCTTTTGCAAAAGCACAATTATAACAGTACAGTAAACTGCGCAAACGTTCGATGGAAAGAGCCTAACTTGCTATATACCACCTATGCTGAAAGAGACTTCCTAAACCCCGTTTAAAGAAAGGCAGATCATAGTGTCCGCGATAAAACAGCTGTCATCTTTCCCACACATTGTTTTCCAATCAAGTGTCTGACGATCACGATAACGTAGTAAAAAAAGAGTAAAATTTTGGTAGATAAGTGCATTTAGACGTAGGGGCAAAATGATTTCGTTGTACAGGATAACCCAAGGGGTGAATGTCGTGTGACGTCATGGAGCGATTGGTCTCCATGTTCGGCGAGGTGCGGTCGCGGGCGAAGGATCCGTACTCGCGTCTACATAGCGCGGGATACAAAAGTACAACAACTCATATCGAAGCGTTTGTTAGCACAGTGGAATCAACGATTTGCTGAATTGCAGAACTTGGTAGGTTAAAATTATAATAATAGTTTTTAATCATTGGTGTAAGTCCGAGAAGTAAAGTTACATTTTTCGGGGACTAAATCTTGTAATAAATATACGTATGTATTATCTAACTAGCTGACCCGCGCAACTTCGTCAGCGTTACAAAGGGGTTCAAACAGTACTCGCAATGCCGTCGCGTTATTATTTGCACCACCCGAAGTGCACCCACATGTTCATTGCGTTTTATACTCGTGATAACTTCTAAACGAAACGTCCGATTTGAATAAAACAAAAACAATTTTTCTTCTACATCAATACTCTTGATAATATATTACTTAATTTGGGGTTTAATATAACGATACTCATTTAACGTTAAATTCAATCTTGTGACGATTTTTTTTTATAAACACAAAAGCGGTTACTGTGACTAAACTATGATAGTTAGATATATGCTGTCGCGGACTTTTTTGTTTGTCTTACTAAGACCTAAAAATCCGTAGTACATCATTTTGTTCTATTGTCAATAGTTTTTGTAGCGTACACATAAATAGGTTTTCGATTAACACCTTGTGTTACATATTCGATATTTTCATACGATTCCCTAATTTTTTTGAAAATAAAATAACCTATAACCTTCCTCGATAAATGGGCTTTCCAACAGTGAAATCGGACCAGTAGATCCTGAGATTAGCGCGTTCAACCAAACAAACAAATATAATATTAGTATAGATAGTATAGATATAGATTAAGTGGATGCATTCAGGATCTAGTTTTCATAATCATTCAATGATTTAACTATGTACAAATTCTGGAATATAAAGATTTAAATTGGAATATAAATAAGTTACCTGCGTATTAAGATAACTTTAGAAATTCAAAAAACCACTAATATCACATATATAAAACCTATTTGACTTTTTCCACAGGATGTTCCCACAGAAAATATAACAACAAAAGACCCGGAAATTGAAACTCTCGTCGACGAGCACATTGAACGTTGTCAGTTCACATTGACGCAACAAGAAGCGTTCTGTGACGGAGAGGATAGGAGCTGCTTCAATTTCAATGAATCAGCAAGTAATTATTTATACTACCTCTTACTGTGGAATTTAAATTAGTTTTGCATAAGTTTATTTCGCCGCGTCAAATCAATCTTGCACCTTTAATGAAATAATACCACGTTTACTGTTAGTATAATTATTTAATTTCTTCTGTTGAAAAAAAATAATGTACCTACTATTTCAATTGATTTCTAAATCGTGCTTGAAACCATGGTCATTAAAGAGGGTAACGGTTTGAAACTCGTTAACTGTCAAAAAGGCTAAGTTACTTAGCAATAGGAAAGAAGCTAATTTTGAGAACGTTAAATTGCAGAAAGATCTTCACATCTATTACAGCAAAATATGAGATATTCTTTTTCAGAAATTTGCAAATTGCCGATGTCCGTGGGTCATTGTCGCAAGTACCAAGAACGTTGGTTCTTCGATTGGACACACAAGACGTGCGAACCATTCGGCTACTCCGGATGTGGGGGAAACGATAATAACTTCCGGGACAGAGACGAATGCATGAGCATTTGTTTGAGGAATTCCACGGCTCTAGGAAAAAAAATGGGTTTGTCCGAAAACTATTGCTATCTGTTTTAAATTTCAAACTATGTTGAATTGGTATTTGTTTGATTTGTTTCGAAATATTTTTAAGGACTTGCAAAAGTCGTTGTTGGTATTGGCGTTTATGTTTTAAGGTATGATTTATTTTTAAAATAGCATTTTTTTCAGTGGTTGCTAACGAAACTAAAATAAAGAAGTTGAAACCAACACCGTCGCCTGATGACAATGAAGTTATGTTGAACGACAAACCATCACTACATGGTAAAATATATATAGCATTTTAATAGAAGTTATAATTGTATTTGACAAGGTTCTTATAATGAAGTAGTAATTTCAGTTTAAGTTTGATTGGTAATATTTTTCATAGCTTTCGAAACCTACAAAGACAAAAAGGAGAGAAAACCTGAACAAAATGTTTTTCTTGTTTTGTATGATGAAACTGAGCTAACGACTCACGGCTTCCTGACCTTTGAATAAGCTCTCCTTTTAGTGTTTCAGAGAGTTAGCTTTTTTAGGTTTTTCTTTAAATAAGATTTGAAAAGGAAATTCAATGTTCTGCGGCACATGTTAATTTCGACCATTATAAGCAAAGTAGCATGGTCAGTAACTAATACTTAGTACTTAGAGTTTATCAAAAGCAAAATTGTTTAGAATCAACAAAGTGCGCGACTGGTCCATGGCTGGGGTGGAGTAACTGCGTCGGTGACTGCAACTACGCCGTCAGGCTTAATTACCGGTTGCTGCTGGTGAGATTCTTTACAACTCAAGATTTTATCACTATGTTGCGTTAAATTGCGTTAATTTACTTCATGTATTCATAGTTCTCGTGCTTCTTTTTTAGGTTATCAATTCGACTGTGCATTTTTTTAACTACCTTTTTAGGAAGCATCAGTCAAACAAGTTTTAAGAATTTTAGTTTATAGTTATACAGTAAGATGAAGTTCAAACTTCGGCATTTCTTCAAAGTAGCCATTTATATTCATTTATTTAATATTAGAACAGATTATTAGGGTTCATTCTTACTACATGCCGGGTAATTTGTAAAAACCTCAATAAAAAATTGTTCCAGAGCAAAGATGCAGGGTTAGGAAAATCGTGTCGCAGACTTGTGAAGAGTCGCTCGTGCAGGCCCGTGCAGTGTCGCAGCTCTATTCTGACCTCTACTACAGAAACTTACGACAAACAAAATGCTCTCAGTAACAGCTTAACTTACGACTAGTTAATTTCAGATAAATTACAGTTTTCAAGTTTGTCTTAGATAAAAAATAATTGTTAATCTCCAATGTTTAAATGGTACCTACTTAATTTAAAATTTCAATTATAGTAGTAATAGTTGAACAAAATCAATTTCAAGTTTTTACTAGGATTAAATTAAATCGATTACAGTCTTTATTAGACGATTCAAACTCAACTCAATTCTTTCCAGTAATAATATGTATAATAACCTTTTTAGAACTATAACTTGTTAGATCTCAATAATAATTATAACTTAACATTATCCAATCGGATCTAGTTGTAGTATTTAGTGATTTTTACGACTTAATATATTTGAAATAGAGCCGAGGCTGTTATGATATTAGCTTTTTGAATCAATAAATTTAATAAAGAAGACTAATTTACATATCGTTTATCTCAATCACTTCCTTGTTTGGCATTAAGGAACCGGTAATACTGTACTGTTCAATATTCAAAATGTAATCGTGACCCAGTTATCTGGGCAGGTCATTGACTGTAATTACGTCACGTCAGACACACGTTTATAATTATTAATAGTAGAGGTCAAGGATGTAACGGTATCTATGTCAAGTACATGGCTAGTCTTTTAATTGCATTAATATGTGCATAAGGGTCCGTGTACAAGGCGACGTCGTATATTTTAAGTTGTTGTGAAAATGATTCAGACCTATTAAAAAAAAATGAAAAAATCTTTGAGTATGTTTTTCTGCTACTTTATTACTTTTAGTTTTCGTGTGGATCTATCTAAATTTGATTAAAATATTAACAGTATTTTTAAGTACTTAATAAGGAGTATTTATTTAAATATTTACGCAGATTAAAGTAGTTCTACTTTTAAAAAATCTTTAACTAAAATCTTAAAACTTTTAATCTTCGCACCATAATCGAAGGTACATTTATCAGGTACATATGATAAAACAAGAAACTATAAAAATATTTATGTAGGTTTTGTAGACGAGCCCTAATACTGAGATCCTGTTAATATTTCGTAAAGAAGCATTAATAATGTAACATCTAAAGTGTTAATAATTAATTTGAATAAATAAGTGATTGAGCATTAGAAGGTGTGTTTTATTAATTATCGTTTTATGACACAAGGAAGTCATCACAGATAAAAATTTTAGGGTTTTTTCAAGGAAAGCATTAAAAACTTTTTAATTTGACCTTATTTATTTACGTTGGGTAATTTCAACTTAACTTTGTACACAAATATTCTTATAAATCAATTTGTAAGAGGAAACGTGCAACAATTTTATTTAAACCATATTTTAATCTAAGTAAACAAAGTAAAGAAAAATAAAATATAGTAAATAAATTGAATTTTAATACTACGAAAAGTTTAGAGATGTTACGATAAACTGAATTAATAATAACAAAGTATTAGAGTACAATATTTTGAAGTTCAATATTAATCATCCATTTTACCTCTATGTTAATTCAATTTATTTTACCTTCAAAAAAATTGACTCACGTTTCCCTCTGAACAATGAAATCAAAAAGAAAACTTTATTAAATAATACTGTAAAGAAAAATCACAGTCACAATTTGTACACGGTCTATGATCTTGATATTATCATAAAATTAAAAAAAAATATCGTAAAATACATTATTGCCAAATTTTTAGCACTTATTTCAATATTTTTAATATACTACAATGGTAAAAATAGCAAGTCAAATACTTAACATTAGATGCGGTATAAAATTTATAAATAACAATATTTGATATTTTTATTGATATCTCCGATTTAAAGCAAAACAAAAATAAATGTAAAACAATATTTGAACAAATATATAGGTAAATGTCCTCGAAAAATAAAACTTAATAAATACAATTAAAATAGAAATAAAAACAAGACAATTAAGTATGGCGTTGTCTCAGTTGCACAAAGAACATTAGGAGCATCATCAAATCATCATCTCATTATAGTTCCTGGTAAAATGGCTAACATTGGTGAGCGATGATAACCATTTCATCATCATCATCATCAGCCTATAGACATCTACCACTGGACATAGGCCTCCCCCAAATTTCGCCAGAACGACGGGTCCTGCAATATTTGCATCCAGTGGCCTTCCGAGATCGTGACCAGGTCGTCGGTCCATTTCGTAGGTGCCCACGTTGGTCTAATGTAATAATAACCATTTACCATAAGGTAATCCGTTAATTATAAGTTTCTACGAGAATGGCAATACGAAAGAAAACAAATTAAATGCAAATCATATTATAGAAGACTGTATCATTTGTACCTATCATATCAATATTATTGAAAGTTGAGTGCGGTTAGTGTTTCAACGCACATATGTGTTGAATTTTATGTGTGCAATTTTTTTGTTTAAAATGATTTTCTTTTGCCTCTACCCACCATAGAAACATAAATTGTTACATGATATTATTCTTGTTTGGTCATTACATTACGAGTACAACAATGGGAAATGCATCACTGTAACAATGTGGCATCACGAACTATGTTTTTATTCATTATTACTTTCACTGTGGGCGTTTCTTTATTTGCGCCACAAAATAGAAATTTCGTCGTTTGCAGTGACTCTCGGTAGAACTTTGTAACACTTTGTAGAGTAGCTCTAGTATGAGTTTACAAGATGATTCGTGTTTGAGTACATATAGTTTTCATAGTTGTAGCATTTTCTTTAGTAAAAGCAACTCATTTTGTCGTTAAAGATACTTACATATCTAATAAAAATCTTATTTATAGAACACAGAAGAACTCGCCAACAATATTACATACAGTTACACTATGCCAGTATGTGTACCTATTTACTAAATAATTTCAACTTAGTAATAACTAAGGCAAGATTGACATTTTAACAGCTAGAAGAATTAATGTTAAATTCGTATAATTGGTGGTATATTGGGAGAAGCACAGCATCGTGGGCCGGTGCACTCTTTGGCACAAGGACAGGAACATGCTAAGTTCCCGAACGCTATAAGTTCCTTCTTTTCTTCTTCTGTACCTGTTTATAAAACAAATCGTATAATTTATGTATCAATTTATTTAAATACCACGTGTTATAATTATGAACTGAGAATAACAAAGCCCTGTAAGCTATTATTTTATATTTTCATAAAGTAAGGCAATGCAATGCAGCAATCTGGGTAAGTATAACAGACTTACTTACCTCGTGAAGATGTGAGCATAAATTCTGGTTGTAGCGTCACTAGTCCGATCCCGTGGCGTTTGAAAACATCGCATACTAGAGCAGAGTTCTTCAAATAATCCTATGGAATTGTAAAATAAGTTTGAAAAAAATTCTTGTTTTCATTGATATGAATAAATAAAATTAAAAAATGTTATTCTGATAAAAGTAGGTAGTAGGTAGTAGTAAGAAAGTTCTTCAAAATATTTAAGTCTCATTTAGACTTTCATTTTCGTAACAAGATTATTCTAACTCTGAAAAAATTATAATATTAAATATGGAGTGAAAGCAAATTAAAATAATGTAAAAGCTCACTTCATGCGTTTCATAAATGACATGTGCCGTAGCAACGACTTTATCCCTGCTCAGTTGCCACACGTGTAATTCATGGATGGCCATTACTCCTTTAACTCGCAGTGCGGCGGTGCGTAAATCACATGCTCCTAATCCTTCAGGAACGGTTTGAAGCAACACCAGACCCGCTGAACGCACTAAAATCATACATTTATACATATCTTTACTTCACGAATCGATATTGCCACATATGGAACCTGTGTTTCCAAATCAAACTACCAAATTGATTTAGAAACTTTGCTATGCAAATGAAAAGGGCTTGAGAAACATTGTAATAAAATATTTGGTAGTTCGATGTTATCGAATAGTGCATGAGAACTTGTGCGTTCAGTTTTTATTGGATTTCGATTTGCTATCGTTTATTACAGTGTGTTTTGTTTAAAAAACCCTACTGTATTTCGAACCAGTATCGAAATAAGATTTATGTAACAAATGTTGAAAATTAACTTAATCACTAACAGCTTAACGTAAAGTAATTAAGCATGATTATCGTTTCTAAATAGCGTTTTTATAGATAATAAACACATTATTTTCTTAATAAGGCTTAACTGATTAAATGTACTTTTTTTCATTTGCAGTTTACCTTATTTACCTTTATCGACTTATGAACGACGCGTTTGTCCTTAACATGAAGATAACCTAATTAATATGTTTGTTTGAGTTTTACAAAAATAAGTATAGGCAGATAACAAATAATTCGCAAGTGATTTGAGTTTTTGTTGGTCATTGTTATTTATGTAACGATATTTAATTATAAACTATCCTTAGAACCTTATTTTCTTGGTTTTAACGACAGGCGAAAAAAATACTATATCTTATTCTATAGCTTTAACTATTATAAAAGCTTTTTGACGACAACGCATTTTTATTGATGAAATTGTCGTAAATTGACTTTCGCCTGATTATTAATTGTGTTATTGTGGGCAAAGCACAGGCCAAAGTTTAAATTTTTTTAGGTGTATGTTTTTGTTGTTTTAATACTTTAAATGTTATGATGTTTTTTTTTTCACATAATATGTTTCATTTTATTTTACATGACTATTTCTATTTCCTCGATTTACATGAGTAGGTATAAGAAAATGATTATTTTATTAGAATTTCCTGTTCAAGGTCATTGCCCTATTCATTGGCATTGTTAATCTCAGTAGTGACGGCATAGACCAGATGAGTTGTTTACTCACTTTTCTGTGCTAATTATAAATGGGAGCAAATTCTGTTCGAAATTTAAAAGAGGTCGAAGTACTAGTCAGTTAAACGTGCTCAATTTTTCATGGGTGGTCGCCACACACAGTATGGAACGGTGATGTAATTAAATCAATTTAAATATTCGACGGTATTTTTATACCACAACTAGCTGACTCGCGCAACTTCGTCTGCGCCGAAAAAAAAATTAGGGGTGGACTACCCCTAAAATTTAGGGGAAGAAAAATAGATGTTGGCCGATTCTCATAGGTACCGGATAAGCACAAAAAATTTCATCAAAATCGGTCGAGCCGTTTCGGAGGAGTTCAAGTTCGAACACCGTGACACGACAATTTTATATATTAGATATTGCATTCAAAACCTACAGTCGTTTCGTTACAGTTGGATGTAGATGTAGTTGGATGTAGCAGTTCGATCAAATCAGACAATCAACTTAGCTTAGAAAATAAGCAAAAGAAGTTTCGACATATAAATTAAGTTAGGAATTAATACGTATTTTCTAAGTATGAGAACCATTATCCAAATTTATAATTAATTATATTTATTAAATATATCAAAATTAATACTTACTAAACGGATAGTTGAAAACAACAAGGACGATAGCAGCGCACGCAGACAAGGCTGGGTCAACGATACGAGAGGCATCTTGTTCCCACTCCGCTGTGAGACCCGCCGCTATCACGAACAGGCTACCTTGTGTGATACAAAATATCTATATTATCTTAAAAGTCAAACTCATTATTAGTAGGATATGTGGAGTCATAAAGACACAAGAATCGTATTTGGATAAAGTGCAGGATAAGTCAAGTAAAGTTTTCTAAACATTTTAGTGCATTTCACGTCCCATCTTAGGGTAATAGATTTTTTTTCTAAAGATAAATATAAAGTCATTTACATTTCTATGTAAAGATTTAATTACAATACAAGCCTAAAATAGTAATAGGTATTATTATTACATCCTTTAGCTGCTACACGTATTAACTCGATATCAAGTTAATATCAACACACAGTTTTTGTTGTTTACTTACGCATGCAGTTATTTTCCGAGCTTAAATTCGAGCACCAAGTAAATATTACAATATGTTTGTACAGTGTACCTATTTTATTTGTACATGTTATCGAATAATAAACGATATCCGTGAGCCACGGTAGCGATTACACTTTTCAATAAAAGGACTCGGATAAATTACTTTCTTCTTTGGTACCTATTTTATGGTGGCTGGTTTCTATTTTTTGTATAAATAATCAGATTACGATTTGAACAAAACGAGACTGTGCTTACCAAGTGGAGATTTTTACACTAAATTAATAATTTGTTCAAAGTTTTAAACCAATGACAGTAGTTATTTCTTTAATCCCCTCACATCGTTTAAAGAGAGCAACTTATGAATACACATAAATTGATTTAACATGTTTATTACGCAGGCTATTGGATTTGCAGCGCAACTCGATCGAATTAATTTACGGCAACACGTGTACGGTGTACCGCTGCATTCATTCATTAAAGAT
Source organism: Trilocha varians (assembly GCA_030269945.2). Classification (NCBI taxonomy): domain Eukaryota; kingdom Metazoa; phylum Arthropoda; class Insecta; order Lepidoptera; family Bombycidae; genus Trilocha; species Trilocha varians. Next base: position 5,097,898 of record AP028265.1, on the reverse strand, counting down.
AAATACATTATTATTTATTATATTTCTAATTACATAACAGATTTTAATTCATACAACAATTTTTGTATTCTGAATTAGTTACACCTGAAAATTGGTTTCAAAAATAATAACTGAATCCGAAATACTGAAATGTGTCTTTAATTTAAGCACTCGACTTTTGAGCAGCTTTTAATTATCATAAAAATTGTACAAATAGGTATAGGTAATTTTAATCGTATCATAACTGACACATCAAATTATTATAATTTATAATGAATCACACAAAAAATCGTATCGGTAAAATGAAATTCTAGTGTTTCTATACATAGTTTCATTAGAGTTTAAGACAGTTCCCGATATGAGAATCGTAGGTATTAGCCCTAAAACGTTTACCATGTTGAAGATATTAACCGCTGAGTTGTATCATTAAGAAATTGCCTTGTAATCGTATTATTTCACGATCATCGGTGACTGTATTTCGAAGTTAGGTACTCTTAAGTTTGCATAACAACCAAGGCTGTGTGTAAATCACAATAACGAAAGGAAATTAAGTATGAAATTGTACATAATTGATTAGATTTTCTGATAAGAGTGACTAAATTCAATTGAATCGAAATATTATTTTTACAAGCTTTATATTGACTTGCAATGGATGTAAGTTCGGGTAAAATCTTGCAAGCTAAATTTGACAAACTTCCCGGTTTTCGATAAGCTGACATTTTGCACGTAGATGTACCTATATCGCGTGACAAGATTGTGGAAGATTTAATCTTAAGAAAGTAATTCTAGGGGAGATAATTAAAATGATAAGAAAGAACTAAAACCATCAATCGATTGTACTATTTTGAGATGTCTTGTCTTTAATTAAGTCTCCAAATTCCAAAGCTAACAATATTTTTATTTCGTTATTATACTTACTTGCGATATCCGTAGGAGCGTGTGCAAGTACAGGTTCTCCTGTACCAGTCTTCAACACCACTCCACCACCTTCAGTTACACTTAGTCGGCGACTGTAGCTGAGTTCACGACCTGTGACCGACAAACACCTATATTATTACTAAAAACATTCTCATTCTCTCTCTTCATTCAGAAGAAGAAATTATATAAATCACATCAAAGGGCCAAGAGTAAATAAAGTTTTACTAATTAAAATACGGTTTCTTAGCCTAAATTAATGAAGAGTAGTAGGTACTTAGAGATTAGCACTCGGGATAAAAAATATCAAGTGAGATTTTCCTGTTCAGTATATTAGATAAAAGTTGAGAGGCAGAAGGTAAAGTTGTAAGTTGCTTACCACACTGTAGATTTAAAATCGTCTAAATCGTCGTGAAGCAAGATTTTTGCTTCATGATTAGTATAATATTGTTAATAGAGAAGTTGGTTCTTATTTATCCATTTACTATACATCGACTTTAAAGTCTCTAACGTATGTCGTAGGTACAAATTACGGTAATCAGTTTATGTTGTCTATCATTACCTATACTATGCCTATATTTAGGAAACTATATGCCAACGAACAATAAAATGACTTAATATTGTCCGTACCATTACACAATAGTATAATAATTTTCCAAATCCGTAACCAGAAAACGTTACTCAAATACCGTAAAATGATTTTGGTTTTGTTTAGTAAGTGGGCTATGACTGACTATGAACATATTTGTAGTTTACAATAAATATGGCCATTATTAGAATAGTTTTTGTGTCAATCCGTTTATTCGTTTTGCTAAAAATGTGAAAAGAAACATCGTGTAGGAGTCGACCCAGTTCACGAAAATCTAGATTGTGTTCGTAAATAGTTTTGTTGTGGACTACTTTCACGAGAGTTATTGAACCATCTTAATAATAATATTATGTTAGTTGTAAATATTGCATGTGACTAAAATAATAGAAGTTACTACTTCCATAGTAAATTTCGAATAGTTCCATAGTCATTAGAAAACTATTGTTCGATTAGGTAACATTTTACAAAAAAGTTTGTAATTTAAATGATTGCCTTTTCCAAAGGAAAATTCGCAAAACTGTAGATTTAAATTACACATATAAGTAATGAAACTTACTGTATTTCACTTGTTTTTAGAAGTTCATACAACAATTTAATTCAATGTTTAGTAATCGCAAGATTGTACTCTGCTCTGGAATGATATTTTTAAAGATGCGGGTAAACCACGCGTAACAGCTAGTTATATCTAGAAATTTATAACAAATGTTGACATTTAATTCGAGTGTTTTTCTGTTATATTTTTTACGCGGCGAGAAACACTGGCAATTGATGTTAGTGTTAAAATATCGTCTAATATTATATTAGAATGACAGTTTAAGTATGATGTTATTGTATTGTAAGTAGCTATTTTAGGGTCTGCTTTCTGTTATCTATTGCATAATATAAACTGAGTATTGTTTACAACGATTCTAATCATAGTCATTACGTTAGTTACCCTCAGATACCCGTAATGTTTTCATAACAAACTCCTTGATTATACGCGTAATGCACAATAGTTAACTAGCACTGAGCTAGCACCTTAGTCACAGGCGTTTAATTACCTAGGCAGTCACGCGTATTACAAAATGATTTAATAACCCTTTCTATGTATGCAGTTGTGCAATATCAATTTTTAATTTCCTCTACAATCGAGCCTTACTTTTTCAGAAATTTCTGAACATTCTAGCGAATAAAAGTCTAAGTAAACATTTGGCATTTAATTACTAATCTGAATTTATAAACATTAGAGTAAACGTAGATCTTAATAAAATATAACCTACCTGCCAACAACATGTAGTTGATAGCGTTCAAAAGTAATCCAACTACAGCACTCCCGACAATGACTCTTGGGTACCGTAGCGGTGGGCCGTGCGATGCATGGACGCCGAGCTGCAGTGCGTTCACGACCAGCGCCAGGGCAAATGACGCGAACAGCACGTGGACCGACAGACGACCCACGACCTCGATCCGGGCCCAACCGAATGTGTTACGGAGACGACCTTCGCGACCGGTTCCTTCGTCTGCTCTTTCGTACTACATAATCATAATATTTTTATTTTGAGATGGGATTAGGTAAAGTTCAAACATGTGCAAAAAGCTACTTCAACAATAATGCATTCAGTAGATAACCTTAAGGTCTTTGGCATTCTCTGGGAATAGATTAACATTTACCTAGTTCAACTTTAAGCAAATTACTACGGTCAACTCGCAAAATTTGTAAAAACATCTTCTGTCTCACTAAGAATTTTATTCTTCATTTCCACGTTAAGCTTTGATCATAATAAAGTAATAACTTTACTTGATATTTTTGTAATTTCATTTTAAACTTTTGAACCTACCTTAAAAGTAATGAGAGTTGTGATGAGTCCCACAAGTCTGCATAGTGAGTGACAGGTGTCAACGAGTAGAGTAGGGGAGTGTGTGAAGTGTGATGCGAACAATCTTCCACTGAAGCCAGCCACAGCCAGTAGGAGAGCTAGCAAAGAGCGCGGCGGAGGCAGCCATTGCAACCACTCCTTCATTGCCATACTAAAGGATACCTAAACCTGTAGAACATTAATGAACGTTAAAAACTCTCGACTTTGTTTTTGTTTAAAACTCTACAGTCTACATACTAAGCATATAGCTAAGGTTTTTCATAAGTTGTTTATCGTGGTATTATTTTTAACTATAGTCGGATTCGAGAAAATATTTTTGTATATAATGACTCATGAGGAGTAGATATATATTAATATTTATTGATATATTATTTTAATATAGTTACCAAGGTGATTTACAGTAATCTTGACAAAAGCTTAACCAAATCGAGCTTTACGAGTAAGTAGGTTTCAGTACCTGCTTTTCTGAATTCAAATGAGGATATATGATGTACTGAATTAAATTTAAAACTGTTTAACTAATATGGTTTCAAGTATAGCATCATGGTCAGCGACGTTGCTTCCTACTTTAATATTTAAAGGAACCAAGGTCAGATTACTATGATTTGTATTCAATTTCCAGAAGAAATACGATTATATTTTGTAAATACTTTGAATCAATGTAAACATCAATCAATATTTTTTACTTTACTCTAGTTATTTTTAATGCAATGATAATATTTTACTATCTACATCATTGGGTAAAGGGTCGAGAAGATTATAAGTCTCAGTAACGCGTTAAGTTAATCTAAAAAACGCAGCACTCTCAGAAATTAGAGAATGCAAGAAGTAAAGAGGTATTTTTATCGTACGTAGCAGTTTATTTACGTAGCGTACTTGTTTGCTGTGATAAAACTTAATGATAGTAATTATAGTCGCTAATTCCACAGAATTAGTAACATTAACATTGTTAAGTACTTGCAAACAAGCACAGCTATTAGGGATAATTCAACAAAAACATTTGTCGCGTGAACTATATTTGACGAGTTTAATGAGAGTTCCACTTATTGCAATGAAAGTTGTTTTAGTAAAAAATGACATTATTAACCGTTATCACTATGAAGTGTTCGCGTTCTGAACATTGTGCGGGAGTTAGGAGCACGTGTTTATTAATCAACTGTTTTTTCGATTAAAATGTTATGATAAGTAAAAGTATTTGTTTTAATTAATAGAAAGAGTGTTATGTCCTGCCCTTGTTGAATACAGGTACAGCGGTACCATTTACAGATTGGTGACCGTATGTACGCCTTTATAAAAATCTATATCGTACATAATGTAAAACATTGTTATCGCTCTAAGGTAAAAATATTGAAAACATAACCAGAAATACAGCTAAAATACTGTTCATCGAAATAAAATAAATGAATAAACTTTAAATACATATAAGCAATTTATATTTACCACTGAATAATAAATCTCTGCCAGTTAAAATAAAACACTGTTTAACACAGCATGTGATCAAAACGATTCATAAAAATAATATATGAAATCCGTACAACGGTCACCGTCTCACTGATGCGATCACCGCCAGTCAATTTTATTTATTTTACGACACATTTTCTTAAGGACCATAAAATTTTCCGTGTCAATGAAAACATATTATAAACCTTTATTCAAATGAGATGTGGATCACTGAGGTTAACGAATACCTGCCTAAATGATGAATGTCGTTGAAGTCATTTTATAACTGTAGATGACTGTTTTAATGTTCAGTTCGGTTTGAGTGGGAAGAAGTTGTTCCATTTGCATTGTAATCGTCTATCTCCGGTAGTTCAAGCAATCAATTTAATGTGTACTGTTGTATTCGACTACATGTTTTTGCTTGTATATCACGCGGTGAATCTTCGTTTACTCAATAACGGTTTCGATTTATTTGGTTTTGGCGCAATTCTGCGCTCTATTTAATCTGAGTTCAATGATTACACCTAAAAAATTACAAAAAATCTTGATCGTATCGCGTAATATTGTAATTGAATTACGAGATCACGATGGAGGCTTATATTGAAACTTTGTAACACTGTACTTATTTCAGCGTAAAAGTTTAGCTTCAGTAAGTTTTGGGTATCTAAAGGGTAAGTCGTTTTAGGTTATTGTGTTTCTGTTACCGGACTATATTTACATTAAACTTGAATCTCAAACAGAGTTGGAAGAATGTCCATATCTTATTCGTGTGTCCACAAACGCTAACACGTTTAAGATAGTTACTGGTAGGGTTTATAGATTCAATAAATTTGTATGGAATGTCATTGTCTTACAGTGAATAGATTGCAGATGTTATGATTACTTATTTAAACTTATTTATTTATTCTAAGGAATATACTGGAAATAAATATATGCTATTACCTAAAGAAAACATTTTCATCAGCTTAATGATATTTGTAATTTCTTAAAATTTGTTTTCAGCACTTGTTTTATTGGTTCTGTTATACAACTGCTACATAAGTGCCAACGTCTTAATAGAATCTTGTAACTTGATACGAAGAATATTAACATAATATTTTTTACTTAATTTTTATAGCATACATACATTAGAAGATGCAATTTATTTCCCAAAAATTAGATAGTCTATTTTTTTGTATTGACATTGCATTGTAACTTGCAATATCTATACAATGTTTCCATAATAAATAGCTAGGTATCTAAGTTTGAAAACAGTTCGATACGATAATGCGAATAGATGCGAATTACCGGCAGACAAGTATTATTGAGATTACGAATATCACAATGTTGAATCCATTTATCGATGGGCTTAATTTAGCGATAGTGTTTTGTTGTCTCATTTTATTGTTGCTATCGGAATTATACACTTTAGTCGAATACAAAGAATTATAAGAGAAAATTATGCATGTAGTGCATAGTCCCGCTTCAGTTGATTAAAATAATTCAGATGAGTGAAATTAGAAAGGTCAGAGAAAATGCAAATGTGTGATGGCTTCGGGCGACTGATGAACACGCTTGCGCTAGCGTGACGTCACTGCTGTTTAACATTAACGGTGTGCCGCCGTTGTCGTGCCGCTACTGTCGCTGGCGGCTACTTAAAAATATATAAACAAACACGCATGTTTCATCTGCGTGAACCTGCGGCCGCTAACGACGTTAATCATCTGCCCACCGCTCAACTTATTTATATTTTATTGGAGTTGCCCTAGCGACACGGTGAATAACCTCAACAGATTTATCAAAATAATATTTCTAATTTTGTTTTTTTTTACCTCAAATATTTTAAAGCAAAACAATTAAATTAATAAACGCTCACCTGAGTAGGTAATATCGTTCATTGACGGTATTAATTACTTAAATAGAAACTCTACAATAATGACACACAGTTGTTTTGCAAACACTAGGCGGTCGTGGTTCAGGCACATATCACTTGTAAAATAACTTTGATGTTTTTCTTTTATGAACGTTAAAATTTGCGGAGCCGCCGCTGCGAGGCCGGTAGGTTGGTTCGACGACGTCGTTAACAATACTGAGTGAGCGCTGTCAGTTAGCACAGCGGAACCGTGCGCGTGCGCACTCTCTTATCGACCAACTTCTTGGACCCGATAAGCGAATCTAAGCGAATGCTGTTGAGAAGGTTAATTTTTGGCTGCACTTCATCACGGTCCAGTGTAGTCACTATCACTTTCATTCACCACGCGGTCTGCTCTGACATTCTGTTATCGTTGCTTTACGTCTGTAGTAAACATCCGATAACATCGTATGGCACATGAGCAGATCTGCAGCGGATTATGACCGTGTGAACTACTTGCAGATGTTAGATTTTTAGACACTGATAATTAAATGCCATTCAGATTTAGATTTTACCCTGTTTCTAAAGCATGTCAATTCAGTACTAAAATGTATTGAGTTCATGGTCGGGCATCGGGCCGATATAATTTGTTGAATACAAGCTCAAAATATCTCTATTCTCTCTTTCAAATTGCTATAGAGATAAAAATACGTAATCTTCAGAGTTGAAAGATAAAAAGTATTTGTGTAGTAAGGTTTTGTGAACAGATTCACTGGTGGGATGTTAAAGCAAAAGTAAGAATAAATATGTATAAATGTTTGTTTGTTTGAACGCGCTAATCTCAGGAGCTACTGGTCCGATTTCAAAAATTCTTTCACTGTTGGAAAGTCCATTTATCGAGGAAGGTTATAGTTTATGTTTTATTTTCAAAAAAATTAGGGATCCGTATGAAAATATCGAATATGTAACACAAGGTGAATAATCGAAAACCTATTAATGCGTACGCTGCAAAAACTATTGACAGTAGAACAAAATAATGTACTACGGGTTTTAAGGCCTTAGTAAGACAAACAAAAAAGTCCGCCACAGCATATATCTATCATAGTTTAGTCACAATAACCGCTTTTATGTTCAAAAAAATAACATTTCGTCCCGAGATTGAATTTAACGTTAAATGAGTATCGTTATATGAACCCTTATCGAAAATAAGTATTATAGTATCAAGAGTATTAATGTAGAAGTAAATTACTGTTTGTTTTATTCCAATCGGACTTTTCGTTTAGAAGTTCTCACGAGTATAAAACGCAATGAATACGTGGGTGCACTTCGGGCCGCGCGAATAATTACGTGACGGCATTGCGAGTACTGTTTGAACCCCTTTGTAACGCAGACGAAGTTGCGCGGGTCAGCTAGTGGAAACAAGAAAGTCAGAAATGATTGCGCATTCATTGTCATAAAAGTAGGTAATAAATGTACGTTTGAGCTATCAAATTAATTTTACCATTTTAATCAAGAGTATGTTTTACATAATTATTTCAATTTAATTATGAAATACTAAAATTTTTGACCAGTATTTCTAATGTAAAATTACTACAATTACTTACTAAAATTAAATACTAAAATTTTTGACCAGTATTTCTAATGTAATTCAACTTCACGTAAATTAGAAATAGTATTGGAGAAATGTAAAACTTAAAAGCAACTGATGAACTATAGATCTAAGTTAATTAAAGTATGTTATTGTAATAGTACATGTGTATAAATATAGATAATCATAATCATAATAATCATAATAAATAATCATGCTCGCGGCCACGTTTACCGCGGTTGCCCATGTGTAAACGCAATGTTTCGCTAGTATTGGCCCTGGACTGCATGTTAAAACCTTATTTTGAGTCGACTGAAGACCTTATCGACACTCACTCGGTTCTGTACTGCGGTGCGGTTGCTGTCTGTCGTGTGGCTGGGGTAAAATTCCCGAACCCGAACCAGACGTACCGCCGGCATGATGGTAAGCCGCAATGGCAGTGCAGAATCGAGAGGCGCATAGATGCAGCCAGGACCCTTATAGCGAAGCTTATTTGTTTCCAGGCAGGCAACACGCGCCCGCGCGTAATGCGATTCGTCGATCGAGCCTTCGCTGACACCGGTGTCAGCAGGAACGACTACCTGGCTCGTGTCGTCGAGCGTGTTGACTACTGGAAGCAAAAAGTTTGCGCATGGGCGAACCGTATTCGTCGGTACCGAATAAGATCGGAGCGGTACCACTTGAATAGAGTCTTCCAGAGTAATCAGAGGAGTGTCTACAGAAACTGGGAGGCTTCTCGAGGAAGAGTTACCGATGGACTCCCACCAGTTGATGAGGATGCGATGACCTCATTTTGGAAAAATATCTGGTCGGTGCCCATCGGTCACTCCGAGGGGGAGTGGACTGAGTCGGTCGGACGCGCGTGCGAGTCTATTACAGACATGAACACCGTAGCGATCACGCCGATTGACGTAGCTTGTGCGGTGCGTTCGGCCCCGAACTGGAAAAGTCCGGGACCGGACGGGCTGCACAGCTACTGGCTGAAATGGATACGCAACTCGCACGGGCGCATGGCTGCTCAGTTTCAACAAGCCCTTGAGTCGGGAACCCTCCCAGATTTCATGACATCAGGGGTCACTCATCTGATATACAAATCTGGCGATACCTCGGACCCTAAAAACTATAGACCAATAACTTGCTTACCCACCATCTATAGCTACTTACATCCATTCTGAGAAACAAAATTCAAATACATATCTCGGCAAATGACATAATGTCACCTTCTCAGAATGGGTGTAAGATAGGGTCTCGGGGTACAAAGGATTTGCTCCTCATTGACATGACTATCACGCAACAAGTTCGTCGAGGCAAAAAGGGTGTCCATATGGCTTGGATTGACTATAAGAAAGCGTATGATTCGGTGCCCCATTCATGGCTAATGAGAGTTTTAGAGCTTTATAAAATACATCCCACTCTACGCTCCTTTCTTAGCTCATGCATGGGTCAGTGGTCTACGTTTCTTCGTCAACCAGGACATATTGGATCTCCGGCCTCCCCGAGCTTAATAAGGATAGGGCGGGGTATCTTCCAGGGTGACAGTCTGAGTCCTTTGTGGTTCTGTCTGGCGCTTAATCCTCTAAGCACGTTGCTTGGAGATTCAACGCTAGGCTACCGACTCAAGGGAGGGGGTGAGCCCATTTCACATCTCTTGTACATGGATGATCTCAAATTATTTGCTTCTAAAAAATCTGACCTAATATCTTTACTCAAAATAACCGACAATTTTAGTAAAGCTATTGGAATGGAATTCGGAGTAGATAAGTGTGCGGTCATAGATATACAGAGAGGTAAAATTGTAAACTCTGAGAGTTTGCAACTTAGCCAAAGTGAGGTGCTCAGATCTCTTTCTGAGTCGGAAACCTACAAATACCTTGGAATGTTCGAAGCTTTGAGTATAGTCGATGCAGATATGAAACAATCGGTGAGGGATCGTTTCTTCGGCCGCTTGGTAAAGGTCTTGAAAAGCCTCTTATCTGGCGGAAACAAGATCCGAGCCTTCAATGGTTGGGTCATGCCTGTACTGACGTACTCCTTTGGCATTCTAAAGTGGACGCAATCAGAACTAGATGCCCTGGATAGAAAAGTTCGGCGACTGCTGACGGCATACAGGATGCACCACCCACGTTCATCTGTTATGAGGTTGTATATTCCTCGGAAGTGTGGGGGTCGTGGCATGTTAAATGTCAAGGACCTACACAACCGAGAGGTAAACAACCTTCGGGAATATTTCCTTAAGGTAAGCGTGGGTATGTACCGTAATGTCGCAGCAGTTGATAAGGGACTCACTCCGCTGTCCTTAGCGAACGAGAATTGGCGGACGCTAAAGGTAATGAGTGTGGCGGATCGCACGGACGTATGGAAGAGCAAAGATCTACACGGACGGTTCTACCGGGCCCTTATGAGCCCCGATGTAGATCAATTAGCCTCTGTATCTTGGCTACGATACAGTAACCTCTTCGGAGAGACTGAAGGTTTTGTCTTTGCAATTATGGACGAAGTTATCATGACGAACAACTACCGTAAATATATTCTAAAGGATGGGACGGTCGACATTTGTCGGGCATGTCACCGTCCGGGAGAGTCTATTAGACATATCGTTTCCGGTTGTTCTCGTCTTGCTAACGGCGAGTACTTGCACAGACATAACCAGGTAGCTAAGATTATCCACCAACAACTTGCTCTGAAATACGACCTTGTTGAAGCCGCTGTACCTTATTACCAGTATTGGCCTCAGCCGGTTCTCGATAATGGTCATGTAACGCTCTACTGGGACCGATCTATTATCACTGACAGGACTATTGTTGCCAATAAGCCTGACATAGTGATAATAGATCGGGATGCGCATCGGGCGGTGCTGATCGATATCACCATTCCACATGACGAGAACCTTGTGAAGGCAGAAAAAGAAAAACTGCTAAAATATTTGGACCTGGCCCACGAGGTGACCGACATGTGGCGTGTTGAATCGACCATCATTGTTCCGATCGTTGTATCTGTGCACGGTCTAATAGCGAAAAGCTTCGACCGTCATCTAGAGATGCTTTCGCTCCCCAGCTGGGTAAAGGGCCTAATTCAGAAGGCGGTCGTTCTTGACACGGCACGTATTGTGAGGAGGTTCCTCTCTCTTGAGCCCTGACCACTGATGGCTTGGGTCGTAGACCCCGTCTCCAGTGGCCCTCTGCTTTTTTTATATTGTATTTTTAAATTTATTTTCTTGTGATTGTTTTTTTAAAGATATAATGTAAAAAATGAGCAAATAAATGAATATAGTATCATAATAATATTATAAAGGCGAAAGTTTGTATGTATGGATGTATGTTTGTTACTCTTTCACGTAAAAACTACTGAATGGATTTGAATGAAACTTTACCACAATATAGCTTATACATCAGAATAACACATAGGCCTTTCACAATTTTTGAACCCCTTTGTAACGCAGACGAAGTTGCGCGGGTCACCTAGTACATAATATAAATAATATAGGTACGTTTATAAAAAGGTGGTTTGTGAATAAAAGGCAATTGAATTATTTATAACTTATGTAAAAGGTATTTTTGGTCTTATTGAGTAATACCTACCAATATACATAATACATATTGATGAATACTATTATGATAGCCGTTTTATTTATCTTTTAATGTGACGAATCGAAAACAATAAAATACTTATTTTATTCAGCATGATTCTTTAGAAACAATGATACCTCAAATTAGCGTGAAAACAACTGTGAAATAACAAGTACGACATTTCTGAAAACAGATTTTAAGAATTTTAATCAGTAGGTAACTTGCGTAATTATATATTCCGTCTCAGAAATGTTGTACTTTTACAACAAAAGTCAATCATAACACATAGCTATCGAATCATATCAATAAATAGACGAGTAAGTAATCGTCTCTCTTTAATCTTAAGAGATCTTTCGAAATAAGGCTATCAATAACTGTGTTATCACTTGTAAATTGAACACATAATACAATTATTTACGGTATTACATTCTAGAATATTTCTTAACTTACAATGTGATTATCACTTAACAGGTGTTAATATTATGTGTAGTACAGTAAAGGTTTTTTCACACTTACATACACTTTAGTGAAAATAAACCAAAACTTTATACAATATTAGAAGTCTCTATCTATATAAAGTTATTTATTTCTTCGATTAATTTTTACTTTTTAAATACAATTTATTTTTTCAGGCTATTAAATAAACCAGATTATTATTTTCTTTCTGATATTAAAGTATTTCGCTGTGGTTTAGTATTATAATTCAAGCTCTTCCGATACTCAACGTTTCCTATTGTTCTTTGAGTCAAATCAGTGTAGAAGTGCGACTAACAACTTATTATCAGATGAGAATTAAAGTTAAAAAGTAAAGTAGTACATATTTAAGTAAATAACCTATAAAAAGTTAGGTCGTCTAAGTACAAGTCTAAGTACACGATAGTAAGTAGATTTTTGTAAAATAAAAAAATCCTTTTTACTTATCACGGTGTATAATACTTAATGATGATTTAATGATAATGTGTTATTGTACTTCAAGTATGACATGTAATTATAGCAATAAAATATTTTACTGAACGGTCGGACTGAAAATAAATAATTTTTAATCCAATAATTTCAGGCGTATCGAATTCGAGGGCGTTTTGTTATAAACAAAGCAATAAAATTAATCAATGAAATTTATCTGTTACTAGTGTTTGTATGTACATCACACGCCATATTATCTTGAAAATTGAGGCAATTTTGGAACAAGTTAAGACGTATTAAGGCGATCTAGTTTTATCAAAATGATATCGTCATCGACGTCGTCGTAGAATAAGTACGTCTCTTATTCGTGTGCGAAATGGCATATGACCAGATTCAGAATTTAAGAGTGCCTCTAATCGCTTAGATTTTGCTTTAAATTTGGAACACTATCATCAAGCTAGATTTTCTGTTCGAGCTGTTTGAGTAGCTATCGAATGACAAGTTAGCATTTGCTAAACAGTCATATTAATTTGTAAAAAAATTTGTGTTTTAATAATTTGCGACATAGTTATAATAATAATTACAGTTCATGAAAAGCCTAAACTTACAGTTAAATATTCTCATTTTATGCTATCCTAAATAGAAACTCAAAGATCAGTATCTTCTTGATGCATTGAATCCCAAATGTATGAGATTTAAGGTTCTGTCAACGTCAATGATGAAAAAAATCAACAAGTGCAAACAAAAGTTATAAAATTTATAAAAATAGAAAACAAAAAGATACATTAAATTAAAATGCAGAAAAATATTGCTCCTCAACCTGTAATAGGTAAATGTTTTGTGTATTTACTTCGTTAATTTTTTGTATGATTCGGCGTTAAACATGTGTGATTCTAACAAGTACCGGTTCGTTAGTTAGGTTTCTTCGACAGAGTATCCCAACTGCAATATCGATTAGTCGGAAGGTAAACGTAGACATGAAACTAAAGTTTTCATTGTTCTTGTACTTAGTTCCGAGTAAGTTCATTTAAGTAATTTCAGCGCTATTGTGATAATAGTTTATTGATATGAAATGCAATAGAAAACGTTTTAATTATAAACTGTTTTTCTTCTCACTACAATGCGGAAAATCGTACATTGAAAATAAATGCCAGCTGGTTTTTCATAAAAAATAGACTTAGCCTTCAATTCCTGTTCTAGATTTTGGATATGCGCCTGTGGTGATAATCTATGAACATAGGTTATAGCTACCGAACTCTTTAGTTTATATCTTAACCATAGATGTAATGATTCTATATTTGTAACATTTCATGTCAATTATTATTGCTTTATCTATTTCTATAATGTACTCCAAATTTGTTAATTAAAGCCTTAAATAGCAGGTTTTCAATCATTACAATTTAATTAACAAATTTATTATGGATAAATTTCTGCAACCGGAAAAACTAAATCTAGAGTCATCTGAAAATACATGTACTCAAAGATGGCTGCACTGGAAGCGGACGTTCGAAAATTTTCTCAACGCCTTTAACATGGGTAAGGACAAAGATAGCCCTTTGTCTGATGCATTCAAACTGAATCTATTGATTAACTATATTGCACCAAATGTCTACGAAAACATCAGTGAATGCAAGACATTTGATTCGGCTTTCAATACTTTGGATTCAATATATATTAAGCCAAAGAATATCATTTATGCTAGACATGCCCTGGGTTGTAGAAAACAACTTTCCGAAGAGAGCATTGATACATACTTGCAAGCACTAAAACTTTTAGCGAAAGATTGCCAATACAAACACGTAGACGCTGAAACAAACAAAAACGATTGTATACGAGATGCATTCATTTCGGGAATTCGATCTGGGACAATACGTCAGCGGCTACTCGAAAACGTTACACTTACACTTGACGAAGCACATAATCAAGCTGTGACACTCGAAATGGCTGAAGCAAACGCTGCTAATTATCATGCAACGAATATAAATGCTTTAATGACCAAAAACGCTTCTCTTTCGGCGAAAACAAATGTTGAATCACTTCAGAGTAAGAAATCTAAACGGAAATGTTACTTTTGCGGTGGAGAAGTACACGGTCGCAAGAATTGTCCTGCAACTGAATCCACCTGCCGATTTTGTCAGAAAAAAGGTCACTACGAAACTGTATGTTTAAGCAGAAAACGCAACACATCCGCAGCTGCACAAGTAGACTCTGACGAATCAAGTGAGAATATTGTCGCTGCGTCTCCTAGCTCACTGAAGAAAGCGACCATGCGCGTTATTGTGAACGGTTTTGCAGCGGAAGCTTTAATAGATACTGGGAGTTCTTTAAGTTTTATAAATGACCATTTCGCTAATCTATGCTGCTTTAAGAGAAGAAGATGTCATCAAACCATCTCAATGGCCTCTACTAGCTTTACGTCTCAGGTAGAAGAGGAAACTTGTGTATCAGTCCAAATCGGAAAGCACAAATATCAAAATTTGGTACTGTTAATCGTCAAAAACTTATGCGCCGATTTAATCATTGGACATGATGTAATGAAAGAACATTGTGGTATTCAATTTGCTTTCGGAGGGACTAAGGACGCTATCGAGGTTTGCAGTGTAGCGCAAGCCTTGGTCCCAGCGGTACCACTATTCACAAACGTAAGTCATGACTGTAAACCAATAGCAATTAAATCTCGCCGACATAGCGAAGAAGATAAAAAATTCATCCAGGAAGAAATTGATAAACTCTTAGCAACCGGCATAATAGAGAAAAGCATTTCACCCTGGCGAGCTCAAGTCCTTATTACCAGAAATCTTAATCATAAAAAGCGTTTAGTCATAGATTATTCACAAACCATAAATAAATATACAGAACTAGATGCTTACCCTCTCCCAAATATGGAAGAACTAGTTTCTAATATCGCAAAATACTCTGTTTTCAGCGCAATTGACTTGCAGAGCGCATACCACCAAATTCCCATATTACAGAATGAAAAACACTTCACAGCCTTCGAAGCAGCTGGGAATTTATACCAATTCTGTCGAATTCCTTTCGGTGTCACAAATGGAGTAGCTTGTTTCCAACGCACCATTGACTGGGTAATACACGAAGAAAAGCTCAAAGGTACATACGCATATTTAGATGACATTACCATATGTGGAAATTCACAACTAGAACACGATGACAACTTAGCGAAATTTCTTGTGGCTGCTCAAAAATATGGCTTGACATTAAATAAAGACAAGTGTAAATTCTCTCAAAACTTTATAAACATACTTGGTTACACAATAGCAAACCACAAGATAAAACCCGATGCAGAACGGTTACAACCGTTGTTAAATCTGCCTCTACCTAACGATATTCAGTCTTTGCGGAGAACCATTGGCATGTTTGCCCACTATAGCCGATGGATTCCTAATTTCTCAGAGCGTATTCATGGACTAGCCAATGTTAAATCTTTTCCGCTCAATGTTGACGTGTCTTAAAACTTTGAAGAACTTAAAGCAGATATAGCGAAGTCTTCTGTTCATGCTATTTCTAATGATCTTCCATTGACAGTCGAAACCGATGCTTCAGAACACTCTATTGCTGCAGTTCTATCTCAAAATAACAGGCCTGTTGCATTTTTTTCCCGAACACTTAATAAAAGCGAACAAAATCACTCCTCAATTGAGAAGGAAGCATACGCAATAGTCGAAGCTCTGAAGAAATGGCGACATTTTTTAATTGGAAGATCGTTCAGGTTAATAACAGATCAAAGATCTGTATCGTTCATGTTCCACAAGAAACAATCCAGTAAAATCAAAAACGAAAAGATTCAACGCTGGCGACTTGAACTTGCACCTTTTAAATACGATATAATATACAGACCCGGAAAAGATAATTATGCCGCCGACGCCTTATCAAGGGTAACTGCCTCTATCCAGAACCGATCAGCTAAACTATTCAATCTACATGAAGCTCTATGCCATCCGGGGGTAACCAGAATGGCTCACTGGGTAAAATCAAAAAACTTACCTTATTCCACGGAAGAAATTAGAAGTATAACAAACTCTTGCCGTGTGTGCTGTGAATTAAAACCCAGATATTTCAAAAGAAGCGAGCCCACCCCAAGTCTTATTAAAGCAACATCACCATTTGAGCGTTTAAGCATAGACTTTAAAGGACCTATTCCAAGTAACACAAGGAATAAATATATTCTGACGATAATAGACGAATATTCACGTTTTCCCTTTGCTTTCCCTTGTACGGATATGAGTTCTAAAACTGTAATTAAGCATCTGAAAGAACTATTTCACACTTTTGGGATGCCTGCATTCTTACATTCGGATTGCGGAACTTCATTTTTATCAACAGAATTAAAGAATTTTCTCAACTGTAATGGTATTGCTACAAGTCGAACTACGCCTTATAACCCGCAAGGTAATGGACAGGTTGAACGATTGAATTCTACATTGTGGAAAACAGTTCAACTAGCTTTACGTTCCAAAAATTTGTCAATTGATAACTGGGAAGCAATGATATCACAAGCTCTTCATTCAATACGCTCTTTGCTTTGCACAGCAACTAATTGTACGCCTCACGAAAGAATGTTTACTCATACAAGAAGAACCGGTACGGGTAATACAATCTCTACATGGCTCGTTAATTCTAAAAAGGTTTTAATGAAGAAATTCAATCGTGTTAATAAATATCAACCTATTGTGGAAGAAGTACAAGTCTTACATGTAAATCCAGATTATTCTCATGTTCGACTTCTCGATGGACGGGAGACAACCATATCTAATCGATACTTGGCACCATTACAAGACGACGGTCAGTATTTAATACAGGATGAGGAATTGCCAATTGAACCGGGTTCTCAAGAATCTTCTCTAACTAATCTTGAACCCGAGAATCGTGCTCCTCTGACTACTGATCCCGAAAACCCTGCACCTCTGACGGCTGATCCCGAAAATCCGGTTCCTTCAACTGCTGAACCCGAGAATCCTGTTCCTTTAACTGCTGAACCCGAGGAACAAATTTCTCCAGTAACTGTCCCAAGAAGGTCAGGTAGAGAGAGGAGAACGCCTGCTTATCTTAAAAACTTCGTAACGAACTAAGAAAATCGGTGGGAAGAATGTGGTGATAATCTATGAACATAGGTTATAGCTACCGAACTCTTTAGTTTATATCTTAACCATAGATGTAATGATTCTATATTTGTAACATTTCATGTCAATTATTATTGCTTTATCTATTTCTATAATGTACTCCAAATTTGTTAATTAAAGCCTTAAATAGCAGGTTTTCAATCATTACAGCGCCAAAATACTAGGTCAAGATCGCAATAATTGCTGTAAATAAAATTTATATTGAAAATATAAAATGATATGTCCTTGTTAATCGATTTAAAGAATTAGTAATAAGTATGCTTGCGTACTTTCTGTTGTGTAAGTGAGTGATAAATTTGAACATAAATCTTTATTTATATCAAAATTATTTTTTATTATAATAAAATAAATACTTACAAATTTTCACAACAAATTCGAAAAAGTTGTAAAATTAAAACATCCATACAATTTACTTTAAGAAATTTGTTGACAATCTGAACTAAAATTTGACCCAATCTGGTGGAATTTGGAAAATAACTATTTATTGAAGATAACTCGTAACACTATTTGCATTAGATAAGGAGGAGGCGGTAAAGAAGCGTGTCCACCGGCTTCCTATCGCGAAGAGGGCACAGTCCTCCAGTCCTGTCACCAGATCGCGGGTAACACTTTATTTTAAGACTGATTTATTATATTCGTATAGAAAGGTTAGGGTGAAAGATAATTTTGTATTAAAAAAATAACTGTGGTTGATTTTCGCCTAATGCTACATTTAAATTTGACTGCGTTTAACACCTCTACATTATCTTACTCTACAACACTTCACACTATTACTTTTTTCTATCATTGTCATCAAAATTATCATACCTATCACAATATAATAATAATCACATATCACCAGATTTTTTGTAGGTAATAGGCATAGGCTTCACGCAAGGCTTTTATTATATTTAAGGTCTGTACTGTACTGTACTGTAACAACCCATTATTGCCCACTGCTGAGCTCAGGTCTCCTCCGAAGAGGGGTTAGGCATAGTCCACCACGCTTGCCTAATACAGATTGGGGACTTCACATATCTTCAAAGGATTTTTAGAACCCATTTCCGGTTTCCTCACGATGTTTTCCTTCACCGTTTTTAGTCAGTGGTTTTGTGAAAAATTGAACATAAATCTTTTTCATATTAAGATTTAGAGGTACAAGCCGGCCGGTTGAACCCGCGACCTCCCGTATGGAAGGCAAGCGCTTCAACCACTCGGCCACTCGGTATTTGAGGTCTAATTAGGTATAATCACAGCATTAATTACGTCTGTGTTCATAAAAATCAACCCCTAATTCTTATTGTCTCGTTATAAGTTGAGTATGTTTACCGATTTTAATACAATATATATTTTTTAAATTTAATTTGTTCAAATTGATGTAGATAAAGTAACGAGGGCGAAACTTTTCTGTGTTACTGTATATTAAATTCTATGGCTTAACTAAGTCTGATAAAATAGTTGAAAGTTTTAAAGTTTTGATACAATTAATAAACTAGATAATGTTATAGGTTCCCGTTGCTGGAAGGAAACCTGACGAACGAAGATGTCAAAGTTTATCTCCACTTAATGTTAGTATTATTTTATTACATAAACAAAAAGAACCGTTGTTGAAACATCGAGAAGACACTATTTTTTCCATTCTTTCGTTCTTGCTGTCGGGACATTGAAGACCTCGTTTATAAACCTTATCACTAAGAAATCACGGGATTCCCACCCGCCCCGCGGGTGAGGTATGTGGGAGTTGAACCTCACTAAAACCTCCAACGGCTCACAATCAGCGTACGAAGTCCGAACCCTGGCTGAGTACAGACCCAGGACGGGGTTATAAGAGACGGCACGACGCGTTACGCTCTCGGCACTCTTTTCTGTCGCGCCGCCCCCGTCGTATGCCGAACCGGCAGCCGCCGGCGATACGGCCGAAGCCCGCCAAGATGGGACCGCCTGTCACCCTCCCACGGAATACCCCGCTGGGTCAGAACCAGCGTGGGTCGGGAAGTGCGGTCCACCATCCCCCGGTTACTATGACTACCTAAATTAGACTTATTTTATTTCTGTTACTACAGATAATATGTTTTTCATTAATTTATATTATAGCAAGTATACCTATTTAGTGCAGAATGTTCGGCATTTTAACCGAATTGCGAATTTCGGTTCAAGCAGCCGAAGTTCGATTAAACCAAATTTAAAAATCTTTGCCTAGGTAGGTAGGTAATTAATTTAATAAAATTAAGTGCGGGCTGGCCACATCTAGCAATGTTTGCAGCAAGTACGTTTGTAAATAAGTTTCAACACGAACAATTTTAATTGAACCGAATTTCGGCCGAGCTTTACATTTTTACCGAATGTTCGGCCGAAGTTCGTATTCGGTTCAAACCACATTCGGCCCATCACTAAAAAATATTCTATTAACTTAGCATGCGTTGAAGCAGCCTTCGGAATCTCAGGGACATCCATTCACTCAAGGCAGCACCTCCGCTCCAGAAGCCGCGCGACCTTTCGATAGCTATTCGATGGAGCATCTGGAAACGGGTCTGTAACAAATAATAGTAAAATTTGTAGTTAAACAAGCACAATTAAAATCTGGCATATATACTAAGAGAAGTCGTGGTGGCCGAGTGGTTGAAGCGCTTCCTTCCGAACGGGAGGTCGCGGGTTCAAAACCGGCCGGCCTGTACCTCTAAATCTAAATGTGAAAAAGATTTATGTGCAATTTTTCACAACACCACTGGCTAAAAACGGTGAAGGAAAACATCGTGAGGAAACCTGCATGTCGGAAAAGGATTCTAAAAATCCTTTGAAGATATGTGAAGTCCCCAATCCGCACTGGGCAAGCGTGGTGGACTATGCCTAATCCCTCTTCTGAGGAGACCTGAGCCCATCAGTGGGTAGTAGTGGGTTGGTACAGTACAGTACATATATACTAAGAGTGATTCGAGCACGAGTTTGTTCTTAGCAAAGTTTATAATGGGCCTGAAGTAGTATGTATACCATCAATGCCTGCAAAGTCATGTACCCCATTGACCAGGGGTCCGAGTCCAGGAAACCGATACCGAATTATGCACTCTATTACCTTATAAATATTATTACATCTGGGTCCACAGATAAATACTAGTCACGAAACTGTAATTAATGTATAGAAGGACTAAAATGTCATTTTCAGATAAGGATGTTGTGATGCCGCAATGTGTTTTGTCAAAGTTAATGAGAACATTGGCCACAAAAAAGAGAGAGTTCATCAAAATGCGTAAAAGTCTGATATCACAGCAGGTGACTGGTACTTTTTACATTGACAAGTTTTTAATGTTTCCAACAATACAATGCTGAGATTGCAATAGCATTAGATTTATAACAATTACAGCAAAAAGCGTTAAAATGTGATCAATTCCTTTGGAATCGAAATCTAACAAAAAATCTACGTTTAGTCTCACATTTAAAACTTTCTAATTTTTCACCTCTTTTTATACAATTTAACTCAGTTGGGTTTTATAGTCAAAGTTAATTTTCCTCTTTTAACTACAAATTTCTAACAAAAGTTGTACTAAAATCGGTATCGACATCAATCTTTAATTAAACAATGTACATTCCTTAATTTAATTATTAGGTATTCACATAACATTACTTAAGTTTCATATTTGTTATTTATGTTATTGTTTTTGCGTAGAGGAAAACTTGTTTTGATTTGAGTGCATAACAGCATAACAAAGGTTGCATAGGTACCTATGCTATGTTTTTATGCTAAATGCTAAATTTAATCATTTCATACATTATTGCTATGAAGAATGTGAAAACATAATGTAAAATCTAAAAAGATATAATATTTATCACTACCGTAACTTATTTCAGAATTTGGTCTTAGAAAATTACGCGTCATTGAAAGATTTGGAAAGTAGAGCTGGGGTCGCGGTGGACTCTCTGGGTGAAGTGCGGATCCTCTCGGTGAGCGGGTGGCCGGCACACGACCTGCTTCTTCTCGTGAGGGACGACCTCGAAATGCCAATGAACTCCGAGATAAGCGGTGTATTCGGTACCACAACAATCCTTATCATTACTATTACAAGGCTTTAGATATTGATAGTCAATTTCAAGTTGCAATAAATGTTGCAATCATTTTCAAGAATTGTAAAATCAATGATTACAAACAATGAAAAAACTTGTTGAAAACGACGGCTATTGAGTGTTCTAGTTTTACGCAACGAAAACCTTCGAAGCTATTGTATTTTTAAGATTTGGGACTCGCTTGGTCTTTGTCAAGTCTTGTTGTGCTCACCGAAAACTCAGTATAAATTTTACCAATTGTTGTAATTTAGTATAAATTTTACCAATGGAGAACCAGTCTGAAAAGTAAAATATATTTTTCATAATAATTTTATGTAAGGTACACACGTATTGCAACAGTTGATATCTCAATTGAATCCGATACCAGAAGAGGTGTTAGGTATGGGTGCAGAACTCATGGCCAGACGCTTGGAGCTGTTAAATTTCCTCAGAGCAAAGTTACGAAGCGACAGAGCAACATTTACTACAGTTAGTTTTGACTTTATTTGAGACATATTTTATCATTAAATTGTTAGTCTTGTATACTGTATTGAATTCATTCCTTCATTTCGTTGTTCATGATACTGATTCCAGATGTAATAATTGTACGATTGAAGCATGGACATGGGAAGATTTTTTTATGAATAAATATTTGACTTTTTGATCTTTTTGATCTGTATCATGATCAAAGTAAATAGAATCTTGTTGATAAAATAAAGTTCTAGATCTATAGATCCGTAGATACTAGGTACTAGGTAAACCGAAAGACCTACCTACCTAGGCCTAACTATATTGTAGGATAAATAAAAATTCCCATTTTGCAAAAAAATATTTATTTAAGTGTTCTTTATGTACTATTGATCTCTAGGTCGTGGTGGCCGAATGGTTGAAGCGGTTGCCTTCCGTACGGGAGGTCGCGGGTTCAAAACCGGCCGGCTTGTACCTCTAAATCTTAATATGAAAAAGATTTATGTGCAAATTTTCACAACACCACTGGCTAAAAACGGTGAAGGAAAACATCGTGAGGAAACCTGCATATCGAAAAAGGGTTCTAAAAATCCTTTGAAGATATGTGAAGTCCCCAATCCGCATTAGGCAAGCGTGGTGGACTATGCCTAACCTCTCTTCGGAGGAGACCTGAGCACAGCAGTGGGCAGTAATGGGTTGTTATAGATCTCTACTTTAAAAGCAGTATCTATGTGCGTTAAACATGACTACGTTATATTTACAGAAAACGGTATATTTCGTAGACTACTAGTATCAGCTCATCATTATATTTTAAGGGTTTGTTTAGTAGTTACCTATTATACTACGTAGATACTATTTTAAGAATATGAGATCCTTATTTCCACGAAAGATATTCATTAGTGGATATGATGTTGACCTTCGTATCCAATGAATGCTTAAAAGACAATCGATGATTGTGAGTGATTTCAACTTAGTCATTACGACTTTGTTTCGTTATCTTGTAGGTACTTAAATAATTAGTCGTTAATGGATATTTATTCATAATAAAGTACGTTTACCGATGTTTGTTTTTTAACAACTGAAATTAATTAGATCAATCCTCAAAAAAATTAAACCCTAAATAAATACGGCCTTTTTCTACCAATGATTAAAAGTTATTAATTTCAACTTAATTTTACTCATAGAATTTGGAATGGAAAAATAGAAACACGGAATTCGACAATGATACTGAAAGGTTGCATCGAATGGTCGCTGGGATTGCAGAGAATTTGAAAGCAAAAGTTAATTTCTCAATTGAAATAGCAAAGTTAGTTTTCTATTTAATACAACAATAACACAGTATAGGTATTAGGTATCAGCACTTACGGATAAATTAATAAAGTGCACAAAATTTTCTATTTATTCTTAATGTTGTTTTTCAGAATAGTGCAGTAGGTAATGTAGATGAGTTCTATTTTCACATTATGCATGAGGACGCGACCTCATTCGTTTTTTATGAATGTTTTAGATAGATAATAACGTGATGCGAGACATGTAAATGGTTATGCATATTACTTTTGATAATAATAATTTTATTACGTAATTAATAAATATCACATTTTATTAATAAATGCTAAAACACTTAATTATAAAACTTCGTACATGTTTATTTTACTTTTCAATTATACATGCAGCCTTCTTCAGCAAAGGTAAATAAAGTTTATAAAGAAAAACATTTTTAACTTATCTTGTAATTGAATTATCCCATGTTAACGACAAGTTAGAATAATATTTTAATCATCAATAGATTACCGTGGCTGGATCGTGAAACTATGATTAAGAAAATCGAAAGATTAAACAAAGAAAACTCAATATTACAACATAAAGTAGAGGAAACGAGCAAAAAGGAAAGCGAAGAGCCACATTCACATCCTATTGTCGGACCAATGAATTTTCAGGTTATTAAAATTGATTTTCAATCAATGTTAATTTATGTTAAATGAATCTAGTTGCATGAATTTGTCGTAGGTAATTATGTAAATGCACAGTTGTTTCTTAAAATAGTCACCTAGTTATTTAACAAAAAAATCTTCTACAGACGGTTTAAGAATCATAATCGCTTTTCTATCCCCAATCCAGCAAGTTTCAATCACAATTAATTTATCTATGATACCTAGGCATTGAACGAGGAACTATCAAAGGAGCGAGCTGCACGTGAAGCTCTCAAGGAGGTGGTGGCGTCAGCTGAGAGTATGCTCCGAGTGGCGCGCGCCCGCATCGCAACCCTCGAGAGACAACTCAAGGACACCAAGACTGAGTTCGAGATCGCCAAGAAGAAGCACAAAGACCTCGAGCAACTCGTAAACAGACTCGCAATCGAAAATTCACGTGCGACAGTGAAGTTGTGACAATACATTACGATCCGACACAAAATGGATCGAATTCTATTGAATACGTTTATCATCATCAAAATTTAGGCAATTTTAGGGGACGGTATCACCCTAACACTGCTAAAAAGTGGTGATCTTGTGGGAATCCCGTAGTTAATCGAAGGGTATCTATCTAGTCCGATTGCTGTTTAAAGACAGTTAAATTCATACTCTTGAAACCTACAAAACTTTGTCTATCTTATAATAATTTACTAACTAATATACATCTAAAGGACATTTATTGAATTTTACTTGATGATTGACTCTAATGTCCATTCACAGTACCGTCATCGAGAGAACAGTTACGACGCCAGATCGAAAAAACTTCTGGAAGTTTCGAAAACGGGTGAAATAACTATAGAAACTTTATCTCGACAACGAGATGCACTTGAACTAAGGTATTTTTCTTCCTTAACATGTGTATTATCAATAACCTATTTAAACCATAATATAACATTGATTTTGATGAACGTTGTAAATTAAGTGTATTTTTCATTTTTAATAATATTATATAATAAAAAAAGGGTGAAGGAACTTCACGAACAATTACAAGCGGCAGATCAAGCTACAAACGCACGTGTTTTAGAACAGAAAGCACGCATGGAATCCCTACAGGCGAAGGTAGCAGAACAGGTGCAATTTTTTATATTTCACTCTTTGAGAATAAAAATACTAATGATAATCACATCTATAGGAGTGAATGAATAAAAGTAAATACATATACGAGGTATAATTTCAGGAAAAAATTAAAGCTGCTGCCGAAGAAAAAGCTAATAAGCTCGACATAAAGGTGAAAGAATTAGAAAATCAATTACAATTTGTTCGTGACCGATCAATTAGATTGGTTGATATGGAACGTCGACGGTGCCTTGAATATGTTCCATCGAAAGGTATAATGCAATATTTAAATGTTCTCAAGTTCTCTCTCCTATGTGAGTGAGATTTAAATAAATAATAAAATAATAATTTCTTAATTTTACGTAGAAACTGAACCAACTGATAGAGAAACTGAAATATGGAAAGAACTACAAGCAACTAGGGCAGCATTACTACGAGCTGAAGAAGAATTACGCCAGAGTCGAGCTGACAAGGATAACTTTTTAAATTCACTTTCCCGTATAGCGGTAAAGGCGCTTGAAACAAATTTTAATAAAAAATAGTTTGAAATGTTTTGCTAAACGACTTTCATATTTACAGCAAGGCGAAGGAAATGAGAGTTTTCAAGACAAAATGGCCACAGAGTTGCTAGATAGAGAACAGAAGATTATGAAATTGCAGTTGGCTATTGATGAGCACAAAGAAAACGAAAAATCAATGTTTGTAATTCTTACAATCACAATATTATATTTAGTTGCTTATTGTACATAACTACAAACTACTTTATTTTTTAGGGAGCACACTATGACGCAATATGAAAATCAACTTGCAGCTCTACGTCTTGAAGTAAAACGTTTAAGAAATTATGACTGTTATTCAAAAGATTTTTCCTACCCCGAATTACAGACAGAGGTGAGTGACAAGGGTATGCAGCTAAGATGAGATGAGATTTTATACTTAATAACATACACAAAATTGCTGATAGATAATGGATTTACACATGCAAGTCGATACTCTGTCGCGAGAAAGGACGGCATTGGTAACTGCTGCAGCTTCTAGAGCACTGATGCTTGAACGGCATGAAAGAGCGGCAGATTTATTCACTCGCATGGTGCGCACACGCAGAGATCTTTCTGCTGTACTGGATGGACGAGTAGACCCACCACCCATGGAAGAGGCGTCTTTAGCAGAGGTATATTATATTTTATACATCTATGAATTTATCCTCTAATAAAGAAAATGAAATAAACGAAATATGTGATAAAATAATAGTTGTCGATTTTCAGTATCCATTCGTAATATGTTCTCTTCCGATCCTGGCAATATCTGGTTAGCCAGTATCGGCTATGAGATATAATATAGCACTAATTTAACATTTACAGATTTCAAGATCATTAACGTCCGTGTGTGCTTCTGCAGCCGATACATGGTCAGCTTTACGCGCAGAGAGAGCTCGGGTTCTGAGATTGGAGAGTGCAGTATTAGCTCAGAGTCTACAGTTGGAAAGAGAGGGACTTGTAAGGACGCAGCTGGAACGACGCAAGGCTGTACTCGAAAGAGAGATATTACGTGCGAACCATTCAACGTCTTCAAGTCCTGTGACAAGCAGAAACGCTAGTTTGGTACCTATACAGATTGTTCTAAGCTTATCACGAAAGCATGCCAGTTGGGTGATAATTTGATGGCCAATATGTACAACTTGTCCTACTGAAATTTTCAACTTCCTTGTAGAGATCTGAATTGTTTCAAATTTTTACGAGAATATTTAAGATTTTAAGCTTGCCTAGTTGGATTCAATACAAATTAATGTGTTTTCAGGCTTCAAATTTTTTCGGGAGTCGACCTCGAAAGTACTAGCCAATGCTGTGTGAATCTCCAAACCTAAGTTACACAGGAAAATAAGTAAAAATATTATTGTTGAATGAATAAAGTTATTTAAACCAAGACTTATTTTATTTCTCACTATACAGGAATTTCGTAACTACCACATGAATATACCGCTAAAAGTAGGTTTACAACCTATGACCGGTCAATTTAAGCATCTTATTTTTTTTATTGTCACGAAGTTGTCGTGATGTAATATAATGTAAATTTATTGGAGAGTTCTCTTTCATCATTCCTTTCAACGATTTGTTAGCGGCGCAAAAATTAGTATCATCAGATGGCGTAATCCATTCATGCTTTTCAGTTCCTTTTGGAGTTTTCCTAACAATTGAATCGCCTTTAAAATATTCTGCTTCGGTAGCTCCTTTTTTCATTATCGCATCCTTTTTTGGTGCGGACGCATCTTTTGAGAAGTCAGTCAAAGTTTGGCGATTACACTTGTTTGCATTACGTTTGTATTTTTGTGATTGTGGGCTATAAATACCAAGGTGAGGGTTTATTTCAGTATCATTTTCAAAAGGAGTATCTAGCTCATCTTCAAGGATTTTAATTAATTTATCCAAATTCTCTGGAGTTTCGTGATCATTGAATTTCTTGTCGAACTGTTGTGATTCTAACTCTGCTATCCTAGTTTCAAGCATGCTAATTTTTTCACTATCTTTTTTTCGGCGTGATGCTGATTTTCGTGCCTGTTCTTCTTGAGCCAAAATAAATTTTTCAAGATCTACTATTTGTTGTTTTCGAGATTCGATAACATTTTTCAGTGTTTTTATTTCGGCAGCCTGTTCTACCAGTTGATGGTGAATCTAAAATTCAAAATTTATTTATTTATAATATAGAAGTATACTCAGTCACCTTAATTATTATTATATATAAAAATTACGTTTACAGGCTTACATGAATAAATAAAATCAACGAATATTTTAAATAGATACATACCTCTATTTCTGCTTGATTTCTCATTTCTAAATTATTCTGAAGAAGGTCTATTATATTCCGCTGATCTTCTTCCTTTTCATTTATTTTTTTTATTATTTCTTCCCTTTGGTTCATTTGTTGTTCTTGTTCAGTCATGCTCTCTACTAGTCTGCTAATTTCCTTTTCTTTCATATCTATTTTTTCTGCTTGTTGTTCATTTTGTTTGGTTAAATCAAGTATCTTATCTTTTTGCTGATTTAGCTGAGTTGTAAAATAAAAAATAAGTTATTCTTTTTTATCTCTTCTTAAAAACGTAATAAATAAAATTGTGATGTATGCCAAAAAACAAAATGAACATATTTAAGTGAGTTAAGAAACTACGTATAAAATTTTCACAGCCTGTCTAAAATAATATTAATAAATATTGGTATTGCTTTCAATAGCTCACCATGTCTCGGAAATCATTCAAATTGTCAAAAGCACCAATTTCCCGTAATTGAGTTAGTTGGTTTTTAAGAGTTCTAAGTTCATCATAGTAAGTTTCCATTTTCGATTCACTGAAAGTAATATTTTTATTACGACATTTTAAATAGGGGGCTTTCAATATTAGCTTAAACTTTTTAATAGACAGGATTACCATGAGATATTCTTTATTTTACCTACTGAAAGTGAGTTTAAAAATAATCTACCTCTGCTTCAACTGCTCTCTCAATGTTATCAATTTTTCTTCAAGTTCTACGATTGTTTCATTCTTCTTTCCTAATTGGATTTCTATTTCTTCTGCTGCTTTAAGTTTAGACTATAACACGAAGTTATTAGTTGATAAGAAATAAAAAATATTTTGATCACATTTATATATTCTACATATTATTAGGGATGTTGCGAATGTCGATTTTTGGACATACTACACTGGTACTACAAAATAGGAACTTAAATTTGACCTAAATTGGATCTACTTGAGAAGTACTTGCCCCCCCACCAAATAACTGAAACCCCCCCGCGAATTATTTTGACAACGGAAGGTCGTAGACCCATCGAGTTTGGGGTCATTTGAAAGGGCAGGTAGAGGCCTTTAATTTGGCTCTGTCAGATTCCTCCCAAATCCACACAAAATCCTCCTAACCTTTGTCAAAACATTCGCATGATTTTTTGCGAATGCAAATATTCAAAAACATCCCTACTACATATTATAATTAAACTGAACCACAACAGCACAGCACAGCAGAACTATTGTATGTTGGAAATAATATGTACATAAATTTGGTTAATCGTTAGGTTTAAAATTAAATATGCGAAGATACCTTTAAATCGTCAATCACTTGGTCTTTTTCTAAAATATTGATTTTGTGGGTTTCATTCTCAGCTTTATACTTTTCCATATCTTTTTTGGCTGATTCCAATTGATTTTGTAGGCGTGTTTTGGTTTCTATGATAAATAGGTAATTAGATTAAATCAGACTGGATCAGATTTCCATATAGATTTGATTCAAAACCTTAAATACGAACCTAAAATTGTTTCTTTTTCATCCAATTCTTTTACCAAATCCTTCACACGTAGTTCAGACTCTAGAAGGTCGGCCCTCAAATCATTTATAATATCCTGCAAACCTTTTTTTTCTTCTATCAAATCATTGCATTTCTTTTCAATTTCTATAACTTTAGCGATATCAACATTCCTTTCGTGTTTCATATTTTTAATAGATTCATTGTAAGACGTAGAAAGTTCTGCAAGCCGTTTTTCTACTTCTTCCTTTCTAGAAATTAGAAACATAACAATAAATCAATAATTAAATCACCTTAAAATTCTAGAGCGAAATAAAATGGAACGTTAAATTTCATTAAAGCTTACTCGGATTGTAATTTCTCTCGAGCTAAAGCGATTTCTTCTAAATGTATTGTATTTTCTTTAATAGATTGCGTGAGCTTGTTAAGTTCTCGATCAAAATCTTCTTGTAGTTTTAGGTTCTGAAAAATTAGACAGTTTTTATGATGTAGGTAAGTTGCATAATAACAGTTAATTGGTAAATAACATGGATGTACCAATAGGTACTACCTGTTCATGTTGTTGTTGGGCCGTACGTTCAAGAGACCAGGATTTTGAATGAGCCTGTTCCAGTGCTGCTTCTAACTGTGCAACGCGTTCTGTAGTCGATTTCAACTGTCCTTCAGCTCTCGACAAACGGTCTTTCATCATCGACTTCTTATATTTTTCATCTTTCAATAATCTTTCTAATTCCTAACAAGAAAATATAGTATAATATTGAGTCTTCATCATCAATGGTTCGTAAACGCCCACTGTTTAGATGAGAATCCTATAAGCAAATAGTGAAATACTGTTTCTGACAATTTCAAAATCAGAAGAAATAGGATCGGAAGAAATATACTTAGATATATACAGATAAAATCATAAAATATTTTTAAACAATGAAATACCTCAACTTTATTTTTATTCATGTTCGGTCTATAATGGTCACCATTGTTATTTTGTTTTCTCAATTCTGTGTTTTGTGTGTTCAAGTCAGAAAGAGCGCATGACAGTTCTTTTGTGCGTAATTGAAGAGCAACTATTTCGTTCTCGCTTTTTCTAAAAAAAAAATCATTTAATGTTGACTTTAAACAGCTACAAAATAGAATAAGTATGTAAATTAAAGAAAGTACCTGAAACAATCGATGATGTAGTTTATTTCATTTAATAAATCTGTTCTCAGATGATCTAAAGAACATTTTAAGGCGTCATTTTCTGAATTGAATTCTTTAACTTTCATGGAAAGACACTTTGTACTGATTCCCTGTGCATTAATTAAAAAACATAAATACTTTGAGGGATAATGGGAAGAGAAGTAGGTAAAGAAAACTAATGGGAGATAAAAATCTACCTTTTCCTGTGATAGGAGAGATTCGAACCAGTCAATGATTTCTTTTCTTTTAAGAATAGTTTCTTCACATTTATCAACCAGTTTATTGGGCATATTAAGTATTTTATTAACATCAACTGTACCTCTGTTATCTAAAACAAGATATTTCAAACGTTATTAAAAATAAATCTAAAGAAAGAGTTGGTGCTAATAAAAATGAAAAAATATTGGCACTAATGTGCTTCTACGTAACTGGATTGAAAAGCAGAGAGCGTCTAGTATGCTTGATAATATGCGATCTCTAAATAAAAACATAAATAAATAATTATACCTAGCTTATTATATTCAACAGTTTTCGGTTCGCCTCCAGCGCACAGTTGTAATAATTGTTCTGGACTCAATTTGGACACGTTCATAATGTGCAGATTCTCAGCGGATGGTAAGTTAACCTTTTGTCCCAGCCTTTTCATTTTCTGATGAGTGTTGCGCATTGTTGCGTAAAGAGCCATTATAGCTTTCTGTGAAATGACAATGCAGACTTTTGACCTGACAGACTGAGCTAGACTTTCTATAATAGTTGAGAGACCATAATGTTTTGTAAATGGAAGTTCATTATTCTCGCGTGTGAGGTAGTGGCTTCTTACTTTAAGATTACTTTACAAATATTTTACGGAGTGTAATTATGTGATTTTATTTTAACGGATTATTAAAGAAATTATTGCCTATTAATAGAATGAGTTTCGCGTTTTAGATTGCTCCAACGGCGAAATGAAAAACTGTTAGAATAACTTGTAAGACAAACCTGTCTATCTTCAAGATCAGTTTTAGATTTTTCGAATAACATCATTTTTTCTTGCCAAATCGTTTTAAGTTTAGTGATTCTGTCGCTTTCAGATGTTATCGATTCTGAGAATTAACATAAAATGAATGTAGAATAAATATTCGTCCAACATATTAATGATTTTCGTTTAATAATACAAAATCGTACTGACCTAATTCATTTAAATCATCATACAAATTAGGTCCGTCCATTTGAATTTGTTGCATTTCAAGTTCTTCCTGTCTCATGATTTTATTCTAAAAATGACAACTTAATTAACAAAGATCCTAAAATTATAAAAAACTATAGGTAGCTTTTTGCCATACCTGAGTTGGTAGTCCGTTAAATCTTGATGAATTTGACTTAGCAGAGTATCTCTATAAGCAAAATAATTATTTTGGAAATTTATCAAAACGAATGAACGCCTGTTTATTTGTTCATACCTATCTCTACAAATAAATTGATAATAAAACTCAGACCTGTGCTACCGGTACAGTTATTACTGGTCGTCCGTTCTTATGAGAAGAATCGGTGACAATACGTTTCGGTATCGTTGAAGGTCTCTAAAAATAAGTTCGCATTAATTATTTTGTATTTCTACATAAAAAAATACCTAATTCAAGAAACAGTTCATCATTATTTTTGCAGAAGACTTTGTATAAGGACGCTAGGAAGCTAGGAGTATCTTTAATACCGATGAATAATTTAGAACCAGTAATTTGCGTATTTTTCTCGTACCTATTTGTTACCTAAATATACGTCTATTGAAATTTTATTGGAAGTGGAACCTTTAGGGCAGGTATTAATCTTTCACGTTCTGGACGTATTCGTTGCACAGTTCTACCAGGAACCATGCTTTGATCTTTCGGTCGATTTGATGATCTTGGCCGAGACTAAAACACAGTAATACAATTAAATATAAATACTATCTGCTTATGAATAATAATTAACATAATGTAGGTAAATAATAACAAACAGTTACATTAGGCAGGATCGTAGTTTCAGTATAATTCATAGGATCTGTTGTTTGTTTCTCTATAGTCGATAACAGTGGTATTTTGCATTTAGTAGACTGCTGTCTTGCAGCCTTGATAATATCTGCAAATAAATATTCCGTATTGATAAACTGCGTTATATTAATATCAAGACGATCAAAAAGTATATAGAAGAGTTTCATCATCAATTATTTTTGACTGTGTTATCGCTTACAGCACACCTAAGTTTCCCTCAAAGCAGCTAGTCCCTGCCTACTCATATGATGTCGGAAAGAGAGAAGGATGTTTATTTTTTAGATATTAACCTTCGATTCTTGGTTCATCTGACACAAATAGCGACATAATCAATTAATAAAATGCATTTTAAACAAAAAATTTACAAATTAACAGGTTTTATGATGAAAAACATTTTATTCAGAACTAAAATTTCAGACATTGAGTATTGCTTTCACCATGCTTTCACACATCATTTATGTCAAAGGCAGCCGCTGAGCTTCTTCTCTAAAAAAAATTTAAAAGAAGAGTGCATTGTACAATCACTAACTAATTGTATAAAGGCAAGTACAGACATACTACCATACATTATTACGCACGTAATAATTTTGATTATTATGAGAAGAGCTAAAATCTGTGAGGATTGCATCTACATTGAATTTTCTGTGTTTGCTGGTCTTCACTTCACATTAGGAAACAAGAACGTTTGAGCTTGTAGGTACACCCAAGAAACAAAAAATGAATAAATTGCTATATATAAAAGATCAGGGGAAATATTATACCTAATTTCGTTTTTTGTTCACAAGTAAAAAAGTGGTAAAAGCTAGTGAAAATTTCTCAGTGGAGTCGTAGCTTTATTCAGTTGAGCACAATTTTGTTTAATGTAAATAAAACTATTTTGTTTACAAACTGACACCAAACAAAAATATAATTGAGTAAGTCAATTTGACATGTCCTTTGTATTTTGTAGGATTATGTAGATTTACAATTTTAAATACCTAAACTAAATTATTTATGTATGTACGTTGATTTTGATACATTTTACAGAAATGGAAACCACAAACAGAACATCAAGAGCAAAATCAAGTAAGTTTTAGTAAAATAAATAAATTTTGAATGATTTGTTACTACATATCTCGCAATTAGATTTTGTTTTTTGAGAGTCTATTAGAATAGAGATTAGACTCGCAGGGCAATTTCGTAACTGCGATGTCTACATAACAAGTAATATTTTTATAGAAGTGCAAAAAGCCCATAAAATCTAAAGTAAAACGAACCGAACGTTACCCATATTTTTCAAAACCAATATCCCGTTTAAAGTAGCTTATCAATCAAGCTTTGAGCATAGGATTTGAGACGAATACCACACTAACAAGGTAATTGACAGTTCGAATCCACTTAAACTACGTCCCTACTGATTTTAAATAGGTACGTTATCAAGAACATCAGTTTCCTCCTGATTTTAATAGTCTGCTTAATAATAAACCTATGTTAATACATTAAATTGTTTTTCCCAACAGATGCTCCACGTATTCAACCTCGTCAGACCGCGGCCTCAGCTGCTCGTGCTGCCCGCAATGCCACCAATCGGAATCTGTCTCTAACATCTTCGCAAAAACAATCACCTATACGTGCTCCACTGTCACCAGTGCCATCGAAGGTAATATTTGATAATAGTTATTTGCAACACGTTTGAAATCCTTTTCTCATTTTTTACAAAACTTTACGATCGTTTGATACTTTTGTCTATCGTAAATAAATTAAATAGTAAATACTAATAATAAATCTTCTCTTTGGAAAACTGGAACAAAGCACTTCGATCAAAAAACAAATTTTGGTCAATATTCGGAAATACCCATTTATTTTAACTTTTACTCGCAGATTGGAAAACTTTCAATAGAGCCACCGACAAAAAGAGAATCGATATCGGATATGAAGGTATGATTTAAAAAAATATCTAAATTGGTTCTTCATGTTTATTTCCATATTTTTTTTCCATTTTCAATTCCTAATTGTGTTTTAGGTAAATAGTGAAATTTGTTTGCGACCTGCACAGCAAGAGTTGGACAATGTAAGTTTTATACTGTGTAATAGGGTTACGAATGTCGATTTTTGGACATTCGCGAACGCGAATGCGAATATTTTGTTTAGACATTGCGAATGCGAATGTTGACCTTTCAAACAAAAAGTTCAAGGTTTTTTACTGACAAGTCAACGGCATCTTCCAAGAGTTATTAAAATTTACAGGTACTACAAAATAGGTACCTATATTTTACCTAAACTGGATCTACTTGGGAAGTAGGGCGTACTCGCCTCTCCCCCACCAAATAACTGAAACCCCCCGCTAATTATTTTGACAACTAAGATCGTAGACTCATCGAGTTTGGGCTCATTTTAAAGGGTAGATAGATGCCTACATTTTGGATTTATCAGATTCCTTCTACATCCACACAACATACTCCTAACTTTTGTCAAAATATTCGCATATTTTTTTGCGACAACAACTACAACTTATTTCAATTTGTTAAAATGTATAATGAACACATAATATGTATAAGTGAATACCGATTTGTTTCTATAAAATTGGGGTAACAATGGGGACATGCAATCAATTGAGTTTCGTTTGACATTCTTTGTTGGAACCTATTACAAATGAAAAAGCTTCTAGCTGTTTTTATGTAAATTTAATTAGCTTAATTAAAATTTATATTCGCTTCACTATTATAGGCTCCCTCTGAATCGTTGCCACAAAATATTGAGATGTGTGTTATTGACCAAACTGCTGTAATAGTCATGGAAAATTCCGAAGAACATGACAACTTGAGTGTACACACCGTGATAGAATCTGATGTAGTAAATCATGCGTCTGGTTAGTAATAAAATAAAATTCTTATTTATTTGTTGTAGAACATTCCATCGAGTTACATTGGAAAACTGTTCTTAAAAAAAAGTATTCATGATGAAATTATATCCAATTACAAGTTTACTGCCACTACCATAATTATTAGATATCCGTGTTACCTATACGGTCATAAAGTTAAAAAAAATTAAGACTTTATTTATTTTTCTTTACAGATTGTCAAGGTCCAGTACCTACACCTGTTAGTCGTCCACAAACTCCTAAAACGGCACAATCGAGTCGACCACAAACTCCAAGGCTCCCTAGTCGACCATCGACACCAGCACCCGCTCCGCAATGTATTTCAGCTCCATCAAGTCGGCCTAGTACACCACGCAGACCGACAACTCCCATTAGACCAAAAACACCTACTCAATCTTCCACCGATAAGCAACCGCAAAAGTCATCTCTTCCTACACCCAATAGAATCAATAATAGTCGCTATGTAGATGAGATAAAGTCTACTTATATTATCAAACAAAAACAGTTTAATGGCATGAAAAAAGATTTAGATTTGAAACAGGTTTGTACTTTTCTTGTTAATATTAATTTTCGGAAAAACTCATGGAAAATGAATCAGTCGAATATTCCGTAGACTTTTAATTGAAGATTATCTATTTTGCAGCAAGCCATATTAGATGTTTTCCAAAGTCTAAGAAGCTTACATGAGCGTTTGCATAATGAAGGCATATCGGGTTGTGGTGAAGGAGCTCTACCAAAAGAACTTATAGTATTCAATGTAGATGATTGGACCACACAAGAAGTTACCCAGTTATATCGCGATGCAATCGCTTCATCTGCTCCTGAGAATGCATTAGAACTTTTGAACGATAGCGTGCCTATTGGTATGTGATTATTTCTTAAGTTGTGTTTCTTACAAATATGGAAGGAAAAAAAATTTTCAATTTTTCTTTCATAATATTTTTCGTTTTTTTATTTAGCTAACACTAAATAATTATTTACAGATGAATCTGCTCTGACAGAATTAAATATCAAAGTCATGAACGTTTCTGATTGCTTCACTAATTTATGTCATAAGGCGTTTGTAGCGCGTCAAGAGATTTTAGATTGGATCAAGACTTTATTTGAAAATCAGGTCAGTAGGTTTCGATACAAATTAAGGATTAAATTTAAACGATTATATTAATATCTACCTACTACGATCTATTGATATACCATAATTTCTTCTTAACTTTTCAACAGGATCAACTAGATGGTGATATTTTGGATCATATATCACGGTATAATGATCAGGGCTTCGAGCTTTGCAGTACACTTCGCCAGTTAAAAAACCAGGCTGAGGAAGCTGTGAGTACTGTTACTGAACTATCAAAGTAAGTTGTTCAAATAAGTGTAATTCTTAAAAAATTGAATACGTACATAATTATTTTAAACTGTTTTTTCAAGGCGTGCCTGTCATGAACGAAGTACACTTATAGCAGTGGGGGAAGCTCTCGTTAGAGAAGTTGCCAAATTACGACAAGATCTAGAAAATCGTAGCCCTGTTGCCAATGAAACACGTGAATCACGCACTGAATCCGAAACTATTAAAGCTCTTGAGGTAATTTATATAGCATAAACTGTTTCTTTATTTAGTAATGTTTTAAATAAATATATATTTTTTGCAAATCTCAGGAAGCTCGGCGTGAATTGGAAGAAGAAAAATCTGCTAAATCAGCAATTAAAGAAAAATTAGCAACAACAGAGTCCCTACTTAGACAAACACGAAATCGTGTTGCGAAAATGGATAAGCAATTGCGTGAAGCAGATGCGAGTATTTCAAGCCTTACAGGAACTGTAAAAATGCTTGAAGATCAGGTAAGTGAAAATGAAATACTGTAAGTATAAAAAATAGATAAATAAGTAGAATAGAAATAACGACTGATAAAAATTTTAGAGTCGACAAAAGGAAATCCATTTAGAGGCTCGTGCTCGAAAATTGAGAGAGTCCTTGAAAACCGGGGAAGTGACGACCTCACAATTAGTGCAACAACGTGATACACTTCAAGCCGAGTAAGTCAATCGGTGTACTAAATGAAAATCCTTTCAATTTACTTGCCATTGTAATAACTACTCTTACATAAAAAACTTTTTTTTGAAATCCAGTAAAAGCAAACTGTTTCTACATGTTCGTATATTTTTGACAGAGTGCTTGACTACAAGCAACAAATCGAAAAATTAACTGCTCAACATAAGACTACCCTACATCAATTGGAAGAAGACCTTAAACAAACAAAACAAGCTTTGCAAGAGCAATGCAATCAAACCAAAACAGCAATAGAGTCGAAAGCAATGACCGAAGCCGCCTTACAAGATAGTAGAAACGCTGTTGAAGAATTTAATGCTAAGATTATTGAAATGGAGAAAAATAAACCAAATCCAGGTACTTTTTAAAAATAAAGACATACCTAGACTAGGTAACCAAGTAAGATAAATGAATATTAGTACAGCTGTTATTGGAGTTCTTATAAAGATATGATAAAAATGATCATTTTAATGAACTAAGCTAGGGCAGATAATACATAAGTTTCCAAAGAGTTGTTCTGACATTACTTTTAAAAAACCTGCTAACTGGAAAGTTTGTAAATTCACCATTGCTTCGGTTTAAAGGTAAGGGTTTTTCTGTTTCTAGATTTACCTACTGAAAGAGAAATAGATTTGTGGGCTGAATTACAAGCAACTAAGGAAACACTAAGGGTTACTGAAGACGAAGTTACAGCATGCAAAAGAGAAAAAGTCCGGTTTCTGGAAACGCTCACAAAAATCGCTGTAACTATTGTCCTTTTCTTCTTTGTTTCATTTTGTCAAAATATTCAGGTGTAATTTTTATTTCAGTTTCATATACCTGAAAAATTTTTTACGATACCGCAAAGGTGATTTGTGTAATAATGTACATATTTATCGATGTTATTGTGTTGGTAAAATACCAATTTTTATTACAGGAAACCGACAACAAAATAGGAATGCAACAAAAGCTCGCTGCTGAACTTTTAAATAAAGAGGAAATAATAGGGAAGATGCAAATACAAATGAGAGAACTCTCAAAGAATATAAAATTAAAGTTAGTTATTCTTTGTCTACAGTTTCCTTCATTTTTTCTTTACTTCAAATATTTTAATACATTTTCAATTTATTTGAAATTTATGAAAAAGAAGTTCAAATAGAATATTATTTTTTGTTATTTTAGTGAACAAAAGGTGCTACAGTACGAGCAATATGTTCGAGATTTACAAGCTCATAATCGAACAATCGCAAACTGTCAAGAAACACCTAACGGCATCAGTTATGAAGATTTACAACAAGAGGTTTGCATTCATATTTTTAAATAAGTTTTATTAAATTTAATTGCGTAAGATAAATAAAATTTGCACTTATGGAATTACCATAAAATTGTTACAAATAATGTAACTTTTTTTACTTCATAAAATCTAACATTTATTGCACTGAACGTTTCGTTACCATTACTTACTATCATAATCCCACTGATAGGTATTCCTCCCTCATTTCAAACATTAGGCACTTCTTCAAAGCCATTGTACTAATTTATATAATACTTCGAATTAATGAAAACATTTAAACAGATTATGAATTTGAAGATGAAGCTACTAGACGTAGTACATCGTAATGAAGAGTTAGCAGAACTGCTCGCTCAAAAAGAGCAGGATCTTGAACAACAGGATAAAAATTCACGAGCACAGGCAAGAGTCATAAAGGTTATTTTTGTTACAAGTGAATTTTTACGTTTGTATATTTGTTATGGTTTATTCAAACATCTAAAACAGAACTTGGAAACTACATACCTACGTCCAGGCTATGCCACTAATTTGTTCAATACGATTAGATTATTATTCTGTATATTCATTTATTTTTTTCACTATATTTTTAAAAATACATTTACAAGAAAATAAAATTTAAAAATACAATATAAAAAACAGAGGGCCACGATTAGATTCATTATTATTGGATAAAAGTTCATGTAGTTATAGATTGTTCAGTTTCCAATGAGGATGTAATATTAAATAAGGCAATGAGATACCCTACGATTATTTAAATGGCATTAAATAGGTTCGAGAGGAACTAATCAATATGCTTAAGAACAAAGAAACTGAACAGAGTCGTGAACTAGCCGCTCTACAACAAGATCTTGAGCACCGCATGAGAATTGTAGATGAAGTGAGAAGCTTTTTGTTTTTATTTTTTTTTATTTTCGGTGCATTTTTTTTTCTATTTTTATCCCATCTACTAAATTTCGACTAGTGATTTCCGATAGTGTTTTGTCAATTAATTGAAGCTACAAAAAAATATGTTTTTTTAGTTCCTCTTTATTCAATCCTAAGATATCTGCATTCAGAAATATTTTTCTCTCAGACGAGATAAAAGATTAGGTGTGGTTGCTCTTAAAAACATATTTCAATTTCACTTTACGTTTCATTGATCACATTGATTAATGCTTTCTTACAAGGTGAACAAGCAAATAGCTGCAAAAGCTGACGAAATTCAAGAACTATTTGCTACATTGGAGAACAAACAACAGCAAATACATCGATTGGAAAAAATTGTGTTGGCATTGGAAGAGCAGCAACGACGTGCTCAGGTTCAACGTACACGACACGAGGAGAAAATCGCAGCACTTGAACATGAACTTGCTGCAGGAGGAAATAGGAAAGAACGGTTACTATTTTAATATTAGAAAACGTTAGCACAAAAGCATCTATACTTCATCCGAGTCCCCAAGACACCGAGGTCGAGTTGACTCGACTCCTATTCACACGGCCCACCCTAACGTTAGATTACGCGATGAGGTATCAGTTGTTCATCTTCAAACGAGTCAAAAATAGGATATTTATGTGTAATGTGTGTAAACTGCCCTAAGGCTAATATGACATTTAGATATCGAGCAAACAGGCACGCTAGTAAAATGCCTCAAGTCGAAAAGTTATACCACAACAAACATATGCTCTGAAATCAAGCAAGAAAGTTTTTTAAAATGATTGAATTCTGTAGCAAACTGTAAACTACTCGTCTAGAACAGATAGATGATACAATAGACGAAGGCCTTGTATGATTTTGTAGTTTCCATTACGCGAAGGCTCATTTATAATAATTATTAACTTTACCTGCCGTTCACAGTTGGAAGAAATAATCTAATTTTTCGTTTTCAGGAAATTTTTATTCTTTTAAATTGCTGTGAAGTACTGTAAAGTGTAAAGTATCCTGAATCGTTATGGTTGAATTTATTTCTTTGTTATTATTGTTTTTTGAAAGCGAAATAAATGTTTAACAATTTATGGAGCACTTTATTCTTAGGTACTCGTTAATTTAAAAAATGTGGATTTAAAATTGGGATCAAAAATGAAAAAAATATAGCTTTTGACCAACTTGTAAAAGTCTAAAGCAGTGATCAGTGAGGATGGGCATATCTACCCGAACCAGCTAGGGGATCTCGATCTTCAATTCTACTTTTAATTTAAACCACAGAATTTTCTAAGTAGGTAAACCTTTTTTCTTCAACAATGTGACCTGGAGAATAATAGTGATAAGTGGTGATAACCGATTTTAATTATTTTTTATTTGAAAGGTTGATAAAAACCAGTAGGTACACAATATTTCAGTTATTGAAAAATATTTTAACCATTTCTTTAAATTAATAACAAGTTACTATAAAACATTATATCTGTGCTATGTAATTAAAAAAAAATAATAATAAGGATGTGAACCATTGTAGAAAAGTTGCTGCACTGACGTAATTATAATGGCACAGTGTAAACTGCAATGTTATAATGGGCATTAATTAGCGTTATTACACTGTAAAAAATTAAGCTGATTAGCACAAAACTTCTCACCCTCTCTCACTCTCTTTTTGTAATTGTTGTTGTATAAGTTCTCAATTCTCTATTAAAAGAAAATAGTTAGCGCAATTGCACGGCACAGTGATGATTTGCACATGCCTTATCATTTTTAATCTGTCAAGTCTCTCAAGTGTCAATGTCATTTCGCCAAGCATTGAAATTGCTATAATCTGTGTGAAATTGTAAAAGGACTGTATATTTTAGGATATTATTTTACTTATTTCTAGTGTTTCTATATAATATTTATTTATTTCAGTAAATTTTTTAATCCCTCAAAATGTCTGAGCGTAAAGTTTTGAATGTAAGTATTATTCACGGAATAAGTTTAAACCTAATTTTCAGCATCTCACCAATGTTTTTCTGTTTTCAGAAATACTATCCACCGGATTTCGATCCTTCTAAGATACCTCGTATGAAACTGGCGAAAAATCGTCAGTACACTGTTCGTCTTATGGCTCCGTTTAATATGAGGTGCGCTACATGCGGAGAGTACATATACAAAGGCAAAAAGTTCAATGCTAGGAAAGAGGATGTTGAAAATGAAGACTACCTTGGTATTAGGATATACAGGTTTTATATAAAAGTAAGTAGTAAGTAGTTTCTTTCTAGTAGACGCAAAGATATGCATTTTCATTCTAAACTGACTCCATAGTTGTTTCTTTTACATTTGTAGTGATACACACACAAGAACTTGCACTATTTATGACAGTATGGTGTTAAATTTACATTTCAGAGCGGCTTGCCAGTATAGCGGTTTTAAACTTAGTATTGTCTTTAATCCTAATTTCTAATAACTAACTCATAACCACTGTATCCTCTTGAATTAAATAAATACAAACATCAATGACTTATTTTTCCACATAATTATGCATTTATGGACTATCTTAAAAATTAATTAACATAATCATATTCTCCATTCCAGTGTACTCGTTGTTTACAAGAAATATCATTCAAAACGGACCCAAAGAACACAGACTATGAGATAGAGGCTGGTGCTACCAGAAACTTCATGGCTCTCAAACTTGCAGAGGAACAGGCAAAGAGAGAAGAGGAGGAACAAAAAGAAGAAGTGGACAATAATCCTATGAAGTTGTTAGGTGATTGTATTTTATTGTTGTAAATAAACAAGATGCACACATAAGTAGAAAATAAATATATTATTTGAAATAGAAATGAAGATCACAGCGTACCAGAGGTGGGACCGTAGCTACTTGAAAATAAAATTTTAAATAAAAGAAAACTTATTAGGGGTAATTATAGCATATTTGTACAGTATATTTTGAGGTTTTCTATACTACTGCAATCATAAAAAAGTTGTAAAAATGATCAAACATTTTAAAATCCTGACCCCTTTTGGCAATCAAATTGTATGTAGAAAGTAACTTGCATTAATTTTCCTGATAGTTTAAATTGAAGCAAAAATACTATGTAGCATATCCCATGCTCTGTGACATTTGTCAAAGGGCAAGTCTAGTCTTGGTTGACTATTTCCACAAAAAATATCAGGATCTAATACACCATGTGGTTTATTTAGTATTGAAATGGAATTTGACACATAATTCAGTATGACAAAGAATTTAAATAGTAATGAAACTTAAAATTCTTTATAAATTTTCAGAATACAGAACAGAGCAATCACGGCAAGAGATTGAACAGTTAGAAAATCTTGAAGAACTGAAGGAATTGAACAGGAGACAGCAAGCAGTGGACTACGAAGGCATGTTGAGGCAGTACCAACCAGAAACAGCAGAAGAACGAAAGGCGAGAGAGGAAAAAGAAGATGATGATTTTATTAAGTAAGTTTTTAATCTTCTACTTAAATTCTACTTTTTGCCAGTATTGTAAATTATATTATATCCAGAAAATTCAACAGATCAAACTTACAATATTATTTTCATGTTTATTTCACAGTTGGTGAAATGTACAAGATAATAATCCACTTAGTTAAGACTAAAAATCTAAATAAATAGGACTTATTTTCAGTTCTTTTTTCCCCAATTATATAAATCTCTAGTGTGATACCTCATAGGCCTATCTATTCCATAATATCTGGGTAGTGCATTTTGGTTCAGATCAGGTTAAATATAATTCCAAAAAGTAAAAGTTCCTTGACTATTCAAACTCACAGTTTCTTGGAATCAGGTCTCCCAAGCATATAAGTAAATTGCGTCATCATTAAATTTTACTGGTGATTCGTAGCAAAGAATCTATAAGTTGTTGTTTGAATTTCTTGCGGGCGTAACAGTGTAGCTGGCCTTATCAAAAACATATGACTAAACACATAAAGTGCTTGACTGCAATCAGGTTTGACCACTTCAAGCTGTCTTAGTGAAAGGCTCTAGGCCTTACGAGTGGTTATTATTTCATTTTACGGTTGACATTATATCGCAAAGTTAAGCAGTAGCCAGGCATACAGTGTCTGTTAGAGCTGTCAACTGATCTCTGGTAGTTTGTCTGTTGTTTTCTGCCAGTGCTGCGATTAAACAGCTGATCGAAAAATTACCAATGGCAGCTTCAAGCTCTGGACTTCGAATGCTAGAGCGATCAGTGTATGTCGTTAACTGGATATATCTCGAGCAGTTTATGTATGCTCACTCTGAAATATGCAATACAAGAAATGGAGCTACTCTCAATCAATAGTGCGCAGTCCACATAAACAATGAGTGAATTTGCTCCTTATTTATGACATAAAATTTAAAAAACAACACTAACCGATTTGTCCTAGGGTACCTACAAATATTTAATTCAGTCAAAATTTAATTCTTTGCATGTTTTA
This sequence comes from Trilocha varians, assembly GCA_030269945.2. Lineage (NCBI taxonomy): Eukaryota > Metazoa > Arthropoda > Insecta > Lepidoptera > Bombycidae > Trilocha > Trilocha varians. The sequence continues at coordinate 5,053,616 of AP028265.1, read as the reverse complement.
GCATAAAAATGTAAAACGTAAATGTGTGAAAAAATTGTGTCAAAATCATAATTCTACACACGTTGGCAATTTCTACGTATTAAACTGTATGAAAACATCTCTACATTATTTCGACGGTTACAGATCTGTGAAATTCAACACGACGTCAAAAAGAGTTGTCGCCGAAGAAATTATCGAAGACGTAGATGAAGATGAACCAAAAACAAAATATTCTAAAGTTGAAACAACACCACAAAGTACTTCTGATAAGAAAGAAGTCAAAAACCAGTCGTGGAATAGAAGTATAGGAGTACTTACAAAGAAACCTTTAGTGAATCTTGTGAAGAGTAAAAAAACTGAAATAGTTGAAAGAGATAGTTCAGAGTCTGTATCAAACAATGATAAACCTACTAAAAGTAATTCTGAGACAACTGCGTCTAAAGACAAACCGGCGTCTAGTCTATCATTATTAGCAGGATATTCAAGTAGTGATAGTGACTCACAGTGACCAAAACTTAGCTTACATGTTGTGATGAAATCAATGTACATTATGACAATAAAGGATTGGGAATTGCTATTTATAAACTTTTATTTAATTTTTATAAAAATAATCCCTTCTCTAAGAAAGAGTACCTATTCTTTCCGAATGCAAAGTTAAGATAATGGTTATCGAAAAACATGCCACTGCATAGTGCATAATCCTCCTTCGATGAACGAAGATTCATAAATGCGATATATTATGTAAAGTTTCCTTGTAGCATAGAAGTAACAATTAATTTAGACAAAGAAATAAAAGGCAGGTTAGCTCATTTAGTGTAGTCAATATTAGGCGCTTGGATCACTAAAATGTTGCTATTAGCAGCGTTCATAATTATTTAAATTAATAATGATAATTCGTGTTCAGAATATGTCGTTTTACATCTCATTAGTACAAAACTCGCATTGTCATAGTACCCACTGCTGGAATCTAATAACTGACGAATTCTACAGACATAAACTCACTAACTGGATTTATACATAAGAAACTATAATAGTGGTAATTGTTTAAGATAATAACTAGACTAGATAATCTAGTTCTCCCAGCTCCTAAAGTGGAATGATTGTAAAGATGTTACTCATCTAACAATTCTGCTTTGTTTATACGGTTCTAGTAACCTTACTCAACCCTTCCTTCGACCTCTTAATCTATTAGGTAGAGATATGAAAGAATGCAGTGAGTTTTAACAACTTACTTCAATAAATCAATCAGAAAGCTTACTGAAATCTTTTAATACGATATACAATTAAATCGATAAGCTACCATCACAGGAAGATTGGGGCATCATAACAAAAACACTACATTTCGAAGTCGGCTGACAATCGGCTTATAGGCGGCTGTCAAAGCGCCAAAATTCCTTGATCCCGCCCTTTGTTGGCCGGTGCCTTCCATTTATTACGGTGTCAAGTGCATTCACACGGCGGGTTTACGTGGCGTTTTCTTGTTTCGTTCTACTGATCTAGTTTTATACAGGGTGCTACTTTTCATTTTATGGGAAATCAATAATGAATTATTACTAATATTTTGTGGAAGTCCGGCAATTTCCTGCTGTCACAAAAAACTAATATTTTGTACATGGTAGTCTGTAGTCTTGTGACATTTGTATCTCTAATATATCGTAGACATAGCAAATGAATCAACTAACACGACAAATTCTAAATGTATTAACTGTGTTCCAAAAAAACTTCTTAGTCGGTGTTGGTACTGCACGGTAGCTCGTAAATTAACATTTGTAAAACATTTGCACAATAGTAACAAAGGCTTCGTTGTGTTTGTGACATCGCCAATGTTCATACTATCAGGGTAGCCTGTAGAGATTAGAAGATAAGATTGGATGGGAAACCACCCAAAATCACACCACAACATACAACACTTCCGACAAGAGGTGAAGATAAAAGACAATAGGGCATATTATGGCCCTTCTGTCACACCAATGAATAATATCGGAAAGTACATGTGACTCATGAATAGTAGAATCAATCTTTGTAACCTACGAAACGAATGATTTTATATCAGCCTGTATCTGTACATTTTTTACGAACTTGGGTACCTGACTTTGGAATTAATTGATCGGAAAAAGCCGTTTAATACATTGATGACTAAAGGTTGGGAACAACGCGTAGGCGATTTGTGAGATACGGCGCCCCGACAAAAATTGTATTGTAATAGTTCATGTCTCATAGCAATAATGTTAATTACCACTCTTACAAAAACACCTGTATTGTTATATCGTGAGGTTCACATACTCGTATGTTAATATTTTTTTAAATAAGTAGATAATAAAGGTTTGCGGTAACGGTGAAACACCCCCAAATCCTTGTAGCTAACAAGTGTTGGACACTGACCACGCCCAGGGTGTCATTAACAAATTAGTATTTTCTACTCGCCAGGAGGTACCTGCTGATTCTTGCAAACAGGGCCGTACAAAAAGCGCATAGCTCACGGTTCCGAGATAAATACAAGTCGTATCCCAATTTTTTCGTCGGCATAAATATTGTTTTTTCATAGATATAACGGCTTTAAGCCGACACGTCGACGTTCGATTCTGAGAAGTAGAGATGTCGCGGCGCCGGCCGGGACTCTCGCTAATAAATATAAGCCTGCTTGGGAAATATTATGTTACTCGGCTTGGTATTTTTTGGGAGAATGCGTGCGGCGGCGGCGCGGTGGCCTTTGCCCACTCGAGCCTCTGTAATGGGGATTTTGCTATCTCCCAACGATAACGTAATTCAATGGAATTGGCTGTCTAAAAAAAAAACTTAAGCCATTACATTATCCAGTATATGTTACATAAATCTTAACCATCAAGGAAACAATGTGCCTACTGCTTAGATCATTAACGCGTGTTACGTTTCGTTAGTGGTAGCGACCAAATGCGTTCTAATTAAATTAGGTTAATATGTATAGAAATATTTCTAGTAATTGCTAGCGGATTTAAATATTTCTGATCATAAAAGATTAATACAATCCGAAACAACTTTGCCTAAAATTGCAATAAAACCCGCAATGGACGCTTAACAACTACACACCATACTTATTGCTTTACGTTCTGTAAACATCGTTTTGTCCGTTGACACGGATTGACCTTGACATTAGTCGAGCTGAAATTGTTGTATGGGGCTCATTGCGTAACAATCTATTTTTTTTAAATGCAATTGAGGGTATTCGTTTTGTTATAAAATGAAAGAAGAGTATACTTTAAGTTGGTGGGTTTGGCTCGGTTAACAGAATATGTAGTTGTATTCTTTGTTAGCTATTGATAAATCTTAGGAAAAAATTAAACTACCTATTCATTGCTGATCCGTATGACATGGTAAATGGTAGCCTTAATTGTTCCTGGTGAAATATTCGTAACTACATCTTCTTTTCTGGTTATCCTAATAAAATTATAAACGTCCGTTATTCATATTTCCTACAAACGATCAGAGTTTATTGAACAATTGCGGACGCACCGGATATCATTTGTATTGATTAAAACGCCGCAAGTTATTCATCCAACTAAAAATAAAGTTGTTAATGGATCTCATCTCGTCTCGAAAGTAATTGGACCTTAAATTCTTTCATAAACTCACACACGCTGCCGTCAAGGAATTTTTATTTTAAGGTTCCTTTTTGATAAATAACTAGCCGGTGGGTCGCTTTTGCTGTTGTTCACCAGATCCTGATCAGAAAAAAGTAACAACAGCATAAAAATTCTACTTGTGGAAGTTGAGATTAAGTTCCAAAAGCAATCTATCGTAGTAAAGTGTCTTCTTTTAAAAACTGGGTAAGCCATTTATGTATCAGATTGTTAATAGTTACATCCAGAGTAAGTTAAATAATATCTTTGTGGCAATGAAATAAGGTAATTTACGTAACTTCTTTGCAATTTGATTGCACACGTCCGAGTAATACAAAATAAATATCCTAGTTGTAAATATAAATTTTCAGTACAATAAAAGACGTAAGATATTTTTAAGTTTGGGGCTTCCATTTTAGTAAATTTATGAATAATTAAAAAGTCATAGTATAATGGATAGTGCAGTGTTTTTAAATGCTTTATTTGACTTGCACAGTGCATTGGATGTAACTATGTATCTATGTACTCAACTATGTAAGTTAAGGTAGAAGTTAAATTAGACAAACTTCCCGGTTTTCGAATGAGCTGACACTTTATTTATTTGCACGCAGACGTACATCACATAACAATACAATGAAGCTGATCTGACGATGGAGACGAAATGTAGCCATTGGGACCCCTGCACCAAACAAGATAGAGTTCATAGAGCCATAGTGTTTGGGTTCGTTTTGCTTGTATTGGTTAGTTTTATACTTCTACATTATATCCAGCTAAAAGCTTGTTTTACTTTTATAATTTATTATTTACATCTTTATCCAATTTAATTATATTTCTATTATTCTAATTAGGGAAGTTATGCAATACTGATAAAATAAATATTGATTTTGTTTGGTTATGGTTAGACCTTACTTTCTTTGAACTAAAACTCCATCCGCTGCGACTTCAACGGGCTCCATGTGTGTGTTCGTTTATTGACACGTATACGAGACTTGTTGCACTCACACAATCACGCTTCTGAGAAGACGTTCCATTCATAATTTTAACAACCACTCATTATACTCTGCTTGGGACGAGATGGGAAGTATAGCCTTAAGGAATTAAAAAAACCTTATCATCTCAATGCGGCGTGTTTGTGTCTACTTGATACAATAAAATTATATTATTATTCTTAGTGTGTGATCAACGCCGTCTATCTCTTCGAATTCCAATGTAGCACGCGCAATCTTTATTTTGATTAATTTATAGAAACACTTCTGATTTTGCCATTTTTGTTTTCTATTTCAACTAACTATAACTGAATTCGAGCACACAATCAATCATAATTTTATTTTAATTATAGTAATATATTATTAAATAGTGTTATGTATTTATTAATTTGTAGTCGGTATGGAAACTTACATCTCTACATTAAATATTGTAGCCATTTTGTCCAAGCAAGCGCACTTTTTCGCACATAATGACCTTGACTAAGTATTTCGAACAAAATCAAATTTACGATAACTGGCATTGCTTCTATTTGATATATCAACCTAACACGCTAGCAAATTTCGGTATTTTATCGTCTTAGTAGTTATGTAATTACATCGTGTGTGGTACGACGAGGTACATTCCTTCATTATCTTTCCTCTCTACATACACAAAGGCGTGCAGATAAATGGAATGCGATTAATGAATAATGAACAAAAGATTCGTTTCATAATGATCAATGTACCCGTATTACCTGGCCTGGCTTAAGCCTTTGGTTACAACTCACGTTTTAACACCACTAAAGTACTATTTGATTGTTAATAAACAAAAGCTTTTTTGTTACCTACCTTTTTTACTTCGGTATTTAAGATTTAGTAGGTTTATTTTATTCAAAACTAAAAACTTAGACATCAGAATCAAGAAATACTTTAAATTAAAATACAATTGGAATTTTAGCAAGAACTTGATAAAGCAATGTTTGTTGTTCAAATATTAAATCTAAAAGTAGAGAATTGTTAGACGAGTTACTATGGATTTACCCGCAGTAAAGATATTTATATAGTTAATTTATAAAATAATTGTAAGTATTTGAAGTTAGTAATTCAAAAACATAGTTCATATTTTTCTTATTGGAAATAAAAGGATTATCAGAGGGGGCATTCCAATAATTTTAATAGTTAAAGTTGAATGTAGATTGTAGATTTTGTGTTTGTGTAAATCAAAATAGAGACCAAGTTATATTAAGAATGAATATTGAAACAAAACATCCAAGGATAAACTCCGGATGTGAACTACATCAACTTTGTATTATTACAATGAAGAAGGTCTCTATAACATAATGACAGACCTTCTACATTCCTGAACAACAAAGCCAGTCTTCGATTAAAATAACACCTCCTTCCAAGAGCATATATCCATTTTACTTCAGAAGGGTCCGAAAACTTTCTGCTGGGGTCTTATGATACCTTTTTTCCGAACGCTATTGAAAAAACTTGGCGTCCCATTAACAATAAGATCAAAACTAGCCGCGCGCCACAATGGTCGGCGAGCGCCAGCCTCCGACCGCTCCAGAGATGCTTCCAGGAATCGCGCCCTTTTAAAAACATTCAACTCATGTTGGGTCACTCAGACCTGCGAACCTGTACTTCTGCTGTACCTGCTACGGGCTCAGCCTATGTTTTAAAGCATTATGTTCCATTATTCTATTTGTCTGTTCTTTTAATGTTTTACTCAACTTCTGTAACACTTAGATTTGTAAGTAGGTTCTTATTATAAGTTTTCGTAGAATAATATACACCAATGTCATTATTCTTCTTGAGCCGCTGTTATTACCCTTAGGTAGTCTGGTTTTCTTGTTATAAGTAATAAAAGCAAAAATTGTAATTTCATAACATTAAGAAAACAGTACAAAACATACCAACTCATTTCCTGTAATGATACTAAATAACTTGTTGTCCTGGAACCTCGTGTGCACAATGTGTCTTTTGTGGAAAGCGGTAGTGTTGACGCAAAAAATCATGACAACCATACAAAGGTAATAAGATGATTTGGTGCGGCCATTAGTGAATACCACCCGACTGCTCCCACGCTCAATTGTCCGCAGGGGTTTGTTGTATCAGCGCTCAATATCTTCTATATCTTAGAAAAGAGCATTTGATATTTATAATGCATCGGTTGACCAGGTATTATTGTTGGACATGTTCAAGCTTAATCACGAATAATGGGTGTGTTTCTCGAAAGTCCTTTGATATCTCTCCAGATTAAAATAGAACGCATACGTGAGAATACATCAAATGTAAAAACAATATTTTAAGTTGGTCGTAAGTTTCGAAAAAAACGTCTTTAGTAATCCTCATCGACAGGGTGAGACCCCCCGCAAGGGTCGGTTTATTAATAACAAATGATCTCTAATGTTTCATGTGCCATTAGAAAATGTTGTAAATTCCACACATTTTATGTATAACCCTTTGCTTCTATCTTACTTTCGTTACACGTACTACAGACAAAGAACTTACGACACAGGTTAATATTGCAACAACAAAGGACATTTCCTGACGTGTTTCTTTCAATAAATACGACATAATCTTTAATATTTATTATTAACTAAGATTAAAAATAATAAATTAGTGATTAATTTATTTTTTATCATAAATGTATTTTATTTAATATACGATATACAAAATTATCCTAACTCGTTACTTATTCTTTGATCATGTACTTTTGATCTTATTATAGTAATTGTATATTGATTGCAAATACAAGTATGAAAATGTAAGAAATTATATTTAAATTATTCTTATGTTTAGTACAATTTTATTCGAGAAAGTAGCAAAAGTGCCACATAAAATGATAGGTATATGTGTATAATGTATGGCTAACAAGATTCCATGTGACTGTGCAAACAGTTGTGCGTGCCCGTAAAATTTATAACACAAATATACGTATATTACAGCGCGGCGTTCGTCGGGAATGTTGCCTTCAACGTTTTATTTCTTTACGTGTTTGTATGCGTGCACGCACATAACCACTCTGCATCGTTGTTTTTCATTTCGGAGATTATCGTGGTCATTTTATTTTTAATACGGTATTATCATTAACTTGATATATCATTTGTGTCCTATACTTTACAAGTGTAATGTTTTCCAATAAATAAGAGTATAAAATATTTGCTAGACAGGAGACTTTTTTAACAACTTAATTTTTCGAGACATTTATTACATATCAGAATGGTTTCGAAAATGAGCGCTCTATTAAGCAAGTTACGACAGCAAAATGATAACTATTTAGATACTTGAACATGGCCCATGAGAAACCGACACCATGTCATTCATGGGAACTAGGCGTTGTGAAATTCATTCGTTGACGAGTTATTACATGAATGATGATAATGTGTGTCCAGTACGAGATTAGTTTATGTAGTGTCGATGGCACCCGATGTCGGTTGCCGTCGAAGAGTCTCCAGCCATATATTTGTCAATTTCATTTATCATTGTCAATAAACTGCGTCTGTTCCCACGATAGGCAATCTGAATTGGACCCAGACGTTTAGTTTATACGGTCCTTCAAACGAACGCCGCGTCGCACCGATTTCCTATGATACTTATCCATTACCCGTACAAACATCTTCTGAGCAAAAATACAAAATTTGAACATTAAAAATATAATATTATTAAATAATAATTAAAGTATATTTCCTGACACAAGTATCTATAAGATAATTTAGGACAACCAATTTCTAAGTTTGTAATAAAGAACAGTTAATCCTCTTTATCTACTACTTGACTGCCAAGGGGCCTTATCTATCATCTAATTTCAACTGTTTACATTCCAATTTAAAACCCATATAATCGAGATGGTTTTGTGTTACAGATACGTTACACAATAATCACATCATTATAAATCCCATTCCGCAGAGGTTAGGGTTCTTGCATTCAAACAATAACTGTAGCGAATGAATGACACGTGACCACTATTTGCCGCCGTAAAAGTATCAGCACAACCAATTATAACATTTACTTTATGTTCCAATTGAGTCATTTCGCGGTCACCCTATGCGGGTCTTATTCGCAGAGTAATGGGGCTGGCAGACGATGGGAACCGCACCCAAATTAACCGTATTCTTCAAATCGTTTAATATTTAATAGACTTTATTGGGCCTACGTCGATAAGAGCCGGGAAGGCGGCGAGACAGTTCATATCCGGTCCCTGATACTGTGATAAACTCAATACCGATTATGCAAACATTGTATGAATAGTTGTCTTATCAGTAGATCAACAACGGGAAAAAGTTAACAAGGTGTTCTAACCCGTTCATTGAGTAAAGCTTTCAGATATAAATAGGTAAAATACCTACCTATCTATAACATGTAGTTGTAAAATTTCATACAGAGTAAAATGTTTCTTAGTACTATCCGACAATAGTGGAATATTTCAAACAAAATGGACCTTTAGAATAATTAGTAAGGCTCGGATGAACAGGTACCAAACGGACAATAGAACAAAAATATCTGGCGCCAGCGTGTCGTACCGACATAACAACATAACTGTCTCGGTACCCATCCGAGTAATTGTCAGATCCTTGTTCATTGTCCAGCAGGTATCCGTCACTATTCTATAATACAAGAAAAGTAAAAGCGCAGGAAGCGATACTATCTCTTGACTTTAACAATAATCCCAAAATAACAGAACGCTCCACGTATTCGTTTATTGTATTTTTTGGAAGGGTTGATCCCTGTTAAGTGGTCTCTTTATTTATATGAGAATACTTAGTATTTCTTTGAAAGATTTTTCATTTAAATGTATGAACTACGAACAAATAACAAAACCAAGTTTTGAATTGAAGGATAATATAGGTACAGTAGATTTTAATTCATGACTTCATTGTTGCTAGTAACAATAATAACGTTCAATAAGTTAATTAATACAAGATGATGTACTGAAAAATATGAATAATGCTACATTTTGAATTTTCATTCAACAAAACATTTGAATAACAAAATTACTAAAACAAGTTTGGGTGTAATTGATGTATATCATGTAATTGACAACTCAGGAAACATAGTTTATTTAATACCCAATGTCCTTTTTCCATTGATACCATTATAAGTTTTGATATAGATATCGTTGTTGGTTTCAATCATTTAAAATATTTAACTATTCTAGACAAGTTCTACGGAATGAAAAATAGAATCTATAAATAAAATGTATGTTTAATTTTCAGAAAACAGTTCAAACCTATTTCGTCGGATTTGATGAAAGTTCAAACTCATGTGAATGTTATTGATATATTATTATGATGTTCTTCCGCCTCAGCTTATGGATATAAAAAGTTCCTGGAAACGTTTTCGTAAAAACTAAAATTCTTCGAAGTTTGCTTAAAGAGCATGAATTTGTGAATGAACGTAAAGGCCGTCGTTTTGCATAAGACAATGTATTGGAGCATGTGGCCTAAAGGCGAGAGACACATGTCAGAGGCACTCATTCATTTATGCTATTAATGGTCCATTCATCGGTATTGTCTTGCACATGCGCCGGAAACTGCAACGCCAAGGTCCACCACACACTACGACGAATTAGCAGAAATGCTTGTAGTGTGCGCCTGATAACATGCCTCGCCTCGAACAATATTTGTTTTGTTTTTGAACAGCTGTCGAGTTTTGTTACAGAGTGATAATAATAATGTAATCCGTTCTGATACTGTTTTAACTTTACTGTTTGTAATTCGAGTTAACGATTATTAAAGTATTCTGTGGCCAACATTGTAAATACATATCAGTTACGAAGATAATTTAATGTTGGAAATTAACAACAATAAAACTTTTCACTCATCTGATATCCATTCAATGCATCTTATGTAATGTAGCTTGTAGTTTGTATAGTTTACTAAATTATATGTAAACAAAATATACGAGCTATAATTAATAAAATTAAACTGCACTGTACTGTATTAAAAACAATAGTTCCAACTAAATTCTTATTAACTTGAATTGTCAAAGTTAAATATCAATAGTTTATTTTTGTTTTCATTTGCTACTTTCTGAATATTATATATTGTATAATATTTAAGTAATAAGTAATACCTCGAGCTTGATTCGTATAAATAAAAATGAATTTTGTTATATTTCACAATATTTCTGCAATTTACTCCCACATTGTTTTATTACATAGCCATAATGAATATATAATAGAAGGATTTATTACTGTGTAACTGTGATGAACACTTATTTGAATTATATCTATAGTCTATGCCTGCAATAGTGTCAGTCGCACTGATGGGCAGCTACGAGCTCCGTAGCCGACTTTCTCGTAGCGGCTACGGAATATTGTTGAAGCGATCAAAACAGTTGAGCTTTCTTCTGAAAATGTTTATCTCATTGCTTTTGTAATTCATAAGTATTTGATGAGGTTGATTTGTGATACCTTTTACATTGTTGACTTCTTGATAATGGAAGAAAAGTTAATTCTTTTACCTAATATAGTTATACTCGTAGTTGAGTATAATTCAATGTATAATAATATTTTAATAGTAAAGAAGTTGTACTGTCAATATTTTTTGTTTTATGCAGAAGTAGTCACGCATTTTGTATTTTATACAAAAAGAGGTAACGATTGATATGAAATAGTTCCCTTCGCCTATCAATGCTATAAATTGTAAGGTTAAGATCGGTTGTGTCTGTGCGTCTCGTCGTCCGAGTCGCCACCCATCGCGAGGCTTTCAGGCGGCCGACACGGGCGCGAGTTACTGATAATTGACTCGTCGGACTAGTCCGCGGACACCCCTTCCATAAATATTTCCCGATCAAATTATTATGCGTTCTAAAAAATGCCACGAGCTCGATTCTGAGAATACCCGGACGAGGGCGGTTCTACAAAGCCATCGAGAAAGATGCAACCATTGAGAGATCAGCAAGAGCGAGTGAGACACCTGCTCAATGGAATGAGGTTGAGGCAGAACGAGGCGACGCGACGGCACAAACTGTGAGAATTACAAGGAATGGATTTATTTATTGATCTTGCTTGTTCCGTTATTGTGAACGACTGACTTAGTAAATAAATAAACGTTGCTTTTATCATCTCAGGATGGGATGTTTAATTTGAGAAAGTGGGAACTGGGACCACAAAGTTATCGTGTTAAATAGGTACATCCGCAGTGCTTTTACCTAAGCGTTTATCGAAAAACTAACACTACGGTACTTATTCATTGTACAAACACGGACCTGATGGACATCTGTTACGTAAGAGAAATACATTTCTTTATCGTCGTGTGTCAGGAATTCAGGAACACTCGAAATGTATTAATAGACTGGGATAGGATGACACTAGACTCGGGAGTGTAGATAATATTTCATGAATTCGTTAGAATATATGTGTACACACTTATATATCTCGTTTTCTATCAGCTATATATTTTATTTATCGACAGATAATCCAAGTAATCAACATTCAACAAACTTTTATCACTGCACGCACGCTTCTATTTATGTTTAGCGTCCGGTACCTAGTTTTCATTGAGTGCGTTGCCCTATTGTGTCAATACTAGCAAGAAACATAAAGAGAGCAATACTGTTTGTGTAATGCCTTGGGAGCCTGGCGCTAATTACATGAGAGCGACATATTTGCGACATGACGCGGTCGCCAAGTACTTGTCTATTGCCAATCGTAAGACGAGCTTTGTGATAAATATTCATGGAACTTGATAAACAATACCGCACTGTACATGGCTAAGATATGTAAAAAAATAAAAAAATATAAATAATTTATAATATTTATTTCTATTTAAAATTCACTAAGGGATCCACCGCCCTCAAACATAAAGATATAGTTTTTTAAAGTCATCACATATGACGATCATTCCTTACTTGGAAATGATTTTATCCGAAGCTCATGAATCGAGTTCGTTAATAAAGCTTAAGTTATATTAATTCGCTTCGTGACATGATTGTAAACAGCAACCTAGCTTTGAATAGAAATAAACCCCATTAATTATTAAACCAAGTTTGGGAACTATGTGCTTTTGCGCCGGTTCTTCTCAGGACGGAGGCGTAATTTTAGCGAACTGGTGGTAGAACTTTTTTTTGACTTTCAAAATGTATGTGTCCACATCGACTTTGAAAGAAATGATTTGACTTTGACTTTTGACTTTGGAAACCATTTTTCATACTTGTTCTTTAGGTACTATTAATGAAACAATTGGAAACTTTTTACTTACAGTTTACTAATCAACGAAAAACGCAAATATCCTGGATGAACTTTGTTCTAATCTGAAAGAAAATATAATGTATTCATCTGATGTGCAAAGTCTCGTTCTGTGATAGAATCGAACTTGCCCCAGAAGATAGCAGAGCTTTACAGTTGGCGAGTTTTCCATCGATAAGAATTATATTAGTACCAGTAAATAAATTGTTTATTATAAACAGTAATATGTATCTAACTAGTATTCATATTTCACTTATGCTAATATGATTATAACCCAAAATCATTACAATCTCGGTATTTTTAAATTGAGATGTCTTTATACAAATTGTAATTATGCTCCATTGGTATTCAATTAAAACATTTATCAAAGCACGATTTAAATACATATTATTATGTTAAATAACATTTTTTACCACCTTCGTCTATCTCATTTAAAATTTGTGGGTGGAGTATCCTTTTAAATTGTTCTCTTTTTATTTAAACGAGTTTCATCAGTAACACAACGTGACGCTCTCCCAGCATAGCTGAGATATCAGATCAACTTAAAATCCGTGATGATATTCAGGACCTTATTTAAAATTTTATGTCATTCAACAATCTATGAACATTGTTGAGCGTCTCTACATATTTCATAATTCTTTTACTGTACTCGGTTTCAATAACATCGTGGATATTTTCTGAATTTAATTTTTCTGACAATGTGCTAAATTACTTAAACACAGTCTGACGATGTAACTCACGATAATAATATGATAGTTGGCCCAAATCGTGGCCGCGGCGTGCTCCTTCAATTTGTTAAACGAAATTAAGGAGCGGAGATGTCATAACTACTAATTGTGTCAAGCGTTGACTCATCTGCTCGACCCAAGATATTGGATCATTTGAGAAAAATGCGACGCTAAATATTTTTATTGCTGTACGTTAAACAAGAGTCCTAATTGATGAGTTTACAACATAGCATTATCCTAAGTTATTTTGCCGATTGGGTGCAACATAACTTAGGATAATGCTATGTAAATAGTTGTCTATTTGTTAACGAAATGTTGATGATTCCTGAATAAACTTTAAAAAATATACAACATAATATTATCTCAACCAAGTCTACATCCATGTTGTAAGAACCTAATAAGAGTTTTTAAAATGAGGTTCCCATCGATCGGGGTTATAACTAATTAATAGGTTACATAACAATTTGGTGGCTTCGTTGTTAACAGGCAGCCAAAAGCAGAATAAGCAATCAATTTTCATAGAAGGCGTAAAGTGCAGTCGCGCCGACGAACTGACATTCCTTAGCCCGTAGATAGATTGCTAAATATGGATATGGCTTCTATGTTTACTAACTCACATAATAGTTTCTCATAAATTATACAGTATCTTAATTAAATTAAATTATCCTGTTTATTACAGTTCCGATATTAAACATAAGTAGACAAGTTTAATAGTGTAAAAATATATATTTTCTCAATGTATTTAACAGGGTACTTCAAATTATTTTTCTATATAATTTTTGTAGAAAAATCAAACATGACCATCGAATCCTAGATTTTTTTTAATTTGGAGGAAATTGCCGGATTCTCACCCGCCCCGTGATATGTGGAAGTTGAACGCACTTAAACATTCAACCGCTCAAACTCAGCGTCCGAACCCCGACTGTAGACAACCAGCTGGCTTTTGAGAACCCAACAAGGAGATATGCAGGGCGGCACAGCGCGTTACGCATCACGGCATTCTTTACCGTCGCGACGCCCCCAACAAATACACATGAGAATTCAACCTTAAAATATCTTAAGAAGAGTAAATTCCATCTCCATATAAGGTCACCTTTTTTTCAGTGAAATTTAACCGTTGTTTATGTAGAGACAATGTATCTATTGCGTTAAAATTTTGAGAATTTCTTTTTTCTCCATTTTAGGCCGTGAGAATGGATCGCGTGCAGTCGACACACTCATTAGGTAAACATTAAGATGTATATATGTCTAGGATAAACAGAATTTACTTTTTTCTCACATGACCAACATTTGTATTGAAAGTAATTGTTTTAAGTTTTAACCTAATACTTTGTTTATGTTTCCAATAAGGAATACACTTTTGTTACTTATAACCTAACAGTTTTTTCGGTTTAATAAATATTATAGAGTCTGGCTGTTGCATTTTTACAGGTTTGGTGTAGGATTAGACTTACAAACACAATTTGATTTTACATTTAGAGTTCATCAGACTTCTAAATAATATCTATCTAGAATGAGACTGTATTAATTAAATATCAATTTCATTTCAAATAAAGCAACATCTCAGAATTGCACAGGATTCGTATCACGTTAAGCATATAACTAACATTGAAGACACGACAAAAACTAACTCTACCATAACAAGACATCATCTATCAGAAACTATTATAGAACATTAATCCCATGCACGCCACACACATACTAGAACTGGTAAATAGAAATAACTTTAAGGGTAGACCTCCACATGCTATACATTGATTAATATATTAGTTTAATCAAAGTAGATCTAATGAAATAAATGTGCTTCGAAAAGACCACATCGATGTTTGAAGAAAATTGTGTTCGTATTATTTTAGATAGATAGATAAAATATTCTTTATTGTACACCAATCAACAAAAAAATAACAATGTAACATTTTAAAATAGTACAATCTTTACTTATAAAGATCCGTATAATCAGCAGCATTTATTGAATAAAGGTAGCTTATAAACAATTTATACAACGTCTGATTTTTCATAAATGATCAGAAATGTTATTTTACTTGGATGTGAAAGTGATTAAGTACTTTAATAGATACAAATGAGCTACTGAAAACAGAATGCATTAGGTACTTGAAATTATTTCTATTAACCGCCATAAAGTTTAGAGGTTGAGATGTCAAACATAAATTATGCTTAAATACCTTTCTTATTAAAACGGTACGTAAATAGATCACACCGGAAAATAGACTCATCTATTTTGTTGTCATTTCCCAAGGATTATATCTAATCAGTAGGATTTACCATTACGATTGCGTCTGCAATGTTCGGGACGCGTCTCAACGGTTCTCTCACGCATTTTCCAACTAAATTAAATATTTAGAAGATGAGCTTCCTTTACGATAACGTTGTCGCGAGGGATCTTCTGTTCCATTGGAATGTTCTTTGTTTGTTTTATTTGTTAAGTAGGTATAATACTGTTTTAATTTTTAGATATTGTTATACTAAAATTAAATTGATAAATCTTCGATTTGTTTATGATCATTAATCTTGGGTGATATAATGTTCTCTTGTCATATATTATTATATATTTAAGCCTACCGCTTATCGGATTTTATCTTTTAACTTGATTATCTAGTCAAACATAATGTTTCCTATGTACAAATGAGGTTCGGTTGAAATGTAATTAAATGGGGGAATAAATCAAGTGTTGTACATAGATGGGTACGTCCTGTCAGTAGGCAGTGAGCAGTTGAAGTTGAAATGATAAGGACCCGCTCTTCCAGGAGGGTGGTCGGTCGTCGGCGGCTCACCGCTTTGTCGCAGCTATGCGCACTGTCAACACGAAGCCTCCGCACACTACACACATAACACAATTTTTTATGCGCACATGTGCGCCGTGCCCGAGACAGAGTCAGACCGCCCAGACCACAACCCCCTACAAATATTTGTCTTCAATTCTAAAACGCTTAGAACCTCACGGCTCTTCGAATCAATAAAAGAGAACAAGTCAATCCAGTCTACCTACACACATTTTTCAATGAACACGAAACGAATTATCAACATTACGTGAAATAACAAGACACTTTGATGTTCCTAGACATTGCTCTAAAAATGATAACAATGAATAATAATTATTTATAACCCTCCCCGTAAACATAATAATATGAAGGTTTCCATTAATAACGCAGACCGACAAGTGGCCGTCAACATTCTTTCGTAAGGAGATCGGCTATAACAATATTATCGTTTAAGTATTAAGAGTATCGTGCCCGTCAAACTCTACTAGATAAATAATTAGTCTTTCTAATGTTAACCTGCGTCTTAGTAACGATGCAATCCATTAATTGACTGGACCTGCTGCTGAGCGAAAAAAATCTCTATCTGATAAAGCGGGTAAGTGTTTACTGTTTCTCACGAGCCGCGTCCAACCCTCAATGGCGCCTCGTTGATTGATAGTACCTTCGTTGACCTGCGTTGCCTACGTTTCAAACAATCAACCACCTTAACCCCGAACCATAAAGTTCACAGTGCGTATGCACACATTACCATAATTTATTTTGAATTCTTTCATGGCTTCAGACAACAGTAAACCATAAAGCTTTTCGACAAGTCTCAAAATTGGGCGCTTGCGATGATGATAGACTGGCCATTCAAGGAATTCTGCACCCTCATAACATGTACCTGTCCGCGGCCACCTCCAAAGGCGGCTACAAAAAAAAACATAATGTTAATTTGTAACGTCGAAAATATTCATGCTTTTCATAATAGCTTTGTTGTGATTTGGAAGTTTGTTAAATGTACCCACTGAAATGGTTTCAGTATTATTAAATCAAAAAAAATAAAAAATCTAGTTTTTTTTGTGGCTTTTGATTCTGAAATCGGTATTAACAAAAAAACAATGCATGTATTGAAGCGTAATAAGACGAGTCGAGTCGAGCGAGGCAAAGAAGAGTCGATCGGGCAGTCGGGTGTTCCCGCGACGGCGACCGCTCTCTGTAATCCCATAGTCGGTGTCAGCTTACGGCGCTTCTCTCGCCGCCGCAATTATCATATTCCACCTAAACACTTAATATTGTGCACGCAATTTAAGAAATAACCTGCGTCCGGCTTGACCTCAATCCGTCTGATTTATGGTGTGTGTACAAAATATTATTGAAAGTAATCAAATTTCAAATAAACACTGATACCAAATAATAAATTTGGTTAATAATAATGCCTTTTATTCTTTAAATAAATGCTTAACAAACAAATCGTATTCATAAAACACTTTATTAACCTATATTAAGTTTATTCGAAAAAATAATGTGATGGTAGTGACTACAACTATTTTTATTTCTGAACAGTAGGTGACGGTTTACAATGTATTTTTATTTAGATCAGTTACAAAACCAGCTTATTTATGTGCCATGAAAACAAGAACACAATTTATGAATTAAATGTATGAATGAGTTAGCGTCTGGCGCTGTGGCCACGTGTCGACGTTCTCACGCCTGCCGACAGCGACTGCTTTTTATCGCAGCACCATTTTTCGAGGCGATGTGTCGCGTGGGCTACATGTGGGGATCCCTCGAGGTTCGACCCCCGCGATGTACCACATGGCGCCATCTTGCTAATTACTTCATCGTCTAATATACCTCCATACGACCGTACAACGCAGACTCACCTATTAAAGTACGTGTCAACGACTCTTCAATGTTAAAAATAATATAAATTATTATTCTCCCGACGAATAGATGACATTGAAAACTATTATAGTGAGTGATCTTGTAATAGCGTCGTCGCATCCAGACGGGAAAAAAACTTGCCACATACAATAGAAATAGATAGGTACTTGAGTCGCTTGTATTCATGCGTGCAAATTGCTTGAATCAACAGACGTTCGCTTGGACAAAGTTAATGGCAAGTTTTCTTTTTGTTCGCCATTAGCCTAACAAACGAGCGTCACGATTTGAGGCCCGGGTTTGGACTCGACCTCACTAACGCGGCCTAAACGACATACTTAATCTATTTAAAAATATCTCATAGCAGTGGAACCTCCACACGAGCCCATTAGCCTGGTATGTTTGAGTTAACGATAGAATTAAGTAAAAATATAAAATTCAGCATATTTAACGTTTTCCTGCGGACATATCTACTAGGAACTGCATTAAACTTGTACCTTCCACAGGCACTTGGAATTGAAAAGAACAAACTGAATGTATTTTATACAGCAACTAGGATTATACCTTATTTTTCTAGGCAATTATTAGATTTTTTTTGCCATAAACTTTAATGAAAATTTAAAAAATATATTATTATTAATATAATTTTCACCCTTGAACTTTAATGAACATTTAAAATTGGTTCAGGTGTTGTTTACAATTCATTTTTATATTATAGATACAAAGCAATGGAAAAAAAAACAGATTTAAAACATAAAATCTTCTTTTAAAATATAGGTACCAAAGGCTTTATGAACAACTCATCTAAAATTGTATTCAAAATACTATTCAGTTTGTAGATTTAGTGTTCACTGTTTTTTTATAATTTCGAAAACTTTCAATTTGCATTGTTTTTAACGTTAAACTATTGAATATCTTTAATAATTTAACTAGATAATGATCAGACAAGGCCATCATCAGTTAAGGTGTTTCTGATGGGCCGCGGGCCGATCGTGCCTAAAATTACTAACATTAAGATTTGATGATCTGACTCTCATCTCTGTTTATAATTATGTATTTTTCGCGTTTAAAATAAATAAGTGTATAATAGAAACATTAAGTAAGAGACAAAACGAAAATATCTGTTTAAAACTGTCGTTTAAGTTAGGTTTAGGAAAAGTTGATAAATATACTTAAATGTATTTGAGTAGATTCAACAGCGACCTATTAAACATCTCACAATTTATATCAATGACAGTTGTAAATGCAATAAAAGTACAATTACACTAGCATGTGTAACTTAGTATTTAGTAGCATGCTTTTTAGTATGCTCATTAGCTACTTGTATCGAGTATGCCCTGCACTTGTCTCATCTGTCTGTCTTGTCTGTGCTCATTATTAGCAATATTCTACACGTACCACTAAATAGAAATTGCTCAAAAGTATTAACTAGAATGTGTGACTATCCCTTAATTGTTAATATCTGACTAACAAAAACCAAGTTAACTGCATACTGTATACTAATATGATAATATATTTTTTTAATAAGTTCTTCTAATGTTAAATAACACATTATCATGCGTTAAGTTCTAATCTAAATATTGCTCATGCAGAACTTTTCACCGGGACGTGTAGGACTAATCTTAGGTACAATCCGCTATTCTCTAGTCTCAGTCTCCTCTGAATCATGTATTAAGCTCATTGCTGGAATTAGCCATGAGCTGGAAAATTTTATAGTATTCTACACGGGTCTCTGTTATCTCCACCATTGCGCAAATAAAAATGTAGAGTAAGAAATACTCCTCCTTCTGATACTTACCCACACATTAAAAACCAGCGGATTTTGTCAAAATGAATTTAAACTTATGTAACTGAGATTATTTTTTAGCCTACGAGAGTGACTACAGATCAAAGTGCTTTGTATAAAGCTTGTTCCTTCCTTCTTTCTTTCGCCTAAACATTACGTCATTATTTCCAAGATTCTCAATTTTGCTATACACGATACTTTAAAGTTAACAAAAACTTTGTTTTATAGTTATTATTTACGTGAAGCGCTGTTCAACATCTGTCGGCTCGAAGATGGGATCATTACCCTCAACAAGTAGTCTTGTTCGTACATTGTTAAAATGTCACTAAAACATTCAAACTCGTCGGTCGTATTTGATCGTGGTGAAAACAAGTTTAATTTGTCGAGCTTTATCAAATCATAAAATAGAATGTGTTTCTTAATTAAATTATTGAACTTTGGATAATCGAATTCTTTAACTGTTTACATGTCGAAATAATTGCATTAAATTAGTTAAAAATTAACTCTCTAGTTCAGAACTAAAATATACAAGTAATGAGAAAATCAATGATGAATGATTTTCAAGCATTTGCAGAGTTGAAAAGAGGAAATCTAAAGTCTAATTTACGTCCGATTCAAAGTGTTCGAGGTACAATTCAATAAGCAACAATAAACAAAGCAATTTGTGGACGCTGACAGACTCGGACGTCATCGACGCGACTGTCACGTCTTGAGACAACGGTTACCATGATCTGTAACCACTGTGGACGATGACTAATCACTAAAAACATCAGTTTTTCTCACGATGAAAAAAAAAATCCTCAATTCAATCCTTAATTGAAATTTATTAAAAATCTTAAAAAAATATAGGCACCTACTTGATTGTAGATACCTACTATCAATCTGGTTTTACTAGTGTAGGTACATAGGTTTGAATCTATAAAGTTACTATAAAGTTATACATAGGTACTATAAATCGTTTCTCCTTATTTAAATTGTATGAAAGTGTGATACATCATGTTGGTACATTCTTATTTCCGTACATAGATAATCGATAAGCTGAACCTACAACAATAAAAAACCTTAGCTATAAAATTTGCTAACACGAGATGAATGTTAATGTAACGGTATAAAAACGGTTTGTGAGCTATTTACCATTCATAATCCGTTCTAATAGGCATATACAGCACACGCCAATATTACTGGAATCAACGTGACAAGATTATTCTTGCATTATTTTTGGTGAAAAATTACAAACATGTTAAAACTACACCAATATTAAAAATATGTGTTGAGAACTGATGTTGAATAAGTGGACTGTATAATTATTTTAGATCTTTATTGGTCTTTAATAACTTACAATAGACATAAACTAATGAGTTATACAAATAGGCATGCTCTCGTCGGCCATTGGTCGAAAATTAGAGAAGTGTCATGGTGGCCCCCTTGCGGAAACGGAAGCCACATTAAAACCACGTTCAGAAACTGAACAATATGGCATCTCGAATTATTGCGGACAAAGTTTTCTTAAAGATTATTGTGGACAGAGCTTGTCTAACTCATCCTACGATTGATGTTTAAAATATTGATTTGGTGATCATGTATAAGGTTTTTTTGCTCTCATTCAACTTCGTTTTGTACTGTTACAAACTACATTTATTGGAGGTGTAATAAACAAAAAGCCTCAACTCACTTTTCTACTCAAAGACTTTATTTAATCGTTAAGATGTTCTTGATATTTTTCCTAAGAATATTTGAACGTCACCCTACTAGAGGACGTAGCCGGTGCTTCCTGCGGTCAAACTCAATTAAAACTCATTGTAGGGCCGTGCGAACTGACCACACCACTTCTTATTCATAAATACTCATTTACTACGCAAGAATTACATATATTATTACTATATCATATCACCTTTCTCTTTTCTTCATAAAGGAATTAAGAAGCGTCTGAATCCATTTGACGAAAGTTTGTTACTTGGTGTTTGATAATGTAGTTTTTTCAATATTAATATTTAAGACAAAATAAAAATGTCATTTAGGTACTAAATTTTGTCAAATCAAGTTTCAGGCACTCAATAACTTCACCTGTGGCCCGAGAGCTTTTTTTTTTCAGTTGGAAGAAATCACCGGATATGTGGGAGTTGAACCGCACTAAAACCTCCAACCGCTCACACTTCGCGTCCGAACCCCGGCTGAGGCCAGAACCCAGCACGGGGTTTGGAGGGACGGCGCGACGCGTTACACGCTCGTCAATCTTTTCCGTCGCTCCGTCTCCGTGGCCCGAGAGCCAGTGGCAATTTTTGAGCAGGTATTTGAGGCGAACTGAAAACTTGGTACATTGTTCTATTGATAAACCCCAACTCGGAAATGCAGACCTGGCTGCTAAACATAGGCCTCCCCCAAAGATTTTCAATGCGACCGGTTGGTAGTGGCCTGCATCCAGCGTTTTCCTGCGATCTTAACAAGATCACTCGTCCACCTTGTAGGTTTTTTTTTTTTTTTTCAGTTGGAGGAAATCATCAGGAAGTATGTGGGAGTTGAACCGCACTAAAACCTCCAATCACTCACACTCAGCGTCCGAACCCCGGCTGAGGCCAGAACCCAGCACGGGGTTTTGAGGGACAGCGCGACGCGTAACGCTCTCGGCACACTTTTCTGTCACGCCGCCCCCCCACCTTGTAGGTAGCTGGTCCAACTAACTTTTCAGCTTGCCTCAAATACCTGCTCAAAATTTGACGCTAGCTCTCGAACCACTATAGAGATAAGAAATTTCATAAAGTTTAGAATACATCGCAAAAATCATTAACTTTAAAAGTACTTAAACGTACTTTAATAACTTAAATCTAGTTTTATTACATATTTTAAAAACTTTTATTACTTTTAATTTCCTATTTATCGGTTCAAACATTTATCTATAGTTCTTTGATTTCAAGTACAAAAACTACAAAAGTACATCTGTGTATTTTAAGTGTATCTCGATTGTGACGCATAAAGATTTTTGTTATCATGAAGTACGCAATAAAAATTGAAGTTCTTAAGATAAAACAATTTAAAACTACCGGAACGCTATAGTAATAAACTCAAAACAGGAAGCAAGCATCAGGAAGTTGGTATCTTAGAGCTTTGATTAATTTCAGACGTTGAAAGGAAGCTTCACTTTAATGCACTGCACACGAGTGGGTACATTCAGTGATCAATAGTAAAAATTCTTTATTTTCAAGTAGATCATTATTATTCACGTCTGTAACAGTAAGAAAACTTGTACCATCCATGGTGAACCCTCTATTATAAGCTTTATATTAACTTGCACTGGATGTAACTATGTAAGTTTGGGTGGAATATTGCTAGTTAAATTTGATAAATTTACCGGATTCCGATTGAGTTGACATTTTACACGCAGATGTACCTATATCGCGTGACAATGCAATAATATGAAATAGCGCTGATCTGATGATGGATTCGAAAGGTCATAGGAACTCTTGTACTAAATAAGATAGACCCGTCGTGTATGTTTTCATTTTACTTGTATTAGTTAGCGCTCTACTACTACATGATATTCAGGATCTTAAAAGCTTGTAGGTATTTAAAAAGTTTGTACCTATTAAGTAAAAGTATTAAAACAGCACTTGGCTGAAACAAAATACTAATAATTATATGAGTAATGTCTGCTATATTCGTACAGTTAAAATTCGAATAGTTATGAATTGCTCAGATAACGCCCTCATACCGGCTGTTTTGACCGACATTGCGAATCGATAAGAACCTATTTTAGTGTTACATACCAATTTTGTACTTTGTTAAACAATGGATTATTCATACGTGGTTTTCAGTTGTTTGTTGTAATATTAAATACATTAATTGACTGAAATGAGTCATGCTCATAATTAATTGAAAATGAGACGACGATTGACACTAAAATAATATAGGTATTACGAAAAATCCCTATTCCCAAATTCTCTCGCAAGTTTGTTCAAATATACCCAGTTATAATAGTTATAATAATAATTATCATAGAATTATTACATCTGGAATCAACATCATGAACAACAGAATGAAGCCAATTTAAAGTGCACCGATCGCGGGTAACTACACGATATTCGTATCGTTTGGCGTTGGTGTACCGATGACACTCAATTCGTTTAACACACTAATAAAATATTACATACACATAAGTTCTTTAAAATTTCACTTTGTTATTTCTGATGTTGATTCAAAACATCGTGTTATTACGCGCGATCGGTGCACTTTAAATTGGCTTCATTCTGTTGTTCATGATGTTGATTCCAGATGTAATAATTCTATGATAATTATGTATATTACGTATAATGTACCTACATATTGTTAAAGTTTTTGTTTACTCTAGAAACTTTTACATAGTTTATATGGATTGTTGACTATGGTTTCAAACGAAAAAAGATGTATGTTTAGTACCTACGTATGTAGGTACTTATGAGGATTGTGGGTTTATAAATAATATTTGTTACTGTTTATTTATGCCTGACATCCGTTTGAACTTGAAATAATTAAATAAAACTAATGAACTGGAGGAAACCGAGGTGTTAGACGTTGCACCGACAAGAATTTTATCATCACGACCGCTCAGTTAACCACAAACCGTTACAATTTAACCTCTACAGTACATTTTACCATTTGGAATATACTTCCTTTATGGTGGATATTATTCTAAAATTACTTGTTTTTTATTAACACTATTTTAATCAGTATTATTAAAAATCAGTAGGCAAGTGTAATAAGAAATCCAATAATTACACAAATATATACATTTCATAAAAAATAACATAAACGTGTTCTTCCCTTGTTTTGTAATAGAGAACATACCGCAGATATATACCTTGCTTCACAGGAGTTCTTCGAGGCCCGATAAGAAAGCGAGTTCCCAAAATAGAGGCCTCTTTTATTATTCAACGAACCGATCCGAACTGGTTTTATGGATTCCGGGGCGCCTAATTCAATTCGAATCCTCGACATTTCTTTCTCCTCTTTTGTCTCTAAATCCAAAATATCCATTGTTTATTACAAACTATTTACTCGTCTATGATCAAATTTAGGTTATCGACATATTAATAAAGTTAATAAGGCAAGGCCACCTGTGGTTTTCCTTTGACTATCAAACTATAGTACACTAATTGAGTAGGTATTCCTCGCACGGTTAGTTTAATAAGAACAGGGAAATAACAACACAATGTAAGTACGTTGATTTCGTGCCTTATGGTGTTATCGTTTATTTTTTGCGTACTGTTGGTACCCTATTCCATAAAGTTATCAACATCGTTTAGCAAGCATCTGCCGAAACCTTGGACTCCGATACCAAGCGGTAGATAAACGTAATCCTTGGAGTTCATGGCCACGCTGCGGGGGCAACACTAAAGAAATCATCCTGCGTAAACTTAACCACATGCCTCATTTTGTTATAAAATTGTTTTATAATAGCTTGTACGATACAATGAACTTTGGGCTAGGGAATCAGTTTGCTGTAAATACTTTAGATAACATCTGAAATTTTAATTAATGTACAATTAACAACACATGTTCAAATTTTGTTAATTTTTTCGAACACTATTACATTTTGTATCGATCAGACAGATCATAATGTCGTTGATTTTACAGCATCCTGTTTTTTATTTGCCATTTGATATTAAGCAGATTATTGGCTTCATCTATGGTCTATTACGAGTTTTAAAACAGAATTTCAATTATAACCATCATTCATCAATATGTACCTTTGTGATTATTTTCATAACCATTTGGTAATATGCCAATTTTTATTCGAATACGAAACGTACAATTTTATTATGAAAGTTTGTAATGTACTTAAGTTGAAATCTGAGTAAATAGAGATATGGAAATAGGGTTTATAGAAATAAATAGAAGAATTATAAAATTTTGATGTAGGTATATGTATAACGTATATAAGTTCTTTAAGTTCCACAGGTACATAGCAGAAATTTACCAATTTACGTAAATTCAAAATTATATTATATAAACCAGTATTCGTTTAAAACTCATTGTTATATTCTAGACTACATTTTTCGTAAACAATTAACAGCATCACATGTTTATTACCAAACTCTTAAACGACCTATTCCGGATTGTTAAAGAGGAAACACATCGTAGTTTTCTTAATGAAATCAATTAAATAGTCGAATTGTTTGTTCCCACGATGACGAGGCGTTAAAGCATTAATAATGGCCCACACTCGGTCATCAAGAATTGTATTTAGCTTCGAATGAGACTCCAGACTCGGGTAGTTTAACGTGTATTACCTATTCAAGAACCGGTCGCTTGGCTCTGATTGTTCCGCAAAGGCTGAAGACAGAATCACTATTATTTATTATACAGGCTGTTATTTTCAATTGAGTATTTAAATTTTAATGAAATAATTGCCAGAAGACCTAATTATAACCAAAATTGATATACTTACGTCAGTACGAGTTACAACAGAAAGTAAAGGCGTAGAAAGAGTAATAGGCTAATTGAACTCATATTTCATATTGAAATAAAAAGCCTACCTACCTGAGTGTTATTTTGCTGCTGCTATTGTAAATCAAGGAATCATTAAAACTTAAAAGCTACTACATAATATCGATGCAACTATTATCATCTTGATTGTCTGAAATGGTGTTTAGCACTGTGAGTAATTTTACGAAAGACTTTTTTAAATTTGTTAACAGAGAGTAAATACCTGGATAGACTCTGTTTTATTCTTTGTTTACTGAACTTATTTCATTACAGCAAAAATATTAATGTAAGTTATACATTATTGTAGGTAATATATTTGGTTTTCAATAACTTTGACATATTGTTTTGGTTTTCCTTTTACGATAAAATACTTAAAATACCCATCGACTGCAATAAACAGTATTATGTAAATGACGTCATTTTATAATATTATTTTTAAAAATCCATAATACCTACATCTTCGATATACGATATTGTAAGAAAGAAAATGCAAGCATTTTTATAAATTGATACATAGTAAGTGCATGGTTATCACAATTATTTATCTTATCGAAGTTTTGCGAATTAACTTAACAATTGCAATCAAACATGCACTTCGCTTATTTGGATGTTTTTAGTTTGAAGAGCCGCTCCTATACTGATTACTCATTTCTAAAATAAACCGATTTGAAAGTGGTAGAAGAAATAAAAAAATCTCAAACAAGTAACATTTAAAACAGACATCTGTCTCTCAATTTTAGTGATATTTTAATGATAGTAGGTATATCAGAACTACCACTTTACAAAATTTTCGAAATCGGCTTACTAGACAATGAGAACTACTACTAGAAAAATATGAATATTCTGTAAATTAACTACCTAGTAATGCAGACGGACAAAACGGACGTTTTTTTTATGAGTCTACGGCGATGGAATATCTCAAACCGTCCGTGACATAATCGTGAAGTACATCTCACGGCATGAATGGTATGATAATGTTTATTTTATGCTTCCGGTACCGCAGGAGTACGTGAAAGAAGTATCTACATGCTGAACCTAACCTTCTCTGAGGAACCTCTCATGGATATCTAGTAGGTGTAGATACTAAGTACACTTTATTTCAATCCTACGGATTTTACAAAAATAATCAAAAAAAAACATTTTTCACCAACAAAAGAAACAACATTTTGACTTCTTTTATAAAATATGTTGAAGAAATAACGAGCCTAACAAAATAATTATAAAAGCAAATTACAATATTTGGCAGTAAAATATTACTTAATGTTACACAAAATAATATTCGCTAATCTGTAAAAGGAGTAGAGTACAACAAAACCTTTGCGTGCTGCAACACGTTTCCATATCAGAGACTCAGAGCGAATCGCACTTTTGAACACGCTACGAAAACCTCAGCATAACCGGAACATTAAGTGGCCAAGTACTTATTAATCGGACAATCAACGGAGACAAACATTTTGGGCCGTGCGCGTTTCCCACGGGGCGGGTGCCGAGTAGTGCCGACCATCATTCCGGTTTTTGCTAACTTGAATGTTTGTTGTCAAATTAATCTAAAACCATTTAGTATGCGTTATTCGACCAGTCGAACGACTATTCATTCATAACGGTCGGAATGCTAGATCGCTCGTGGATCGCCTCGACCGACCTTCGCGTCGCCGGCAAGCAAAAACTGTGTGAGCCATCATGAGCCGACAACTATGTCGAGTACCAGTCCCCTGTACATTACTTGCTCCATTACTCCATTCCTTAATGCGATTTTTGTATCGCATCTTCATTGTTTCGTACTCAAATGGTCGTTTTTATAGCAACATTTAAATAGTTCTTGTCACAATTTATACATATAAATAAAAATGAAATGTTGTTTGTTGGTAATAGCAATCACTTGAGAAGGACAGATCCTATTTGACATGAAATTGGTACTTGTATGATTAAACCAAACATGGTTCGTAATAAAAAAGGAAATGAGGACCTCGTAATACGGTTTTTTAAATTTCCGATGAAATGATTTTAAAAATCCAAAGTAATACACGTAATATTATATTAGTATTAAATTAGCATCATAGGAAATCACATAGTACAAAAAAATAGTCTTTACTATAATACTTTACTAAAAACAAGTTCACGATGGATGAATACATTAATTAGGTTTTTCTTACGTGGTTCTAATTTTAACCAGATTTCAAAGACGTTTAAGAAAAGGTGTGGAAAGCAACAGAAACCGGCTCCTCATTTTGTTGCTCAATGAGCGATGGTAACCATCCGTCTTGCAATGGCAAAAAAGGTCCATACTCCAGGTATAATATTATGTAACACTAAATTTCATAAAGTATTAAAAATCATGATCATTATACGTATTATTGTGAAAGAACGAATAAACATAATTTATAATAATTATAATATCAATCACATTTATAATTCACTAGCTTTAAGTTTGTATAACATATTTTAAGGATAAACATTTAAAAATGATGAAATCATGATATCATAAAATAAGTCACCGGTTGTATAATATAATATATTGCCATCCATCCACCGAACAATACTCCTTCATTGAAAATTATTGAAATTTAGATTTGTATTTTCAAAAATGCAAAATTAAAATACATAATGCAACAGTATTTCAAACGGTTGACTTAACAATTTAACGGTCATTTCTAAAATTCTATAAAAATTCATCCGATTAATTAAATTAATTATTCCAGTCTGCCAAACGAGTCTTGTTACTTTCACATAACTTTACTATTTTAATGTTCCTTGTGCGAGTGTTGCTAACTAAAATATTATCAATTTATTTCCACAGAACATAGCTGTCGCATCTGTGTTCACTTGTAGACGTCTGAATTACATTCTTATAATAGTCAGTTTTTTCATGGAAGGTTCGTACATGGATCCTGGCCTATCTAGAAAAATAATTAAAAGTCAGTATTTAATATAATGTGTAATTTTCCCTCATGTTTCATCACAATAATATTTTTATCTTGATAGAGGTGTGGACATTCCATCTCGATGTATAAAAATCTATGGAATAATATTAAATTGGTATTATATGTTGCGTGTGTCATAGACCATAGTAATTAAGTATGTCTACCAGGACATTTTCGCACTGAAAGCTAAATCTTTCGATATACCTTATCCCATTTAGAAAAGAGAAGAGGAATAAGATCGTTTGGTGTGGCTCGTCGTCCGTCGCTGAAACCCATCGGCACCTCCGCGGTGACGTCACTCCGGACGCCGGCCGCTCGATCAAGGACAGTAAACATTACCAGGTCAACGCTCGCTGCTGTCTCTAGTCAGTTTTTTTATTTGGCCATGACTGTTCCGTCGAGTTGTAAAAAAATCTTCATCGAGAGGCCCTCTAGTTAACGTTCATTGAACACGTAGAAAGGAAACCAGGCAACCACACACTTAATAACTTTATTAGCACTACTTTACTAAAACATATTTTATACATTTTGTACAGGATCTCTTTGAAATAATTTCAGCAAATAATTACAGCAAAATTAATGATGATTCATTTTCAAAATTCAATAACTTTCACATACTTTTAATTTGAAATTCTGCGCTAAGCACCATGTGTGTGCTCATAAATTTGTTAGCATTTGTTCTTTATGTACATACTTTTTATTGGAAAAAGATAATAAAAAGTATGTTTCTTTACGTAGTTGGTAGAAGAATAAGTTTTTATGTAATTCATGTCTGACGTCAATTCAGTCATAGCAAACTTTAATTTCATAAATAATCAAGGGTTCGCGTCTCTGAATCTTAGAAATGTTATACAATAGAAATATGTACAAATTGTATATATGTATATAGATTACACAATATTCTGTATTTTGAGTGTTAATTTCATCATTATCACTTCCAACATTTGTGCATGCAACTCCATCCAACCTTAAGTTAGAAAAAAATAAATGAAGATGAGTCCTGGACTAGAAGTCATAGATTTATTAAGTAAATATTAATGTTTGCTAAAATAATATTTTTTTAAACTAATAAATAAGTACTTAATACTTAGTCCGCCTAAGTACAAACTTGTGCATGAAGCAATAAATAAATAAATAAATAGATTTATTGTCACGACACTTGGGACTGTATTACAGTATAATTGTGTTGATAACATTTAATTTTACTCGTGTAACTATATTCTACAAATCACCAAGGCTGGAAACAAAATACTATCTAAAAACTTAGCCAGACCATAAATGACTTAAGAATCCAACATTTACCTACATAACTTATCAATATAAAATCCTATTTATTTCAATCCAAAATAAATATTATGCTGTGTTTAGGTTTTCTCGAAAAATACAGTGATGTCTATCTTTAGCTCACTTCTAGTAGCATAGGAAATAATTAATGTCTTAAATAAAGCTAATTAATGTCTATAAGGTCATTGAAAAGAGGAATAGGTTAAATTACTTAGTCCGAGTCAAGTGTCATAATCACCTTAGCTACTTAAATGCTTCCATGAAGCCACTAATTAAATTTTTTACCGAAAACTTTGATCATAAATATTTTTGGCAAGGCATTAGACATTCCAGTTTAAAGCACTATATTTTATTGTGCGTTATACTTACATATATGCCTGTTAATAGCTATTAGGTACTGTATGAATTAAGTTTATGATATGTTTTTATTATGTAATTTTATTCACCCTAAATTTGATTTGTTGTTGGGTTCTTGCTAGTTTTGTCGTAAAGAAACAAAGAACCATCTGCAAAGCTGCAACGACCAATGCTGGTGACAAGTTTTAGAAAAATTATGATCTGTACACTTACGAGTTCTGTTTATCCCACTGGCTTTTAGTAGGACCATGAGTAATATTTAGGGAGTTCAGATACTCAGACTAGTTGGCAATCAGACACAATCAATTATAACCACATCTCTTTGTTGGCAATACTGCTAAGAAGAGTAGGTACTACAAGAGCTAAACAATAATTATTGCACTTTAGTTCAAGATACCGCTATATTGGCCGACAAAATGCAAAAATAGTGCCTTGCTTTTTGCACGGTATCATAAGTACACCGTACAACTAAAATTACGTACTTAGATACTGAAACTATTAAGTACGTTTATGCTTCAACTTAATTGTAGCCATGTAGGTATATTATAAAAGACGCCTTGGCCTGAAAATTATTGCCGTAGATGTCTGTTTTGTATTTTATAAAATTAAATTTA
The DNA here is from genome assembly GCA_030269945.2 of Trilocha varians. Lineage (NCBI taxonomy): Eukaryota > Metazoa > Arthropoda > Insecta > Lepidoptera > Bombycidae > Trilocha > Trilocha varians. Next base: position 5,022,087 of record AP028265.1, on the reverse strand, counting down.
TATCATTACACATTTTCTTAGTAGTAGGTCCTATCTGTGTTTAGTTATATTTATTAAGATGGATTCTGACAAAATCTAGCTGATAGCATAGAATTATTACTGCTAGCTACTCGCAGAACTGTAATAGCTATTTTGAAGATAACTATTATTGTTTTATTCAAATCATCACAATATTAAATTCTATGCTTGTTAAATTAAATATATAATCAAAAATGTAATAGAAATAATACCTAAATAAATGTAAAGAGTAATAAAGCAAAACATGATAATACATGTGCATATCAAACAATTTTCATGACGTGTAGGCACTCCGTCGGATTCACGTTACAAGCAAGTAAGTTAAAGTCATGTAAAGACACGATCAATTAAACACATTCGGTAATTGTCTTCGAATTACAGTCCATTGTATAACTTTTATTGTTTTCTTAAACAAACCTTTATGGTCTGTCATTTTGCATGGTTATTTACAGTTAGTAATTTAAGACAAAAAACTTCATAAATGTATTTTTAACTTATTTTTTGGTAAGGCATAACAAAATAAAAATTAATGAATTTTCAATAGCTTTTTTGAACTTTCCGTTCCATAAGGTAAACTTAATTAAATTTGTAATAATTAAAATTTGTAATGTCAATAACGACTAGACAATTACGTATTGTAGTCGGTACACATTCAACATCGCGTGCTAAGATTTACTTCCTGTAAATTAAGTAAGTTGGTATTTTTGCATTACCACCACGATGGCATTACTTTCTACTGGATTTTTATAAAAAAATAGCCAATTGGGAATTTGAAAAAAAAAAAATTTTTAATATTCATTTAATAATATTCATATTTAATACCAAAAAACGTCTTTTTTTTTTCAATTAATTATAAACAATTTAAATTTGATTAAAAATCACGTGACTTTAAACGCACCGTGATTGACCGTGACGTCAAATTGTTAACTTCTGAGTAGTTCTGAGGAACGAAATTTGAATTTGGTATAAATACTAATGACAAGTGAAGAGTGAAAACTAACATTATGACCTTACACTCGCTCGGGATCTGTCGGTGTATTTACGGTACTGAATTCAAAAATTTGAATTTTACTTTAATTTACCTATCTTTTGAAATAAAAAAAAAATGTAGTATAACTAATTTTTATATGATCTTTCCATTTTTTTTTTTTTTTTTCAAATACCCAATTGTTTAGTTTGAGAGTAGGTCTAGGTAGGCATCAGCCATAAATCTAAAAGTTGTAGCCTAAATTCAAATAGATGACACAATCCTGATGGCTAATGTCGTTCATGAATGAAATAAAGTATAGTACCTATATTTTTATCAAGAAGTACTTCAGACATTTAGAAATTCAACGCCTAAATAGCTTTTAAATGGACGTTCACTGCCTCGGTTCACAAAGTGCGTTGGTTATCCATTTGTTACTTATTTTAGTGCCATCAATTATCGCAATTGTTTGAAAAATACGCTAGGATGTACAAAGATGTGAAATGTTTAGGAACAGTTAATTTAAATGTTATGTACATGAACAAACGGGAAACACTGCCAAACAATGATCATAAAGTTGAAACTTTACTATTTTTGTGCTTACAATAGTAAGCACACCTGGACTATAATTTCATTAAAATATACTAAGAAGCATTGAAATTAATCTATTTGACTTTTGTAGCCAGCCAGTAGATCCAAAATTTAAAACTCATCAAATAGTATTTACTTAAAATAATAAATATTTCACATATTTTGGTGTCGTTCAATCAATATAGAACGAACTTATATCTGTCAACATAAAACGAACATCACGAGAAACAGAAAAGCTTGAACATAACTTTAGGGCGCTCTTTACAGCTATAATGCCTTGTCTATAGTTTAAAAATAATATAATAATCAAGACGGGCATCCGGTTATCGACAGGGATAACATAACGAATATAAACAATATAATAATGCCTTTTATCATGTAATCATTCCACACCGTCAAAATACATAATACAGGATATCCTTCTAGTTCATGCTACATTATAACTGAAATATATCTGAAATAACTAATGAAATAAATAAATAACTAACTGTTGCTGAGATTTTCTAATAAATAAATAAATCTAATTAATATAAGTACAGATTTATTAAATTTTGACTTAAAACAGATAGATACATAAAGCAGTAGGTATAATTGGTGTCAGTTGTTTATGTAAGCTCGAAATCGCTGCCATGTTGTTTTTCGTAGTGCGTGTTTAAATTGTATTTGTTCATATTACAAAGAGCCTATGAACAGTAAGTTACTTATTACTTTTAGTTAAGATGTGGCGGTTTGGTCGACCTGCGACCAACGGTCCCGGTTGCATTCCATTTCGCCGCGTTCCATTCTGTGTTGCCACCTTTACAATATTTCACCCATCTCGAGATTTCTTTGAAGATTTAACATGATGCTTTTACTGTTCAAGTGTGTGTTTTTTCCATCAAATCTTTACCACAACCTTTGGCACCACAGGCTTTTATGCATTCGATTAAAATTGTAGTTGCAACTTGCAAGTACGGGAAAATTAACAAAATTGAAAATTGTACAATATAATTGGTGTAATTTCTTGAGTTGAATTATCTTATTTAAAGCTTACTTCAGTTAGGTTCTGATGTGCCTATTAACATGTACTTTTTACATAACTTTATTACGGAATTCAGCTTTGTTATTGATATTACTATTACTATGTTTGGACCTAGACTTTGGGCATTTTGTTACATTTATCTGAATCTTATGGTAAATGCCCATGTAAAGTCGGCAACTGCTACTCTAATACCGAGTGTCGCCTTTCCAAGAAAGACAGATATCCCGCTCGCACAATTGCCGTGTTTTGAAATTGTGTTCATTGTTCTGCTCTTTTCAATACATCTAACTTTACAGGCAAAGGACTAAAAACGTTTCCGGTCAAAGGTCTTAAACTTCTCTGTACATGTTTGAATAGGTAGACACATTAGACAATAAAAACCAAATGTACCTACACGAAATTGTTATAGGGATAGTCTACGGTTACATATATAGAGGTTTTAAGGGTAATTTTCCTTTAACACTAGGTACGTAGGTATTATTGCGAAGAAATACACAAAAAAGTCCACTAATTCAATTCGCAGCATAGTTTATTGTTGATAAAATGTTAATAAAAGAGGTTTGCGGCTTTACAAAACAAGTTACAAGCCAAAAATGTGGAATTCTTTTATAAAAAATTAAAACATGGGCAAAATTAGTGTTGTACACAAGTTTGAGCACAACCACAGACGCATCCGTTTTACGATGCAAAAAAAGTTGAAAAATTCGATGAAACAATAAAAGTGTCACCCCCGCACTCGCGAGGTCCATTGATGGAAGCCGGCCAGCCGATGATTAATGGCAACAAGTTATAGCGCATTTCCTGTGCGTTCGGTCCTGTAACCATAACATTGACCGAGTCTAAGTTAAGCGTAGTCGATACATCATAACTCTTTCCCCTCAAAAAACCATTTTAGAACAAGACTTGCACTTATCGATGTAAATGGAGTAGCCTGTAGCGCTTTATGTTGTGAGCTATTAGATATTTTAAGCAAGTGTACTTTAACTTAGGTCATACAATGTTTAAGTTGGCGAAGAAACTGTTTTGTGTAGGAACTGACGAAATGTTTCCGATTCGATTTCTGCCAGTTTCGACCAAAAACATACATACCTTAGTAAACGATACATTGGATCTGGGACATTTCGAACATTTTCATATACACCACCAATGGTAATATTCACATGACTGTAACACCTATATTGCAGTCATGTGAAAATTATGATTACACGTTTCGAAAGTGTTGCTAAGAGGTATCAAAGTAAATGACATTACACGAATTTCGTGAGTTCTGATCCGCCTTGTAACACAATATAATTCCCTCCTACTTCTTGATACATTTCTTCACATATTTGAGACAGACATACTAGTTGCTGCCCGTGATGTCGTCTGCTTGAACACTAAACAGCACCAAAAATACCCTAATGGCTATTAAAAATAGGAGTTCGTGATGAAAAGGTAAAAATTTACGATTATATGTATTTTTCATTGTGAAATTTTAGAAAAATTAATACATACATTTTTGTCCAAAAATTCAATTTTAAGGATGAACAACCCTTATCACTTGATGTTCGGAAAATAGATATTAGTCGTTCTTAGTTGCCGCTGCATTGGATTAATTTGAACTTCCACGACCATCTGAATACCTAAATCTTCTTTCTTTCGCTAAACCTTAACGCATTTAGGTGGGTTACTCAAGTATCTGTCACATATTTGAAAATGTGACGTTAAATAAAAATAACGCCTTCTTCTTAATATTAAAAAAAAAACCGTTTACTAGGAATACGTTTACAATATTTTTTTTTAAATTTCAACAATAATACTAAACTTTATCTTCAATGTTTAGCATAGCTTCATTTTTATGCTGGCATATCTTGGAATAAACTCGAATGAAATGTAAGTACATAACTGCTATTGTAACTTAACTTGAATTGAACTAAACATAAGTACCTAAGCTAATTTTAATTTAAATAGGTAGTATCAATAAAATACAGGTCAAACAAATTTCACTAAAATCAACGCTAATGATAATAGAATTTTAACCCAATTTATTTTGTGTTATCAGTGAAATTCCTTCTGGAAATAATAATTGCAGATTGTTGCTAAATGGACAGTATAAAATATGAGTAAATAACTTTCGTTTTTCAAATTACATTGGTAATAATAATAAGAATAAAGACTTAGAGAGATTCACAGACAGACAAAGGTAATAAGAAAGAGTTTGAGATTAGGCCGTGGGTGGTCCTGTTAAATTCCATATTTTTACATCGATGTGTACGTAAAAAATAAACAATTAACTAAAAGTTTTATATCAATGTAAACTAAAGCTATGTCATTAAATCCTTTAGTTATGTAAAGCGTACCACAAAGTTATAAAGAAGTTCTGCTTTGAACTTTTTGCATGTAAAAAAATAACCACAAGACATTGTTATTGCTCCTAATGAACAAAACGCTATTAAATAGATAATTAAAATAAAATTCAGTTGGTAAGCGTAAATTTCAATTCGTGTATTTGAATATGTATTTATTATTAAGTATTTTTGGAAGTAGTAAAATGACCTATGTACCTAATCGCCTATAGGTATTCTGGTTATGCATAAGGAAGCACACGATGCACCAAATTAATAACAAGTTTAATTAAATGCATTTGGTATTGCTATGAAATCATCAAAGTTGTTAAGTGGTTTTTTAAGTTCTTAAAACACAATTACAAATACAATTCTTTAAGTTACGTTTTTCTAGGTACATTTGGAATACTGTATCAAGGAAATCGTGTACTTACAGTCGCTGTGTTCAGCGGCACAAGCCAACCATGAAAAGTTAAATATAAACTAGACGAACTCAACCAATCTTTTCCTTATTTTTTCATCATCTTGGGTAGTTAAAATCAATGGACACCAGACATGTAAAAAGCTATTAAGTTTTTGCCACTATTGCTGCTCAGCCACTGATTTTCGGGTCGAAAACCTGAATCCATTCGAACTAACCGAAAAAAGCCACGTTTATTCTGCGGATAAACTGTATTAGGTACATGTTTTATAAAACGCTATCTCGTCTAAGTTTGTATTAAAATGCTGTTTAATGATCTTCTTTGATGCTCCATCTTTACGAAAATATATAAAATGAACGTAAAGATAAAATTTGTAATAAAATAAATTATGGCAATAATCGTAACTTAACATTTAGGCATTTAGGTTAAAAGCTTATTTAAAAGGAAAAAAGAAATTAGATTCAAATGAATATTTAAAAAATAGGTATGATTACGATGGGTTGGCTTTACTTGGCTGATGTTAAAAGGCTATTTATATATTTTATATCCTTCGAATGAAGTGTTAAAAACCTCCACCTGGAGGCCTAAAGGATCGGAGGTTTGATCGACTTGGAGGTTGCAGATGAAGAAATTTTTATGAATACTTAGGTAAGTAGCCAGTTTATTAAATTTATTATATAACTATCTACTAAATCAAATATAATGATATTTACTACACGGGTACTTACGGTTATATACTACTAAGTGTCCTATGTTCTTTACAAGGCCCAGATTTATGATGTGAATAATACTTAATTACAAAAATAAATAAAGTAAAAAATTCACATTTTTAAACACAGATCCAAAAGTAAGTAAGGACTTTGGTGGTTCGAACTATAAAAAATAATGGGACCATGACGACCATCACTGTTCAACTAACACCAGAATCATTCAAATCGGTCCGGTACATAAGCGACTGCATCGTCGAATCAAAAAACCTTTTTAATAACTTTGTAAAAAAAGGTTTTGAAAGTTTTGATGGAAAATGGAAGTGTCGATTTAAAACTAGAATTTTATTTTGCAAATCGTTTATCTATACTAATCTATACTTTATTAATATTATAAAGCTGCAGAGTTTGTTTGTTTGTTTGAACGCGCTAATCTCAGAAACTACCGGTCCGATTTCAAAAGTTCTTTCACTGTTGGAGTGAACCCCTTTGTGACGCAGACGAAGTTGCGGGGGTCATCTAGTAAATAAATAATGACAATCAAAGTTTGTAAAAATCTGACCCTTAAAGATTTAAAACCTAAATAGGAGCTGACAATTTTTATGTAAATGGGTTATTTTTTATTTTTCAAACTAGAACGCACTGTCCCTGTGTGATGTAGACGAATTTGCAGATGTCCGCCAATTTATGATAATTTTAGATGGGTTCTATTTACTGAACAGCAAAAAATAATGATGATATGATAAATACTCTATTTCCTTCATATTATATTTAAAACTAATGTAATATACTACTATATTATGTTTAAAATTAAATTTACGATTATTTCGAAATCAACGATCATAAATAATTTGAGGTTTTTTTCACCTTAAGTGTGAATTAGAAGAATATTTTATTATGTATGTAGGTATATAGTTAAATTAAATAAAATAAAATCTCAGGCTGGTTATATAATAAACAAACCAAACAGCAGTTAAATGAAAGAGAAGAACGAGCCTCGGAAGTTGGAGTGAGAAGATAACAGTGAGTGAGCAAGAAATATCCATGTTATGTATTATTATTTAGAGTTGGTCGAATGGGAGAAACCTGCGTGCGGGCCTCACTGGCACCGCCCTGCCCCCGCGCCGCTCCGATCATATGTTCGGTCGAGGCGCATTCAAGCCAGCCGATCACTGCGACTCGGGCGCTCGTCGTCGTCGCAACACTACGTCCTACGTTCCGGCGCTCGCTCCCGACCGATCAGCTGTCGAGCACTGAGCTGTGAGCAGTCGCGCTCAACTAATCATCTCGTTCGCGACGCGATCGTGACTGTTTGTACTAAGATGGAGCTTTTGTGTGCGGAACGCGTCAGCCCCGGCAGCGGCGAGGGCGCACCGCGGCTGCCGCAGGTTGCTGCACCCGACCCGGTGCTGCTGCGCCGCCGCGTGCTCGACAACCTGCTGCGGACCGAGGAGCGCTATGCCGTCACCACCAACTACTTCGGCACCGTGCAGACCGAGATCACTCCTCACATGCGCCGGATCGTCGCCGAGTGGATGCTAGAGGTGAGCGCACCCGCGCGCGCCGCATGCCGCACCCGCGCAACACCCAACACTCGTGCCCTCTCAACGAACGCCATTTTGTCTCGTTTCCCAGCCACGTGTAGGTAACTCCAGTCTCCATCATCATGTCGACACCCATGATTCTGAATGCTCTTTACAGTTGCCCTAACTAACAGTTATACTCTTGGGATGGTCAGAGTTGCTCTTTCTTCAATATCAATAAGAGTTTGATCTACTCTATTTTATATAGCCTCAGTATTCAGTTTTTGAACAATCTACAATAGATAGTAAATACAAAGCATTATCTCTCTTCACCTTCACATTTTTCGTTTACATTTAACTTACTAGAATTTATGATGTTGTTTACATGATCAGCTGACTGCATTCATGTACTAACAGAATCTTATAAGAAAAATCGTATTATCTTTTGGCTCGTTACACAGTAGTTCACAGTACAGAAATAAGCTATACACCAATTCTAGCAAACAAAATATGTAAAACTTTGGTAAGAGACAGCCATAATGTTCACGATGAGTAGGTATGCAATAGGTACGACGTCAAGTTACGTGAGTTAAGTCAGCTGCAAAGCGACTAGACCGATGAGAACCGAGGGGCCCCCGGACGTAGCGCGGGCGGGCGCGGTCGCCGACCGATGCCACTCCGCGCTCGTTCTATTTGAATAATCAGCTGATTTTGACACGCACACAGCTGACGCTCTGCGGCGTACTTATCATTCAAGTACAATATAAATAAATGACGGTACGCACACGTTGTATTGAGATCAAGCGATATGTTCATATTTTTCATGAAATTACTTTAGCAATATCTATAAGTACTTACTAATGCATTCGAAGATGAGGAAAACACATATGGTCATGTTTAAATTTGTTAAAAGTTCAGATATCTAATAATATTTGTTAGGTATTTTAAGTAGATGTTATAAAGATAAGTAAAGAATGACACCGCGCAGCGATGTTACCTAGTCAGCTGTTTGATAGGCCACGTGTTCAGCCGGGTCTCGGCGCCGGCCGGCGACGGTGCGCACTGACGTCATGCAATGAGTGCGCTGCTATGGCGGCGCATGCGCGACCAACTTACCGGCACCTCGTGGCTACAACTAAACCAGTCGCATACCAACATTTCAGCACAAGCAGACCGAATCGTTCTTCAACGATGGGGTCAATGACATCGTAGACGTTAACATTTGATTTTCAATGAACATTTTGATAGGAGATGACGGTAAAAAATTAGAATTCAAGCATTCAAATCTATAAAATAAAACTTTATTACATACCTTGAATTTGTGTCTAATATCTGTCTACATTCGAATGTATATGTTACCGGAAAACTCGTTAACTTCCTAATATTAACGATCCTTAAAGATGAATTAGAATTACATGAACTTTATTAATCGAGTATAAATAGAGTATGTAATCTTTTAATCGACAACAATCAAGTCGGTGTTCAGTTTATGAGACAGAGAATACGATGTTTACAAAGTTCGTGGGATCGTTAGTCCCGGCCTCGACTCACGTTACGCTCATACACTGACACCGTGCGAAACTATGCGGGAACAATCTGAAACATGCATGTACGAGTACGACTCGTCTCTCACATAACAATCTCTATTTGTGTCCTAAGAGTTTTTGTCCTACTTGTATTTACAATTAACATTTGCATTAGGTAGATACAACACCAGCTGATCCAGTTCCATTACCATTATTGTATTATTAATAGTCTAAGTATACATTGTGCGAAGAACAGATGGCCGTTGGGGCCGAAAAGTTCTAGAGTGGCGGCCAAGAACCGGTAAGCGCAACGTTGGTAGACCCCCCACGAGATGGACCGACGATCTGGTCAAGATCGCGGGAGGTCACTGGATGCAGACGGCGCAGGACCGGTCGTTATGGCGAGGTTTGGGGGAGGCCTATGTCCAGCAGTGGACGTCTATAGGCTGATGATGATGATGATGATGATGATGATGAATAGTCTAAGAGTAATTATGGTTGGGAACCTATGTAAAAACACAATTTCTTCGAAACAATACTTGTTTATACTTTAAAACAAAAGTGACACATTAAGTAAAAAGTTAAATATTTTACTTGAGAACCTCAGTAAAGAATAGTTCGTTATTGATAAGGAACGTAATAACTGCAACAGCAAACATGTTCCGTTGTATTTATCGCAAAATGTATTTTCATTTAATATATGGGTTATCAGGAATTCCGGGTGATAAACTAAACAACGAACTAGGTGCGGTAGTACCGAGTCCTTCCGAGAAACGTTATTATGAACATTTGAAGTAAACGGTCGTTTCTTTTCAGATATGTGAAGATCGCGGCTGCCAAGAAGAAGTCTTCCCACTGGCAATATCGTTCCTTGATCGGTTCCTGAGCATCTGTCCAGTGGGAAAAAGTCAAGTGCAACTTTTGGGTACTGCCTGTCTACTATTGGCTTCAAAACTCAGGGAGCCAGGTTCCTGTGCACTCCCCGCCGACCTACTTGTTTTCTACACCGCTAACAGCATCACTCTAACTGATCTTTGCGTAAGTGCTCTCATCAATCTCTTCTATTTTAAGGCAATATTGCAACAGTATGATAATATTATGATTTAATGAGGTTTTAAATATTAGAAATATTGATACCACAGTCATTGAAATATTAAAATTAATCTTAACGGCATTTAAAAACAATAATAAAAAAGGCTGTGATTAAAAGGGTTATGGGACGTCTGACTGTGAGAAACTGTATATATTAAACATATTTGTTCGTGTGAAACAACAGCTGTCTCATTACTAATGCAGTTTCGTGTGGGCAAGTTTTTCCATGGCAGTAGCATGCACTTTTTCAGACATCTCCGCGTGCAATCATCTTAAACTGATTTCTAAATGTTTGCAAGTTCCACATCCGCGAGAAATTGTACTTTCTGATTTTAAAACATTATGTACACTAATTTAAAAAATGTTAATCATAATGATTGAATATTATACGATTTCAGTAAAAGACTATTTATGAAAACATTGACTTGAAATACGATTTGAATCTGTATGTTCGACCTTTGTACTATATTAAGATGTACAATTATTAGTGTATGAGTAATGTCAGCCTACGTCCATAACCTATGTATACAGTGTGTGGATCCACGCCCGCGCCACGTTGCGTTGTCATCACAACGGTCACGACTCACCTTCTGGCACTTGATACTATCGTCTTTCTCAAAATAAATTTAACGAATTCACGTAGATACATCTACTGAGTTAAACGTCTATAAAAAATTTAGCAATACAATTAGTGAATAACTCATTAAAATTATTATTGAATTGGCTTATTCGTGGTATTTACAGATATAGTATGATGTAATTGATATATTTAGACGGTCGGTACATAATAATATGGTTTGTGTGGCAATGTCACGCGTGTGTATTGCATTTTGGGTGCATTGCGGCCACCCGCCCGGAGCCCCGACGCTCGTCCCGTAGATAATAAACTGCACACTACGGTTTCGATTCGCGCATTAAATCGCAACTCGTTTTGCATTAGTGCATTTATTTGTAGCGTTAGAGCATAGACTACAATGTAGTTAGAATCGTCCTGCAGATATTAATAGTTTCGTCTATGTTTTATCGACAATTACACAAGTTTTTTATTGATTTTGCTAATTGTTATTTACCGAGTCGGAATGCGGTTCACGTTGGGAACAGTAAGAGACCACGTCACAGAGTGTCCCCTAACGAGCCGTCTCGGGCTTCTCGGAAGAACCGAACGAGGTTCGCGTTTCAATCAGACCAATTACAGACGATCCGCGCCGCTTATTTTTTTCTCACGCCATCGCGTCATGACCGCAGTGCACTTCTACTCTGTGTGAACCAGAGATTTAATGGTGTTGAATGTCTTTGATGTGAACACATCATCGTAATAGTCCGTTAAAATACAAATCACATTCTTCGTTTGAATAACTGTTGTCAGTTCTTAAATTATTTTAATGCTAAAATATATTGAAATATCCTACTAAAATATTGTGAATAAATGTGATGTCACAGTTACAATTTGAAGATCATGATTATAATGAGGTTTTTAAAAGTTATTAAATTATTAAAGTTCAATGTCAAGATTTCCATCAAATTAATTGATTAGTCTCGTAGCAAGTTCGTAGAGCCTCTACGACACCGTAGACCCAATCTCGCGGTTATAATCATCTTAATATTCGCGTTAAATTGACTATGAAATTTTTTTTTTTTTTTTTTTTTTTTTTATTGCCATGTAGGCAGACGAATTAAATGAACATGTAGGAAGAAATTAACACCTTTGTCAATTTATACAATACTGAATGCATCACAACTTTACTTTGCCTGAACCAAAGCTTAACGGTTAAGTCTAGCAAAAAAAAACGTTATTATATACTACCAATTATTAGATATATTTTTTGTAATCTTCCGTTTTTCCAACTACTATTTAAATATTGTGATTAAAATACAATTTGTATATAAGAGCATAAAGTATCACTCGAACTGTAATCTATAAATCGTATCCTTTTTACGAGGTTGGGGACATAATTCGACCCGTGAAAAGAAAGTACTGACGACGCCGCGACGTGAACGTTGGGCAAAGCCGGTCTGGGTTAACAAAAAGAGCACGGTTGGAATCCAAGGCGGTTTTAATGCAGGGTTCCCGCGGCCTGCAACCATAAAACCTGGCGCGTTCTCACATGCCCGCCACCACCGTAAACGTTTATTATAATTGAAGCATAAGTTTACGATTGCGGTGCCAGTTGCTCAAAAGGGAAAATTAAAATCCATACGAATCGTTAGTTGCTACTACTCCAGTTTTTGGCACCAAGCACGAGAAAACTAAAATTTTAAAATTTCTAAGATGGCTAATGCTATTTATTAGGGTCATTTGAAAGTCGTCTGGTGACCAGTTGCCAGTAATGAAAAAGCTAGAATTTCTTTTCTTTATAAGAAAAAGTTGCTCCACGTCACTGATTTTATTCCTGATTTAATAACTAAAATAAAATCTTATCGCGTTGATTACATTATAATCATGCTACACATTATTATGTCCACGATGTATGGGAACATTGTTTTTCTATGTTGTTAATTATTGAGAACTTTATAATCACTGGATTCTGAGTAGCGGTAGTTATTACACAACAATGTTTTATCTCTATCGGTCGATTGAGATAAATCTTATTCGAAGTTGCCAGATCTTGCTGCTTTAATAGCTATAGTTACTTACTTACTGCAACGAAATATGGAGCCATAAATTATTTTATTACTCTCAATTCAAAAAATAACGACGAATTTTAACATTTGGTGGCAGTAGTTACAATAAAATGAATTAAACCGTTAAATAAAACCATAACAATTATTAAATATTAACTCTTTAAACACGAACATCTGATACAACAAATTTCACCTCTTACGTACCTAAACTATTGTGCTGCCTTTGCCCGCCTCAGATGATATAAAGGTTAAATTTAAATTCAATTGATAAAAACATTGAAAACTTTATGAAATACGAAACTAAAGGTATTGTTAATTGTGACGTGAAAGTGCTTAGCAACAGAACATATTTAGGAAAATATTGAAACTAAACTGAAAATAGTTTTTAGTTTGTATAAGTACATTAAGAATTCAAACAAAAGTGAGTGTTGTTTGCGGATCCCACAACTTGGTTTGTTCTATCCGTTGTAAATGCTTTCGCAAATGCAAAACAATATTTTTTTGTTTAATGTGTTATTAGGGAAGCTAAAAGTGTGTCAAAATAATTATTATGTATTTAATTTTATAATAGTGAGTAGCAACTGTTTAGTGCAGACAAATGGTAATTTTCTTATTTAATGGTCGTAGATTCTTTGAAATAATGACCCTTATTTTCTACGTTTATGTAGTTTATGTAATGTAATGTACGTTTATGTTAACAGAACACAAAGTATATAGGTGCGCTAAGGTGCAGGCTGCTTACGAAATTCTATCATCATATTATTATCATGTACAATAGTTATCGTTCTTGTTATAACATATTTTTAATATTTTTATTTTCATAACGTATCAGAATATCGTTAATAGCGAGTGCTTTATCGACATCATCACTAAAATATTTTTAACTAATCTGTTTCGGCGGTATTTCTGTTTAATGTGCCTTTATTTAAAGTTATGTCGATCTATAATAACTGCCTTCGAAAGCTATAAATTCCATCTGGTTCGATAGTTATACCGACCCGTCCAATGCGGGTTATCGACGGAAGAAAAAAGTATAATTTGTGGTTTAAAACATGGAACTTGACTCTTGTCCTAAATAAACCTTTAAATGTTAACTAAGATTCCGAGATCTTTTTATAATTAGATAGATAACACAATTACAGCAAGCTTATAAATTGGTTTTCTATAATATAGTTTCACGGAATTTAACACAGCCAGTACAAGTACATTTTGATATCATCATTTCTAAAGAATGCGCTGATAATAACATTTTACGCAAGAATGACGATACATTGCATTCGCGACACGTTTAGTGGATTCATAAATATTTTGGCGTGCATAAAAAATTTGTAACAAAACTCGTTTTGGTGTAAATTCTAAATCGTTCGAAAATAATTTATGATAGGTATTTGTAATGGGTATTGCTAATAGCACCGAATCGTCGATTATAATTTCATAAAAATAATGAATTGTTCAATGGAATAAAATTCAGTACATTGTCGTTTACTATCGTATCTGGAAAATTCCATCGTTGTTTAATCTCAGGGCGTAGCGGCCACGCGACACCGAGCTCATTGTTTCTTTCTAATAGCAGCGCAGGCACACCGTTCGATGAAATTGGATAAAGCATGGGAACTGGCGAGGAATTCAGCGAGCAAACTACACCGTCGAGGGTTGTTTGCATAGTTGGCTTTATTGACTGAAACGTAGCTTGATAACAGTCGCTCCCAACCGACGACCACCCTGCAGCTTTTACTAATCAACGTCTGCTTTTACGAGCATTCCAGCCGTCCCATTTTATAGCCTAAATAAAGCTATATGACCTTAAACTCACAAAGATGGCAAACGAAACTAGTCCCACTATTTACGAGATCAGCTGATTGGAAAACGGAATTGCGTCACAAAAACAGTAAGACAATGGACATGTTTTATGTTCATGCGATCTGTAGGTATATCTCTGACATCGTTTGATGTAGTGTTTGTGGTGAATGCTTTATGAATGTATTGTTTTTAAACGTTTTATACCAGCCGCGATGGACAGAGCGATGTTTTCATTGCGCGGTCGACCCGCATTCCGCCACATTGTTAACCGCTTTTACAGACTCAGCTGTTTTCTTACAACATACATATCAGTTGCATTGTCTTTTTCGGACTACAATTTTCTATTAAAACAAGTTGAGCTATTGATAAACATTTATTACGTCGCCTCACACATTACGATTCACTAACTTCGTATCCCAGTGACGATACTTCATTCATTCATAAACACTTATATCCGAAGCGTTTGAGCCGTAACTGCTAGGGATTGCTGCACGATATCAGACTCTAACCCGATAGTTATGTGAACCAAATTTGATTAAACAGTTAGCGTCCCCCTCTACGGTCGACCCCGCCGATTGAGTTAAGTAAACATCGTGTATTATCTGTCAACGGACATGCATCACGTTTATGTGTGGGTATGTGTGTGGACACTGAATAATCGCGTTATTCATAAAAATTAACCGACAAACATAAACTTATCAAGGTTTACGTATAATAATAACATTTTAATTATTTTATTTAGGCTAAAGTTCTCAAACTCCCGAGATAACTACAATGTATTCAAAGGACGTCTTACTAATAAATATGCGAACATACAAAACTGTACTGAATGTACAGTGTAGGTACATTACCTGGTTCATTTCAAAAGAATTCTCGTTGATTGCATAACAAGTAGAGGCTGATGTAGTTACGCGCCGTTCCGGGAAATAACGAAACTTGCCACGTTTACGATTATTACACCGGATACGGCGGCAGGTTTAAAAAAATATTATATTGATGTCAAGTTAAACTACCATTTTAGGCTAGATCTTACGGTTACGTTAATGATTTGAGGTATATCTGAATAGTTACCTTAATAATTCACGATAGCCGCAGTAACTAATGCTATCATTCAAATTGTACATGTCTTGCTTAATGTATTGCCCTACAAAATTACAAGACAAGTAAGGATCGTCATGAAAAATAACAAAAAAATAGTATGCACGATAAATAACAAATGAATATCCTTCTTGTAACTAATGCAACGAACAAGGTATCAAGGTGACTTACTTTGGAATTTAAAATATTTCTTCAGTAATAGTATCGATCCTCTGCATCAAACACTATAAAATGCAAACCCTATACAAATATCATCGAATTTCTTTATGTATATTAAATTTTATTCACTAAAGTACGTAGATAATCCTGTGATGGGTTATCACAATGATATTATAATGTACGACTATTATGATAAAATTGTAAGATACTTTTTAATGAATCTTATCTCTTGCAGCAGAATTTTAAGAACGTGTCCCAAATTTGTGCTCAATTGAATTTGTATTGTGTATTCGATTAAGCAAAATGACATGCCCGTTACGAATTTTTACCCCATTCTGTTTTAAAGTAAATGATTATAACCCATGTATCTAAACATTTGTATCATTTGTTAACAGAGTTGGGAATTATTGGTGCTGTCGAAACTGAAATGGGACGTAGCTGGAGTGACCGCGCACGACTTCTTGCCACTTCTGATGTCGCGGCTTCCGATCCGAGGTGTTGCCAACATGGAAAAAGTGCAAAGACACGCGAAGGTGTTCATAGCGCTCGCAGTCAGAGGTAAGCATAATAACCCCATTCAAATTAGAATTAGCTATTCACAGAAGTTGTTTATATCGATTGTATTTAGCGTGGCACTAACAGCGCGTTTTTGCAACATTTTGCTATACAATCTTAACTTCAAAGCTGGAGGTAAATTGATATTTTAGGAAAGATATGGCTTCATTTGAAGACGTATGCGTTTATACAGCTTTCTCATCGAGCCTTCTATTACAATATGAATACGTGATGCCTAACTTTACATAAAATTATAGCTGTATCTTCTTTAATAGTCTAAATACCTCGAGTCTATGACACGTCACACGGATGTCGTTTGTCGGTTAGAGAATTGTTCCCGTCTGTGTTTCGAGTGTCACTGAACCTTTAATGCATTTTTAACACAAGAAATGAAAAATTTTGTTGTACCTACGCTGTTAATCTAACGAATCGAATAAATGCAACGTTCTAGATTTATAGATTTGACATACCATAATTTTACAAATAGGTACATAGTTGGAAAGTTAGGAATGATAATAACTTTATCAGAATTACAAGAGTTGTGTTTATGGGTAAGATTTAGGATTTAGGGGAAAAAACTAGCGGCGGATTGAAAATATACCTATTAGATGCTATCGAGAGGCTAGGCTGCAGATGTGAGTGTAGGTTTGTTTACAGTGAGGGTAAGTGCGCGACGAGGGCGGCGTGTGTGTCCCGCCTCCCACGCCGCTTGCCCGAGCGCATTCCAGCACGCCTCGGGACTCCCCCGCGCCCCTCGCGACCCTCCTGGGATCATATGTTTTTGTGCAACGGTTTTTGTTGTTCACCGCCGCTCTGGTCGTGTTTTTTACCTAAAAAGTTTACGCTCCAACTCTTTTATTACAGTCGATCCTCCGATATCACCTCTCACTTGTCATGCAATGGTTTATGCTAAGTATCTTAAAATAACCTTTCTAGAAATATATTCTGAATACTTCTTTGTGTGTATGTATGCTTAATTTTATGATAAATCAATATGGATTATCCTGAATAGAGTAAAACATCAGCATTTTGGTTCGAATTCAGTTGTATGGTCATTACGTCACACTTATTAATCAGTTGTGTCCATTGTACTCTTATAAAGTTAAAAAATTTGTTGTTTTAACAGTACACTCGTGTGTCTTTTCAATATGTTCGCTTAGATCTACTTATATCTTGGCGGCATCGAGAGAACCCGCATTATGTATCATTATTCGAATGGCACAATTTACCCACGAATCATAACTCATTTGGATATTAAATTTGTAATGGATTATTTAATGCCCCATGAAGTTTTGCCGCTCGTTGGTGTTCTCAAATGAAATTATTTTAATGTAACTGACGATAATGGAATAAACAATTTCCGTTGTTTTGGAACATGTAAGCAGGTACGTCAGAAGTTAACACATAATCTGTTCAAGCACATGAACATTAATGATAAAACAGTATTGGCTGTTGATCAATGGTTTGTAAAAGGCAATTATTTTTCTTCACAATGTATGGTTTTCATCTTATCAGGAAACGCATTAAAGGTACAAATAAAATAACAGTGTACTCAGTGACAAGTCTATCTTATCACTTAAAAGTTAACGTGTGAACGGTTAGTGCCGAGAGTCCCTCAGTAGGTTGCGCAAAGGTTCAACGTCACCAGCAAAGTATTCCCCTTCTTGTACTGAGTGATTAACCGTATTTGTTCCGGTAAAAACACATACAAGCAGATAGTATGGACATTTTCAACATTCTAATATTCATAAGATTGACGCTTGGCTGGAATATACGCGATAGAATATGTGATGTATTCTCACAAACTTATTTCCCAGTAGGTACATTGTTGAACTGATTTATGCAGGTCAGTGCTGTGTCTGTCATCAGGGTCATTGCAATTATTTAATTAAACCGAGAACTGATTTGTACATTTGTCGCACGCACATCCTGATGCAATTTGTGATTGTTACGAGTCTTTAACAATATCCTTCGACTTTGATTTGAAATTTATTTGATACGAAAATATTCCTAAAGTACTTTTATAAAAGATTAAAAAAGTATACCTCTTCTAATGATTTGTATCGTAGGTTTCTCAATTTATATTCAATACGACAGTTGTTTGCATATAACAGCGTACTGGGATCAATACTTCCTCGCTCACTTCCTCTGCTAGTGTTTGACTAATGTAATTGTAATGATCACGACGACAGTAATCGAGACCTATAAGGTGTCGTTCGTATCCGCTTCGTGTGTGTTCTCTGGTTGGCTCAGTTACAATCTTGCAGCACTAAGAAGATGTAATCGAAACACATGAATCGGAATCAGAGGAGGAACTATTAATTTTGAGGATGATGAGGAGTTTTTGTAAAGCCACGACCGGTCGGTCGGTGCTCCGCTGTTTGATTAACATCAGATTATGCAAATGCTCTGAGTACGGCCGCTCTCGTTGTTTCGTCGCTCTTTTTATTCGTTCCCTCCGTCCGTTCCCTTTATCTCCGGTATGCCGACATGCAAATTAAAAAAAGGAAATAAATCTTTTAAATAAGCTGAGTGTTCGATATCTATACACAGGCACGCATAATGGGGTCTACTTAATGATGAATGGAGAGTCGTTCGTAGCTTCCCTATCATTGTATGCGACGTCTGTTTACGGTCATTTGTAATTTTACTCTGGAATTTATATTTGCGATGGCGTGGGAACGGCGACTAATAAAAGATCGTTGAATAGTAGTATATATTAGCTCCTGTTGCTTAAGATATTTTGATGTTTGCATTTTGTGTAATCATAATGCATAATTTCGTAAAACGAATAGTTTTTCAGCATAGTCACACAGTTATGCAGATAGAACATCTAATCAACACCAAGAAAACTCTTGGATATGTGTTCATGAAGTTCAGTTCATTTCTTCTGGAGAATTTTCCTTTTGAATACGTCACACAGTTCTTATTATTACAAAAGACGCAATTTACTCGGAAAAATAGTTAGGTAGGGAAAGTATCTAAATAAATGATTAAACAAATGTAAGAACATGATTTACAATACGGTGGTAGATATAATACAGACGACTTGCCAAACTAAGTCCGTGAGAAATATTCAAGTGAAGCGAGCGTGCGCTTGCAGGCTGTGGAATGTGGCCTCGAGGGCGGGTGCCGGCTTCTTTGAGCTACACTCTCCAGAGGTGAGTGACAGCCTGCGCAAGTGAGACGGAAACAATTCTACAACTACTGAACTGTTCAGGGGAAATGTACATTTACATAGATCTGTAGTAGGATACTATCATACTTAATTTGATGTTTCTTGCTAACATTAAGTTTCTTTGTTACAGATTATGAATTTACACTTTACTCGTCGAGTACCCTAGCTGCTAGCAGTATCGCTGCTGCACTCCATGGACTCGGCCACAGTACCTATTTGCCAACACTCCAAGAACTCACACGTGTTGACTTGGTAAGAACATAGAAAACACTTCCTGCTTAGTACTTAAATGAAAGTTTAGCTACTTGCATCAGAATATAGAAAGTAATCGTTGAAGAGATCGGAAGTCTAACCAAAACTTTTTTGTAGGATTGTCTGCAGACCTGTTTCGAACAAATAGAAGATATGGTGCAAAGTTTGATAGCAGAACGCGAGTCGTCGAGCCCAAACGGGCAGGCGAGAGAGGCGGCAGGTTGGACGCCGCCTCCGACGCAGGACAAGGCGCACAGTAACGCCGCCACACCCACCGACGTCAGAGACGTACACTTCTGAAACTCGGGACATCCCCATGTTCCGCGATGCTTTAATTACGGTGCATTAGTACGAAAATACTTTAAACTAATACAACGTTGCCAGATGCATTCGTGATGACGGACTGATACCAAGACTGACAATCGTATGTCTCTCCTAGTTAATCTACGTATATACTAATTGTGAATACATAACTGTAAGCCCTGTGTGCTACTTGTAATTGCCTCTAGTCTGTACGTTCACTAATTGTTAATTGAACGTGACTATAATAAAGCCTTCAATATGTGTTAGTTGATACGGCTTCAGAAATTGCAATCTACCTCTTAATTAATTAAGGACTTCAGTTTCATAAGGCAAATACCTTACACGCTTTACCAATAAATTAGTTAGTATTCCTACGCATACACATTTGTGTTTATACGGGACCAAAGTTAGTTACATTTTTTGTATATTATATTACTGATTTTCTCCTTGGATGTGTATAGAACATTATATATTTTACAAAAATAGCTAGAAAATGTAGTAAACAATTATAACTGGGTATTTCCCGAGCCCCACAACATGATAATGGTTTTGATATTAAAATCGAAAAAATATCTGATTTTACAACATGCTTGTATTTGCCACTTTGAAATGAGAAATTAGATCATTACTTTATCAGAGTTTATTTTATATCGGGGGAAGGCAATAAATTACGCTTGTTTATTGTAAAAACTAACATATTGATAAAATATTCAATAATTATAATTTGTATTTATCAGAATGTACCTTTATGTATATCATTCACTTCAACAGAATAGGTATATACTTAATATGTAAACACAGAAACTATTAAACTAGAATGTTTTTAGTTTTGTAGGTATGTTATAGTATGATAGTAGACGAAGGACTGTTTATTTAGATTTTAGTCACGTTTAGAAAAAGATATTTTTGTTCCTTGCAATGAAAGCATTAGCACTTTCAATTTGTATGTTATGTGATAAGATCAATTTGCTTGAATTTTGTATTAGTCACTTCCAGTCATAATATGTTAATGTAGATCTAATATCATTCTTTAGGTTTGCTGTAAAAATGTGATTTTTATATGTTTAGAATAGGATCAATAATGTTAACAACACTTCATCGTTCCTAAGCGAGAATGCACTAAACGAAACAATGCAATAGTCATGTTCCATTTTAATTGTACTTAATATGTCTACATAAGTAGTGATTATCGAAAAGTTGACTATATTAATAAAAATGTGATATATTATTTTCTTAGTAATAGCTATATTGATTTAAGTACGGGTGGTGTATTTCAGACTAATTAAAATAAAATTACGATTAGATTATATAATATAAAGTTTATAATAGTTCCACAACTATTTTGTTACTTTCTCTGTAGTTTAACAATAATCTATATGCTTGGTAGAGTTTATACTACTACGTACAAACAAAGAAATCACTTAATGTCTTCCATATCGAATAAATCGGGTCAACAAGATCAACATAAAGAAACTTGATGATTCGACCTTTTATTATTTAAAAACTATATAGACCTGATACCTATTTAGTGATCTGTTATGTGTATAGATGTTAGTTGTAAATGTACATAAATTATAGACTTTAACATTAGCAATGCTGTAAGCATGTGGTGCCATAAGTAACACTACTGTTTTTTTTGCAAAATATACAGAATAGATCCGAATAATTTAATACATAAATGGCACTCTCGTAAAAACATGTTATTTTGTTAAGTAATTTATATCCCCGTTGCATTTAGTGCTTTATGCACATTGACATAGTTACATTTATGGTAAATGTAAGATTGTATTATATAGGAAAAGAAATTGTGGGAAAATATACGCATTACGAAGTTAGTCTTGTTTAATGCTTTTTGCTTTTGAACTAGCTTATTTCGATATAGTTTTTAAAAGTAGTTTATTATTAATGAAATATTATGTTAAAATGTAAGTGAAAAGAATGCCTTTTCCTGTGATTATAAAGATTATAAGGAGTTTAGACGCTCTGATTTGGTGATTTTTACGAAGTATCGTCATGAACGATGTAGAAATGTAAGACAAATTCTAATTGTAGTTTAGTGACTATCAAAAAAAATAATGTTAAATTGATTTTATATGTGATTATTAAAAGTTTCTCTTTGGATATAAGTATGTCGAGATGTAAATAGTTATATATAAAAAGGACAATAAATTTTTAAAAATTCAATTATAACGACTTATTTTTTCCCTATTCAAAATTTTCATCGAATCTGATGAGTTCAGGTACTAAAATTTTCTTATTAGTTTAATTTTATAGATACTAATAACAAAACAACAGCTTTACAAAAAAACAATTTTTCAAAAATATGAACTATAAAGCTGTATCGATTTCATTACTTTAAGATATTACAAGTATTAAAACGAAGATCAGGGAATCAATCAAAACAACTTAATTCAACACGTTGATAAATTATATTATTATTCCAATAAAATTTACAATATCCACATTAGTTTCGAGAAGTCAACCTCTCGCTCTATTTACAACAAATTATACAATCATGGAATTAAAATGAAAATACATAAAACATACGTACATACTATTATTAGTTTGGTACAGTAAACATTATTATAACAACATTTATAAGGTCGTGAAAGAAAAGGCACATTTCGATCACAAATCCAATAAAAGTTATATAACAGTTTATCTAATATATTATATTTAATCTATTGCTATTCGAAATACCATTTAATTAATTTCCATTTTAATCAGAACTTTTTAGATAAATTTAGACATACTGTTTGTTGTATCCTGCATGTTTTTTTTTTTAATTAGAATATCGTCAATAAATTCACAAGTAAATTATTATTAATGCAATTATCTAAAGAATATTAGCATTAAAGAATTGGAATTGTGTATTTATATGCTTTGGAAATTATATTTTAATAGTTTTTGGGAATGCTAAAAGTTAATTCAATCGAATCGTTCGTTCGCAAAATAATTCAAGTTTGTCAAAAAATAAATGACTGTGAGTGATAACAAAAGAATAATGAAATTATGATAACTAACCTAAAATTGACAAACCTTTAACAATGACTAATACGGCAGTTTCAAACAGAAAAAGAAAGAAATAATACAATATTTATGTTTGATTTAACATAATCTTACGTTTTTTAACTAAAATATTTTTTTTCAGAGTTATATTTTTTTGACAGTGAAGGTCAACTTATGATCATTAGGAATATAATTACACATCGAAACTGCCAGCAAAATCGTTTTTTTGGACAAATTGACACGACTCAGAAATTTAGAAATAGATGTTTGGCTTTAAACACTTTAAATTCCTCATCCTTGGTGGTGGCAAATTATTAGATTTTTTTTCAATTAAAAGTAGTTTTATAAGAAACGATATTTAACTATAGTAACTATAACTAAATATATTTTGGAATTCAAAATTATCAAAGTTAACTAATTGCCTGCAACACTTATGTAGTTAATTAATAAGACAATAAAAGGAAAATCAAAACATAACACCATTTTGTAGGTATATGTTTAAAAATTCGATGGCTATAGTGGATCCCATAACTTACTTAAAAAGTTTATAAACATTACTTAAGGATACGGTGGTGCGCAGGATGTTACAGTCCTCTACTATAACGGTAGACACCTTTAATCACATATGTACAACCTTTGGAGTACTCTTCCCTCGGAGCCAGTTCAATAGGACGGTCGATGTACTCTGGGAATCGCGAGCTAAAATAAAAGTTATAATGTCATTTGATTTAAGAATACAATAATTCAAGGTTATAAAGTACTTAACTATAAGATAACCTAGTTCGAACTTAAAAGCACAGAGCACTCACACCTCACCTTTCAAACGGAAAAAATAATCAAAATGTAAGTATGACATTACATGTATATACAATGTAAGTAACACATAGAGGCCACTGTAAGCAAGTAATGTATACTTACAGAGTGTATGGTGAGCCTGTGCGAGTTGTTCCACGGCTTCGGGCGGCAGGTTGGCGACGTCACGCTGCAGCAGTCGCAGGTCCAACTGACGCTGTTCGCTCTCGTGCCGGAGACGCACGTCGCGCGTGTGTCTGACGCTACGAAGCTCAGACAACCTGCAAACAGAAACATAAATAAATCACTATTGAATGGACGATTTGAATCATCCATACGTTATTATGCAAGTGTCACACGGACAAAAAGTAAGTCGGGTCATAAGCTCGCGTACTTACTCCTACTTGCAAAATTACAACACTAACTTCCAACACTAAACTCATATTTATCTACAATGGAACAAAATAACAACTCTTTACTATTAATTATTATTATTAAATTTCATGAAGTCACACTTTGAAATAAATTAAGTATACTCTTACTTGGCCTGCAGCTTCGGTTTATCACCATCAGGATCACTAATGCTGCTACTACGAGAGGACTGTCCGCGATGAACGTCGACAAATTGCTGCTCTTTTTCAACATTAAAGCTTGGCAGTTCCGCTACTGGCCCATGGACAGAACTTATCGACACGTCCAAGCCCGCAGCTTTACATTTTGATTTCATTTCTTCAACGGACCTCAAGCTATCAGAAAGTCGTAATTGTAGAGTGTCTCTTTCTTCTAATAATTGAGTTAATTCCATAGTAAGTTCTTCACATCTTACATCTCTTTGATGTAACATGTACATTGCCAAATCTAACTCTGCTCTCGGGACAGCGTCCAGAAGTTCTTTATTCATAGTATTGTCGGTTTGTTCGTCGCTACTTTGTTTTGTATCTGATGCGAACGAAACGTGCTTTTGTACTTTCCCACTGGATGTTCTGACCATAGTTTGCAAACTGGCTATCTCATCTTTCAGAGTAACAATTTCGAATTCTTGGTTTTCTAAAGCTGCTTGCATTTCAGTGGTTTTAGTTACTTCTTCCTCGAAAGCTCTATTCAATTCAGTTATTTTCTTGTTCAGACTTGTACATTCGGTTATTTTCAGATTTAGTTCCTCTATTAGTTTAGCTTTCTCTATTTCTGATTCTTTTCGAGTATTCTCGTAGTGACTGGAATTTTCATGCATCTTCAATCTTAATATAGC
This sequence comes from Trilocha varians, assembly GCA_030269945.2. NCBI lineage: Eukaryota > Metazoa > Arthropoda > Insecta > Lepidoptera > Bombycidae > Trilocha > Trilocha varians. The sequence continues at coordinate 4,996,879 of AP028265.1, read as the reverse complement.
TAATTCTGATTCCTTTTCATAACTTAAATCTTCCACTTTTTTCTCGTATTCTAAAAGTTGCTGCCTTACATTTTCAAATTCATCGTTTCTTTGTGATAGTGTTACAGTATAATCGTGCGTCTTTTGATATATTTCACTATCCTTTAACTTTAGTTGATGAGCTAACTCTGATATCTTTTCTTCTGCATTATTGACTTGTGTTTGTAGCAATTCGTTTTGTTGCTCAATTTCTTGACTATTTTCCATAAGTTTTTCAAATTCATCACCAAGTTTTTGTATAGCACGATCTTGTGTGTCAGTATCATTTTGATGGTCTATTCTAAGATCTCTTATCTGCTTTTCATATTCTTCTTGCTGTTCTAGAATCTTATTTTCGTAAGATACTTTTTCATCTTCAATTTCTGATCTTAATATTTCCATTTGATTGAGTACATCGGCATATTTTTCTTGAAGGTTTCGCAAGTGTTCTTCTTTATCTTGCAGTTTATTTTGTAAAGAAGTTACTTGTTCAATAATAACAATTTTATTCGTTTCTTCTTGTGTTGATGATTGAACACTATCTAATAACTGTTCATATTTGGACTCAAATGCGCTTAATTGACTACGCAGATCATGTTCTGTTTGTTGGAAATCCGCCTCTCTTTGGGCTAAATGCTGTTTCCATAATTCAGCTATTTCAAAACCACGTTGATCAACAGCACTAGATATCGAGGATCGTAATTCTGCGACAGTAGAAAGTAAATTGTCATTTTCTGTATTCAATTGTTCTATTTTCGACTTTAATTCATTAATCTGCTCCTGATTAGTTGCATTATGCCCTGTTAATTCAGTATTTAATGTTTCTAGATTTATAATTTTTGAATAGCATTCTTGCAACTCTTTATTGAGATTAGCAGATTGCTCTTGCAATGCTAATAATTCTTCAGTTGGCTTCTCAATAGCATCTAAATTTTGATTTTTAATAGCTCTAGCAGATTCTATTTCAGCAATAAGATTGTCAACTTTTTGTTTAGCTTCAAACTCAGATAGTTCTAAAACATGAACTTTATTTTCCGAAACACTACATTGTTCAACCAACTCTTTCTTTTCCTTTAAATGCTCTTCTTCCTTTGTTTCGTATAGTAACTTTAAGCTTTCATGTTTTTGTATTGCCTCATTTAAGTTAGTTTCTAACTCACTAATTCTTTGTTTAAGAACAATGTTTGATTTCTCAAGTTCCACTATTTTAACTTGAAGTTCATCGGATTGTGCACAGTTTTCGCATGGTGAAGGATTTTGTTGCGTGAGGCTCTTTAGATTTAGGATTTCAGCGAGAAGCTGATTTTGTTTTTCTAGCAATTCTTTATTTTGTAATGTTAGCTGATCTACCATAGAAAGAAGTTCTTCATTTTCCTTTTCTATCTTTCCGATTTCTATTTTTAATTTATTTTCATCGACTGATGGAGTTGTTTCAACCACCGATTGTACTTGGGATATTGCTTTCGGTTCTTCTTCCCATTGTACAGTCGACAATTTATCATTCGCTTGCTTAAATTTATACTTCCATAAATCAATTTCATTCTCTAATTTCTCTTTCATTTCTGTTAACCTTTCATTGGCATTATTAAATACTTCATTTTGTTTTCTTATCGAATCCTTTTCCCGCCTTTCTTTTTTCAGTTCATTATGAATCTCTTCTAGTTTCTTTTCTAAGTCTTGTATATTTATCCTAAGCTCATCTTCAATAGCAGTATCAAGAAATGTGGACTGCGACAACTGCTTTGATATCTTTAATTCATTTGATAGCACTTCATTGCTGGATTTTAATTCTTTTAACTTCTTTAACGCTTTTATTAGTTTATTATTGCTTGTATCAAGTTGGATTTTCAAGTCATTATTATTAGTTTTAAGTTGTTGTATTTGATCATTTAAATGTGAAAAACCGGAGGTTACATCTTCAATTACATCAGATTCGCCCAAGCCCCAACCTTCGTCTGAGTTGAATGGATCTTTTTCAACTTCGGTTTCGTCTCCGAAACATATATATGCTTTTTTAGCCACTACAATTGGTTCTATAACAGCATTATTGTCACCTTCTACCGCAGAAAGTTTTTGTGATACTTCAGATGTTTTATTGCTTGCATCCATTTTGAACAAAGGTGGTTCAGCATCATCCGAAACGATTTGTGATTCTATGGATGATATATCAAAAGGTTTCGAGTCTTCACTCATCGGTTCTATGGTAGATGAGATGACCATACCTTCAGTTTTTGGGATATTCATTTCAAATGTTAGTTTAGTATCTTTTAATTCCTTGATCTGTTCATCTTTTTGATGCAGTAATTGTTGCAGTTCCATGTTGGAATTATTTGAATCGTAGAGTTCTTTCCTAAAGCGTCCCGTTTCTGCTTCTGAATTTTTAAGTTTCATTGAAAACTCAGATAGTTTGATTTCAAATTCCGAAACCATTGACATATAACTTGCTTGAGCGTTATTTAATTTTAGTAACAGTTCTGTTACTTCTTCATCTTTTTGTTTTAGTTGTCCATTTAATTTGTTAATTTCATTTATATATTGTTCCGTGTAATCAGGTGTATCAATTTTTTCCTGTTTTTGCGTTATTTTATCAATTAGTTCATGATTAATTTTATTTAATTCTTCAACATTACTGTTGAGATTTTCAATATTATTTTTATATTCTTGTAACCTAAATTCTAGTTGTGTTGCATATTCTACTGCTTTTTCATATTTTTCGTTAAGCACTTTCTTATCTTTTATAGCACTTTCTATTTGTGTATTAAATTCAATTTCTAATTCTTCGACTTCTTTTTTCTTTTGAACAACTAAAGTTTGGTGTTCATTTGTAATTCTTTTTAAATTAGTCTCTAGGTCCTGAAGCTGAGCCTGATACTTTGTAACTTCACTTTCCGCCACATCAACCCTTTTGGCTTTCTCGATTAGAGTATTACAATGCTGCTCGATTTCAGCTACAGTGATTTTAAACTTTTGATTGTCATCGAGTAATGTTTGATTTTTCTCATGAAGTTCTTTATTTTCGTTCTCAATTTCAAATAATTGTTTTTCAACTACTCTATCATGATCCATAAGAACAGCTAATCTTTTGATTAGTTCATCTTCTTGAACTGAGTACTCATTATAGGCTTTTTGTTTTTCCTGCAATTGACAACCTAGCTGATCTGCCTTACGTTCTAATGAATATCTTTGATCTTCCATTGCAGCGATACTTTCCTCTAGTCGACAAATACGACTCTTGTATTTGCTTAATTCGCCTTCAATATTTTCAATATATAAATCTCTTTCTTGAAGTTTTGCATCAAGACCAAACTGTGTTTGTATTTTTGATTGTTCTTCAAAATTTAATTTTGCAAGTAATTCTGTAATTTGATTATCCTTTTGACTCAGATCAGCTTCCAAAGTAGCTATTTTTGTGCTATAATTAATATTATTTTTTTGTTCTATTTCATATTCTACCAACTTTTTACTTAAACTGTCAATTTGCGTTTTCAAACTATTATTCTCTTCCTGGAAAAGTAATATTTCTTCTCGTAGAGCAGTTATGATATTTGAAGAATTAAGTATTTCTTCTGAAGATTGTTTCAATTTTTCTTGAAGGACTAATATATCGTTCTGTAGTAATTGTATATTGCTGAATTGCTGTTGATCTAACGAGGTTTTTATTGAATGGAGACGATGGATTTCGTCTTCTGCATGCTTTAACTTATCTTTTAACGTTGGTAAAGTATCAACTTGAATAAGTAAGTTTTCAAACTGCTGATTTTTTTCCTGTAGTTGTATTTGTGTTTCATGTAATGTATTTTCCAATTCCACATACATAGCGGATTTCTTTTTTAATGTAGCAGCAAATTTCTTTAACTTCTCCATAATTTCTTTGTTTTTTGATTCTAAAACGGAGAAATCTTGTGACAGTGTTTCTTTTTCAGTAGTTAATTCATTTATTTTCAAGGATGCTTCATCAAAACTTCTCAATAATTCATCGGCGTATTGCTCTTTAGCTAGTAAAGTATTTCGTAGTTTTTCGTTTTCTATAGACTCCTTTCTTAATTGAAGTTTTATTTCATGAATTTCTTCATCTCGTTCCTTGTTTTGATTAGACAAATATGCCTTTTCATCTGAGTGTTTATTTTGTACGATTTGTAATTCTTCAATGAGGTTTTGATTTTCCTTGAACGATTCTTGCAGATTTTCAATTTCTGTTGCTAAAGTTATGTTCTTAGATTCTAGAACATTTTTTAGGTTAATCAGTTGTACCTTTTCTTCATCCAATATTCTTAACTGATCTTCGTAATCACTTATTTTCTTTTGTAGTACTGAAATTTGCTTCTTCAGAGATTTTATCACATCTGCGTTTTGATCTTTAGCTTTTTCTTCTTCTAGTAATTCAATGGTTGATTTCAGTTTCTGAGAAACATCATTTAATTTTGTTACTTGATTTATGTATTCATTTAATTCTTTATCTTTTTGTTGCAATGTATTTCCCAAGTTATAAACTTGTTTTTCATATTCCACTAGAATAGTTTCTAGATCATTAATTCTTGTATCTCTAGTTTGAATAGCGTTAGTGTATTCATGGTGAATTCTATTAATTTCTTGTTGCAAATTATCGTGTGCTTCTTTGTATTGCATTAATTGAAGTTGAGAATCTTTCTGGATGTTTAAACTTTCAATTTCTAGTTGCATTTGACGATTTTCTTCTTGGATAATTTTCATTTTATTTTCCAAATTAGTATTGTTTTGTATTATTTCATTTTGTTTTTGCTGTTGTTCTTCAAGTGATAATATTTTCATTTGACAATCTGCTATTTCATCGTCTTTTTCTTTTATAGTGTTTTTAAGTTTAAGTATTTCTTTTGTTAATTGTTTAACTGATTTCGTTCGAGTCATTACTTTTTCACTTGTTGACTTATCGTCAGGTTGAGATTCTATAGATTCTTCAATAGTTGTCGGCTTTGGAACTTCCACTGTCTCTTTAACAATTTCCGTCCGCTCATGTTTTAATTCTTCTATTACTCGTGTCAATTCTTTATTCAACTCTTCTAGCTGATATTTTTCACTGCTCAAAGCTTCAACATTACTTTGTAATCCATCACACTTATTATTTAAATTGGCGATGGTTTCTAGGAGTTTTTCATTTTCGACATTGATTTGATTCAATTTATACATCACCTCATCTTTTTCATGAGTTAACAATACAATCTTTTTGTTTAGGTCAGAACTTTGTTCTATTAAAGATTCGATGTTTGCCTCACTAGTAGGTGAAATATTTTCTCTTTCACATTCATCATCCTTAGTCAATCCTTTATTGTATTCTTCAAGTTCTAATTTTTCCTGAGTGGTTAAAGATTCTACAATTTCTATGGACTCAGCCGAGCTAACTTTTTCAGCACTCATTTTTTCAAGTTTGTCAGTTAGTTCCATATTCTCTTGAATATAATTTTGTAGCTTATTCATCAATTCTTCTTTATCATTTTCCAAATCCTTAATAGTACCAAGCAAATGTTCCTTGTCTAATTTTAGATTTTCTATAATTAGTTCTAACTCTTTTTTTGAAGCACTTAAAGCATCAATTTGTTCTTCTAGTTGCACCGATTTGATTTCTGAAGAAACTTGGTCACTCTGAAGTTGAGAAATATCAGCTAGTTTGTCTTCAACTTCATCATACTTTTGTTGCAATACATGCAATTCTGTAAAAATCGAAGTATTGTAAATATTATAGAAGTAATTTACAACATTTCAAAATTAAAATTATTATTTAAAATTTCATACCTTGAACTAGATCGAATTTCTGTGTTTCTAATAAACTTATAGCTTTAAGTCTAGTTTCCGCTAAATTTTCCATTTCTACCATTTTCTTATAGACATCAGATTCAATCACTGTGAATAATACATTTTATTGATAGATATTAACTTTGAAAAATAATTTGAAATGAACTTCAAATAATAAATTATACTTACTTCTACCACTATCATAGTCTACAAGATGTAATTGTAAATTACCCTTTTCTTCCTCCAATTCAGCAACCTTTTGGGTAAGTTGATGTAATTCTTCATTAAGTCTAACAACTTCTTTATTGGAATCTGATACTTTACTGAAATTATCTATGGTTTTTTGCATTTGCTTTAACTTTAATTTATGATTGGATTTAACCTTTACCATATTTTTGTTGGCTGAATCTATTTCACTATTTAATTGAACAATCTGTTCTTCTGCTAATTTAAGTTTGGTTTCAAGATCAGTTATATCAACCTCTTTAATTTCGTCATTCAATTCTTCTTTTGATGGTTCAGCTTTCTCTTTTATAGGCACATCATCAATAAGCTCTGTATTTATTCCAATATGACTTATATTTGATTTTCTTTGGTTCTCATTTTCAGATTGCAACTGTAATATTATAGTTTCTTTGTCAGCAAGCAATGTATCTTTTTCAGATATCAAATATTCTTTATCTATTATCTCTTTATTTAGTGACTGAATCACCATTTCTAGTTTTGCTACCTCATTTTTATTAACTTTCTTGTCTGTGTCTTGATTAAGAGTTTCTGAAGACAGTTGACTCCAAGGAGACTTCATTTTATTAGCTGTATTTCTACCAGTTTTCCGTGACGGCATAGGACTTCCTTTCTTACTTGGAGAACTTGCCGTTGTTTTTGTTTCTGTATTAACAGAAGCTAGTTTATTCTCAAGTTCTTTGTTTGTTTGCCTTATTTGACAGTTTAATTGTTCCAGTAATTCAATTTTTTTCGTCAATTCTGTCACATCAGCAATCTCTCGAGACCCTTTCTCTTCAATTTCAACTTTTTCTTCTACAGTGGGTACAGTGTTTTGTGCAGATAGCTCATCAATTTTCTCTGTTAACAAGACTATTTCTTTTTCTTTCTCTTCCAGTTTTTCCGTCAAACTTGAACATTCCAGACTGATTTCGAATCTAGCAGCTTCAAGTAGTTTATTGGCTTCTTCCAGACTACTTATCTTTACATCTTTGGATTCAAGGTCTTTCAGTAATCTTTGCTTTTCATCTTTCCACTCTCCTTCCATAGCAACAAAATTTTCTTGCATTTTTGTCATTTGCTGTTTTGTGTCTTCTAACAACACTAATGAATCTTTATCTGAAAATATAAAGTTAGTTATTAGTTTAGCTAATTTTATTTAATAATTACTTTTAATCTGAACACACCATATTGTTTCCTTACCTTTTTTACTTAGTGTATCTGACATAAGAGTAGTTGCTTTATTTTTAGCTTCTATTATCTGGTCTTTTTCATTTATTTTCTCTTGCAAATCTAAGATAGTTGTCTCCATAGCTTTCATTTTAACTTGCAAAACACTTAAAGCATTTTCTTTTTCTTTGATTGTATTACTTAAATGCAGTACATCACCTACTTCTGTAGTCTGAAAATTAAAATGCAAGTTTTGAATCCACAAATTGTGCACTTGATATCAATTTCATAAAATAAATGAAACAAATCAATATTGAAAACAATGTATAGAATAATATGGTTAAATTCTAATATTACAGTAGTTAATTATTATCAATAATAATAGTTTAATTGAAATACCTTTTTTGGATCCTTTTTAACACTCATAGTTGTTTCCCTCTTAACTGGTGTTGTAGATTTTGAAGATCTTTTACTAATTTCTTTATATTGTTTTATTTTTTCCATGAGTATTTCTTTCTGTTTTAAAGTATTTGCCAAACTTTCACTTATTCCAGGAACTATCGAAAAAATAAAGATTACATAATTTTTTTTACACTACTAATAATTTGATTATTTGACAAACCCAAAGATGAACATTTTATGTTCAATTTTTAAGTTTTCCACTTTTTTATTATCATACATACTGTTTAGAGCATCCTGTACTGACAATGTAGTAGAAGTATCTGTGGCCGCAGAATAACCAGTTCTCTCACTCATGGTGGATGCCATTTCAGAGGCTGTATCACCTCCATCATCATCTTCTAAAAATAATCACTACACTATTAATATCTACTGAGATTGGAGTGCTAAATATCATGGAAATATGTTACACCAGGAGATTGATGCTAAAGCAAGCTGAACTTAGAATGTATTATTATTATTTGGTGTTGGTTAGGTAGCAAACTTTTGTAATTGCATTTATTTTAAATGATAAAATAGCAAATTGTGCAGTAGTATTTAATGTTTTAGACACTTTGTCTTTTATATAATACTATCATGAAAAATTATAAGCACAAAGACTGAAAATAATCACATTGAAATCAACCAGGTAAATAGTTTAATTTCCATTTACATTCACTTATTTTTTTTATTATTGTCTATTAGTCTATATTGTAAAACTAACCAAATGGCCGCCCCAGTAGTTCAGCAGTAGCTTTTCTATGTTCTTTGATACGTTTTGACACAAGTGCAGCATTTTCCAGACACTTTTGAGCTCGTTCAAATTTTATCTGTCTTTCCGATGAAGATGTAAATTGTTGGGTTGTCTAAAATAATCAAACAGTAATGTGAAAATAGGCAATAAAACTTAGCTATAAGATGATGTATTGATTTGAAATAGAACTTATATTTATATACGTCTTTATTTACATCAATATGTTAATTCATTCACTAGTCTCAATTAGTCTATATTACATTTCAATATTGAACTAAGACATTTTATGTAATTGTTAACGGTTTTTACTCGTACCCTTGTAGTTTTTACACTGCCTGCGACACTGGACACTTCACTGGAGGATGGTCTCACATTGCTCTCCTCTGACACTTCCAGTTCAGAGGAATTATCGATGTTTTTAATGTCCGACATGGTTCACACTCCATCAACATTAAGAATAAGGAATGTTGATCACAGTTTTTAAGAAAATAGTTGTGTAGGATTATTAGTAGTGAAAATAATTAGATTCTGAATAAAATTATTCTAAACTTTAGCCACCACCACATAAATATTGTCAATTTGCCATTTTATAATTCACTAATTGACGTTTACCACGTCAGCAAGTTGACGTCATTGACAATAAATCCACAAAGCTAATCTGTACAAATTTCGAGTGTTGGAAACCATTTAAAATTTTATTTATTTAGTTACCTATTAGTAGGCAACGTACGCCTATAACAGATTTGAAAATAAAAATAAATTGTTATTAAAGTTTTCGTGAAAACCAGCTTGTTGTCCAAAAACATAAAATTTTAATAAAAACTAAATTCCCTGCGCAACTTCATCTGCGTCACGAAGGTTCAAACAGTACTCGCAATGCTGTCACGAGATTATTTGTACGGCCCATATACGTTGTATGCGTTGTGTCATTGCGTTTTATACTCAAGATAACTTCTCAATGAAAACTCCCATTGGAATAAAAAAAAAGTAATTTACTTCTACATTCCTCTTGGTAACATTATACTTAATTTTGATAAGGATTAATATTACGACACTCATTTAACGTCGTTTCATTCTTCAGACGATTTAGCATTTTGCATGAACATAAAAGCGGTTATTGCGACTAAACCATCATAGTTCGATGCTTTCGCGGACCGTTTTTTTAGATCTTACTGACTTAAAAACTCGTAATACATATTTTTGTACTATAATTATTGTCAATAAATAGTTTTTGCAGCATACGTTTGTGTTTACAAATTCGATATTTTCATACGGATCCTGAATATTTTCGTCGATAGTGTAGCTTTCGAAAGAATTTTTAAAAACGGTTCAGTAGTTTTTAAGCCTATTTTTTTTACAACAAAACAAAGAAAGTCTTTCTCTTTAAAATATTATTATTAGTATAATTTTTTTTGGGGTAGAACATTCTGTGACGTTACTTTGTGTTACAGAATGAATATGAAAAAAATGTTGCGATTACGGTACTAAGTACCAAATAATACGAACTTAGTACATGTTCAATAGCACAACCTTTAATCAAAAAAGCACAGAGTAAGACGTAAATGTTATTTTAGTTTACTGTCAAACAAGTGAAAAGTGTCAAAAATTGGCATAATGAAAATCGGACTGTCAATAATGTCACACAACCTATAAAAAAATAACCAAATGGAACAAATTAAGAAATTGAAATCGTATAAATTGTGAAATAGATCCAGTTATTATCGTTTAATATTTATGTATCTAAAGTAATTGCTTATTCAATGGCATCCTCACGTTTACAGGTAAAATACATATATAAATTTTAAATGATTGTTAGGTAAAATTTCATCATACATCATATTCAACCTTACGAATGAATGAAACTTTTCAGGTAACTGCGCGTCAGTTGTCGAAAACATTCAAGAAGAGAGGAAGATTCGAAGTAGGGATTGCATCAGAGCTACCACCTGCGTATAAAAAATTCTGGCGAGAATGGAAGGTGCTGAAACCCGCAGCAGTACATTTCGTCCCGCAGGAAGGGAAATGGAAACGCGATGAGTTGACTGGCGAAACTTATCCGATACAAAACGTTCCTATACCTCTCAAATTCCCTTCTGAAATCAACGAAGGAATATGGGGCGGAGAAGCTGTGGTCAAAGGTAAAACCCATGTGATGTAAGAATTGTGTGCTAGAATTCATTTCCTTATACATAAGCCAACTTGGCACATATAAAGATTGCAAATGATAAATGTGAGGTTTCTTTATTTATAACTATGTTAATACTTAATTTTAGGTTTCCAAAAACGTGATGATAGACGTCGCAGAGTGCCTCACTACTGGGTGCCTGTACTGAAGAGAACTGTTGTAAAATCTGAAGTTCTCAACACTCACCTCTCAGTGACTGTAACAGATCGAACAATTAGCCTCATTAATGACCACTATGGATTTGACCACTATTTGCTTAAGACTCCTGCTTGCGATCTAGTCTCTGTTCTAGCTTTGAAATTGAAAAAACAAATATTAACTGAATTAATGAATGGTTGTCCTCGACATGGCCATGATCCTAAGAAGCAAATGGAAATTTACGAGGAGTACAAGACATATTTGTCATCCGTAAGTAATATATTATTTCTATTTGAACAATTTCTGCAAGTTATAAACTTGCTCAAATAGCCATAAGCAAAATTATGTAATCTTGCTTATGAGATTTAGTAGCATTCTATGCCACAAAATATTAAGATTAAACAAATATTTTTGCAGTACACACCTGAGGAAATTGAATGGTATGGTTTGACTTGGTACGAAGCATTAAGCAAGGTAGCCAAGTTAAAAGAGGCTGCTAACAAACCTACACCTTTAAAAAATGTTTATAGAAAAAACTTAGTAGAAAAATTAAAAGCCGCTGGTATTGATAGTAAGAGTAACTCTGCTGATGAAATATCGTAAGTATTCTTTTATTAATTTCACTAAACTTGAAATACATTTTCTTGTTTGTTTTTGAAACAGAATTTAATCTATAGTAGGTATTTGATAAGATAGGTAAACTCTAATAACTGATGTTGTACAACATCAGTACTACATTGCACTGTGCAGATCAATTTAGTAACAGGCCTGAAACTACTAACTTGAGTCTTGAGTATTTATGAATTAGAAAAGTTTAGATATAATATATGATTCCTTTAACCTACTCTAGTAAGTTAGCAGAACAAACAATGGAAGAGTAATGTAATAAACATTTAGTTACTTATTTATTTTGAAAACACAATCAGATTTTGTAAATCAATATATTATTACTGCAATTGCTTTTCTTGGAGTAAAGACTAATCAGAAGAAACTCATCCTCAATCAACTTGTGTGAGCTATTTTTTAAGAAGTGATGTAATGTATATTTTGCTAATTTTAGTGATTTTTTTCTAGGGCTACTACATCTTGGCTGTCCAAGATGAATCCTTTTGGCAAGAAGGATGAAGCCTAGGTGTGATCATTAGAAATTTTCATTGTTTTGAATAGTTTATAAATTGTTGTGTTATATAGAAAAAGTAATAACTAAAATAGATACATTTGAAATTGATATTGTGTTTCATTGGATATAGGTCCTTGTTGAAGTTTCATTTTTGTTAGTGAAAATTAAATTGAAAAACCTTATTAATGAATACTTATTTATTTCTTAGAATGATTAAACTATTCTTATTCATTAACAAGTTATAAACTTTCCTATGTAATTGCAATTTTACACTAGAAATGTTCAATATAACATACAATTGAGATGTGTTATGTATATTATGTAATGTTCAAGGTTTTATAAAAATATAATTTACTTTATAAAACAAAGACTAGTTAAAAAATGATAGTTTTCATAGTTATGTCTTATTGAATGTCATAGTAAATAATAATATGACTACAATTAATAGAAGTTCTTATAGTAGTTGGTACATTTTAAAACAATAGGGTTTAACATTATAAAAATATAATTTGCTTAAAACTTCCCATGCTACACTTTTCAGTATATTACAATATCTTGAAGTAATATAAACACACTGAATCCTTTATAACACAATCAACAAACACTCTAAACTATAAAGTTTTTTATGCCATATTTTATACTTATTGCCATGCAAGTATACTAGTTATTTGATGATGCTATACTCTATGAATCCACAGGATATATATTTTATTTGTGACCAAAACAACATCCTTAGTCATTCACATATATAAAAAGAACACAGGCAAAAGTTTTTTCAGTAATCCAGTCGGAATTTGTTTGATTAATTCGATCATTACAGCCCTGTGATATGTGCAATTCAACAAGTTGCATCCCGTGTGTGCCTTGGTTCATACATAATGTAGTAAATGTCAGGATAAGCTGGAACGTAAATCTGACTAAGATTTACAAATTTACATTTTACATATTTATTATACTTTTCGCTACAGCATCTTATCGGTTGTCACAGTTAATTTTTATTAAATTTTGAAAAATTAGGTTATACAATGCATTTTTGGTCGAATGAACTGCACGTGGCATGTTGTTGTCGGGTATCACGTGATGGTGCAGTCGAGCTGTTCGTGCGGCAGGCGGTCGGCGAGCAGCGCGGCGGTGGCTCGCGCGAGGTAGGTCATGGTGCCGTAGGAGCCGCTGGGCGCGCTGTCGTATAGGTGCTGGCACACGCCGGCCGCGCCGCCGCACACCGCCGCGCCCACCGCGCCCGCGCAGCACAGCGTCGCGTCGCCGTTACATGCATTCTGGATTAACAAGTTTTAAAATTATTTGAGGCATTGGCAACACGTTCTTTAGCCTAACACTATTTCATGGGGGCGGCGCGACGGGAAAGAGTGCCAATGGCGTAACGCGTCGCGCCGTCCCTCATAACTCCGTGCCAGAGCCTCAGCCGGGTTTCGGACGCTGAGTGTGAGCGGTTGGAGGTTTTAGTGCGGTTCGACTCCCACATACTTCGCTGGGCGGGCGGGGATCCGGTTATTTCCTCCAAATAAATAAAAAACACTATTTCATAGCCTGGGGATACCAACTTTGATTAATGTATAAAAAATAATTATTTACGCCAAAAATCAATCTTCTTTTACAAATCTCATGTTTTCACAAAAAAATCTGTTTCCACATACCTGATCTTCTAAAAATATTTGATTAGCTTTATGCACTAGTAGTTCGACGCCAATAATTTCTCCTAGATGCGCCACCGCCTTGTATTCGACAACTAAAGTGAGCACCATCAATGCTTCGACAACTAGCTGTCTGTATTCGGGTTGTGGTATCGAGTTTAATACTGTTTCGACTGCTAAAGCGAATTTCAGTTCACCCGGAGTCATTTCTTGTGTTAGATGGGGTTGAAGGATTTTTCCTTGAATCACAAGTCCTTGACACTAGAAATGTTCGTAAAATAATATATTAATCAAATAATTGTAATTTATACTAGAGGCAATGATCTTCTTTCTAGATTATTTCTACCACTGAAGGCCTTATTGCGTTTAAAAATTAGTAAATCGTTTGAAGACGTGTGAGTCTTTTTTACTCATGAAACTAATGGTTTTTCAATAGTTTACCTTTTCCAAGACGCCCCAGACTCTCGGATAGAAATCTCGCGGTACACGATTGAGCGCTCCGTCCAGTCTTCGTCGCCGCAACCACTGTCCTTGGCGATCCGGTTCTACTATAGGCGCTATAATATAAACATAAATAATTGAAAAGAATGTATTGATTTTAATATAATATGGCAACACTGGTCCAAAAAAAATATTACTTTTATAACTAATTTTAATAGAGACTAATATATTATTACAAGTATAATTTATCATTAGTCGATTGCTTTAGTTTCCTCAGAATTATTAATTTAAAATGCCATTCTTGATAATCTAATTTTTCGTGCAACTATTGCAGTGTTGTACTCACAGTCATCGATACTGCCCTGAAGCGACTGTCCTTCGAGAACGATCTGAGATTTCTTTCCGTATCTATTCGACTTGTTGCTTACGATCGAAAAATTACCGCGGCCAGCTGCAAACGAAGATTTTAAATCTGTCAAGTAAGTTTTAAGATACAATGAGATTCGTTCAGGTGAGATTGAGATCGGGAGAAAATTTGGAAATGTAACAATCAAAAAAACTATTTGAAAATACTTAAAAACTAAAATAAGTCAAAAACGTGGGTAGTTCAAAAAAATGTATAATTTACGAAAAACTATTCTGCGTGACATAAAATGATAATGAGTCTACTGCTTTTATTAAACAAACAAACACAATTATTAAATGGTTCTGTTTCTCTGTGTCGGCTTTTTAGATCATATTATTATTGTGTAGTGTAAAGCTCACACATGAGTATAAACGGACAATACACATTTTAAGATCATGCTATATTTACAAAATTCATTTTCATAATAAACATTCAAGACATGGACAATTTAATACATTCACAACATAAAATATAAAAACTAGACAAACGACAATAAATAATTTAAAATCCGTAGTTATTTACATGTGGGAAAACACAATAAAAACGTTAAAAGACTCGCCTTTGTTTTTATCAATATTTTCCTTTATTAAAAATAAGGAATTAGCTGTAAAGAAAACGTGATAGTAAACATTGGTTCTCATAAAAATAGTTTATGAACATTTTTTAAAGAAAAATTCTATTTCCACAGTTTTATGATGATTTAAGTATGAAAGAAAGAAAGAAAGAAATGCGTTTAATGAAAACTCAGTACTATGACTCACCACTATTGATAGCAAACTCTTTTCCGCTCAATATATGGTATAAAAGATTTTTCATTTCAAACGGAGACAAGTTTAACAAATGTTCAGAAGCTTCTTCGCCGTCACAGGACAGTGTTCTGGATAATTCAGTAGCCATAACCTAAAAATATCGATCAATTAATTATTATTAAAATTAGGGCATAGACAATGTATAATTAAATGTATAATTAAAAGCAGTTGCAGTGCTGTAGCAGTGCGTCTACGTTTGTAAATAATGTAGTTATATGAGGGATGACACACTGAACAAACGCGGGCCTGCTGAACCTACCTGCTCCGCCACTGCGCCGCGCACGCACTGCTCTTTCACAAAACATTTGGACGGGAGCAGCGCAGGTGCGGGGCGGTGGCAGCGCATGCGCGGGGCCGCCGCAGTGAGCACACGTTGTATCACACGTCCGCCGATTTGACTAATCACACCAGAGCAGTTGAGCGGGACAGACGCAGTGCAGTTTCTAAACGGTTGTAATTTTTTACAAATTTAACATGGAACCGCTCTCTTGAAGTGATGACAACTCTGTAGTTTGTATCAGTTTTTATAATTTTCAGTCGTATCAACTCATGCAATTCTTCAAAAGAACTCTTCGACATCCGAAAATAAGTATAGAACCGATCTTCAAAAGATTCTAATTCCCGACATAAACGATGATACTCCCCATATTCTTCTCTTCTCTTATTTATATCGTGAACCCATATTCTTTTTTTTGACCTAAAGCTAGAAGCAACAATAGCTCCTCTTCGTCAGAGTCCGAACCATTCAACATCTTGCAGTGTACTGAGTGTGGCGGTCGATACGACACACATAGCGCGGTTATTAAGCAGGGACCGCCTTTAAACTGCTTTCTGACTGCTCATGTTTCTGGTGTGACGTCAACCGCGGCGCAACTGACCTGCCCTGCTATGGAGCTGCACCTGCCCTGCTTTTGGTGTGCCCAAGCCTTAAGTGATATCATTGAGGTTTAAATCTTATTTGCTCTTTAGTAGACTATGTAGTGAATAGTTTTATTTCTAGAACCTGCATTGAATATTGAGTCTACCTAACATTTTTTTAAATTTCATGATTCGGCACTGAGTTTCCACCTAAAGTTCTAAACTTACTAATAAATAAAATATTTACCTGTATAATGAGGCCGACTCTTAGACGTAACATTTCTAAGAAAAGCTGAGGTTCCGTCCTAATAAACATAGCGAGGTACACTAGAAGTTCTTGCGTTAACATTGCGGTACTCTCGTCATCACCGTATGCCTAAAATCATAAATGAAAAGAATTCAATTTATATATTTTTAAGAAATTGGTTAAAAGTTTTGTGTCACCTATAGAGCAAACCCCGGATTTTTTGTGAAAATTTATGTCACTTCCTTGAGATTTTAGTGCAGTAAGTATTTAGTCTAAGGCCATGCCAATAATAATAAGCCAATATGTACTAAGAGCAGTGCACCCAAATATTTCATAATTTATATTATTTACCTTCTTTTTTTCATTTCCATGTTTATCACGACTAAATGACTGCATGTAAAAAACAATAGGTCAAATCATAAAATTATTTTTAATTTCCTATAATATTAATTCATCAACAATGACGTCATAATTCAACCAATTCGATTTTCAAACTTACCAAATGTATCAGCTGCCTGAGCTCGTTTTCCGGTAGAGGCGCTGTGATGGTGTGTTCGTTGTTGGGCGGCATCCCCACTGTGATCTGTTTCTGCCTGACCAGCAAGTCCGTGACCGCCTTGGCGAGATCCTCGACTCTCTTGCCGAGCATCCCGGCGGTGTGTCGAACCAAACCCCATAGCTTTTGAGTGCACGCTTTCTCGTATAACACCTTTAGTAGGTCTTTAACTGTTAGCACTTTACCGTTTTCTACCATATCTGCATAGAATAAAATAGTAATATGTACAATTTAGATATTTGTTGGTCACCTTCTATTTTATATTAACTTGCACTGCCTATGTAAGTTCGCGTGGAATGTTGCAAGCTCAATTTAACAAACTTCCCGGTTTTCGATTGAGCTTATATTTTGCACGCAAATTGGCGCTTATCTGATGATGGAGTCGGAAGGTGATCATAGGAACTCCTATAATAAATAAGATAGAACCGTCGTGTTTCGGCTCATTTTACCTGTCTTGGCTGTTACATGATAATCAAGATCTTAAAAGCTTGTATTTAAATTTATCGTTAAAATATTTTTTGATTGTAAATATTATTCTCACCGGTATTGAAATCAAGGCCGTGTGTGTCCACTAAATATTGCAAGATATCCCCTTGTTCGTCGAGGCTCTCTGTTTCTCGAAGCATCGCTAATAACTCATCGGTCTCTTGTTCGGCGTACAATAAGTTTTGAGACTCCGATGTCGTACGAGTTCTTATAATGGGAGGCGATTTGTTCACGACTGAATTAAAAATTAAAGAGATTAATTTAGATAAAATTGTTATTTTCTATTATATATTAAAGAAAAAAAATGTTAAACCTTCTTTAGATGCAGTTGCAACTTGTTCTTTGGTAACTTCAATGGTAGGAGGCACCACTCCAAGATTCGTTGTAGAAGTTCCCCTAAAATGATTTATTACTTTAATATTTGTCAAGTGCACATTTAAAGTAAAAATATTAAATACGAGTAAATTTTGAACTTTTGTTAAAAATTACTAAAGTAGGTTTTACTATTTTATACTTAGCAAAATATAATCTCACTTCGTAAAAACTTTCTTTTTCGCGTCTTCGGGCGAAGGACTTCGACCGGCTTTAGTAGGATCGATTTCTAATGCAGACGGTTTGCGTTCCAGGATTGGACCAACGTATTCACCTTCCATGCCTAATGTGTCAGCTGCGAAAATGTGCATGAAAATAGTTATAATGACAATAAAATTAAGTTTCATACAAAACTTTTGAAAAAATCTGCCAGATTGTCAGAATATTCTTACACCATATGGCAATTCTAAAAACTACGAGATGTTTTGATACTCACAGTCAACATTAATAGATCTTGTTTTTTTAATAGCTCCTTTGACAGACATTCTGCGTCGTAATATTCGTCCGTGTTTTGGTCCGGGAGCTCGTTGTAAGACACTCATTTTGTTGCTGAAAGACTTTAATAAGTGCTCTTCTAAATAACTTTGCACTTGAGGGTTTAATTCTGAAATAGAATGAAAGACAAGATAAATCCACTAACTTATAGGAACTGGTGAAAGTTTCAAGTTTAATTAATATAAATACAATTATTTGTTGGTAGTTACGTCGTAATTAAATAAATAATTGACAGGGTATCGTGTATTTTTCTTTCCATTGGCAGGTCAATGAGCATACGGCTCACCTAATGGGGAACTGTTATCATTGTTCATGAATCTCCGCAAGGTACAGCGAATATAAATTGAAAATTAATTACTATCTACTACTACTTACTATCTGGATACCCTTCTTCCTGGCTCCCGAGAAAACTTAAATTCGTAATAGCAGAAGTGCTCAAGAACTCTCCAAGATTACCGAGAGTCACTCTCGTTCCATTGATGTAGCCAGATTTTAATTTTTTCATGGTTGTTATCATTGCCATCGGTATTTTACCTTGGTCTACAAAATTTCTATTCAATTTAGCGTCAAATAAAATGTTTCTATAAAGAACATTAGCTAACTTAATGAATGATGAATAATTCACACCCTTTTTAATGACATTAGAAAAAAACATGCAAAAAATATTATCTAATGTATTAATACTATTAATTAACATTTCTGGTTCTTTTTTCGATTAACAGCAGCCTTTTGTTGTCAATAGACATTATCTTCCACATTATCCATATATTTATATCATAAATCCATATTATTACTTCAACATCAGTATAGTATAGGGTGCCGATTGAAGCTTAAATTGTACCACAATCCATAAGTGCATTAAATCTTCTAGTATGACAAAAGTATTTACCTAAAAGGTATTGTGTAGCGAGTAAAGTGATGGTCGGACGACCTAGCATTTGTTTCCAGCTCATTCCGAGGAAGGCGACGTTAGCCATGAACGTGCTCGCGAGTAAAGCCGGGTCGCGAGACATGTAGTACTCTTCGTAGTCGAAATTCTATAGCACACCACAAACCATGCAGGAACTTTATTAAGAGGGCACTACACACTACTTGGGTCTTTGTTATGTAATTATACTCAGGGTAGGATTTTTAATTATAGTGTTTTATTAAATTTTCGCCAAGTGCTCTTGTACACTTTTAAAACAGAAATTGATAAAGATTAAACATTTACCTTCTCCGTTAGTTCAGTGTTAGTAAATAGTGGATATTTGAAGTGATTATAGGGGGTACATAGGGTCATGAAAATGTATTATGTATACATAAATAATAGTATGTATGATATGATAAAGCAATATTATTGAATACAAAATTAAAATAATACCTAAATGCATTTTATTCAAAGTCAATACAACAAGAGGTCTTCCAAGAAGATTTTGCCAAGAAGACTTCAAAAAATTGATTTCTGCTTTGAGTGTATCGACCATCAGTTCAAAGTCTGAAGCTATGTAGAAACGTTTCATATCAGAAAACTGAAGCAAATAAAAAATTAGTATAAAGAAAAGTGACATAAATAATAATAGTTGATGGTATGTTAGATGTGACAAAAATTGCATCAGTAAAATTATAGTTACCTGAGGTGTAAAAGCAAATATTCTATCATTCAATGAATACAGCTTGCTTGTGCTGAGGATACCAACATCGCGTGATTTTCGGCCAGATAGACCAAGCTTTTTATTCCTCCCTGAAAATTTTTCAATTTCATAACTGTGCAGAATATTCTTTTCTTTGAGTCTTATGAATGTTTTCACATTAATCAATTTTAAAGAAGCATTTTTTGAAAATAATAGTCAAATGTCAAGTAATTTATAATAAAATAATAATAAAAATACCTAAATAAGTATATAAATGACTCAGTACTCTGGCTGGTTGAACTTCAATGGGTGCCACTTCACTGATAGTCTGAACATGTAAATCATATTCCAGCAATTTATCTCTTATATCATTATCTTCAGCTAATATTACAATCTGTACAACAACATCTGGCTTTTTTTCTGAACATAATCTTCTATTTAATGGATCCAATTCTCCAACTGCCAAAAATCCCTTAAAAGCAATTAATAGCAATTAAAATTTGAGAAATTAGTGAAGCAGTATTGCTTACTTGTAAGCTACAGTGTAAAGTTGCTAATTTAAAATCAACAATCAAATACAATTATTGGTATAAAACAAATTTAGATTTACACACTAGTTAGAAAAAATGTATATTGATAATTTTATGTCTATAGAATCCAGTTAATAACAAGTAATCTGCAATTAAATAAAATAAAAAAAACTTACTTCTTGTAACAATTTGCCAAGTATGTACAAGGACTGTGCCCAAATGAATGGACATCTGCCCAGTGGTATTCGTTCCTGGCTTCCTGGTTCACTCTGTTCTAAATCAGCTTTACTGGCTGGCACTGAATACAATTCAGGTACAAGTCTTATTCCATCATCTTTTCTTATCATTATTTTTTCTAATCTTTGCATATATTCACCTCCATTTACTTTGTCCCCTTGGAAGCAGTAGTCCAGTATAAGGTAGCAAAAGAAAAGAGGCCACTCACATTCAATGTTCTCAAACATTCTCAGCTCCCATGGCTCATAATACAGTCTATTGGGGTCTTCTCTGGGGGTCTTGTGTCCATCACGCAAAAACCTTTTGCAACCATATTTTCCTTGTAACTTAGTAATAATAGCATCTCTAGTTTTTGATATTAATTGAGGATCATCAACAGCAAAAGCTGGATAACTTATAATGGATAGTAAACCTGAATCTAACTCTTTACTGTTTGATTCACGGGGTAACATTGATTGCAGTACAGCTTGGCATTTCTGAGCTTCATCTGCTAACACATGAATAACACTAGATGGACCTCCGCGAGCACCAAATAAATCAAGCTCATTCATGGCCTCAAGAGCTGCTTTGGCCATGCCAATAGAACTGGCATTCAGTTCTGGTAAACCATGGTTTGTTTTGTCACCTCTCTCCCAAATTCCATAATCTGGCGTACAATATGCAGATTCAATATAGAAAACTAGATTTTGTATAAAAGCAACTTCATCTAAAGAGAATACTATCTGCAGCCCAGAAGCTGTCATTTGTGCAAGTATGAGCAGATACAATGAAATAGCATCAATCTGTAAGTGTCCCCATTCATTGTCCTTCACAACAGTTTGTCCTGTAGCTGAGGAATATTTAGCATGAAGAGAGTCTAATGAATTTTGTGTTATTTTAAATTTTTCTACTTTGTCTTTCTGTTGCATCATTGCCATAAGCAAGCCTGGAAATAATAAAATAGTAAGTATTTAAAAACATTTTGCCGGATTGTTCAAAGTAAAGACACTATATTAGAAACTGTAATTCATGGAATATTTACCTCTCATGAGTTTGACGCAACTCTGCTCCAACTCATAGGTCTTAGCACGATCTTCATCTTGGTCTGCTATTTTCTTGAATGCCATCGACAGACCCCATACTGCCAGTATGCAGTACAGGTTATCCCTAATCCAGGCATGATCATTTTGTGGACTAGCAGGAAACAAACCGGTTACTGGTTGCTGGTGGTCTAAAATTAGCTTATGAACAATTCTTTGATAGTAATCTAAGCGAACACCCGAGTTACTACGGGTTCTCATTTTGAGATTAGCAAAAACACATTTATACGATGATAATCAACATCCAATATTTTGCAAATTACGATGTTTCTGATTAATTTATTTTTATTCGTCCTTTCAAGAAACTCAAAGTCGACTTCAAATTCGACATTTATGTCAATTAGACCGAAAATTGTTTTCAATCAATTGTCAATAACAGCTGATTAGGGTACCCAACCGAAATAAAAACAACAACCCAAAAAAAACACAAACACACAATTAAATGAAATGAAAACAATCATTGAAACATTTAGATTTAAAAGTGATTTCACAGTATATCAAGCAACTGCGTGAGAACATATATATGTATGGTCTATGGTGTGAGAATCAGAGTCAGATCATTACTAAAAATGAAAATTTAATTAGAAAATGCACTATCGTTGGGGTCGTGGTGGGGTCTATCACCCTAGTTTGTGAAGTTTCGTAAACGACAAAGTTCGCGTATGTCAATTGTCATTGTGTTGTCATAATACGTAAAATCACCATCATGTGAAAATCCAAAAAAATATTTTCGTTTTCTGGTGAAAATCTATATTTTTTTATTATTTTTTGTAATCAACAGTTTATATACCTCTTCACGCTTATCCTTATTTATTTATTTTATAATTGTTATTAATAACAAGTGACGACAGACAGCTGTAGCCAGAAGGAAACGACAAAATGTTTCAGAAGTTGCTTATTTGTAATATTTTGTTTATTCCGCTGATCCACAGTATTAACATAACAACTGTGGATCAAAAACATGACCGAAAAGTTGAAAAAGTCTCAAAAGAAACCGTCCGAAATGATTTGAATGTAAGTATAATAAGTGAAGGGGGTGCTTCGTTGTCAGAAACTCAGACACTTCCTAAAGACACGTTAATTGACCTTATGAGCTTAGAAGAGGGGATAACTAAACGAAAAGAAAAACCTATTCATCCCAGAAAAGGAGTTGAAAACTATGTAATCAGCAATATCACTGAGCCACCTAGTTTGATTACGAACATTACTGTAACAAATACGACAAAATATTCAAATTCGACTGAAAAACCTACTACTGCAATCATTAAAAATGTGACCAAAATTATAAAAATTCCAACAACAGCAGCACCGGTTGTTCATAAGCCATCATTGTTGTCATCAGACCAAATGGATCACGATAAAATCATTCACGAGAAATTGTCAGCTACAAAGACAGAGATACCATCTAGTAATATTCATAGTAAGACCACAACCAAAAATCCTGGTATGGTGATTCCAATTGTGATTACAATTCTTGTTGTTCCTATGTTTGCTGTACTTGGGTATATGGCTTTAAAAAGAGGACAGGAGGCTTGGAAGAACAGACATTATAAACGAATGGATTTCTTGCTTGATGGCATGTACAATGACTAGTGTATAGAAAGAAGTATCATAACCAAATCTGTCCAAATATAAACATACTAATGTGTTATATATTCAAAACATTTACAATCAAAAAGCGCTAACAGTTCATATTTAGTATTAACAGACTGAGAAATTGTTCATATACAATCATATTTATGTTTAGGAAAGTTTATGAACAAGTTCATTGCTCGAAATGTGCCTTAATATTAAGTGATATTCAATTATTACATAGTTTGTAATGTTTATTTGGCAATATAATGTCTTCCTTTTTTGAGTAAGATATTATTTAAAAAATGTGATAAGTAATTGTATTGAAAGCTATTTATGTTCCATCAATATTTTTCTAAGATAAATTTTATTGATGATAAGAAATCATGGAAATTTATAGTGATTTCTGCACAATATCATCATAATATTATTTTTAGCATATACTTATATCTAGAGCAATAATAAGAATACTTATAGTTTTAAGAGTTGTGAACATAAAATGTTAAGTTTATACAACTATAATTTACAAATATATTATTTTTAGATATTATAATATTTTGTAGACAACAAGATAACTGTTTTCATGGTGATAAAATAAAATCTAAGAATATAAAATGGTATTTCAATTGCAGTTATTTTATAAGTCAATACTTGAGAAACAAAGTTTTGTTATTAGTATTTCAGGAATCATCAATTTCTTGGAATAATTAATTAATTAATTGAGTTATAAAAGTAAAAATTGCTATGATAGTACACATAGCACTTGTAATTGACCAAATTATAATTAGACTTTTTCAATACTTCTCAAACATTTTCTGCACCCCTTGGAATTTATGTAGGATTTATTTTGTTCACTCCTTTTCAGTGTACAATTTTATCATAATAATAATGCCTTATAAAAGTTTCTGTGTTAATAAAACAAATTATAACATCTTTTATTCTGTATAAAATTATTTATAATAATTGAAAAAACTTGTTAAACGTTAAACAACATCGTCACGATAGTTTGAAAACATTAAAAAAAAATACTCCGACTTTAGCTTCTTTGCCTGTTCATTGAAAAAAAAAATATGACTGTTGACACTAATGACTTTTAAATGTGTCAAAATGACATTTGCCAAGTAGTGTCAACTGTCATTTTTTGACTATTGTGTTCCGACGGTTCCGTTTGGATTTAGTACGGATTTTTCCGAAAATGAGAATCAGTCGTGCTTGGAGATTATAATATTTATTTATTTAATTACGTAGCCTAATTTAATAACAAAGAATTTTTGTTGATAAGTTAAAATTGCAGTGTTTGTAATCACAAAAGGTATTTTAATTACTAGAGTAATGTCTTAATGATTATTTTACAAGGCTACTCAATTTAAACGTACAGCCACATTTACACCCTTTTTACCAGTGCAAAATAATGGTTCAGTAGTTCAGCAGTACATACAATAATATAAAGTGCTCTATGAGAAACATTCTTTCTTTTGTGATTTATCAGTTGTTCGCTGTGCTGATGTAACATATTTTTCAAATCGAACATAATTACAAGTAATGTGGCTAAAATAAAGTTATTATTCTTAATATTAATGTGCAGTTTAACCTTGGCGATCGCTAACTCAGGAATGAATATGTAAGTTTTTCTTTACTTAGAAATAAAATACTTAACGACAAGTGATATTAACTAGTCTAGTATATGATTAATAAATAATTATTATAGTGTTGTAATTGATTATTATATGTACCATGACAAAATTAATGAAAATTATATTATTTTTTTATTTTATGTAAATTGAAGAAAGTAAAATTGCAATCAGAACTAAAGATTTTTACCAAAATAATTTCACGAAGTAGATAAAAGTTTTAATATTTGATTTTGTATTTCAGACTTAAGTTCCTGAATTGTATCTTTCCATAAGGACAATGTATTTACAAACCCACCAACAAAATAACAAATATACTGCTACAATCTCTAAAACTAGATCATAAAATGGTAGAATGTCAGTAAATTGTGCAGAACATCATTATAGGTACTAAAGATATAGGTGTATGAATATAATAATGCATAAGAGATAACAATGAGTGCACCTAGTGGGTGTGTCAGCTGCAGTGGTGGCTCTCATATTGAAAGCAAACATGACCCAGATTGTTCTGAGGGTGAGGACGCCCAGATCAGAATCGCTCCTCATGTACAAGCATACTTGGCCCGGAATAACTCCACCACCAACTGCTGCGGTCTCACTATACCTATTGCTTTCGAAAGGGCTGCCCCGGGCACTTGGTGGAACCCTAGATTTGACTCAGATATCCTCGAAGGCCAATATAGAAGTAGTTCCTTTAGACAAATAAGACTCAGATTTAGGTAAGTTTTGCCTTCATTTATTGACTTGCATGAATGTTAATGTGTCAGTAAGTTCGCGTTGTACAGTTTATTCTCTATTGATGTTTTTCCTCTTTCAGATTTGCACTTTTATACATTTTAATATTTTCTATATCATGGTTTATCTACTTTATGGTCCTAGGCTTGAATGATGTAACAGTGAAGTGGCCATTTCTGTGTTCCCTGTTTGCTGGAGTCCTGTTAATAACTTGCGTGATGCTGTTGGTTACATTTACGAATTTCTATAAAGTGTACACATTCAAGTTGTCTCTGGTTATGGCACTAGCTTTATGTACCCTTAGTTTATCATTGGTGACGTTGACAACTCAAGTTGAAACCACTCCTTATCAGGCTGCAGACATCAGTCAGTCAGGACACTTTACCATGTGTATAGAAATACTGCTGATCATATACACACTGACCCCACTGCCATTGTTTGCCTGTGTCATTATGGGAATACTATATTCTGTAGTATTTGAGATGCTCAACATTGTGTTACATCTGTCAGAACAAGAATGGCAAGCCTCTGGAATGTTTGTGAGAATTTTATTACAAGTTTGTGTACACATTATTGGTGTACATATTTATCTGATGACATTTGTGCGAATGAGAGGCACTTTTATGAAAGTAGGACAGAGTTTACTAGTGAGAAGGCAACTTGAAATGGAAAAGCAACTAAAAGAAAAGATGATTCACTCAGTAATGCCACCAAAATTGGCAAGTAGTTTGATGAATGAGCAAGTGACTGAAGTTGACAATCTGAAAACCCATCACTACTCACTCAACAGCAGGATACATAATCCACCACACTCTGATATAAAATCTCTATTCAGACCGTTTAACATGAGTTGTATGGACAATGTCAGTATATTATTTGCTGACATAGTTGGTTTCACAAGGATGTCTAGTAAAAAAGATGCTGAAGAATTAGTAAATATTCTGAATGATTTGTTTGAAAAGTTTGATGAGCTGTGTCAAGTACATGGGTGTGAAAAAATTTCTACTCTAGGTGATTGTTACTACTGTGTTTCTGGTTGTCCTGAACCAAGGCCAGATCATGCAACCTGTTGTGTGGAAATGGGATTAGGTGAGTCATTTCAGTACATTTTTTTTGTGTACTAAATACTTAATTAGGAATACGTTCATAGTAGTGAAATGAAATGAAATGAAATACTTTATTTTCAACATTGATGACATACTCATTCTTGTTGACGTCAAAAGTTACAAGCTACCACCAGTTCGGACACAAAAAATAATAATTGTAGCCACCGTCCTGAGAAGAACTGGCAAGAAACTCAGCGGGCATGTCTTTTTTGTATAATGAGCATTTTTTTTTTTTTTTTTTTTAATATTTGTACAGTATTACACAAATTTACATAAAATATACAAAAAAAAAAAAAAAAACAATAACGATAATGAAATGACCTTGGCGAGCAACTCATTCCCACTTTGTGCAATCGTCCAAGTAATCATTGACCTTATAGTAGGCTTTCTTGCACAGACGTTCTTTAATAATTTTCTTAAATCTATGTATAGGTAGGTTTTGAACATCTTGTGGGATTTTGTTGTACAAGCATACAGACAAACACCTGAAGGAATTTCTTATTTTATGCAATCGACTCATCGGTAAATCAAGTTTATGTTTGTTCCTGGTGTTTCTACTATGTAGGTCAGACTTTTTAGGAAATTCCTCAATATACTTTCTAACATACATTAAATTTTCAAAAATGTATTGGGATGGTAGAGTGAGAATTTTAATTTCTTTAAATTTTTCCCTCCTAGTACTACACATTTTCCCTCCTAGTACTACACATTTTCATGTTATGCAAATACTGAAATTTTGTAATGTAATGAAATTTCATACCCAAGTAAATTATGTACCTAGTCATTAAAATTTACCTACACCCAATTTTCCTCTAAGCATAATAAATGACAAGTGGATAATTCCCGTTTTGACATCTACAAATATACAACAAAAGAGAATATTTATTTATTACTGTAATCCTTGTGTATTGGTTAAATTTATTTAGATAGTACATTACATTTTAATTCGAAATCATCGTCACCCTCAGAGCATCGATTCTACAGTAGCCCGTAAAGGTATATGAACATTGAACACACGTAAGGTGTTAAGTAACTGTACTATTATTAACTACGAATTTAATGTCATTCAAAGAGTGGTACACCTAGTTACATAACAAAAATACACGATCTATGACGCAAGATCACTGTGCATTCTATTCAATACAGGCATGATTGAAGCCATACAAGAATTCGATAGAGAACGGGGCGAGGGAATAAACATGAGAGTGGGAGTCCACACGGGGACAGTTTTATGTGGGATCGTGGGAACGAGAAGATTTAAATTCGACGTGTGGAGCAATGACGTCACATTTGCAAATAAAATGGAATCGACAGGAAAACCGGGACGTGTTCATATTTCAGAGGAAACGAGTCAGTTTTTGGGGGGATCTTACATATTAGAAGAAGCTGAGGAAGTATTTGGTAAGATCTCTAACTAATCTTAACTTTAATTGGTTTTTAGCACAATATACTTTTTGACCTTTTATTTAATCTAAATAAAACACGAAGATATTATTTTTAATCCAAACAATCTGAAAGTATTAAAAACTAACAGATGAAACACATTTTCTTTATACAGGTCATAAAACGTACTTTATTGAAGGTCGGCAACTATTTTGTCCGTACGACCGTGAGCAATGTTTGACTCCTTCGAATCCAGTAAACTTACGTCTGATAATATCTCCCGCGGCCTCACCTCAGTCCGCGCTTTCCAACAATCCTTTCACAGCGCCTGTCACACCGAAAGACGAAGGGAAATTAAATTCAAGAACTCCCAATTCCAACAATTTCCTTTCCCCGACACCCTTTAATTTCCGCGCTAAAGCCAGTTCATTGCCAAGCATACTAGACTCTGATACTGAGTTGGACGACAACAGAGAAAAAGGTCTCACTGAAAGGACAGATAGCTCATCGAAAAGTCCTACTTCAATAGGTAGGTGCAAATTGTATTAGATAAATAACACCGCCATTATTATCAAAATATTTACACACGCAGTTTGTGTTACTTTTATAATGTTTGTTTAGCGTCGATTTGATTAATTGTTGAAGAGTGTTGAAAGTCTTTGTAATCAGAAGCTGGAGGCAAGTAACTGATAAGATTGCGTGTGTCCGTTCGTGAAGGTGATGACTGATGCTCTCAGGTTAATGTGTGTCACGTGTTGCATTGATAAAATTAAACTTTTAATTAAATATACTTTATTTTTAACACTTTATCTAGGACGACAATGTATGCCTACAAATGAATCAAGCATTTCAGTCACGCGTCGTATTGTATTTGTTTTCCTGTACGTGTAACTGAAAATGTAAAACAATATTTGTTATAATAGTTTGCAAATAGCTTATTAAATACATTAATACGATAACCTGATTGATATTAGACGTTTGAATGAATTAAAACTAATAATTTGTTTGAGACACCGGAAGGAGTGTTTCACGTGTTGATGAGGCTTAAAGTTTCAAATCAAATCATCCTTTGTTCATTTCCGTATGCCTCATTGCGCCTGCCTTATTTTTTTGGTCTCGAAGGAATCATACTTAGTGCCGCAAATACAAATTGTAAATCTGAGAGCTTGGTTCTCTTATTTTAATTAAACTATCTATTAAAATGCAGCTTTATATTGTACTATGCGTTTTAACAATACCTTTGCAAATGAAAAGGATAAATTTAACAAAACAGATGCAAATTGTATTTGTTAATTATTTATTTTATTAATTGAAATAGATTGATATTTCAACCTACAACATCTTGCTAAATGAATCGTTAAACATGTAAATAAAATCTCTCTTGTTTTAATATTTTTAAACTGACTATAAAATATCAGTCATGATGGTACATTTTTACGAACATCATCTCGTCAGAAAATATTTATACGTCGGTCATAAAATTGTACAAACATTGTCATAACGCCGATGATAATAATACGATCGTTTTTGTTCAATTAGCAAGAACATTACTTCGATTTACAGCAACAAATTACAATGTTGTCGCTAAATAACTAGTCACTTGTCAAATAACTACGACTTTTTTGTTGCAATACACTTTGTATTTAGAATATTGTTGTTGATTATAACTTGTCTTCTCTATTACTTCGAACTAGACTCAAAAGCACCTAAAATCAGTATTATGATGAATATTCACCTTTGTTCTAATGTGGACATAAATAATATGTCCGTAATCTATTGAGTACCACTAAATATGACGAGCACTTTGTACCTATCCGTGTATTTTGAGGATATTAGTGTCTAGGAGTATCAATTTTCTTGAATACAACATTGGTTTCTATTTGCTACACTATTTTATGCTTAGTTGTTAACATTTTAGGTAGTTACGGAAAATATGCAAACAAGCTTAAAAACTGGAAGGTGCCTCGGTTTTTGAGGAAGCATTCAGACTCGCCTCTACATGCAATCAAAAAGGAGGAGGCGTGCGATAAAACCATTCATTTACTGGAGAGAGGAGATATGTCTGTCTGTGTTCAGTCAAGCAACGGATACCAACAAGTGCCTATTTTAATAGAATCTCAAGACAATAAACGGCCGAGTAGCAGCAAATTGAATATACCGCAAAATAACGAAGCCTCATCATTCGACAGAGAAATAATTGATATCAGATCGTATTTGAGTCAATCTCGGAGTAATATGTCGCCATTTGCCAGAAGTAGCAGTTACAGATCACAACATGGTCGTCAAAACGCCATCGAGGTAAATATTATTAAAGTTTGTAGGTCCTTAGAGATATTACCTTGCTTAGGTATCGTGATTAATGATGTGTGGTTTCACGCGTTGTTAATTTCTGATTTGAATCCTAATCGAACGAGAATCTAATTAGCGTTTAATCGCTTCACTGATTTTGTGATCAGTTTACTGATTGAGTGCTGTCGGGCGATTCCCATCTCGATTGGAGGTCTTATTCAATGTCTTAAAATGTTGTTTTACAAGTTATCGTTGTTAATTTCCATATCTGTAGGGATTTCTGTTGCTCCAAAATTGGAGAAGAAATTTTGGGGCGTTCTGAGTGATGGTAAAGGTTATGTATTTATTATTCATATTTTGTTGTATAACTTTGCTATATTCTAAAATGAATCATACCGTACTTGGGAACTTAATATTATTATTATAAAAGCCAGTTATTCAGTTTCCCGCCACTGATTTCGCCGAAGCTCGGTACAGTAATTTATTAGACCTTGCAGAAGGTTTTACGAGACGGTTTTATTGATCGAGGGGCCCAAAATACAACATTAACACAATGTGACTTCACCAAGGGAAAATCTATAAAAAGTTCTAAAAATGTTTTCAATTACTTATTGTTTTAATAAAATAAAACGTATTGCGTCTTGATAAGACGATGTTCTGTATTGGTTTTTTAATTATTCTTACATACATATTAAGTGTATGCGTGACTGATAATGGATACATTACCTATTAAAAAACATTAAATACCTTAATGTCGCATCATGACCGATACGAGTAATGATAGTAGGATTTAATGTGTTATTCTTTCTGCCTATAATCCGTAGATGTACTGGATTGTACCTACTAATCCTTAGGGCTCCTCACATAGACCCGTTTTTTTCTGTATAGAGAGCAGTCCGTTAATACAAATTGGGAATTTCACATAATTTTCTTCAAATCGTATTTATAACCTTCTACCGTGTGTAGGTTTCCTCACAATTTAATTGCACAAAAAATTCCATTTGAAAGTGTTAGCTAAGATTTCGTGTAATTATGCATTAGATCCCATGTCTTAGGGGACATATCTATCTTGTTCCCTGAAGATATTAGGGACATCTGCCCTAGGAAAATAGTCCAGTTCATGCTGGACCTGAGTCTTGGCGCAGATTCGTAACACAGGGGGATGGTTACAATAGATCCGTAAGGGTCGCAGTGACCTGATGGGCTACCTGTGCCCATCGCCACCCCCTCTCTTAATAATAATATAAGATTACGTGTTTATTAAGTGAAATATTGAGTGTTGTTTCATTTTATGTGTAATAGATACATTTTTTAATATCACGTTTTGCCCTTGACTCTGAACTGTATCATGTATCGGTGATTACGCCACGTTTCCTTAACGGAACGACTCGTCTGAATAGCGATTGTGCCCGATGAACATACGAGACCGAATCGGCACGTTCACTATAAATATATTTTAATGAGCATTGTTCGTTATCTCACCGCTGCCTTGTCAAATAAACCTGTTCTTATGTTGCATATTTATATGAATGTTGCGGATAACAATTTTTGTTTGAACACGTTAATCTCTGGAAGTACCGGTCCGATTTCTAAAATTCTTTTTTGTGGATGATGACCGCGTTTATTGGGAACACTATGGGGTTAGTTAACACAGATATAAAAGGTATTAAAAAATCAGTCACCTTGCGAAAAGATTAGAATTATTATACCTACAATTATCGTTGTGCGAGAAATCAATAATAATTCTAATGCACATGTGTGAAGCCACGTGCCAATAATAGCGAATGTTATTTCATTATTAGTTATATTCGCTTAATTGTTCTCGTTCCAATGTGCATTCTATTTTCGAATTCTATATTGATTTAGATTGTTTGTTTAGTAAACATCGACGTCGGTATAACATGCAAAAACACGTGCCGTTTTCCTGTAATTCCCCTTACTAGTCAACTAATGATTAATTGAGAATCTGTTACGTAAATGTTAAAATGTATGTAGTCAATAAAATGGACGTCGACACGTTTGATTGGGGCGAAAGGTCGATAGTTTTAAGAGCTCTTAACATACAATTTAGTTAAACATTGTAATAATATTATGTGTTGAGAATATTGAACCTATTTTGTGGATTAACAATATTAGGTGGCATAATTTATCGAACTTTAACGTTTATAAATGGATGGTTATTTTTTTAATACGTTATGACATACCTATATTTATTGAAAACTTAATAGCTGAGAAAATGCTTCTCATTAATTAAACATTAATTTATTCATATAGACGCCTGTATGTCGAGCCAGAAGTTCTACGATTACCACTCAGTGTGACCTCATCAGGCCTAAAGATCGTCGGTTGAACCTTCCCTTACCTTCGCCTCAGCCTTCCCGGCCGCACGATGACGTCATCAGCCTTTGTCCTTCAGTCAACAGCAGGAAAGACTCCGGGATCAGAAGCACTAGTCGAAGATCTAGTATACAACATCAGGTAAAATATTTTATCAATATATTATTAGTAGAAGTAGTTGAAGAAAAACTAGTTATTCTTTGGTTTGTTAAAATGTATCTAAATTAAATCGTTGCTATGAATGGTAACTGTCATTACAATGACATATTGTTTTCGATTTTCATATGTCAAGGTTGTAAAGAATCAGACGCGGCGATTCGTACATACTTTGTTGTAAATGGTATCTTTCGTAGTATGAAGACGAAAATGGTGAAGTAACAAAGAGTTTGAAAAATTTGAAGTTAAAGTTGGAACTCGAAAAAAATTATGGGAAATCAAAGGGATAATAAGGCACTTGATCTAATTTCTAAAGAAAGAAAAGTACAAAGTTTGTATATAACAGGCGTGGCACAGTCATAGCTGCATAAAATTACACTTTGATGTATCTCGACTGATGTAAAAACATATAAACGATGCATAAACATTTACTATTTTTTTTTATAAATAAACTCCCGGAACATGGCGGACTCTGTGCGATTTAACGAAATTGAAGCGAGTCGTAAACATGGTTTAATACTGTAAACACGCTCCTCTAAAGTTATGTGCACCGGCCGTAAATAATTCGAACCATAATCGCGGTACAGTATATTACATGTGCTATGGTGAACTTTCCATTTAAAAAAAAAACGGGGTTAAGGTGATTCACAATGAGTGATGATTCGGTTTTTACATAACCGCATTATAAAGTTTTTCGCAAACCAAATATTACGCGTATGACGTCACTACTACCCTGACGCACTATGTAACAGCGATACAATGTAACAAGCGTTCAGTTACTGAGAATAGTCTGTCATAAACTTTACAAACCACTTTTATGTTTATTGTAACGATGAGAAATTACTTTACGATCACATTGCTCAATACCGAGATTTATTATCCGTCTGGGATATATTCGTAGTTCTTTATATTTAAAACGGTAATATCATGTTTCAGATATTTGCGTTGAACCACATTGCGAATTCCCAAAATGATATGTTGCAACATCGCGTTTCCGGTTACTATACGTCGAGTCAATCCTCTATCAACGACTTGCATTCCAAGAGTAGACTTCCGCCACCGCTCAATGAGCAGCAGGTGCAGTCACTACAGAAGTTGAGGAAACAATCTGATCTCCAGCTGATCCGATGCGTCCAGGACAACGCTCGTTCTGGAATCAACTACTTTGTTCACCCGCCAATCAACGGATTCACATTGTGCTTTGAAAGTGACGAAATGGAGAAACATTATAGAGATAAAGCGCACAGAAGTGACGACTGCGAAGATTTGCCTCCAACTTTGACCACGTCCAGATTCAACACTGCCCTGGACATACTCGTGTCCGCACTAATATTTTTATCAGTAAGCGCGTCTACATTTATCATGTACAGCGAGTGGCGGTCTATTATCGGTTGGTTCGCGTTCTTCACAGTTATTGAATTAGTCGCGATGGCTTTTTGCTTTTACCGGCATTATTTGAAATGGCAAACCCACCACGATCCGCTTTTAGTCGCTGATACGATACGTAATAGTGTTAAAATATTTAAGAAACTAACAGATTGGTACCCGTGGCATCTTTTTGGAGGTGTAATGATAAGTTTACCGATTTTAATTGTTCTTATTAATTTCTCGTGTGAAAATACAACGTTACCCATTCTCCGCGGAGAGCAGTCTTTCTACGTTTATCTATTGTGTATAAGTATCGTTCACTTCTGCAACTTTACTCAGATGAACTGGCTGGCGAAAAATACTCTAGTCACTTTCTACGCCGGCGTGTTTCTCTTTGTAACGTTTCTCGGTTGTCAGGAAGTCAATACTCAGTATTTGGAGCGTGATATTAAACTAAATCCTCATATTTTAGCTCAAAATTTTACAGACTACCTTTACCAGAACGGTAGCTCACAATTTAATAGTACAGAGAAATTTGATGGAATGTATCACAAGTTACATTTGACGGAATTATACCTTGATGTGGCTCTGTTGTTGATGCTCGTTTGGTTTCTTAACAGAGAGTTTGAAATAAGTTATCGGCTCAGTTTCTATAGTAATGTTGTCGCTAATCGAGATAAACAGAGGGTTCAAAATATGAGAAATCAGGCTGACTGGTTGTTGCACAATATAATACCGCGCCATGTCGCCGACCAGCTCAAAAATACGGCTAAATATTCAGAGAACCATAAAGACGTGGCGATCATATTCGCGAGCATTATTAATTTCAATGAGATGTACGATGAATCTTACTTAAAAGGGAAGGAATATTTGAGGATATTGAACGAATTAATAGCGGATTTCGATGAGTTACTGGAGAGGCCTCAGTTTCAGCACGTTGAAAAGATTAAAACAATAGGTAGTACGTTTATGGCGGCGAGTGGTCTCAACCCCGACCTGAGGCACGCGTCCCGCGGTACTTACGATCACCTCTATCAACTGATGGATTTCGCTCTAGAAATGCAGAAAGTTGTCGATAATTTCAATCACGATTTATTCGAATTCGACTTTATATTGAGGATAGGGTACAATTTCGGTGACGTCACAGCGGGCGTTATTGGTACCACGAAATTATATTACGATATTTGGGGGGACGCGGTCAATATTGCTTCTAGAATGGACAGCACGGGCGTCCCTCAGAGGATACAAGTGGGGGAGGCCTGTGTGCCAGTGTTGTCGGCCAAATACGAATTTGAACCGCGAGGCAGTGTGTACGTCAAAGGTAAGGACGATATGAACGTATATTTAGTTGTAGGAAAAAAGGATTCGTAGATAAAATATTTCTAATTTAGTAATCTGTGATTTTAATTTAAATGCTGAGGTCTAATTACAAGAATAAATATTTATTGGAGGGATTTTTCGAGATGGAATATTTATGGTGGGAACTAGTGGGAAGCTTTCTTATACAAAATAGGTAATTAATATTTACGAAATCTATCTAAAAATATTTGAATAGGCAATATATGTGTAAATTAGTGAAATCTCCTTGCCTGTAATGAAATATCTGTGACCCGTGTTCTAGTCTGCTATTTATTTTGACGTGATCTTTTAGTGTTAAAATTTAATTAGAAATAGCCATCCTTTTTGGACGTGTTAAAAAATCTATGGTAGCTATTAAAATTTTGATCACTGTCATAGACTACTTTATAATTAGAATTTACCTTCTTTACAATAAAATAAATAAATTTTATATTTGTATATAGACGAGATGTAACTATTTATGGCCGGTTTGGTCTTAAACGATGTTTATATTTATTAAATGTTTTAGTTTTAGGCAGATGGTACTAATATATTGTATATTTTCTAGTTTCTAAGTGAATTGTCGCTTGTTATTTCGTTTGAGAATCTATGGGACTTTGAAATTATAAAAACTCCCATGAGATAAGAATGGTAAAGCGGGACAAATTAACTTAATTTACAAAAGGTTTATTCCAAATTAGAGACTTATAGCAACAAATAAAAATGTCTATTCTCATAAAGAAAATTTGAAGAAATGTAGATTTAGTTCAAAGTAGCTACAGTTTCATTACCTACTAGAGATCTGCTTTACTACGGTTATTAGTAAAGTATAGTATGTTAAGATTTTTCGGGCGATACCGAACTCTGTTTAATATTCAAGTATTTACGACGTCCTTACGGTTTGCTCACTCGTGTACAATATTAGCACAAATAGAACCAAACGAATAATATTTATTTATTAGGTTTGAATCTACTATGTAAGTTTATTTATTAAAATATATTTAATATTAGTAATTTAGGGATGCATTTAGTGTGTAACTACGGGGACTATTAAATTTTAATATTGACTAACGATTCTATTCCTACGATGCCAGAATTAATTATAAAATATATATTTATATGCTTATATATTTCCTAAAAATATATATTTGGATATGAACGTCATAACATTCTATATTTGTTAGATATTCTTGAAACTTATGATGAAAGCCTTAACACTATACATTCCAATTGTATTTAAAGAAATGCCTTCGATATTTCTATTTTCCTATTTGTAAATTTCAAAGTAATTGTCATCCTGTAAACTGCAGTTTGGCAATTTACCTATGTACAGAGTGTAACAAAATAGTGTCCAATCCGCAGAAAAAAATGTTAGGGAACTTATAGTGGGGGCGGCGTGACGGAAAAGTGTGCCGAGAGCGTTACGCGTCGCGCCGTCCCACAAAACCCCGTGCTGGGTTCTGGCCTCAGCCGGGGTTCGGACGCTGAGTGTGAGCGGTTGGAGGTTTTAGTGAGGTTCAACTCCCACATACCCCGCCCGCGGGGCGGGCGGGGATCCGGTGATTTCCTCCAACTGAAAAAAAAAAAAAAAAAAAGGGAACTTATAGTAACTAAAAAAATGGTGTACCTATTAGGATTTTATTTATTTACTAGGGGTGTGCGAATAATTCGAACTTACGAATTATTCGTTCCGAATCGAATATTAATATTTGATTCGAAACTCGAATCGAATAATTCGAAGATTCGAATTATTCGAAATTCAACGAATATTCGAAAAATTTCGAATATTCGAAAAACTTCGAATAGTTCGAAAGGTTTCGAACAGTTCGAAAAGTTTTAAATAATTCGAAATTTCGAACAGTATCTTCGTTCTTCTTTTTTTTCATTTTCATGCAACGGGTTGCACTCACGTTAAGCCCAATTATAAAAATAGTAAAATTGACTAGGCTGTACATAAATTATCAGGAACAGTAAATTGCTATTAAAACATGCTCCAACACTTGTCCTATTTCCGATGCATCGTCGTAGTCAAATTCGATACTATTCGAAATTCAACGAATATTCGAAACTTTTCGAATTATTCGAAATTTTTCGAATATTCGTCGAATTTCGAATAATTCGAAGATTCGAATTATTCGATTCGATTCGATTCGATTCGAACGATATTCGCACACCCCTATTATTTACGCCATTGCGTTTTAAATTACTATAATTATGAAGTGGTCTGGTGGTTTGTAAAAATTGAGGAAAATATCGTCCCTGCCGTTATATAGTTACCATTTATTTTAAAATGAACCCAATTCATTATAAATATCGCTTATAATCTTAATTCTTTTCATGGATTGGATGCAATTTGCTGTTACACAATGTCGTGCCGAAATTCGGACCAAAAATGAAACGCGAATTGCTCTCTTCGTAAATCTCCTCTATCGTATTGTATTTATATTATAATTGTGATATACATAATTATTTATTGATGTAAATGATACGCTGCACTGATACTAAAATGTCCACTAAATTTTTTGTAGTAAGTATCCTATAGCTGACAGTGGCCACATTTTGTATTGGTGTTGGATGTTTATACGGAAATTGTAAGACTGAATGTTGTTCAAAATTGTGTAGTATTCGCACGTGACATCTTATGAAATGTTTCTAAATTATATGTAAGTTAACGAAATGTTTACAACGGATAGTAGTCTTATAAAAGTTCATCGTTCTTCTGCAAATGATGATTGTGTGTGTGAACGTATTATGTATCCTCGAATTGAGTTTTTGATCTTTCTTACATTGAATTTTTAAGTCAAGTTAACTATTAAATTCATAAGGAAATAGTCTTAAAATTTATTACAGAAACATAAGACATTTAGTTTCATGGAAAAAGTACGTACCTATTACTAAAGATTTTCTATTATCAACGAACTATTGTCAGTTAAACATAAGACCATATTGTTTACTTAATTTAAACGATCCTAACTAAAGAACGATGAACTCAAAGACCATGCCTTACAAATCAATTATGATTGTTTGTTGTGCGATGTCTACACAATTAGCGAGGTTTAGTGATACAAAATGTGGCTCTGTAACCATCGTATACACACATTGGAACTGGAAGCGAAAGAATTTAAAATTTTCAATGGTCCGCCATTTTAAATCACCAATTTTACTTAATTAAATATTAATATAATATGTAATGTTAGGTACTTTTGTTTCAATGTGTGCTTGTTTCGATTACGTAGACGCAACTAACATTTAAATTGTTTAGTAGTTCATATTATATTATGAAATTCTAAAATAAACAAGTAACAAAATAATATTTTTCAGTCTCTGTGTTCATTATGGTAAGACAGAAAAATAGAAATGATTATAATATAATGGTTTTTACTTACTTAAATAAATTAATTAATTGGTGTTTTTTGGTACAATAAAGTTTATTCTATTCTATTCTAAATTATAATAGATTATATTAAGTTTAAAGTTTTAATTACATTTTTATTTATTATTAGTCTTTTTTTGACTTAATTAACACATATTTTGTTTTAAAATTATGCATGTAAATTATAAGCACATAAAATTTATTACTTATGATGATGATGATGATTATATATGATCAATAAATTGTTGAAGTACTTTTTATAAATGTTTTAGAAATAATAGTGTTAAAATTTTGAAAATAGAAGATTTTACTTAATTAAAATACAAAACTACAAGAAATATTGTTAATATTAAGAATGTTAACTACATTCTTGATTATGTACATAGAGCAATCCTATTTATTGAATATGAATTTAATTACTTTAAGTATATTTATCGATCTAAACTGAATTATGTAATTATTCCTGTTCCTTATGAACAAATATGGTTTAAGGATTTTTTAACATTACTGTTTTATATTTCTAAGAGATACCTAATAATATTCAACGAGATTTGTATCGTTGCTTTGTTTCATGTTTTACACTTATTTATTTATTCGTCTAATAATATAATTTATTTCAAAAATAAGAGCATAATTATAGTTACACATCGGTAAACATCTTGTATTTGATCAAACGTACCTATCTCTTGTTTTAAATTTATTGCCACAATTAATATCATTTGCGGCTTAACAATAATATAATTTACTAGCTTTTGCCCGCGACTTCGTTCGTTTGGACTTCAGGTTCGTCCCGTATTATCAAAAATAGGCTACACCTATGTGTTATTCTGATGTATAAGCTATATTGTGGTAAAGTTTCATTCAAATCCATTCAGTAGTTTTTACGTGAAAGAGTAACAATTATATTAGATATCAGCCGAATTAAATCTTCGACTTGTTTAGTTTAATAGATTTAACATTGCTTACCATATTCGCAAAATGTGAACTTATTTCGAGACTTTAATTACGTTCTATTTAAAACAGCCATACTGCCGAAATAGTCGCACAAATCAGAATTTTTCAATAGATTTCATTATTATCCTGCCTTAGTTTACTTCGAAATCTATATTTAAGGAGTTCTCATAAATGGGATACTCTCGAAAAAAGTTTTTGGTTTTCGAATATGTATTGTCACTTATTTTAATCTGTTATCATTATGCGGTGTTGCGTCTACGTGTATTGTTATAGAGGTAGATGGTAACTATACTAAGCCTACAGCTACTCAACGAATAATTTACGGACTGTAT
Source organism: Trilocha varians (assembly GCA_030269945.2). Classification (NCBI taxonomy): domain Eukaryota; kingdom Metazoa; phylum Arthropoda; class Insecta; order Lepidoptera; family Bombycidae; genus Trilocha; species Trilocha varians. Next base: position 4,956,713 of record AP028265.1, on the reverse strand, counting down.
TATTAGTGTTCAGCCTTTAGAAGAAATAAAAGATTTTTTGAATTGTTGACGTGATTGCTATGATTCAGAGCTTTACATAATAAATTTGTATTCCTTGTGAATTTTGATTTGTCCATGTAAAAATAGAGATCCTGTGTTCTGTTCTATTTTGTTTTTGTTATTTTGACCCTTAATTTAGTCATTAAGTTTTACCATCCTTCCAATTTTCATCCAATCAATCCTTTGATAAATTTAAGATAGAAATGCCTAGAGGTTCAATGTGTGCTACATTGTTTTTTTGCTGCCAAGTTTGATCTAAATTAGAATATAATTTACTATTCCGATCGTTTAACTGAATCACCAACTCCAAAGCAGAAGAATATTTCTGCCAGTAAAAGAAAAAAAATCGTGTCAATATAGTGAAGAATTAAAATGAAACTCAAGCTATTTCGTAATATTTTATTCTGATTGAAACAGGCCAGTAAATCTAGAATACAGGAATATTTATTTAACATCTAATATTATTTTGACATTAAACGAAGGTATATAGTAATTGTCTAACACTAATACTTATATATTTTTTTAAAATCTACTAGTTACGGTATCGCGCGTAATTATTATAATTACAATAGTACGTAATTATTAGTATTATTAAAATTACAGATCAAAAGCGTGATTATGGTTAGATCTAGTTGAGTCCACTGGAAACCGAGAAGAACTACTGTTTTTCGATAAAGAACAATAATTTTAATTAATTTTACTGTTCACTGGAAATAATTTCGAATCAATCAGCGGGAAATTGTTTGAAGATTTATCTAATTCTAATAGGTAACCTACTTTTGAAATAATCTAAAGTTTCATTAATAAATTCTTTTTTTTAAATATTTTCTATCAGATTTTCATGTTGCCAATCTAATGAGATAGCGAGTTCATAGGATTATCACTCCATGCGAAATCGTCGTTGGAAAAGGCATAATAAATCAACCAGTAGAACAAATTGAGTAGTGCAAACGAAGCCGGAAACAAGACTCGAGCTGCCCTGTCGATGTGTGACACACTGTTGATGTGACCTCGACTTCCTGAAACAAATTGTATACTATCAACAGAATTCATTCCCCTTATTTTCCGCGAAAAAGGTCGCAGGTGAAATCCAGTTGGCTTGTATTTGTGTTGTAAAGAATGTCGTACGTAGTGATTAACGCGTCGTGCAGTCTCGCATAACTCCATACTGCTTTTTGTGGATTTGACCTCAACCCAAGTTTCGACACTCGCGTGTGAGCGATGGGAGATTTTAGTACAGTTCGATTCCCACATATCCCACATGCGGGGCAAAGACATTGCTTTATTTACCTACAGTAAATAATTTAAAAAAATACAAATATAATTTAGCACGGTTTACATTAAAAAGTTTCTATCACAAACCAGTCGAGACTCAGCTAAATGATAGGTGTTAATTGGAGATTATTTTGTTAGTGTTTTACCCTCTACTGGAATTGTTTTAATTTAAAAAGAATATGTTAAAAAAAAAATACATTGAAATATTATAAAAAGATAAATGAAACACAAATTAAGACGAAACGAAACGAGCAAAAGGAAATCCCCTTATTAAAAAAAACTGATACTCTAGTTAAGGCTACCTGCTTCACGTTGCCTCTGTCGTCTGTAACGGTCGTCGCCAGCCAAGCAATAGAGAAGTTGTCTCCAGCGCGGCACCCGGGTCTCAGTCTGAGTGGTGCGCTCCATCGTGAGACGGACGACCACGGGCTGCTCCGATTCTAATGTATCGGAGCTGGTGGGGTTGGATCCTTGCGATTGTGCGTTCTGAAAAATTAAAGATTTGAAATTATTTTGAGGAATCATTGATAGGCCTCCCTTGCAGGGTCTATAAGCGACGATAACCACTTACCATTACCAAACCACCAAATAAGGGTCGTAAGTTTATCTAAGTTGCGATACAAAAACCTAATGACGCTGAAGAAAGTTTTCATTTAACAATGTATTGTATTTATACCTATTACTTACGCAGTTAGTAACAGATCTAGCTGAACTCCGACGTCGCACGGCGAGCTCTCGAGCTGCGACCGCGTCTCCACCTACTTCTTCAATCAACTCCTCCCATTCCGAATCATCTATCACTATCTCACCAGAACCGACCTAAACAGTATTCAAATCAAATAAATTACATTTAAAATTTATTTGAATAACGAAATACATCCGAAAATCTAGACAACTAGGCATATAGATACCTAATATGTACTAGAGATGTAACGAGTATTCGCATTCGCAAAAAATCATGCGAATGTTTTGACAAAAGTTAGGAGGATTTTTGTAGATGTAGAATGAATCTGACAGAACCAAAATAAAGACCAAAAAACGACATTCGCAACATCCCTAATATGTACCAATTTTAAGGTGTTTATATGTCATTGGTATTGTGCCTTGAATCTTTTTAACGTATTTAGGTATCATTCTCAGGTATGTAGGCGTAAAATATCTGCCCAAAGCTAGTATGGAAAGCGTTTATTATAAATAAAAGCACAATATTTTATTACAAGTTTTTATAAAAAAAACATTTTAAACCAACCTACACCCGTTTCTGGTAACCTCATTTGCAATTATCATTAGTAACATGATATTCATTAGGAAATTTCAAATGTGTTCTCTCGTAAAACCCGTTCCTATTAATTGTATGTACATGTATTAATTAATTGAAATTAAGGTCTCTTTACAATATGCACATGGAGGCCCCCGTTGCTGGCGTCCGTGGGCGTGACCACCTTCACTGAAGGATAACCCCACACGTGACCTCCGGGTGGTGCCAAACAGCAACGGGAGAGCGGCCGTGAGGTTGGGTGCCCGGGAGTAATCGCACTAGTGCGATTACTTCTCGGCGAGTGATGGACGTTGAGTCCATCACTGAAGCCCGCACAGGGGTGGGCGACCAGGCCCCTGTGTCGGAGAATGCCACTGGCGTAGGGTCGGGGCGGGCATCGCGCGCGAGCACTGTCGCGAGCGATGCCTGCTCTGTCGAGCAGGGTGGGAGAGGCCGGCGCAAGCGGAAGACCGCGACGCGCCGGACCTCGGAAAGCAGTGGGCCTTCGTCCGCCTCCTCTGAAGAGGAGATGCCGCGAGGACCCACGAGGCGATCCACCACCGAAGAGACGAAGAAGGAGCAGCGGAAGACCTCCGCCTCACCGGCGCCGTCGATGGAGTCGTTTGCTTCGGCTCAGGCGTCTGACGGGGAGCTCTCAGAGAGCCCCGTCGTCGTCCTGGAGACCATCAGGCGCCAGGCCGCTTCAGCGGCCACAAGCAGGACGATAAGGATGCGCCCGGCCTACGCGCGGTGGTGGCGGCAGGTGGCCGATGAGACCGAGAGGATAATGCCTACGGTCTCGGCGGCCATCAGTCGGGACGCCGCGCTGCGGTCAGAACTGCAGAGGTCGTCGGCCGAGGTAGCTCTCCTCAGAGAGAAGCTGGCGGCCTTTGAGCAGGCCGAGGCTGAACGCGAACGCGGAACGGCGCGCGCCCCACGAAAGGCGCGGCCTACACCACCTCCTCCTCCTCCTCCTCCGCCGCCGGCCAAGGCGCCGACGCGGGCCAAGGAGGCCGACAGCGAATGGCTGCCGGGGCGGAAGGAGAAACGACTCGCGTCACCGCGAGCTAGGGTGCAGCAGACCGTCGAATCCCCGGATGAGATGGCTGCTCGCATCAGGCGAGAGTTGACGGCGGAGTTCGGCAAGCAGATTGCCGAACTCAGGGCTGAGCTTGCAGCCCTACGCGGTGCCACAACACCTGCGCCGCGTCCCGTCGCTCTCGCCTCACCGGACGTACGCCCGGGTCCGGCACCAGCCGGTCCCACCCGGACCAACAAAAAGAAGAACGGGGGTGGCGGGGCTAAAACTGCTGCTCCACCCCCACAACCTCGCCCGCTTCCCCCGCCTCCATCCAATATGGAGGATGTGGGCTGGACCGAGGTGGTGAAGCGGGGTGCAAAGAGGGTGAGGGTCGATGCCACCCCGGCCCAACCACAAACTGAGACGCAGGCAGCGGCCAAGGCGACCCCTCAAACGCAGAGGGCGCCGACCGCTGCCCAAAACAAGAACAAGACTCCGGCTGCGGTTGCTCCCCTGCAGGGAGCACCCGCCGCCGGAAAGAGAAACAAAAAAAAGTCCAAGAAGAAGCCGCGCGCGCCACGGCGGGCTGCAGTGGTGGTCACACTGCTGCCTGCCGGCCAGGCGAAGGGGTTGAACTACCCCGACGTCATGGCGAAAGCGCGCGCGGCCATCGACTTGGCAGCGATAGGGGCGGAGGATGGCCTCCGCATCCGGCACACGGCCAATGGGGCCCGATTGCTGGAGTGTCCCGGCGGCGCCGACAGTGGTGCTGTCGCCGACCGTCTAGCATTGGGCCTCCGGGTCGTGTGGCCGGAGGAAGAGGTCAGGGTGCACAGGCCGGTCAAGATGGCCGAGTTGCGGGTGACCGGCCTGGACGACTGCACCACCAGGGAGGAGGTGGTGGCGGCCATCGCTGCCCAGGGCAAATGTGCCCCGGAGAACGTAGCCGTGGGCGAACTTCGCCGAGGCTACACCGGGGCCAGCTCCGTATGGGTGCGATGCCCGGTTGAGACCGCCAACTCCCTGGCAACTCCTCCGCCCGGAAGGCCAGCAGGGGATCCCGGCAGGCTGCGCGTGGGCTGGGTTGCAGCCCACGTGCGGCAGCTGGAGCCACGCGCCTGGCGATGCCTCAAGTGCTTCGGCACGGGGCATAGTATCGCCAGGTGCACCAGCACTGTAGACCGCAGCGGACTGTGTTTCCGTTGCGGTCAGGCCGGACACAAAGCGACCGTATGCTCGGCCGCCCCGCACTGTGCGTTGTGTGCGGCGGCCGGGCGCAAGGCCGATCACCGGGCGGGAGGCAAAGCCTGCTCCCCGTCCGGTGCAAATACCGAACGCAACAGGCGCCGCAAGAGCAAGCGGCGCCAACAGAAGAGATCGGCCGGGGGAGTACCGGCCGGCATTTCGGACCCCGCCGTGGCGCCTAGTGCGCCCGAAGGCGGGGGCGATGGAGGAGGGGAGGGAGCGATGGATGTGGTCCAACCGTAATGGATCACACCCGTCGCTTCCTCCAAGGGAATCTGAACCGCTCCGCCAGGGCTCAGGACATCTTGCTCCAGAGCATGGCGGAGTGGTCAATCGACGTAGCGGTGGTCGCGGAGCCGTACTTTGTCCCCCCGGCAGATGAATGCTGGTTCGGGGACGAGTGCGGCTTGGAGGCCATCCACGTAAGAAGAGCCGCGGCGATCCCGCCCCTGGTAATGGTGGCCAGGGGACGAGGGTTCGTCGCGGTAAAGATGGAAGACACCGTCGTGATCGGGGCGTACTTCCCTCCAAGTCGACCTATTCTCGAGTTCGAACAGTTGCTGGGCGGGATCGGAGCGATTACTCAGCGCTCCGCTCCCGGCCGATGCATCGCATCAGGACACGATGCATCGCATCAGCGATGCTTCGATGCCCCGGGTCAGCCCTCGGTCTTCTAACAGGTCGGCGTACTGGTGGTCGCCCGAGATAGCGCAGCTTCGTGCTGTATGCGTCCGGGCGAGGCGCCGGTGCGCCAGACATCGCCGCCGTATCCTCGCGCGTCGCGACGATCCCGTCGCGTTCGCGGAGGAAGAGGCCCGGCTGTATGGCGAGTACGCTGAAGCGAGGAGTGCCATGCAGCTGGCCATCAAGCAGGCCAAGGAGAGGTATATGGAGACTCTTTTGGGGACGCTCGACGACGATCCGTGGGGGCGCCCATATAAAGCGGTGCGCGACAAGCTGCGCCCGTGGGCCCCTCCCCTGACCGAGCGTCTCCAGCCTCAGCAGCTGCGGGACATCGTTTCGGCGCTGTTCCCGCAGGAGCAGGACGGATTCACTCCGCCTGCTATGGGTGAGCCGCCGGATCGCACCGGCGGTGAGTCCACTGCTGAGGTGGTGCCTCACATCACCAAAGATGAGCTCCAAGAAGCCGTGGTCAAAATGAGCAGGAAAGACACGGCGCCCGGCCCGGACGGCATCCACGGCCGGGTCCTCGCCTTGGCCCTCAATGCCCTGGGGGACCGACTCCTAAGGCTGTACAATTCATGCCTGGAGTCGGGGCGGTTTCCCTCGCTCTGGAGGACGGGCAGACTGGTCCTCCTACGTAAGGAGGGGCGCCCGGCGGACTCAGCCGCCGGTTACCATCCCATCGTTCTGCTGGACGAGGTGGGCAAATTGCTGGAACGCGTTCTGGCTGCCCGCATCGTTCAGCACCTGGTCGGGGTTGGACCCGATCTGTCGGCGGAGCAGTACGGCTTCCGGGAGGGTCGTTCGACCGTAGATGCTATTCTACGCGTCCGGGCCCTCTCGGAGGAGGCCGTCTCCCAGGGTGGGGTGGCTTTGGCGGTGTCGCTCGACATCGCCAACGCCTTTAACACCCTGCCCTGGTCCGTGATTGGGGGGGCACTGGAGAGGCACGGAGTGCCCCTCTATCTCCGCCGGCTGATCGGCTCCTACCTGGAGGCCAGGTCGGTCGAATGTACCGGGTACGGTGGGACCTTGCACCGGTTCCAGGTCGTGCGCGGTGTTCCACAGGGGTCCGTTCTTGGACCCCTCCTGTGGAATATCGGGTACGACTGGGTGCTGAGGGGCGCCCTCCTCCCGGGCCTTAGCGTCGTTTGTTACGCAGACGACACGTTGGTCGTGGCCCGGGGGGACGACCACAGAGAGTCTGCCCGTCTTGCCACAGCGGGGGTGGCCCTCGTCGTCGGCAGAATCAGAAGGCTGGGCCTCGACGTGGCGCTGCATAAGTCCCAGGCCCTGTGGTTTCACAGGGCAAGGGCGGTACCGCCCGTCGACGCCCACGTCATAGTTGGAGGCGTCCGAATCGAGGTCGGGGTGCATCTCGGCCTCGTACCTCGGCCTCGTGCTGGACAGCCGTTGGACCTTCCGGACCCATTTCGAGGCACTGGTTCCCCGTCTTGTGAGGACAGCCGGCCATCTCGGTCGGCTGCTTCCGAACATCGGGGGACCCAGCCACGCCGTGCGCCGCCTCTACGCGGGGGTAGTGCGCTCGATGGCCCTGTACGGTGCGCCCGTTTGGGCCGAGCCTCGCACTCGGGCAACTGTTGCCCGGTGCCTGCGTCGGCCACAGCGCATCGTAGCCATCAGGGTCATCCGCGGGTACCGCACCGTCGCGTTTGAGGCGGCGTGCGTGCTGGCGGGGACGCCGCCCTGGGAGTTGGAGGCGGAGGCGCTCGCTGACGATTATCGTTGGCGATGCGACCTTCGCGCCCGGGGCGTGGTGCGTATCCTGCCGGAAGCGGTTCGGGACCGGAGGGTCCAATCTCGGCGGTCCGTAATGGAGTCGTGGGAACGGCGACTCGCTAACCCCACTTGGGGTCTGCGGACCGTCGAGGCGATCCGCCCCGTCCTCAAGGATTGGGTGGGTCGTGGCAAACGTGGACGCCTCACCTTCTGGATGGTGCAGATGCTGACCGGGCACGGGTGCTTCGGAAGGTATCTGCACCTGATACAGGCAGAGCCGACGACGAGGTGCCATCACTGTACGAGATGCGACCGGGACACACCAGAGCACACGCTCGCGCTCTGCCCCGCATGGGAGCAGCAGCGGTGTGTCCTGGTCCGACAAATAGGACCGGACTTGTCGCTCCCAGGCGTCGTGGCGTCGATGCTCGAGAGCGACGAGTCCTGGAAGGCGATGCTCGACTTCTGCGAGTCCACCATCTCGCAGAAGCAGGCGGCGTCGTGGGCGAGGGAGAGGGTATATTCCTCCCTCCGCCCAGCGATTGCCCGACGCCGCCGTCGAGGGTTCGGGTCCCCAACGCATGCGAGTGCGAGCGGGGACCCAAGAAGGTGTCGTGTCTCGCTCAGCACGCCCTTAGCGTTAGAGCATCCGGGGGATGGCGGACCGCGCTCCCCGACCCACGCTGGTTCTGACCCAGCGGGGTATTCCGTGGGAGGGTGACACGCGGTCCAGCCATCTTGGCGGGCTTCGGATAGCCCGCCGACCGAGAGAGCCGGTGGCCGTATCGCCGGCGGCTGCCGGTTCGGCGTCCGGAGAGGGCGGCGCGACGGGAAAGAGTGCCTTGGGCGTAACGCGTCGCGCCGTCCCTCATAACCCCGTGCTGGGTTCTGACCTCAGCCGGGGTTCGGACGCTGAGTGTGAGCGGTTGGAGGTTTTAGTGCGGTTCAACTCCCACATACCCCGCCCGCGGGGCGGGCGGGGATCCGGTGATTTCCTCCAACTAAAAAAAAAAAAAAAAAAAAAAAAAAAACTATATGCACATTTAGGTAAACTTGCCTTGGTAAAATAGTGGACGCCAGCGAATTCCAGCAGAGTTGCGATGCAGTAAAAGAAACTCATCAGTAAAAACCAATCGAGTGCGGTTGCGTACCGAACTTTGGGCAGATCCGTACGAGAATCCAGACTTATCGTGGAAAGAGTCAGCACTGTTGTTATACCTAAACCCACTCGATCCGATGTAGCCTGAAAAATATTCGGATAGCCTCTTATTTTGACGCCGAAGCAGAAACGTTTGTTTAGTTTAAAAGAAAAATATGCTCTTAAAATGACAATAATATAGAACAATATTTCCAAACTTAATTATATTTATTCGTTCCACAATATTATCTGTTGGAATAAAACTAGGACTATCTGAAATCGTGTCCACTAAATCTCTATATACCGTATTGGAACACACAAACGGCTATCCTATAGTGACATATTTACAGACAATTTATTGGTTGTAAATACCTCTCGATGAATCCAGAACGAGACCCAAGAAAGGACCACTATAAGGATGCAGGGCACGTACACTTGAATAAGAAAATAACCCGTGTGTCTTTGAAGGTTGAAAGATACTTGTAGCACCGAGAAGTCACCTGTTATTAAAATAAATATCCAAATCATTAGGTATCTATAGAATACAAGCTTTTCAATGTGAAAGTTATCGAAGATTAAGTTCTTATTAATAGTGAACATTAAGTATTTTACACACGTTTAAAATATTATAATAATATGACGATGAAATAAATTTCTGGTTATATTTTGCAACTAATTTGAAAGGCATTGTACCTATTTAGCATCTAGGTATAAGATTTGTGAAGTTGATTACAACATTTTGTTCCACAACAGTGAAGCAAATCGATCTAAGATTGTGGACTAAGATCGAAAATGTAAGTCATATTTACGACAAAAGTAACATTAAATAACAGTGACGGACAGTATGAACACGATGATGGAAGGCAATGACCATTTTTGCGTTCTCGGTCGTGAGCCGTGACACATCTTTATCTACTTCACTGGATGTGGATTCCTTGGAGCGTAAAAGCCGATTCGTGTCATCGCATTGGTTCGATATATTCCCTCCACAATATTTTGTATTTGGCTCCGAGACGAATAAAGTAAATCATATTTGAACAAGAAAGCACTTGAGGTCTACTTTGAAGGGCAATTTGAGATAAAACGCGATGCGTGTCGAACACGTTTTTTTTTCTATAAATATGAAACACTCAAGCCATTTACGCTTCAACGAGGATGGAAGTACCTACTTATCGAAATTAGGTTAGTTACACTGATGGAAGTTGAAATATTATTAAGAGATATTAAATATCTTCTTATGAACCAAGAAAAATTGTCCTTATTGATTTCTAAATTGACCAGTAAAGATGTATTAATAATAGCAGTTGTAGGTATCATTTGTCCAAACTTTCTAATACTATTTTCTATAACCCTACTTAGTAGATCACTGCTGATCATATTGTATTTAAATTTCGGGTATACAAAGTACCGTTGGGTATTAGTATGCAACGAAAAAGAGAAACTTCTCATCAACTTATGAGACACAAAAAACACAAATTTCGTCTTGATGTATTATTACATAGCAATCGCCAATTTAGAAAGAAAGAAAGAAAACAACTTTATTCCACACACACAAAGAGTAGTGAATGCAAAATAATAAGGAATTAAGAGATAATTAATCTAGTAAAGGTTGGTTAAGCAAACACCTAACTAATGAACGACAAGTCGACAGAAATGCAAACAACAAAATCTTCATTATCGGGATCACATTAAGCTGTAAGCGGATAAAGACCGTCCGCGTCGGTGGTGGGCCGAGGCCCGGGGCTGCGATTAGCGAAGATTGAAAACTGAAATTCTCCTGCCCCAAGGTGTTTGTTTCGACCGATTTTAAATTTCCGAGACAATAAACTTCGTGCATATTTTGTTAAGTCATAAATAAATTGGATTCATAAATTTAAATTTAAGCAAATTCTATTTAATTCTATTTCTTACTTCAGTTCCTTAGAAAGCCTACGTTGAAAGGAGGGTAATTAAATTAAGAAATAATCACTTGGCCGGTCACAGCATCGATACCGTAATTAAATGAAAATTATCTTCTAAAGACAAAGTCAGATCTAGGTCTAGTAGCTAGGAGCTAGGACAGTATGTTATCTTTAAAGTCGGCCTTTGTTGAAAACATTGTTCGACATTTCAAATGTGATATTTGGTAGAAAACATACTTTATATTTAGATAGGCGATGTAATAAAGGATGTTCGTGTTTACTCCGGATAAACTCATCGCTATTATGAATGGGTAGTCTTTGACAGATATATTATAAGTAGTGGTATGTATGTCTAGTGTACGTTATAAGTTTGCATGTTAGTAGGTAAATGTATGATGTACCTACGTCGTAGATATTCGCGTATTACTATGATCTATTATTACACTCCCATCTCAATCTTAGACTTGTAAACGTAATATCGTTGGTTAGTAACTTTTAGATGTCCTCCGTTTTCTATAATAAGATACAGAATATGACATCAATATTAAATAGGTATTTGAGGTTTCCTGTTCATAATTCAGTATCTGTGATATTTCAGAAAGGATCTGATAGAGATCGAGCCGTAAGGAGGCTTGGCTACTGGTAGATATCTGTACTCTACCTACAGATTAACTGAATAAAAGAAATGTCATTTGCCAAGCACAGAAATTTTCAAATAAGCATTATAAAAAGTTTTAACAGGTAATACTGAAAAGTTTTTTCATCAGCATTACCTAAATCGCTAACCTAAAGTAATGAAATTCAATAATTGATGAAAGACTACTTATAAGTATGTATTTTGAAGCAAAACGTACCTTCTCGTCTGGTAAAAGTGAAGTTTCTATACGGAAAACTGATGAGATCGAACTGGGACAGAGTCATTCCGGGAACAAAGGTGACGCTCTCAGAATCTTGCCACTGGTACACTAGTTGCTGATTGGAATACGCATCTGTAGTGGAGTCAAATATGACACGTTCATTATAATATTTACTTACGAGTACTTGGATAAAAAAATGTACACAAAATTATTTTTATAGGTATTCTTTTTATATTTTGGGTAAGTATAATCGGTAAAATATCTATAGATGTTTCGAGTTGAGACTGTTTTCTAGCAGGTGTAGACTTCCGTATCGTCAAAATGCTTATTTGTTTTAGTTTAATTAAGTATCTTTTTGGTTTTTTAGAAAAGTTTCCTAGTTAGGTACTATATCTAGTATTTTTTTTGCTTACCAAGATATAATTTAGAGTTCTTGTTGTTTTACTTACTTAATTTACCTTACCTCTTAATTTTATTTTATAGATAAAGATTTTTTCAGTAATTACCCATTTATTCCCTAAAGTTATATCCTAATTTGACATTGTAGTCATTATTTGTAAAGATATCCACAAATAGGTACCCGGGAAATTGTTATTCAAGTAGAAATCATTATTTTCGTCTGATGTGACAAGTAGTGGGCGAAATGTAATGGATAAATATTTATGATTTTTCATTGTCTGAAACGTAATGGGATAAAACACGTAATATTGTTATTACTTACAGCTGCCAAGAATAAGAGGACATGATTGACGGTCCATCGGAAAATTACGAAGCTCCATCGGACATTTGGCTTTTATCGTTAATCTGGAAATAATAATAGTTAGAGCCTAAACTGTGTGAAACGATAATATTACTTACAGTTAATAGGATATTTTTTGTTGCTCATGTATGCTTATTCGTTTTTAACCAAACAAACGTTTATAGATAAGAACAGATGTTTATTTTTATTAGAACCTAATGAACTGAATCCTATATAATTTCTACATAATTCAATCAAATAAAAGAAGAAGAAAACTTGAATGATTGATTAAAACAACAGACCAACAGAAAAAAACGGATGAATTCAAGAACATCTATGGCAATTTGCGTCCAATGAAATAACTCGGGGCGTAATCGGAGCGCGAGTATTTTTCACTCTGCCAATTAAAAATGTTGGATGCTTCGCTGTTCCTCGACTATGAAATTAATGAATCGCCTTCCCAGATTATATTAAAACTTGCCTGTTTTTTATGCAACGACTTCGCAATGATTGATGAAGATCTTGGAAAACAAAACTTTATAGTTTTTCATAATTACCTACCACCGTTCTCATCAAGTCGAAGGTAGCAATTTTTTTTTTTTTCAGTTGGAGTAAATCACCGGATCACCGGGTATGTGGGAGTTGAACCGCACTAAAACCTCCAACCGCTCACACTACGCCCAACCGTCCTAACCCCGGGTGACGCCAGAACCCAATACGGGGTTATGAGGGACGGCGCGACGCGTTACGCCATAGGCACTCTTTCCCGTCGCGCCGTCCCCCGAAGGTAGCATAGTGAAAATTAACAGCGTACCCTCAATGATTATCAAGTTTGCCATCAGTGTTCAACCTACGAGTATTTTCAGATTAGTTCCGATTATAGATGATTTATCTCACCTCATGGAATACAAAATATCACCATGCTGACTGATCCTCAGCAGTTTATTCGGTACAGTAATAGTGTGTACATAGGAGTGTTTTCCGTTGTAAAAATACGTGTCTGGCCTCCAAATCCTTTCGAGCATCTTGATGGAAAGGGACAAAGAGCGGATGGGACCGAGGAATGACAGCCTCGTGTCACGCCAATATTGCCTGAAGTAGCAATCCATCGAGTAATCCTACAGTCAAAAAAGCGAATGTTATAATGATATAAAAAGAAGAAGAATAAAATTGTGCTTGTTGTAATAAAAACTAAATCTCACGGAAATTTATCAAGGTGGGTATCTAAATTTTATTGAAAATTTTCAGATCATATTGAATTCGTTGTAACAACTCACCATGTCGAGTTCGGAGACTGGCCCCATACTTCTTATAAGGATATTTGTTTGAACTACAGTTGGGTATCCTATAAAAGACATTAAAATTGCAATGATTACCGAAGTAGGTATATCTATCTAAGAAATTCTAGAAAATCTTTATTAATTATTTATACGATCTCTACTCATTTAGTTTTGTTATCATTGTGAATGTACGTGTATTTGTACGTACGTGTTAAATTTATACAAAAAATATTAGAAAACAACCTTTCCCGTGCGTTGGCAATTGAGAATTCTCATAGTTCTTCAAAAGATTCTCCAGGACTGAAGTTATGTTTTTGGAGACGGCGTCGTTGATGCTTCTCTTCTGTTGTGTGTAATACACGCCTGTCTGTCCAAAACTAGAGTTGACGTAATTGGAAAACATTATTTCATTTAAGTTGTCCCAGTAGTCGGAGTCTGTGTCTGCGGTGTCTCGTGACGTGTTCTCAGCCGCAGACAAAATCTTTGGAGTGTGTTGCGCAGCCTCGTCATGGGATGTCAACGTTATTGGAAACGTTCCATTTTTAGTCGTCAAGTAGATAGCTCCTTTTGCTTCAACGCGAACACTACTAAAAAAATATAATATCCATATTATTTTTGATGTCTTTCTCTAAATAAAACATGTGTATTTCGTATGACTTTCTGTATAAAGACAGATATGATTTTTACATTCTAATTTCAAGATTTGGATACTGATTTTACTGATCAGTGTCGACCCTATATCGTGTTGAACATACCTATTGAAAAGTAGTTTTAGTATATTCAGTGTAGTTTCTTGAATGTCGAATAGCTACCTGTTATCACAGTTTTGGCAAAATTCAATTTAATCACTTAACTCCAGTTCTCGTATAAATAATTAAGAAGTTCGTTTTACAATGTGTTTCAAATGGTTTTATTTTACCTTGCAGTAAACCTCTTTAAATTTTAAATCAGATAAAGTAGTTTTCTTCTTATTTGAATAGAATGCTTTAATTGCTTGAATTTTAAACAAGACAGAACCAGGTTGAGTGGTTTTCGAAATCGTGCCATTTATGCTAGGCACCTTAGACACAGCCACGGCTGGCACGAAGCCCGCCATTATTTTTTATTTTATGCTAAAAAGGGTTCCGTGACCCATTCATAATACAAAGATGTGCTCTATTTGAATTTCATTCATGTAAATAAAGAACGGAGATGTTTAACTTGCATTTGAAATATTTCTAGAACTTATTTAAGTGTCGATAGGTAGTATAACCCTAAAACATGCCTAAACTAGCTTTTTTCCATAGCTATACTACACTTTGTATTGAAAAAGTTTGTATGTTCAGATGTTATAATAACTTGGCCTTGTGAAAAGAGGTCGGTATTATATAAGATGTGGCGAACCTCTACTTGCCGTAGGTAGCAATAACAATATATACAATTTTTAATGAAATTGTCTATTCGCTCATTACAATAGGTACGTAAGACGTGGTCCTCAATTAATTCCGAGTGCATTGGGTTCGGGTAAAGTGAGTTTTCCCTAACAAATGTATTCCGAACCATGTTTCCAACTAATCTGGCACGATCAGCGAGTGCCCGACATTCAAATACGAGAGAGGAAGGCGCCGTATTTCCTTCAACGACCGTTTCGACACCAACTAATTCATACAGATTGTTGTTACACTCGTGTATAAAGTGGGCTTTTTTATAATATCAGCAATGAAAGTCACCTAGTATTAATGACATTTTAGGATTACTTAGGATCCGACCAAGCATGTCAATACATATTTTAACTGAGACTTAGATAATAATTACTTATATGTAGTTTATTTGCTATATAGTGATTTATTCATTTATATTTGATCATGAAACTATCCAACATAATTATATTTCAGTTCCCTACCGTTCGAGAACTGTCTTTAACCTGATATTGAAACTAGTTTGCTGAAACTAGGCGGTGAATTGAGGAGCATGTGTGCAATCAGCGTCTCTGAAGCGTATAACATCTAATTGCAATCTGACATTCGATGATTGCGCATCCAGCTCGTCTGATTTGATTACGCCCTATTTCTGATCTCGATTTTAAACTACATTATCAATTTATAGATACAAATTAGGAAAGTAAATGTACGAGGATTCAGCAACATCCACCATTACTATAGGCGAAGTAAAAACAGTTTTATTCTTTAGTCAGCTACTTTGCGTAACTACAAAATCGGATTACCAATTAGATGAGATAAAAGTTTATTAAAAAAAACTAGGTAGGTACTTAAGTATTTTCGGGAGAACAACGGGGCAAAATAAAATACAAGTGTTTGTGATAGGAATTTCTTAAATTAGATATTTGAAAACTCACATAATTTCCACCAAAAGAAAAAAATATATGAAAACGACAAACTGAATTTAATATATATCCTTAAAGAAGGCTCACTTGTCCTAGAAGCTGAAGCAAACGATTATTAAAGTAATGTAAAACAAATGAACATTACCTACATTAAGAAGAGAGATTTAACTTTGTAATAAAAGTCTTGGCTGAAAGCTTATCGATGATTGATGGCCGAAATGTAGGTAGGAACATAATTACATGTCATCCATAACATTGTGAAACGTCCTCAAGTCCATTTGAATATTGAGTTACTAACTAAAACTATGAGCAAAAAATATTTTATCCATACATAAATGTCCTCACTAGAAATGAGAGATTAAGTACGAAGAAATAATTTCCTTTACGTGCTAAAAAACTTTGCGGGTCTAGTTTTTTAAACTAAACTGCGGGCGAACGACAAAACGATCATAAAGGTCTCAATTTAAAAATAAAACACCGCATTAGTACAAAAATATGTTTACTTTAAATTTTATTTAATACACAACTATTACTTTCTATAATTTGGACTTTAGGTAAATATACCACAAAATACCTCTCACTTCTAGATAAACATCCACAACTCATTGTTCTAGATCTATTAATTAAAATCTTCAGGAGATATTAATTGATAAACAATGCAAAAAATAATAATAAAAAGAACTCACAAAAGTGGAATTCTAAAATATCAAATAACCGATTACAAAAGTCGTGAAATTTTATCCGAATTTCATTATTTTCTTTGTTCAACGAGTTGTCAGGTTTCGCTTGAAGAGCATTTGAATAAGAGCTGCGGATGCCTAGAATCTGTTCATGGCATTGATGAAAATTAGATTTCATTTAGAAAGCTGATTTTCCTATGAAACAATAGTTTCAACGCGTGCATAGCCGACTAATAATAATGTTATCAAAATATATTGTATAGGCTTTATATACACTCATCCTGAAATTAACCTATTAGAAAGAAAAATTAACATAGGTATATAAAATATAAAATGAATGAGTTCAATCACTAGTAGGAACACAACTTTAACTTGAAAAATCGACTTCAAATCTGAAGTTGACTCGAGGAATCACGTTGTGTTGTATTTTAATTATGGTCTACAATATCTCTTGCTTTCGCAGTAAGAAAGCCAAAACATTCATGTCGAGGGCTTATTTAAAGTATTTTAAATATAATATAACGGTACCTTGTAGGTTATGTTTGGAAAAAAAAATGGTGATAAGATTCAAACAGAAAATATGGGTATAATAGTATTCCCATCTTTACCACTTGAAAAGTTAGGTATAATGTCAAACAAAATTCTGTTAACCTTAATTTCGAGTCACGACCGCAGACCACTCACAAGTTGGGATGGTACAAATGGAAATATACGATATACCTAGTAGGTATGTCCTTTTACCACGCTATTAGGGTACTACAAAGTTTCCTCTATAATTCAATTTCCTCTTTATGGACTATACTTACTATCTCGTTGTTTTTATTTTATGGTTCAATAATTGACATTAAAAACAGAAAAATGAATATCTGAATATTTTATTTATTTATTTCCTTAAAATACTACCATTACAGGTTTTACCTAATTCGGTAGCATCTCTTATCAAATTATATGAACTAAATTATAACAAAGTTTAACAATAAGAAATTAAAAAATTAAAAAACCATTAAGTATAACTTATGATCCACAATGCCGTTCTTGTGAATTAATTTAGAGTACAAGTGAAAATATCTATGTTGTCAGCAACGATGTTGAGGCTTCGGATTGTGCGCGTGAGGGGCGATTCTCGGTTTTATACAATACTAATAAAATTAAAAAAGCTATCAACACACCGCACTTGATAACTCAAACTCATAATAAAGAAATCACTTCTTACAAATGTAAGTGAGGCTGGCGTTCATCATTTTCGTTTCATGGCGACATAATACCTATTAGTATGTAATGTGCTGTTGATTGCTTCCTCGTTCAGTAAAAGTTATTTTGTACGATTCTTGGACATACAATGTGCCAATGTTGGACCGTCTATATATTTACGACGAACCATTAATTCCGTTCAAGTGTCGGTAATGTGATGAAAGCCTTCTCCTAATTCTTTACTGAGCCTCCCCGTACAAGTAATTACTACGAAATATGATTTATTTTTCTTGTTATGCCGTTCCTGTTTGTTCGATCTGCGATATTATTAGAAAACAATAACGATGGAAGATGAGAGTCAGTAATTTTCAAAATTATTTTGGGTAAACACAGCAAGAACAGAGCAAGCAAGAGAGAAAGGATGACTGTATTCTAGGAAAACCTACCAGTAAAAGTTCCGGTTTTTGTATTACCCCGTTTATGTAGTCATAATGTAGCATAATAAAAGGTATTTTTAAATAAACTTATTCAAATATCGCTGTTTTCTACATTACCTACTTTCACATATAATTAACAGATTTGTTTGCTATTAAATCTACCCGCGATTCAGTCTTCTCGTGATCATGACATTTGCAACAACGATGAAATATCGTAAGCACTCAATTAATTACATATCGTGGTAAGAACCCGTTAATTATGCATGAAAGTAATCTTCTTTAAATGCTGAATGAACTGCTGCTGATACTATTGTTGCAGCTGATGACTTCCAAATCAAGGTATATCATAAGGGTGAATTAAATAAAATAATTAAAAGACTAAAATCCTACTTAAACATTCTAGGTACTTTTATAATCTGCTGATTCCATTTATACTAACAAGCGTTTGATAACTGAATCTACTGTTGATCAATACTCTGAAGTACGAGGTGAAATAACGAGGTTGTTTCTCGAGAGATTGTTTTATTTTTTCATCTTTGTGCGAACGACAAAAGCCTTGATTGCGAAGCTTCATTGGCGAAGCGGAGGGCTCTCGCCCGACAAGCACTCTCCGTTTCTAACGAAATGTGGCAAATTGTCAACTCAGCCTTCGATCGCGCCTGATATCCCCTCTATATCATTTTGCTTTGTAATAATCAAAAGTATTATTATGATAAAAAAATATCAATAGCAGCTAGTTAATCATACTTAAGCTTCGTAGTTTCTATGAATGAAAATATATCATGCTAACTTTCATTATTAATTATAGTGCTTGGAAGAAACTACAACATAATTTTATTAAGAAATCGTATTTGTTTGCTGTCAGTCTGGGTTCACTACGTAGGAACTAACGTATCTTCAATATTTTTTTGTTGGAAATAATTTTAATTTTCCTTTACAAAATATCAGGACAAAGCAGTCTTCAAAAGATGGATCCAGATAACGTCACATTTTCTATAACCCATCTTGGAGAGTCAAGTTTGAGAAGGCTTTAATTTTCTTGTGCCAACATAATCGCGCAGCCAATTAAAATTTCCGTACACGACCGTCCTTTATAAATTATCTTTTGTGAAAGATTTATTTATTACTTTACAGTTTGACCGGTTTTCGAAATTGCCTAAGGTGTTTGTATTAAATTGACAACCTTTTGTACAATTTCCGTTGATAACTCTCAAATTAAAACCAATTCCATGTCTACAAGTAAACTTTATTTCAATTTAATTCATATTTATAAATCGGGGCAAATTGAAGTTCAATGAAGATATGAAATCATATATAAAGACTATTATATTACTTATTAAAAATATAAAGTTAATAATTTGAACACTAGGATGATCTGGTGAAAGAGTCCGAGGATCTGAGAGAACGCAAAGATGTCCGATCAGCACTACCGCACTTGGCAGAGGAGGTCCCACAATTCCAAACTGTTCTAATACGTAGCCAATGGCCATTATACCATGTCCTAAGTACGGTAAATACAACTCAATGATATCCGCAAAGTCACAAGTCAAAGGATACATTTATGTAGATTAATTAGGTTTTAGCCTTCTGTATTTCTTATTTTGATTTTCATTTCTTTATATTCCCCCAAAACAGACAGTATATTAGCGAGTGTAAAGCAATGATTTGTTTCATATTCACGCTCTCCGTTTTTCAAGCATAGGTAGTCTTCGTATAAAGTAGATAAGTCTGATATTAATAGTACGGCATGACCCATTAGTATAAGGACGTTGCTGATAAAATAGTAGTGGTTCTCTGGAGTTATCTTTCCAATAATAAACCCTAAGAGCACTAGAAAGTTGCCTAGTACTGTTAAGTAGAAATCAATGGAGGACAAGACGATCTTTGGCTTTGTTCGTACCTGGCATCTGTTTGGGGGAGGCATTTCGTCGATTACTGAAGTTCATTTCTCAATAATATTTTTGTATAGGTAGGTATAATCTTTTTAGAATCACAAGAGATATCAGCCCATTTCTGACCATAAATCTTTTTTTGTGATTTTGCTTTATCCATGATGAAAGTGATTCTATTATGGTGCTATCAAAGACATTCAACACCATGCATTATACTTTAATCTCCTTGGGTGCTATTCTGTTTTACGAACAAAGGTTTACTATTTTATTTAATACATTCATCATGTTTATTTTACGGTTATTTTGAGTGTGATTTTGAGGTTGACATTTGACAATTTTTTGCATATTGTGTGTCAAATATTTAAAGAGTTTGTTGTTTAAGGCGCTTATAACTAACACAACGCAACGGAAAGCAGTCTGCGTTGCTTTACGACCCGCCTTATATCTACTGTGTGCTGCGTAAGTCGGCAGCTAATGTACAGAACTGTATGTTATCAGTTATGGATATTTTGTGAAATATTCTCTTTGATTCCTTTATTTAAAGTTTGTTATAAAGTAATTTTAGGTACCTAAGGTGAAAAACTTTTTCATTTTATTTGGGTTCTTCGGATACGTTGGACTTATTCAGTCTAATCAATTCGGGCAATGAAACGAAACGGTGTTCACCTTACACTCTTGAATATGTTCCAATTGTTATTCGTTTGCCAATATTATTTGAATATTATGCGGACCCACAGAAATACAAGGGTCACAGGCATTTGTTTCCAGTAAATAAAAAGGTAAATTCGGGTGGGATACGGCAACATGCATTTATCATATTTAGAGCTATAAAAGCGACATAAATGCAGTGCCGAGTTGAATACTAAAAATATCTCATTTATGTACATAGTATTTTTATGAAACGACAAATTACGAAACTTATTTTGGGAAAATGAGCATGAATATTGAAAATTGCTCAAATTTTTAAATTACTGTCTGGTTTGATTACATGGTAATAATAGAGACGACATCAACGACAATAAAAAAATCCAACTATCATTTAACACTGAGCATTATAGAATTCAGACTGTACGTAGAGTAGGTACATATGTAACCTAAGTTTTATGTATTTGTGATTAATCACGCTTGTTTTATCAACCAGAACTCTTTGTGACGAAGTTTTTTGTCTTTTTCGGTCGTTATTGATTTTTTTTCGATGTTTCGTTTTCTGAAGACAAGCCGTAAAAATATATGACCAAAAATTCCTAAAGGAAATTAAATTATTTCATTATTAATATTACGAACAGTCTCTCAGGAGTTCCGAATAATTTTAGTGGATTTTAATCAGAGTCAAGAAATATTGTAATGATTGAAAGAATGTAATTCTCATTTGAGACTTCAATCGGAGGTTATTAAATTATTTATCATTCCCTTTTAATCGGGTTTATTTATAGCAGTCAATAATAAAAATAACCTACTATTTTTATTTTTTTGAAAACAGTAGAAGAAATTATGTTTAAAGTATCCCAAATATCCCTTGAAAGAATAACCCGACAGGTAAAAAATAATTTATTCAATATAAGAAGTTACCAGACTGCAAACAATTTGAACTCCGAAGTCGAGAGCGAACTTCGTTAATTTAGTTTTGGTCTAATTGAATTACGAATATTTTGGACGATAGCATGAAATCGTCGTTCTCGTAGGAAACTGAATTTGAATTAGTTCGCGGATTTCGTGAAGTGTGCACTTCGACGGAAGTAGGTATGCACAGGAACTAGACATCTAACTGCACAGAGATATTTCTGATATTGAAATGTCGTCGTGCAAATTTTTTGTTAAAGTACGGACGTAGTAAGAACGTACTTAGTACTTAGGTACTTTACTTTGTATATTATTACATCATCAACCAGTATACGTACACTGCGGGAAAGAGTGCCGAGCGCGTAACGCGTAATGCGTCGCGCCGTCCCTCCAAACCCCGTGCTGGGTTCTGGCCTCAACCGGGGTTCGGACGCTGAGTGTGAGCGGTTGGAGGTTTTAATGCGGTTCAACTCCCGATCCGGTGATTTTCTCCAACTGAAAAAAAAGACGTACACTACTGGATATAGGCCTATACCAAACTTCGCTATTGACCCTGGTCTGTAACCTGCTTACGCTGAGCCTGTCGACCTCCAGAACATTTCCACACCATCATCGGTCAAACGTTCTGCGAACAATGTGGCAAATCCTTCTACCACTTCAAAGTCGCAATTTATAAATAGGCATTGTGATATTTGTAATGGACACTAAATAGCAATTGTTATTAAAGTATAAGAAGTAGAGTCCTATAACTAACATTACGAACATTGTACATATTCTTTTAATTCAGTCCTAAACACATTTTGATAGACATAATATTGATATTAGAAAAAAACTCGATCATCTCGAATTCGAATATTGTGACGAAGTGTGAATCTTGAACACAGAATTTCTACTCAAAGAGCAGTTCGAAATTCTCCCTTCGTTAAACATTATTGGATTTATGTGAAGATTTATCGGTAGAATTTTTGACGAAGCAATATCTACGTCGATGAACTGTACAAGAATTTGTCTACATTTATATTATGGTGAGATTTTACAGAACAAAAAATACTTTATACAAAATAGAACTTCATACTAGTAGAATAAAAGCTTGCAGTGAGTATGGATGGAGTAGTAGTAGTAATGTATTTACCTATACTTTATTAGTTTTTTGTCATAAAATGTATTCATAAGTTATTTAGGTAGCATACATTACAAAGGTCGAACGTTATTATTGTGTTATTCTGATATTGATTAGGCGCTAAATCTGGTGCTAAATGATAATGACTGGGCAGAAGTGGCTGTTGACTTTGACTGTCGTCATCTGCTCAATAGTTGGCACTCTGTCAAGTAAGTGTCGCGCCCTTGCACCACTTTATGGGACCCTGACAACTTAATGACGTCATTATGGCACATTCTAAAGAATTAAAACCATCTCATCTCTAGGACATCATATAATTAATTGTAGGACATTTGAATATCCGATTGGATACTAATAATGAGACAATGTCCACGGAACCTTGATGTTAAGTACAGTTGTGACTATATTTTCCATAGCAGAAATACCTATTCATTCTATGCTTACTTACTCCATCAGGTATTGAAATACCTACATAACCTAAAAGATAAAATATACAAGTCTTAATATTTTACCATGATTTAGAAACAAATTTCTAATTTCGTTTTGCCCACATTTGAATATATTTATCATATGAAAGGATGTCCTTTAAATACAATGTAATCCTCATCGAAGGCAGTGTACATAAAATTTGTCAGCCGTCACTTTTGTTGAGAGCTTTTCAAAAGATCCTCGTAAATTTTAGTATTGCAAAAGTGTTTAGGGTTGAAAAGGGCTTTCTACGAGCCATTTGAGTAGATAAGCGCAGGGATCCATGTTAACATCGTAAGTGCGAGAAGAAGCTCTATGGGATTTGTATGCAATAGTATTTTAGGGAAGTTCAAGATTTCAACTTCTTTTGTGTCGTCGGAAAGGCCCTTGCAATTTTGTTGTCTATATCATCGACAAATAAAGAAGATTTGATTTGATTTGATCTACAGTAGACACAGATTTTATATTATTAAAATTAAACCTTTCTTTTCGAGGTACTGTATTCGTTATTACAAAATGAGAACATAACATTTTGATCTTGTTCGAACGAGGTTTAAGATATTGCATTTACAGCTTTAGGTACCTGACCTACCACGTACAAGATTCGTAGGCAACGGTGCTCGATTCTTATCAGATTTTCATTTTATATGACAAAGCTAGAAATAAAAAATATAACAGCAATCATGTACGTAGAATATTGTTCAAATAATGGGAAAAATGGTTCAATAGACCAGACATGTAGTGTAAATAAAATTCAGCAATGAACGGATATCTGTTTCACATTCCGAAGATGATCTACTGCGAATATTTCCGTTGTGTTTTTGGCGTAAATACAAATACTTACATAAATGTCATTACATTTTTCTTTAGATAAGTATTTATAAATACAATTTACTAAAATAAAAGGCAGTGATTGACTACTTACGAGTAATTTCTAAAATCCAAAAAGTACAGATGTTTATTGTTCTGGAAGGTTGGTTGCCATTTGAGTATTCTTAAATTTATATCAGGATCTATTATTATTTTCCTCTGTCGAGAAGTATTAAGATTATAAAGAACTTGTGTGTCTACTTATTGATTGATGACGATCAGGTTTTGTTGCTACATCGCCATTGTCAACGCACAGTTCTGAGTAAAAGTAAATCAAGGCGAAGGATTTAGAATTTTTACTTAATTATGAAATCTTTGGCAATATTGTTATCGACACAGGACACGGATTAAATCAATAAAATTGTTATTAAACAGTGTTCGCTAGCAAGTTAAGTGATTTATATTTCAATTAATTAATTAGAAAACGATTGTTATTCTCTTATTTACGACTGGAACTGTTTACGAGTCTAATTCCATTAAATAACATCTTTGCGATAATCCGTTCGATAACATCAATCAAAATGTTGTAATTCCTGTAATAACATTTCACGACTATTGCTTATTTAATGATTAGATACAAGAACTATAAATCCAATTCAAAATTGCTATTATTTTAAGCATTTGAAAAGCTTGACTAGAGCCTTGTTGGTACGTAGTACATACAATATAACTCTTCCTGAGATATAAATATTAGATACAAAACAAGCACAATGTTATGTTCATATTCTACTTTAAGGAAATCGAGAAATGAAAATGATATACATATCTACTTGTACTTATATATGTTTACCTTCTCGTATTCAATTCCACGGTCGACCCACAATTTACTCGAATTAGTTGGGGAGATTAAAGATGCCTACTCAATTTACATGCCTAAATTCACCAAACGACTATCGTGAAAAAATTTAGGCTCATTGTTCTTGAAATTACTATAATTGTTTAATGGAAGTACAAGTAACAAGATCAACGAAACAAAAAAAAATCCAAAAATATAATCGTATGTTCCCAAATTAGACCTTATCTAATACCAACATATCGTAATCCTACGGATATCTAGACATAAACCTATTTATGATTATACGGCTAACGGGCAACACTAATCTACTAAAACCAATTAGAAACAGAATTAGATCTGAAATTGAGCGGACAGCCTGCATAATATTAGGACTTGGGTACATTTGATTAATAGTGGCGGGTTCTACTACATGAATATAAATTGTAAAACATCTGCCGTCTGCTCTAGTTGTAATATTAAACATTGTTATACTACACAGTACATATTATGAAAATTTAAGGATTTTTTATATAACCGACCATAAAGAACAATTTATCTTCTGATAATTATAAAATTATAATTTGGTATTAATTCATTGCTATATGGAAGATTTTACAAATTTAAGGTGATCCATATTCGTGTTGATTTGCTTCAAGTCCTCCTTTTCAATTGTTGTGTGTACAATTTATTGAATTTATTTGTTGAATGTAATTTCGAGCTTTCGAACATACATAATTATTTTAGCAGTATAAAAAAGATCGTGTTTCCTTATTTGACCAGCAATAATACAGTATTAAGTTTACGACCTAACTTCGTACATTACATGTTTTTGTTGTAAGTGAACATTTTTGTTACAAAACTCTTCTACTTATGCGAGTAAAAATCAAGTAGAATATTTTAATATGTCATGTAAATTGCGTCAAAAATCTACATGACAAAGTATTCGGTTAAGGATTTTCTATCGTGTTATGAAGTTAGTAGACGCAAGTTTATACGACCTTGCCATAAGGAACTACGTCCATTAGAACACCGTATCAAGGTATGCATTTCATACTTTTTAGACCGGGTTTTATAAATAAGAGAATAACACAATGTCTGTTTGTCTAATATAAAATTGAGTTTGCATGTTATATTTATTAAATTTAGAATTTTATGTCGTATATTGGTTTATGCTATAGGAGCGCCTTTTTCACCAGATGCTAAAATAAAACTACTAGAATGTTTCCTTTTGGAAATTCTGAATACTGTTACTCATCCACGTTTATAATACCATTTCTGCCTAATGTTATGCGATAATTTTTAATCTTTGATTACCGAGATAGATTGAAAAACAGAGAGTAGCAGAAGACACCTATGGAAATACCAAAAATGATTTGGTATCGAGTCGGTAGTGCCAAGTAGACGTCCACCCTTAGTTTCCAATCTATCACGCGTATTGTCCGCTGCCACCGAGCGACGCGCATCACCAAACTAGCATATGAACGATGGATGATGTAGCCAAGTTATATGGCGCCATGTCTGTCGGATATTCACTTACCGATAAGTTAACGCCGGTGGGGACACGTTATCGTGATGTGACACGGTCGTACGTTACGTACTTTCTAGTTTAATCTTTACATAAAATTACTTTTATATCTTACAAAGGATGGGGTGGGAAGATGAGCCAAAAATAAACTTCAGTCTTATCATAAATCCATCATTGTATGTTAATGTTATTGGTCATACTAGAGTTAGAAGGAAAGAGAGTATTATTTGACCCGAGCATCAAAAATCGCTTATTATCCTGTTTGCTCGTACTTACAATAATTTAACTGTCCAAGAAGATAAGGTTGTAATATCTTGTGTTATATATTCTTACTACACTGCTACTAATTTAATGAGAAATAATCGACAATGGAAAGCGACTAACTGATTTAACCGCTTTTAAGTACTTTTACATGAACAATGTAACGTTTGCTTCATTTAATTAAGATTTAAACATACGTGTATGAGAAAGGAAATGTAATCGAGTTAGGGTGTCCCGCGAAAGGATCCATTTGTCTGGAGTGTAATCGTTTTAGCTTTGACTCCATTTAGTGGTGTCTGAACATTTTGGAAGCCTTTAATGTGGTATATTCAATTTCACGTATCAGAGTCGTATTGTGTCAGTAGATATACTCGTAATTGCTGTTACCGAAATTGTCATATATACTCGTATAAATAAGGTGAGCCTATTGTGTTTATAAGAAGTTTCTGACTTAACTATAATAAAATTGAAGATGTAATTAAAGGACCAGTTTAAAAAAAAACATTGAAATTGTATTCTAAAGAAGGTGTAATAATCAAATTACCTATTTACTATTTCAGCGAAATATCTGAGTAATAATGATTTATAAAACTGCAAATACCGGAAACCTGAATTTGCTGTAATATGCAATAAGTTTATAAATGAGCGGTTTATTTGAACAAATCTGTTTAACTAGAGCCTGCAGCGTTAATTAGCCTCGAATGAAACCCACTCCTCTGGTAAAGTGCATGTTCATTTATTTTGAGAACAACTTTCAATTAAACTAAAACGTGGAAAGCTATATTTCACTTATGAATTTTCCTCTAAATTGAGGTTTAATTACGGTGATCATACAGCTGAATGTACTTAGTGAAGTAGGAATTAAGAATATGAATTCGTTGTAGAGGATTGTGGCGTTGATCGACACAAATAATTAAAATTCATACTAGTTACTTAAATATAAATGATAATAAGTAACATGAAACTAATAAGACGGAGCGAAAGCAAAAGAAGGTATAGTTATTAAAAAAAAGTACTTAAGTAGGAGTATCAATTCCTGTACCAACCCATTACTGCCCACTGTTGGGCTCAGGTCTCCTCAGAAGAGGGATTAGGCATAGTCCACCACGCTTGCCCAGTGCGGATTGGGGACTTCACATATCTTCAAAGGATTTTTAGAATCCTTTTCCGATATGCAGGTTTCCTCACGATGTTTTCCTTCACCGTTTTTAGCCAGTGGTGTTGTGAAAAATTGCACATAAATCTTTTTCACATTTAGATTTAGAGGTACAAGCCAGCCGGATTTGAACCCGCGACCTCCCGTTCGAAAGGACGCGCTTCGACCACTCGGCCACCACGACGAGTATCAATTAAGTAATAAATATTAAAAAGTAAAAATTGATTTTTATGATGGACATAATACATCTTCAGAAGGGTTCAAGTTGCGTCTGGTATGTCTTAGACCTTAGTGCTGTAGGTATTACCGTCGAATATTTGAGACAAGGTTGTGCACACAAAGCACATACTCCAAATAACTACATTAAGGTTTTTGTTCAAGAGTTTGACATAGTTCATCCTTTGTGAAATACGTAGAAAAAATTCTAAATACCTATTTTTGTTCGTTACGTTGTTACGATGTTCTTTTATTTACGATGGACTTATTTGTATTAGTTTGAAATATGAATCATAATTTTACTCATTGTTTTAAGTAATATTAATATAGTATACTCAGTAAATTGGTTTAGGTGTACCTGGAATTAACTTCGTCAATAAGCACTGCCAATCAAAAGGGTTGAAAATAATCAGCAACGTATTTGTTCGTGAAGGATAGAATAACTCTTAACGATTTATGATTTGGTAATTAAGTTTAAATTAAGTTTTTTATACTACTCATACCGATGTATAAAAATACATGTGCCATAAAATTACTAAATTAATTAATTGTAAGCTTTAACAATGTAAAGAAAAAAAAAGGAAACCGTTTTTGTTCACACATAGAAATCAGATGTAAGTTGAGATTGCTACTAGAGGTCTGCGTTACAAGTAAGGGGTAGACAGATAGGTATACCTATAGAGAAATTCACATTCCCTAAAAAACATTTAAAAGCTATTCACAGCAATGTAAAGCTCACGTATGTCTATAATGTTTGAAATTAAAGAATTCCTTCATTTTGACGAGGGTTTTGTCAAGAAAAACAATTAACGTTTCGTAGATTCTTTCTGGAGACAACAACGAGAAACCTTCGAAGTAATTATCTACAACTTAAAACTTGAGTTCCATTGTACTTAAAAACGAATTATATTATTTTGGTAAGACAACATAAATGAAACTATCAACAAATTAATTATCAAGACCACTGTTCTAGTAGTTATCGTTTTATTTATTTTACTATTTAAGGCTTATTTTGTGTAAGTAGTAATTAAATAAACGCTTACCTGAACAATAGTAGGAATACGCCCATAAAAATCATTTTGTGCGAACGATACTGAAAACTTTGTTTTGTTATGTTTTCATAGCGCGTATGTGGCGCCGCGGTCGGCGTGCGGCGGGCACGGTGAAGGTTCCGTTAGGAGTTGACTCCACAGCCTCCTCCGAATTCTGAAGCCTCACGCATGCGCCATTACTAATATAAAAATCCTCGAAACTAAACCATCTTTCATGGAACTTTCTTCTGAAGAGGATCCTCAGAACTTTTATCGAATTATTTGTTTTTTATCACATTTGTTTGGCATTTCAGATCTTGTCTTTTTTATAAAGTAAAGTCTGCAGACTACTTGATTTTAGTCATTATCAAAATTCACATACGAATAAATCACAATGACAATAAAATACCTACACTTTCAAATATCTATTTGATTTGATGGTAAAGTTACAAACAGATATAGCGACATAAATAATAATGTCAACAGCACTAAGGTTAGCCGATAAACTTACTGATAAATTAAAAATAAAATAATTTAATGCAAGTAATTTTTTGTGTCATGTTTCGATTTTGAAAAATACTAGTGAACATTACTACAAATCTACATCTAAATTGCAAACGTAGTTTCGAATGCAGAACAATAGTGAGCAAATGAAGTGATCCCTAAGGCCGTGGTTGATTGCTTCGACGCTCGCCGGCTTTGGGCCAAGCCTCTCTCCTAATAGGATTCCTTAGTGCTGAGCGATGTCGCACGATTAAGGAAATCTTTTTCATTTACACGCAATGCCACTCGCATCTGGAAAACCATTTTATTTGTACGGAAATTCATTTTAAATAACTAATTTTTCTTCGAGTGCTCCCCTTTGCCTGAATGGCTGTAATTGTTAGGTAATTTTAGGGTTAGGTTGGTAGAGACGAAATACTTTTCGTCTCTACCAACCAACGTTGCATTATAATTGGTAATTTTTTTTTTTATATGCGCATCTACATTTACAAATCGAACTTTCGGTGGTTTTATGGGACGGATTGGATTGGATTGGATATTGGATTGGATAGCTAAATTTAAAATCTTCTTTGATTAGATAAATAGTATTTGATACAAATTAGTAGCTAATATTCCAATAGTAGGAATGTATAGACTATCCAAGATATCTCTTAGTATATTATTCGTTCGGTATTTAGTCTAAAGCACTGATGTCACCGTTGTATGTGAAACATTGTAGTTGACACGAAAACCAAGTTCACCATAACAACATTAAAGTTTACGTAGGTACATAAAACATCAGTTGGGATATATTACAGTGAGTGCAACCTCTATTATAATACACGTCCAACTAAAACTGATACAAAATACAATCCTACACATTTCAAAGTGTAATGTGCGACGAGAGACCCTGTGCTGAACTATCAACCTACTATTGGAACTCGAAGAAAAATTATACCTGATACACAAAACATTTTGAGGTTATGTTTAAAAGTAGGCATATTGATAAACATACAAATTCATATAAAATTTGTATTGACAGAAAATAACGAAAATAGGTTTCATTTCAGGGACTTTCGAGACGTGGTTTTCTAACTGCTAACTTGATTGTAAGTAGTTACTAGTTAGCTACTAACTCGTGCACTATAAGAAACACTGTTCTATAATAAAACTTGTCAGAAGTGAGAATTAATGGTAGCGCTATCGTGTACTGAGAAGATGCGGCACGTCTCCTTTAAATCACCATCATTGCCGGGCCGATCTCGCGGCTCAACAAACCGCCGTTCTGTTTATTCAACAAACATTTTTCAATCCTCACAAATGGAGGATGCTTAAGATATCTACCTTTTGGTGTCGAGACGCTTCGTCTTTATCGATGACGATTCATATTTGTTTTTATTGAAGGTGTCGTACATGTCTGGGACATTATTCGAAGACGTTTCTGAATATTGTGACCTTGTTTTTTTAAATGACTAATGTGTGTCTATACTTCTTCATACCTTTGTTGGTAGCTTGTGATATAGACAAATCAAAATAGCTTAGGATTACAGAACTAAAGTAAATCTAGGTGTTTTTTACGAAACAAATGTAAAGTAAATTAACATTAACTGGCACATTGCAGAAGTTCATCAGCGACGGTAACCACTTGCGATCAGGTGGCCCATTAGCATGGCTGTGTAAGCAAAGCAATTTAAATTGAAAGTGTCTATTGCCGTGAATCATTTCTGTAATTTGAAGAGTATGGCAATTACGATCGTACTCTTCGCTCCAGATATTTTACATTTCAAGAATAGATGTGACGTGATCGGTACCTACATTAGTAAAAATTATTAACTTAAGAATATTTTATGATTTAACTCAGTCAAAAACAGATGGCTCGTCGAGGCTCTATATAATTTATAGTTATAAAAGGAAAATTAGATTATAAGGTAATATTAAAGTTTTTCATCGTAGGATAAAACTTGATAAAAGCAGTTTTTCTAGACTTAAACTTCGTCTGCGTCACTTATCTCTCTACATTTCCTTTGATTAGTTCGTAGAGAATGTTTTGAGTATTAAGTCCACACAGTCAGTATCGGTCATAATATATGCTAAGTTTCATAAATAAACGAGGTGCCACGCGCAACTTCGTTAAAAAAAATTTAGGTGTGGACTATCCCTAACATTTAGGGGAATGAAAAATAGATGTTGGCCAATTCTCATAGATACCGGATAAGCACAAAAATCATCAAAATCGGTCAAGCCGTTTCGGAGGAGTATGGCAACGAAAACTGTGACACGAGAATTTTATATATTAGATAGTTAACTAACACTTGGTGCTAAACCAAAACCAAACGGCTTAAAAAATCTCACTGCTAACGACTGTCAAAAATTCCGGCAGTCCGTAGTGATTTCGTAGAGCCCTCGAGCACTCAATGTAATTGTAGTGCATTCATCGCAGAGAACCGGAAAGGTTAACCTGGCACTTCTCATTATTGTCACCTAGAAAGACCGTCACAAAGAGAAAAAAATCATCTTTGTAACCTCACGTGATAAGTAGAGCGTGACAATAACCATTTCGCATTGTTCACGGGGATTATGTATGAACTCTCAACTTATGTCTTTTTTTTTCTTCTTCAATTCTTCTTTAATTTCTATTTTTAAAGTTTGTTTTAAAATTACACATTTCTTTGATTTTCTTGCTTTGTACACAAATTTAATTTATCTTAAATAGTTTATTTAATTTTCTTTATGCTTTTCATCATCATCATTCACAATCATCTTCGAAATTACTATTAAAACTAATAAATCTGTACAAAATTAATACCAATATTATTAGATTTAATAGCTAGAGTAATAAAACTAACTGCTTTGAACAAATAGTCGACGAATGGCTCACGAATATTACTTATTTGTGACAATAACGTTTGCACCAACAAATTGTTTTATTTATTATTATTCTTATTAAAGAAAATAGTGTAAAACTACATGATCGGACCAAATATCCACAAGCGCTGATAGTCAAATACCCACATGACTGATGAAACTTAAAAATAAAGTAAATATCCACCAAAACCATTCTAAAATTAGAAAATCAAATATGTTATTAAAATATATGAAGCACAATATAATTCGCGATTTATTTGAGACGGTAATATCTGCCTTATCCTTCGTGAATGATAATCCCAATCCAGTATTTATTGAGTTGAAAAAAGATGAAACCGTCCTCGATTATACGAAGGAAATATGAAAAATACCCGATACGTTAATATCACGAGTTTTGGTAACGTCGCGTTTGGGCGTCTATACATCACACATACTTATCTACTTATATACGACTATTTGATGTACAGTAACGCGCGGTGACCGAGAGGATAGACGATTTGCTTAACGTGTGTTTTGTCGGTTCGAATACTCTAAATTTTATTTATTAAGTGTTATAATAATATAAGCAGTACCTAAATGTTTAAAGCATATTACCATAATGCGGTAAAATAAATTGCAAACCTAAAGGTTGTATGTGAATCCCCAACCCATAATAGTAAGGGGCGGCGCGACAGGAGAGAGTGCCATAGTGTGTAACGCGTCGTGTCGTCTCGCATAACCCCGTGCTGGGTTCTGGTCTCAGCCGGGGTCCGGACACTAAATGTGACCGGTTTAAGTGCGGTTCAACTACCACTAATCCGGCGATTTCATCTAACTCAAAAACAAAAACGTAATAGAAAGCGTAGCCTATAGTGCTGGCCACTTACGTTCAGGTGGCCCGTTGGCACGTCTGAAAGTCCGCATTTCAAAAGTTAACGCAGTCGAACTTTTGTCTAACACCTAGTAATACTGTAAGTTATAACTATTAAACTGAACTGAACACGTGGAAAGGATCACTCAAAGAATATTGCTTTTGTTCGACTTTATTTGTTGTTTTAAATAGTAATTGTATATTTCAATATAAAAAATCAAAATATTATGTAATTTAAATATAAAGTAGAAACGAAACTTTTGGATCGTAATCTTTATATAGGCGCTAATTTGATTTCTAATCACAATTACGACAAAAAAGCTTGTATATAAATATCATGTCTAATATTTTTGTTCCCGTAGTGTTGTAGGTACTGATGAACATTAAGTGATTTCTGTTCGAGTGAGTGCAAGCCAGGTGGTGGTAGGTCAACCTGTGCAAATAACTTCCGTCGTCGAGCGTACCTCGTTCGTGCTCCAGTTTACACTTCACGTGCACATGTTCTGCTGAAGTACAACTGGTTTCCTCTCTATTGTACACGTTACATTGCTGTGGTGACAAGTTGGGATTAACTCGATAAAGTTTTAACTTGCAGATGCTTTCCATCTCATATTCTGATACATTTCCAACGTATTACAAAGTAGGCATTTTATACTAACTACTATAGTTCGACTAGTTTTCAAGTTTACTTGGCTCTACTTAAAGCATGAGCAGCTTGTTGAAAGCTTATCTAAAATCTTTCGGAATAAATGAATGTAGTATCTAATAGTTTTGGTCAAACTTGTAATTATAAGAATAAAAGGAATATCGTACGAGATTTACGGGGAATAGCGCACGCGCGACGTCACTTCGTGTACCGCTGTTGTCGCGGTCGGCCGCCACTCGCACGACACCCCATCACAGATCGAGATCGCGATAACTTTCAATACTTCCGACCTTTGCGATTTCTTTCAGATGGAAAAGTTGGAAAAAGTTTAGCAAGCTACGTTAATGTGGAGTATTAGTGTGGGGCTCGAGGCGGCGATGGTGTGGTTGCGGTGATCGCGCGATGCGCCGTGTGTCGCGCGGTCGCGCCATCGTCGTGCGATGATCGCGCGTCGCACGTCGCGCCGTACTCTGCACGCGCTCAAACTCGCGCGAGTTTTTTTGTTGCCTATAGTTTTGACCCTCGCTAAATCACAGTAAGTATTACCACTATAGTTAGAAATTACTTAAAAGAGAATCAGGAATAACTTGATGTTTTTCTCGAAAAGCTTTCCTTTCAACATTCTATTACTAGAACTACTTTAGGGATCACAACTCAACTTCTTGGTAAGATTTAGAGTAGATAATTTTTAATTAGTGTCCATACCTATTTACGAAAAATAAATTTCTCATATGAAGTAAGTATTATGGTTATAAATAAATCTAAGTACCCATTTATTAGAAATTTGTTTATTGGTAGTTCTGGCATGTTCAAGTTACTGAACTTAAAAATATTACATTACCTATTGTATTATCCATGACATAAATAGACTAATAGGTATTTGATAATAATTATTTTAGTAGTTTACCGTTACATACTTCCTGAACCATAAAGGCATTCCGTCGGCACAGCTCACCGCGGCCGTCGGCAAACGAACCGACTATAACAATATTTTACCACAAAAATTTAACTGAATTTCATTGGACATCCACCCAACCAAACTAAAAGCAAACTGTAACAACAGACTCTAATAGTTTTAAGTATCTATTCAAAATTACTTAATTGTTCTTCACAAAATAGTTCAAATTTGTATGTTTATTGATTTGGTATCATCTGGTTCAAGTCATTTGAAATAATAACTTCATTAGATTGAGGAGGTATATCTACTATACCTAATTAAATTATGAACAATAATGATTCATTAGATAAATCTTACTTTCCATCTGTTTTATTTAGTGCTGCCATTTGTTATCAACTTATTTAGTAATAATAATTATAATCAGTTTAGTAAATGGCCTATCGGCCTCGAAAAGGCCGATAGGCATTGTGAGTTACCTACAGAAATTAGTAGGTGTATCTCTATAAAGTTATACCTACTAACAAACTTATACCTCATCTACATCTCATCTACATCGATTTTGTCGTTTAGGCGAGAAAATATTGTAGTTGACACCTCTACAAATACATGTAGGTGATGATGCATGACACATTATAGTAGGTATATTAAGCAACGTTTCATTTAAGTTAATAAATTACAGAAGAAATATTTGTTATTCATTGGCACGTCCAAATTAAATTTACGGTAATTTAAATACACTGAAATTTTATCCAAGTTTCATGAATTGTAAATCACTTTGCATTATACTTGCATATTTGTTGCCTTGTACAGGTGCGAGTTGAATATTTAAATTTTTCAAGAGTAAGTGAGGAGTTTTATTTAAAAGTTTGAATGTTCTCGACTGTGTTTCAAAGCAAGTTAGTGTTTTACTATGGATGTTTATAGGTTTGAGTTTTTAATGCTGAAATGTGCGGTATTAATCTTCTTATCTGTTCGCAAACTGTTAGACTATATAATTTATTATATTTTTACATTTTCCCTGAACATAATACTTTCTACATCGTTGACATAATGAAATCTTATAGATTTTCATAGAAGCCTTCTTTCATTGTTGCAGAAACGAGCGCGCTGTGATCGCTCGACTTGAGAACGTGACACACACCGTGTCGCGGATACTTGACGGATACGACATACGACTACGACCTAATTTTGGTGGTAAACTAACACTAATTATTATTTTTTAAAATTTTTAATTATAACGTGTGACTTCTGATAATTGATTTGACTCTAGAGTCTAGACTTTAGTATCTACAAAAGATACTGCTCGAAAAGCTGCTAATCAAAACTTTTAAGATGACAGCTGTAGAGTTAGTTGGTCTCGTCAAGACCATCTCTTGATAGACATGATAGAAAGACCCAAAACTCTAGAGTAACTATGATTAAAATTAAAACACTGAAAAGAAGTCGAAGTAATAATCTAAAGTTTTTACTTTAAGGCTTCTTTTTAAGACTGAAGTAAAACGCAAAGAACATTTCTACGATTTAAAAAAAAATCTAACTTCAGTCAGTTCAGTTCAGAAATATTTTTGCAATAAATAAACATATTAGTATCTCTCTTTATTATTTTTTCTTATCTTCATATTTTATGAGATTTACTGTAATTCTAGATGCTAAATACAAAATAAAAAATTAAAACTTACATTAACATTTTCTGGATTTGGTTTACTAAAAAGTAATAAATGTTCGTCTAAACAAGAGAGCAGATGGCATCACATTTTATAAAGTATTTATACTTATTTTCTTTTATTGTCATCATAAACGAATCAAATTTAATATAATATGAAGCACATAAATTACTCATATCCTGCGTTCATATGTTATGTAATGCACACAAGATTGTGCACAAAACAGCACGCTCCACTCTCCACGTCTCCGAGAACTAATATTATTGCGAGTTTGGACCATAAAGATTTCATATTTTGAATTTACTCTGTAAATACAAGTAGTCAGCGGTTTCGTTGCTCCACATATGCCGACGACATTGTTGCTTCGTTGCACAAAATGTTATTGCTTTTCAGGAGATCCTCTGTACGTCGGAATGGATCTAACTATAGCTAGTTTCGACGCTATTTCTGAAGTAAATATGGTAAGTGACTTTTACTAAGCACCTAGGTACAATAAGTTTGTTTTTGCGACAATACTTCCACCTTAATAGCTTTTGAAATCAGTGATAACATCACCTCAGGATGTAAACATCATTAAAGAGGCCATGATACCGTAAGTCGACCTTCCGCATCTTGATATTCGCTGAGGGAGTTTGGGCTTACATCAAGGACTTGCTGTTAAGCAGGTCGTTCATTGTAATTCATTAAGCTTTTAATAGGCACGGAAAGAGAGCAAGGCCAACACTTGACACAAATCAAGGGTCGACGTCGGCCGAGGGGCGGCGTGCTGCGTCAGCCAATCGATGACCGTCTTTACTCTCTACCGCCACTCATCGCTTGTCGTCCCAGAGGTCACCGCCCACTTATCAACACATTACTTTTGTATATAAGTCTATTACTCAACGTAAATAACGTAAAAAAATCCGTTACTGATATCTTCAAAGGACAATGTTCGTGTGTATGTCTCTCTAAGTTGGATAGAACTACAATTGTGTCCATAACGTACCTACTTAAAAGTATTTTCACTATATTAGGAGGCCCTAAAATTAATAGTATTACAACACTTAAAGTCTTTGTCTACTAGTATTATTTAAAAAAATGAAGAAGACACATTTATATCTAGGTATAACTTTAAGAACTTTTAACAAAGTCAGTACCAGAAATATATGGCTTTCTTTCGTTTCAGGACTACACTATAACCCTTTACTTAAATCAGTATTGGAAAGATGAAAGACTAGCCTTCGGGTTGCCGGAGGAGGTTCTGACATTGTCCGGAGATTTCGCGGATAAGATCTGGGTTCCGGACACATTCTTTGCAAATGATAAGAATAGGTATGTTTATATTCTTTAAGATGTGTCGGTGTTTTCAAGTTTACGTGCCTAACTAGTATAGGCTCCGGCAACTAAACATTACTTTGAACAGTTTTATGGGTCAATAGCTGATAAAAATGAACTGCTATTTCGTACTAATAGAATTTACTTTAGGTGACTAAAAACAATTTTTTGTCAATGGTATGTATAACATGCAACTTATAGATAAATAGGAAATAACTTCTAAGCTTGAAACATTGAACAGATTTGATGAACCTTGAGGACTACCATATTTAACCACTAAATGACCCTCGCAACTTCGTCTGCGTCACAAAGGGGTTCAAACAGTACTCTTAATGCTGTTGCGATATTAATTGCGCGGCCCGGAGAGGTTTATACTCGTAATAACTTCTAAACGAAAAGTCCGATTGGAATAAAACAAAAAGTAATTTACTTCTACATTAATACACTTGATAACAAAATACTTTATTTGGATAAGGATTAATATAACAATACTAATTTAACGTTATATTCATTCTTCGGACGAATTATTTTTTTTTTTGAACATAAAAGCAGTTCTTGTGACTAAACTATGATAGTTAGATATATGCTGTCGCGGACTTTTTTGTTTGTCTTCAAAACACCTAAAAACCCGTAGTATATCATTTTGTTCTATTGTCAATAGGTTTTGCAGCGTACGCATAAATAGGTTTTACATATTTCACTTAGTCTTACAAATTCGATATTTTCATACGGATTATTTATTATTTTGTTTCAAAATAAAATATAGCCTATAACCTTCCTCGGTAAATGGACATTCCAACAGTGAAAGAATTTTTGAAATCGGACCGGTAGTTTCTGAGATTAGCGCGTTCAAACAAACAAACAAACAAACTCTGCAGCTTTATAATATTAGTATAGATACTACGTTACAGTCTAGCAACCGGTGAGCAATCTAAGCATAAAATTAATAAAAAAAAGTATTTTCATCAATACCTAAGTATGCATTAGATACCTACAATCAGAAGGGCTAAACGTAAAATAATAATATTCAATAAATTTCCACGTCTGTTTTTCAGTGTTTTACTTATATTACAGTTTCCTTCACGACGTGACTGAGAGGAACAAACTGGTTCGTCTCGGAGGAGACGGGAGCATCACCTACGGCATGCGTTTCACAGCGACGCTCGCATGCATGATGGACCTTCACTACTATCCACTGGACAGCCAGAACTGCACCGTCGAGATTGAAAGCTGTGTGACTCCTACACTTGTAACATATCGTCAGGCTGAGCTTATACGATTGTTTTGCGAGCTCAATCGTTACGCCTGATTGTTCAGAATAAACATTCCATAGAATCCAAAATAGTAAAGTAGAATTTTCCGATGACAACATTACATTACGTTTCCTTTTCCTGTTAAACTTTTCCCGCGTCATTTTAGTTTGTTTATGACATTCGATCGATCATGGCCATCCTCATCCCATACATTAAGAAGTTTGGCATTAGTTGGACTAGTTAAGCCTATTGCTTTTGAAAATTAGAAGAGACTAAACTTCTACATCATAGTTGTGACACGATTCATCTCAAAAGAACTCGAGAATAATGGGAATAATTATTAAAATCTATCCATCCAGAATAAAATAAGATCTAAAAACATAGTCAATTGAGAATATTTTTCATTTGCGATTCGGTACGTAGCACAGGAAGAAGAATTTAGTTATTCTAACGAGTACACGTACGGTTGCAGATGGGTACACAGTGTCAGATGTGGTCATGTATTGGAAGAATACGCCGGTTCGCGGCGTCGAAGATGCTGAACTGCCACAATTCACTATTTTAGGACACGAAACAAATGATAGGAAGGTAAGCTTTACTCTACAACTTCAGCTTAATAAATAGCTAATAATTATAAAATTATAAAAGTGTAAAATCTGTGTACAAGTTTTATGAAGCTTTCTTCAAAAAAAAATCTTCGTACCTTTTTTTAAGAGTAGGTAATAACTACTAAGTACCTACTACTAAGAAGTCTCGTGCAATATAACCCAGACTATGTATGTATGTAATAAACAATGCGTAAAGTTTCACAAGGTATGAAAATTTGTCCTGGAATTCAAAGCGCTCCCCCTTTCCAGGAAAAGTTGGCGACAGGAGTGTACCAGCGTTTGTCGCTCAGTTTCAAGTTACGAAGGAATATAGGATACTTCGTGTTCCAAACGTATTTACCGAGTATTTTGATAGTAATGCTGTCTTGGGTTTCGTTCTGGATAAATCACGAGGCCACTTCAGCCAGAGTTGCTTTGGGTATGTAATAAAATGTATCTAGTTTTGTTTACAGGAATTTCCTACCTTCTAATTATTGATCCTAGTTTTATTAGTATCGAAGAAAGTCTAACCATAACTTATTCCTTATATGATTATTGATGTTATTTTTTTATTTCCTTGACAATTTCCGTCGTCAAAGTCGTACAATTTGGTAGTTAGTTCTACCTAAAATATTTCCCGAAAGTTTAAAAGTTCAGCGTTCAATCCCAAAACTTAAGGTCCTGTTTTTTATTTCTTTGGAATGTTTCGATTCGGACCTTTCGTACAATCATTTTGAATTTCATTACTTATTTTGATTGTGTATAAAATGCTGCTTTAACAAATTCCACTTTATAAAAACAGGAGTTCAAGTTCTTAGCATACAATAACTAAATAATAATAGTTATTTATTATCCTAGGTATCACCACTGTGCTCACAATGACGACCATCAGTACTGGAGTTCGTAGTAGCCTGCCCAGGATCTCTTACGTCAAAGCCATCGACATTTATCTGGTGATGTGCTTCGTGTTTGTATTCGCTGCACTCCTGGAGTACGCTGCCGTCAACTACACGTA
The DNA here is from genome assembly GCA_030269945.2 of Trilocha varians. Classification (NCBI taxonomy): domain Eukaryota; kingdom Metazoa; phylum Arthropoda; class Insecta; order Lepidoptera; family Bombycidae; genus Trilocha; species Trilocha varians. The sequence goes on along the minus strand of AP028265.1, from coordinate 4,916,456 downwards.
TTGGGGAGCTCGAGCGAGGAAGAGAGCCAAGTTAAAGAACCGGGATCAAATGTCGACCAGTACTAGTGTTGAGAAGGACCTCAAGAATTCCGGACGTAAGTAGTTTGAAACAATTAGTTAGCATACTTAATTGATAAATATAAAATGATTTGATTATTTTTATAACAATGGAATTTATTAGTACCTACAGATCTTAAACAATATCCCAATTGACTGTACTTCCGTGTGTACTTACTCCATTGATGCTAACTATGCCAATTTTAGCTAAATAATGCTAGTCTTTGTTTGTGTTTTTTTGGTAAATTCATCATTCTATCAGTCTATGGATAAATTTAAATACTTAATACTATTACTACTAATAGTAATAGAGGCTAATGAAAATGAACATACTATATTGATAGACGCATAACTTCTTTCCAGAAACATTCTTCAGTACCGAATTTCACTGTATCTTACTTACTTACTCACTATAGCTATAATTACATTGTTTCCAGGATCGCGTTCTCCAGAAGAGATCATAGCGATCCGTGAGTGCACCACGAGTATGGGTCGAGTGTCCCCTCTGCTAGGATTACGAACGAAGCCACTACCCACCACCAGCGGAGGACCTCCTTCACTCAGATTACAACGCGACCACACACTACGTTATAGGACTAGACCACATTCTAGAAGTATGGAGAATATTACAGTACCTATTAGTGGCGAAAGGTCATAATAGCTCTATTCCTATCGGCTTCCCTTTGGAAATCTACCAACCTACCTATATACCCAACATCTCTCAAAATTAAAAAAAATATTTTAAATTTATAAAATAAAATAGCAAAAACAAAACGTAGAAGTAAAATAATTTTTATTTTATTCCAACTGAACATTTCATTGAAAAATTATCACTAGAATAAAAAACGCAAAGAATTGGCAAAATCGCAATATACAACACTCTTCATGATTCGAGTATTTTTGAAGTGTTGTATTTCAATTGTATCGGCTTCCCTCAAAAAAAATTGTCTCTTCGCCACTGGTACCTATAGATAATAAATATGTATGCATGTATTTGAAGAAAGAACATGACTAATGTATTTATCTAAATTGAACTCAAACTTGAAAATATATTTAAAAATTCTGTCTACATCAACAGTCAGTTCACAATTAACGAGTAACTCAATGAATTACTCGTCTTATGAGTTATCCTCCTTCCTATAGAAATAATTGTTTTGTATAGCTTCCTTTCTTTCATTTTATTTTAAACATTTCAGACGCTGCCCACAATAAGCCGAAAATGATGCACGCTCTCCGTCGCGGCGCTACCGTCATCAAGGCCTCGATGCCGAAGATAAGGGACGTCAACGTCATAGATACCTACTCCCGCGTCATATTCCCCGTGTGTTTCCTCATCTTCAACGCCGTGTACTGGGTCTTCTATATATTCGATTGATTCACAAATAAAAATTGTGCTTGTAAAGTTTTTGAAACTAGCCATTATTTTATTGTAAACTGTTTATTTTATCTCAAATATCATGTCACAACTAGCTATAGTTATAAAATATCTGTAATTATTAAGTTATTTTTTATAGAATAAAGAATAAGTAGATATCGTAAACATTCTCATAATCAACTGGCACAACCTAAGTAGTGTGTCCTCTCGAAATAATACGAGTAAATTATAAATGGATACGAATTTAGAATCTTTAAGATGAATGTTTGTATGGAAAGTGTATGTAAAATTTTAAATTGCATTAAAATAAGTAGTTTTCAATGTGAGTAGGATATAGAGTGCTGCATGTTGTAAAAATACTGCCAATATGAAAAAAAATGTTTAATGCCCAATTAAAATGTTTCCAAGCTAATGTGTGTTTTAATTCTAATCATTTCATTACATGTAGAAAATATCTGTTTGTAATAATCTGTTCCTCAAAATGTTTATAATAAAGATGCTCTTAACTATTGCTGCACATACTTAGTTTATAATACCTAAACCAAATGTAAATCTACTACTGATTTATTTTTCATTGAACACCCTTTGCTCCGTGGAAGTATCATTTTGGAAATTAAGACTATTTTATTTATTTATATAACTAGAAAACCAAAAGTCAGTCACAGATTATTAATAATATTACTCGGAATAGTTGATTTAAAAAAAATCTCTCTCTAAATATATTTCTGGACAAAATACAAATTTGATTGAGAGACGGTATGTTTTGTACCTCTAAATCTGCAAAGAAATTATTTAAGTTCACTTTATATATCCGCTGACTAAAAGCGGTCAAAGTAAACATTGAGAGGAACCTGCTAATTCGCAAAGTCTAAACCTTTCGAAGATGAAGCATAGGTAACCTATTCAGTGGAGATCCAGATGCCGGCAGTGGGCAGTAATGTGTTGATACAGTAAACCTCAATACCTATACGAGAGAAAGCCGTTTATGAGATGCTTTCCCTGACATCTACCGAAATAACAGGACACTAAATATTTTGGTACTTCATAAGCTTGTGAATTGGAATACTGAATTTGAGGAGATGCTTCGTTCGTTACATAGTAGTTTGATGAATTAATCATAGAGGGCGTATCGAGCGTAAAAAAGTTTAGTTAAGTAAAGTAAGTTATCTTGAAGGTATAAAATTTATTAAATTATTTACTCCTAGTACTTATAATAAATGTGATTAAATTTAACATACATACTTATTTTAATTTTTTTTTCGGGTATTGTCATCCATTACAATAAATATGAGGCTATCTAACAGATAATCAATTAAAATTAATACATATTGTATTTCAAATACGAAATTGTCAAAGGCACCATCTGTGAAACAACTTCTGTAAATTGCCTGCGCTGTTCCACTTGTTCGGACTTGGTATGTGGGTATTGATTAATAGTGAACCCGTGGCAATCTGAAACTCAGCAGCTGCCATCTATTGCGACATTACTAAATCTTCTCACAAAAGATCACTTAAAACACTTAATTCAGCTGTAAGCTTTCGAAAGAACTTTTCGCTTTTGATGAATAGATGTCGTAATCCAGTATTTGGTATGTCAACAATAAGCGGTTTCTACATTCTGATTTGATATGAAGGTGTTTTGCATTTTAACATACTATTATTTAAAAAATATTTCTTACTTGAGTAGGTAGGTATGATACATGAACTAATAATCGTGGTTTTTTATTTGATTGGTAGTAAGTGTTCTATTTTACCTACTCATAATATTCTCTACTCAAATTGTATATATTTTACTCAAAAGAATGGCGAGCATGTGAAAATATTCCGACTAAATAGTAAAAAAAATGTGTAGTAAAAATATTACTGACACTATCTATTCTAACAATAATAAGAGCTGTAGTATCCTATCAAGATTATTGACTTCTTAAGTATGGTTTGAACTGTATCAAAACTCGAATCTAAATATAAATCGAGAGACTTCATTGATCAAAAAACAACGTCGTATTCAAGGTCGATTCCCTTATTAAAGTCGAAATAAATTCAAATCAATTCACATCGAATCGTGAATATGTCGACAAGGGTACATCAAATCTATGTTTGTAGACTTGATCTATTTTCATCAAACGTTATTCACAGCAGGCGATACAATACGAATGTAGGAGAGTGTTCTTAGTCGTTTTTATGTTATAGAGGTGTTAGGTGGTTCATTCATTGACGAGGCTCAGACTGCGCGGGCTGCGTGAGCCGATCAGGGGGGTGAGAAAAACCTCCAGATCACTTAGTTCAATGCGAGACAGCGATGTGGAAACGCGCTTCTGGAGCTCAAACTCTAATGTGAAAATAGTATTATTCAATTGCAAAACGATTTTATAAATTAGTTTTTCAAGAATTAGTGATAATTTAAACTATCTGTTGTCAATACTATAGAAATCCTGTGTACTGGCTGATACCCTCAAGTTCGAGTCATGGCTTGTTTACCATAGAGTTCTGGTAAGTACATTCGTTTTATTTTCGTTTTATTTTCATCCTTTATAAATATTTAAATAAATCAAATGAAATGGAAAAGAAAGAAAAAGGAAGTGAAACGCCAAAGACAAAAACAACAACAAAGAGGTAATCATTGAAGGGACAACTTAGATTTCTCATTTAACTTATTATGTATTTAAAACTGTGATTATTCTTTGATAGCCTTGTGACGTCGTAAGATTTTGGCTTTCATCGAGCGAGACGTGGGCGTCCGAATTTCAGACTTTGGTGGAGGCTTAGGGGGTGTAGGGAAGTGCGCGGGGGCGGGCGTGGGCTCAAACCGTCGCGCAATCCACCCTGTATTGATCGCACAGCTTTCATACGTATTAACTAAACATTTAAACTATGAAATAGGTATCCTGTACTTTTTAAACCTATTTAAATTTACACTTTGATATTGCGGTGAAAGTGCCTGGTCTTCAGTAGAATTGGAAAGTTCTTAACCTAATTATCGGTAAATATTAACTTTAAATAACTAGAATAACATTGTTTTTTTTTTACATAATACTATACATTGGAGATCTCATACAATTATTCAAATAAAAACGCACGTTCCACCACAATTTAAATCGACGTGTTTAACGAGAAATACTTCAAAAGTTACGATAATAAATAAAAAGGATAAAAATTTAAAAAGGCAATATTCTCCGAAATTTAACATGACACTCGCGCGCAGTTATTGTGCAGAATACCTACACAGTATCTGCCTATGTTATAAAAGAAGAAAAGCAAAAATACTTTTTATTCCAAAATTACATTTTGTAATGTTTAAGTAAAGTACTTAACTATTACTTCAATAATATTTTGTTGTCTTAAACATTAATTAGGTTTGCCAATTCTTTAATTAGTTTGAGGTTTTGTTTACTTAACCCCATGAAATTGCAGTAAAAGAAGAAGAAGATATTTATGTAGAAAATTGGAGACATGGAAAAATATATAAAAAAATACAATAACGATAATTTAGGATTAAATTAGGATGATTTCCTAAATAAAAAATTAAAAACATTTTTTTATGCCTACATACAAATATATTATACTCATAATGTACCTAATAGGTATTTTAACGTAAAGTCACTTAATTTACTTTTTTCGTATTAATTAAACTCTTTACATAGCAAAAAGGTTACACAACATTTTGACATAAATACTTTTCTCGTCAGTATCATTTAGGTTACTGGCCAGTACAAATAGTCATAATTTAAACGCCGAACGCGACATGAACTTTATTGCATTTTTTTCTTCGAAATTAATGAACTATTTTTTTGGAAAATATATACTAGGGTGCCCGACCCAATTAAGAGCAAAGCCCAATTAATGACAACTTCCAAATTGTAGTCAAACGCGACTATTTTTTTATTTCCGGTATTAATAAATAAATAGAACATATATTCAGCTTTATAATAATATCACTTTCGATTGTTATTACATTCATTATAATGATGAAAAATTGATTACATTTACCTAAAACTGTTCGAAATTTTAATTTCTACATACAAAACGTATGGAAGTTGTCAATAACTGGGCCCGGGGTCACTTTTCAAAGAAACATGAATTTCTCTTTAACAATTATATTTTTTTACAAAATATTTATGGTATCAGATACTTGATAAAACATTGGTCCTACATATGTAATCATCATAAACTAAATGCTCGTAATTAATAAAGAAAAACTAAGCTGAAAATGGAAAACGCACTATAGGACGAGCATCTAGGTCGGGCAGCCTACGTTTACACATGCAGCAACAAAAAAAAAGTCTCTAGCGGTAAGTTTTAGCACAGTTCATCTAATTTCATAACTGCCTGTAGTTTTAGCTATAGGTAGTTAATTAATGTGAATTAATATTATGTTCACTTCTATAATGTTATTTGTACGAAGAAGACAATGGACATATCAATTACTTTTCTCTTTCAGGGATTTTTGTTCTAGACTTTATTACTATCTATTTTACATTCTGGTTTCTCTTACTCATCTATTAGCAAAGATCTTCCTTCAGTAAATATGTATTCAGAGAATGACGAAAATAAAGTAAAGAGAATAGAAGCATTACAGATTAAGGTATTTCAAGACAGGTCAACAATAGTTGACTCTTTGGGAGTATATTTCACAATGACATGTCCGCCATGTTTGTGTAATGTGAGTCCGAGAAACTCAAGAAAGTATCTCGATAATACCGATCCTGAACGATACAAATTACAATTACTTCAAGTTGAAGAATTTGATACAATTTATTTGACAAAAGTTTAATATCTAATAGGTCCTTAATAAAAATATCTATAAGCTCGATTGTCCTACTTAGGGTCATGAGTAATGACAATAATGTGTTTTTCATGTTACCAAAGTAAATAAATGAATCAATTTATCTCTTTCTATTATTCTTTACATTCATAATTTTACAAGTAATATTACCAAGATTGAAAACGACTGATCTCAATTTAAAAAAATAGGTATATACCTCAAAAACTACCAGTCAGACTTTTACAACCAAGTCTGAAATCAAATCAAATCTGCTTTCAAAATAAATTTAAATAGTTTAACCATACCTCCAAAAGTATCAGAAAGATCGTAAAAAAATATTTTAAAGATAATTTTAATACACAAACAATTAATATACAAGCATAAAGATCCCGGATACCATGTAAAAGTGAAGTGATCTCTAAGACAAATAAAACGAGCTCTAACACGCCAAGTTTCTATGACTATCTTCCGACTCCATCATCAGATCAGCTCCATTGTATCATATTATTGCATTGTCATGCGATATACATCTGCGTGCAAAATATCAGCTGAATCGGAAACCGGGAAGTTTGTCAAATTCAACAAATAGGTACATTAGTACATAGTTTCCAGTGAAAGTTAATATAAAGCTTGTAAAAAATGGAACCTCACGACAACCATCACCTTTCATATGGAAAAATAATCATTCGAATTAATCCACTCAAACTAAAGTTTTGCGGGGACAATACACCAACAGGCAATGAGGTCTAAATTCTAAATTAATATATTTAGACTTTAAGAGTCGTAGGGTACAGTCAGTATATTTTTAGAACAATCAGCGAGTCGTATCACAGAACGTAAACACTTCTAAGAAGAGGGACACTCATCTTTCCTCCTCACGACGTACATGAATCAATTCATGTGATTCAATTTAAAACGACAGGATGTTTTCGCAGATTATATTTTGAGAAAGTTATTATCTTGACCTTTTCAGATACCACTTACTGCGAACTCATATTTACATGCAGCTTTTACTGCAAAATGTTTTGTTCTTATTAGAAATAATTATACTATACTTATGGTTCTAGAGTTAATAAATTGTCAGCAGATAATTGGTTTAACGACACGTCATTAGCTAATATTGACAAGAACCATGCAATCCTTGAGGTGAGATTTGAAGATATCATACATTTTGATTGTAGTGTGCAGTCTCGAAAGTTAAGACAACTTTATGTAAGGCAATACTTCGGCAGAATGGGCTGCTCATATCAGTTTAATACATCCATGTCTAGTTTCCTTTTACGTTACTTTCACACCAATTATTAATTCTTTTAGTTTTAGTTTTATTTCTAAATGGACAAATCACAAATCTTCTTAATTATTTTGGTCAGTAGGTATTAGTTTTATATTCTGTAATATTAATTGCTAAATAAATCCCAATTTCTTGGTTCAGTTTATCAATACCACAATTAGTTTTATTTTTATAGGTACTATATTTTAATTTCACAAACTTTTTATAATTTTGATGAAGACGTTCGTGTTTTGATGCAATTATATTGCCTATTTTCCATATTCATTTATTTGCTATATATCAATTTCTGATTTTTTAGAAGTCCCATATTTTTTAACTTTGTATTATGTACAGTTGATATTAGATATTGTAGTGAGGAAAACAAGCAATGTTTTAGAACTTTGGCCATTTTTGTAAACAAAACTGTAGAATTCCGGTTCCTGGTCTCCTAAGAAAAACGTTGTTATGAAACTGTTTTTGAAATCTGCACAGCAGCAGACTCCACTTGGGTAGTTTTGTCACAGAAAGTATATAGTCATTCTGTAATTTTTCTAAAAAGATATCACAAATAGTCTATGTAACTTGGTATAAACAAAAATATGAAAACGAAACAAGTATCGTTACAATAATTTTCCTCGAAAATACTCGACGATCAGGAACATTACATAATTAATATCCACTTGAAGATCAGGAAAATAAAATCGTAGTAGCAAATATTATTGATGTCTATTAATAAGCATCCTTGTAGTGAGTCGAGGCCGGGAATTAAGAGCACCTAGGGTCTGCTGCGTAGAATGCGCGGTCGGCTGCGTCGTGAATGAAAATTATATCAACAAGTAGCTAGTAAGGGCGAGTTCGCCCGCGCATGCCCCTTGAGCTCGTCGCCATTTCCAGTATGGCAGTTCGCATAAAGCCTCCATTTTATGAGCTACGACCTAATTCTATCTAGCTGTTTGTGCTGTAGTTAGTGCATATGTGGGCTTAAAATAGATCGATTATGCACGCATGTGTGCATTCGTTAGTGTTATTGAACAGTGCGCAGACTTTTTGATTCAATTTTGTTGTTAAGTTATACTGTGATTTTGTGGTACAATTGTCTACAGTCTGTTTTTTTATCTTAATGTTGATTAAAGATAAAATCGGTGCAATAGAAAATATACTACTCAGGTAAGCAAGAGTCAAGAAGAGTCAGAGTCGTTCGACTAAGTAAAAATATAGAACACTGAAAAATATCATAGATACTGCAATTCGTTATCGTAATATCTACGTTGATTTGTTTGTAATGGTTTTGTATTAAAATTTTAATAATAACTTTCAAATTACATTATTAGAATATATTTTAGAATAAATGAAGGAAGCTTACATTGTAGGTACATTCAATGTGTTGTGTACTGCTGAGTACCTTTTTGTCTGAGACATCGAGTAAATAAATGCATACATTACTTAAGTTTATTTAATATTCGATACAGTAAAGAAAAGCCAGTTGAAGAGTACCTAAGTAGTAGACATAATATAAGTACATTAACTGTATGCATGACATTTGTAACTGGTAAAAATCGCAGATGGATGGACAATTAGGTACGTTAAAGAATGAACTTCGATTCGGTGGTATTTGTGTGGATAAGAGTTTTAATCAGTAAACATAAAAAATAGAAGGTGTTTAATTAAGTCCCTAAATATTGCGTTTTGTATTAAAAGTCGTTTATGTAATTGAATTGCTGTTTGCAGTTCGTATAAGATACTTATGAATGAGGAAGCATTTAAGGTTAGGTACTCTGATTTTTTGGGTGAAACTACAACTTTAATATGACTAAATTATTAATACTTAGATGTATAATTTTGTACATCAGGTGAGGTGCGTCCAGGAACTAGGAAGGATGGTGCATCGAGCGCGAGTGAGGAGTGCCCGCGTGCCGTCCGCGCAAGTCACTTAAGTTCACACGAAGCTGCAGCCAGGTGCACCGCCGCCATGCCAGCACCACTAGCCTTTTACACTCTTTTGTTCTTTATCTTTTGGATTTACGGTAAGCACAGGACATTGGAATATTTCATTGTCAAAGAACAGCTTTCTTTAACTAAATAAATATTTACGATATTATTATAATAGCAATCTAACTAACAAATTAAACTGATTTTGTTGTACCCTAATCAAATAAAAACTTGATTTTAAAAATCCACTGAACTCGAAAACTAATTTTTCACTTCCTCCGTGTGTTAGCGTCGGCGGACGAACCAATCGGCCACACTGTAGCTCGGCCTGGTAACAGCTCGGCGGACATACCGGAATCTCGCTCTCCTTTGGGCCGGGTGCCACCATATCAGCCGGGGGCCGGTGGGATGGGAGTCGGCCCTATTCAGATGCAATCTTCAGGGTTCAGGCCTCACAACGCTTATCCTCGGATCGATGGCTGGGCTCGTACGTAAAGCTTCATCAAAATATTAAACTTCTTTCGTTCTCATATTTTCAATATCAATAATCGATTCCGCTTTAATTTCCCATTTCATAACATTTACATTTTTATCTCGTACAACAACACAATTTTGCAATTTCAATGAATAGGAATATATTCTCCACAATTTTAAAAAGATTTTTATTACAGCGCGAGGAATTCCTATAAAGTCGAGCGATGTAATACATACGGACCCGGATGAAGGCGGTATTAATGATGAAGACGATGGTGGATGCATTCAACCGTGCCACAAGATGCACTTCACTTGTCAGGTAAAATTAAAACAATTATATCAGTAATAACCCTATAGTAGCTCACGCTTTATTTAAATGATTTCAAAGTGTATGGAGAATGTTGTTGGTATACTTTATAGTTCTTTCAACGCAGATGTTAGGTAGTCAATTTGAACAATAGCTAATGTAGAGATGAGCGCCCTACAATTTGCGCTGTAGTGTTGGCAATAATAATGCGTGTGTGTGGACCTATACATTTGATCTAATGTCATAGCACAATGTAATCAAATCTTCAATTTTATCAGATATCCTGCATGTGCATCCCAATGGAGAAGCGTTGTGACGGTCTCGCTGACTGCGCCGAAGCTGAAGACGAAGCAGGATGTTCGAGATCCTGCGACGAGCACGAGAACAGAACTATCTGTCACACTACTAACGTGTGCATCGCTTTGGAGTGGCTTTGCGATGGTGATAACGACTGCGGGGACTTCTCGGACGAAACTAACTGTGGTAGGACTTTTTAACTTTTATTTTTTTGGGATTGTACTCAAAAGGAATCTAAAGGAACACTTATTACAAAGAGTCTATACCGAGGTTAGATAACCACTCAAGGCTATATCTGTTCTGTATCTAACCAAAAATTTTCATTTAATTTTTCCAATTTCTTATGTCCACTCTCAGTTGTCTTATTCCAACGGTATAAAACGGAACTGCGCAAAATAGAAGCCAAAACACTTTTTAGTAACTATATCTTGTGTATTACCCCAGTCGATACTAAAAATAGAATGTTGTTGTACAGGTACACTGACAAGTTGTTCAGCTGATCAATTCCAGTGTTCGAACGGTCTGTGTATTCACAAGGCTTGGGTTTGTGATGGGGACAATGACTGTCGAGACAATTCCGACGAAACCAACTGCACCAAAGGAAGGTGAGTTAGGCCTTATATTATAATCTTATGTCAAAGTGTCTTCTGTCGCGGTATTAAATACCTGCATGTATGGGTATTCTTAGAGGGTAGAAAAATAAATAAAGTCAAAACTATTACAAAGGTAAGCTCGATCACACTTTGTTAAACGATAGTAAATATCTATTAGTCACTTTTCGTTTAAACATTAGAAATTATCAAAATACAATTTTGATTCTTCTTTATCCATCGACTGGTAAGGTAAGTATGAATCTGTGAAAATTGAGTACCTCAGGCAACTCTTAGTTGAAACATGTGTACACTATAAATATAATCTCCTCACTTATATAATTCAAAACATTAAAACATAGTGAGAATCCCCAAATTCATACTCAAATTTCTATATTTACCATAGGAGGTAAAAAAAGCTTAAGTAATGCAAAAATAAGAATCAGAACAAAAACAAAATAAACAAGTAAATTATAATACGAGTGGGCTCGAGTGACGCACTTGTATGGAATAAATTGATACGTACTATTCTCTCAGTATCGTGTTCAGAATAGCATTAATTAAAATGCGTGGGTAGTATTTACGTAAAAGCTATCCAACATAACCGCCCACTCGGAGAAAAATCTTTAATCTTCAATATTCTTCGGCTTGATGGTTGTCAGAACGTATTACTCAATCTCGGTCGAGTGTGATTACGCGTGTCACCCCTTGCCATAACCTGCCCCATGACGTCATTGTTATCTGAACTGAATCACTGATTCCCTGTTAGTACGTCATCACCCTAATGGATCACAGTGATTGTGGGCGATACTCTTATAGTAGACTACGCAATTTACGACGTACTAATGGTGTTCGGAATCCACTTTGAAGTTCAGTTAAAATTAGCAAAACTCTATAGTAAATGAAAATTGAAATGTTAAATCACTCTTAGGAACCGGGAGGGTCGTGTAGGAGTTTTTAATATTACGTGTAAATAGAAAAGTGATGACTTTTTTTGTATATCGGAATTACTATTGTGACTCGGAAGCACTCGAAGTTATTGCGTATTTTATTGTAGGTATATATTCAACATTCCCTGTATTAAGAAGAGAGTCTTATTATTAACAACACATGCTTAGAATAGTTATTACAAAACAAGTTATTAGAATATAGTAATAACTAGCTGACTAGCGCAACTTCATCGTCATCTAAATATTGGCATAAAAAGCCTATACTATAATCGGACCCAACCTATATTTTTGGTTTTTCATTCCAAGTTTAAGCGTTTTATAGCAAAAGACAGATTGAGAAACTGTGCTTGTCTAACACACCTAATAATATTGTGTTTTTTGTTCGATTGTTTTCCTTTGATACAGAGAATAAATTAGTTTTATGTGATCCATATTTATGTGTTTTACTTCTACCACCCCAAAACTATATTTAGTTGCGTTTGAGGAACGTGATAAAAATTTCATTTTATAGAGTATCATACTGTTTGTGTCGTGAATAATTGAATTTCAAATTTGAATGTAGTTATTTTGAATATAGCCAGGTTTATTGGTTTGTCAAAATGGATTGAATCGCGGTATGTATAGATTGGTGGAGTCGTAGCGGAGAGGCTTCGATCAATACTCGGGGCGGGCGGGCGCGGGATCTCGCCCACGCTCAGCCTGCGCTCTGAGGACCGCCCGACAACCGATTCATCCAGCTTTCGTGGGCGCACTCATTATTGAACTGATTCAATTTCACTGTTTAGACATATTTCGATTCTTCTTTTTTACTAAAATAGAGCAAACATTTTTACAAACTATTTTGTTCTTTCCTATTGTTTTTTAGTTTAAATATTAGGAATAATGTTTTTCACAATTAATGTAAATAAAATAGGTAACAATGATGTTAGAAAATTTTATACTTAGTACGATTTATAAATCGATAGAATTTCAATTTAATAAATAAATAAATAAAAAAATAAATAAATAGGTAATAAATTAATAGAAATATTTAGAAAAAATCAGTAACAACAAACACGCGCTTACCTAGATATCATAAGTATTATGTTATGAAGTTTACACTTTGTCACTTGTTTATTTTATATCTATTGACCTCTACTGGAACTTCATGTTTTTTGCCGTCATAAGAAACTAACTAAATTATTATTAAATGTTTAATAAACCCTACCCCTACATATTTTTTGGACCAGATGCCGTGAAAATCAGTTTACGTGTGCTGTTGGCGAATGCATTTCCCAACATTGGAGATGTGACAAAGAACCAGATTGTCCTGATAACTCGGATGAAGCAGATTGTCGTAAGTGTAATTATAATGTAATAAAAATATTCCTTATAAATGTTATTACAGTGTTTTCATTTATTTATTAATTACTTGTTAAGTACGCAATTATTTTTAACTATAATTAGGAACGAATAATATTATGAAAAAGTAATACGTATATTACAACGATTACATAAATGCACTGACGTTACTGAATTATAAGTTAATGTTTTTTTAAATAATACATTAGGTACCAAAGTAAAGTAAAGACATTATTTATGGCGGAAACACACACATTGGATGCAGATAGACAGAGGAGGGAGGCCTAAGTCCAGCAGTAGATGTCTTCGGGCTGTTGATAATGATGATGATAACATTTTAGCTGTTGAACTTGTGCGTTGCGGGGAGAATGATTTCCAATGTGAAAACAAAAAATGCGTACGTAAGGACTTCCAGTGCGACGGTGATAATGATTGCGGCGATTGGACTGATGAAGACTCCTGCCCCATGATTCCGGGAAGTTGCAATGCAGGCGAATTCAAGTATGAATATAATACTTATTTATATTGATAAAACATCGATTTTAATGCTTTTTGGAAATATTAAACGGTTTTTGTTTCTAGATGCAATGATGGCAAATGCATACCTGAGAGATGGCGATGTGATAATGAAAGAGACTGTGCAGATGGTGGAGATGAATTGAACTGTGAACCAAATAGCATGCGTAATTGTTCCTTAGATGAATATACTTGTGCTGATCGGAGATGCATATTGGTGAGGACTTACAGAAAAACTTTAGAATTTTATTTTAAAACTTGATTTTTTAATGGAATATTTTTTCAGAAAACTTGGCTCTGTGATGGAGTCCGCGATTGTACCAATGGTGAAGACGAAATGAACTGTGAAATTAGCTGCGAAGAAGATCAGTATACTTGTAGACCTCAAGAACATCTGATTAGTAATGCATTCAGAAACTGTGTAAACAGAAAGCATGTATGTGATGGGATGCAGGATTGTCCTCGTGGTGATGATGAAGAACGATGTCCAACAAAAAGAAAGTGCACCGCTGAAGATAAATGCGAGAAATTGTGTATCACGACTTATGACGGTAAACCAGCATGCGCTTGTCCAATGGGATTTTTACTAGGCGAAGATAAGTTTAGGTAAGTTCAAACAAAATCGTGAAACTAGAATAATGTTGAATATGTTTTAATAATATTGTCTTCCAGTTGCCGCGACATTGATGAATGTATGTATGAACAAGATCCAGTATGCTCACAAACATGTTCTAATACGGTAGGAAGTTTCCGATGTGGCTGTATGACTAGCTACATCTTAAGACCTGATGGAAGATCTTGTAAACCAACAGGAGAATCACCAACACTTCTGTTTTCAAACAGGATTGGCATTCGACAAGTATGTTTAATGAAACAGTGATATTTATTGATTTCTTTGTATTGTTAATTTATTGAATTTATGCATCTTTTTAGGTTTGGCTGACTGGTGATAACTATATGTCCGTTGTGAAAGGTTTACATAATGCTGTTGCTTTAGATTTTCATTACGAAAAGAAACTGGTATTTTGGTCTGAAAATAATTTACGAGTTATTCGTGTAGCGCAAATGAACACAAAGAATATGACAGGTAACAATAACTACTCAATCAGTTTTAAAATATTTAGATCTGTGGGCAAATTATGCCAATAATATTTGTATTATTTAGATGTTATAAGGTGGGGCTTAGAGACACCGGCAGGAGTGGCAGTTGATTGGATTCACGATCTGTTATTCTGGACCGACTCGGGAACAAGACGAGTTGAAGTGGCAACATTAGACGGTAATAAAAGAGCAGTCATAGCTGCAAACGATTTAGATAAACCGCGAGCAATCGCTGTACATCCCGGAGATGCTTTGGTATTTTGGACCGACTGGGGTAATCATTTGAACTTCTGATCGTATTTTAATACTTTATTGGTCAGGATAAAATACTATGAACATAATATTACAGGACCGAACCCTAAAATTGAACGTGCCGATATGGATGGCGATAGACGCAAGACTGTGATATATGACGAAATATTCTGGCCTAACGGACTAACTATTGACTATACAGAATCTAAAATATATTGGGCTGATGCAAAACATCATGTTATTGAAAGGGCTGCTTTTGATGGTAGAGATCGGCGTAAGGTAAAATGAAGACAACTAAAGCTAAATGATTCTTTACAGTAAATAAATTAAGGTAACTTATTCAACATGCAATGTTTCTGTAGGTTGCAACAAAAGGTCTTCCACATCCATTTGCGTTAACTTTATTTGAAGATGCTATTTATTGGACAGACTGGCATACAAAAAGTATATCTACCGTAAACAAAAATACAGGAATGGGTATTCAAACTGTGCATGCAGGACTAAATGTTCCTATGGACATTCATAGGTAAGAAGAAATAGGAAATGCGAAAAATATGTCTTGACTTCGACCTAAGTATTGTCTTTACAAAACATATAATTTTATTCTAGTTACCATCCCTTGAGACAACTGAGAACCTATAAAAATAGATGTGGAAAAAATAACGGAGGTTGTGCTCATCTTTGTCTTCCTAACGCTTACGGCTTTTCATGTCGATGCCCAGTCGGATTCAATTTAAATTCTGATGGGTAAGTTAAAGGACAATTTTTAAAATGTTTAATTCGCAAAGAGTGTTGCTTTATTCAATTTGTGTCGTTGAACTGTTTCAGTCGATCGTGCGAAGAAACCCCTGAAAAACTTTTATTGTACGCTCGTAGAAAAGATCTTAGATTGAAACAACTTGAATCTAAAAAACCTATTGATTCATTGGATATGGTATGTGCATATTTAATATATAATTACTTTGGTGTTAAAACATAAAATCAATTCCAAGCTCAATTACTGTAATTGTTGTATGCAGGTTATTCCAGTGGAAAGCATTAAATCAGCGTTGGCTCTGGATTGGGATCACAAAAGTAATTCTATATTTTGGACTGACGTTGAAAAAGATACGATTAACCGCGCTTATCTTAATGGATCTCACCAAACTACTATAGTAGATTCCAATCTTAGTACGTATTGAATGTGAACCACAGTTAATAACAGATAAACTGAGATAATTACTTAGTTTCTTACTATTACTCTTTTTGATTGTAGTTTGGCCAGCGGGCTTAGCATTCGATTGGATTACTGATAAAGTATATTGGACAGATGGAGGCACTAATAGGATTGAGGTTGCAAAAGCTGATGGCAGTATGCGAACTTTATTAGCCTGGGATAATATTGATAAACCTAGAGATATAGTTGTTGATCCGGAAGGTATGGATTACTTACAATCTTACAACAGAGGAAATGTAGATAACTTGAAATAACATTGAACCTCTTTTGTTTTAGGTGGTATTATGTATTGGTCAGACTGGGGTGCAAATCCTTGCATTGAAAGAGCTGATATGGACGGCGGTAATCGTAAAAAACTAATATTTGGACAAATGACTTGGCCGAATGGTCTAGCTTTGGATCTTACACACAATCGTATTTACTGGACTGACGGAGGAAACAAAACTATTGAATATGCTAATTTAGATGGAACTGGAAGAACAAAGTTAATTGGTATGGCTAAAAATATTACTGCAAAAATAACAAAAAGTTCCTAAGCATCAAAATTTTATTTGAATTTGTATTTTACGAACAGAAAATCTACCACATCCGTTTGGTTTGGATTTGTACGGTGACGAAGTATTTTGGACTGATTGGGATACACTTTCAATTCAAGCAGCTAACAAAGATACTGGGATTAAGCGACGCACTTTAGGATCAGGGGTTGCTGGTCTAATGGATGTTAGGGTTTTCCACAAAGAGAGAATAAACGGGTTTAACAGGTAAATATAATTCATAAAGTGAAGTACAATGTGTATAAATAGTGCAAGTACAAAGTGGAGTAATGTAAATACTACTCTGTTTATTAGATGTGGGAAGAATAATGGCGGATGTTCGCATTTATGCCTCTTAAAACCAGGAGGACGGGCATGCGCATGTCCTATAGGCATAAAGCTTAATGTAAGTAATGGTTACTATAAAATTTAATAAATACTATAAGGACGTACATAAATTAATATTGATTTTTACAGAAGGATGGTAAGAACTGTGCTGATGGTCCAATCAATTACTTGATTTTTGCACATCGAGTTGACATACGCGTCATTTCATTGGATGTTCCGTATTTGATTGATGTAGTGTTGCCGTTACCACCACTTAAAAACGCTCTCGGTGTGGATGTTGATCATAGCACAGGTAAGAATTATAATAAAACCATAATAAAACCATTTTATATGACATACTTTTAGTTTTGTTAATTATAAAATAGTTCTGACATAAATTTGTATTGTTTAGGTATGATCTATTGGACGGATACGGGGCAAAGGAAAATACAACGGGCTACCAGACTCGGAACACAAATTGAGACTATAATCGGGAATGGCTTACATACTGCAGATGGTATTGTTATAGATTCAACTGGACGTAAGGTAAAATATCCAAATTTACTAAGCAGTACTAAATCTTCACTTGTTTATAATATTATCAGTCGAAAAACATTTAATTTTTTTTCTTTTTATAGATTTATTGGACTGATGGAGGTCGGAACAGCATCGAAGTAGCAGAGTTAGACGGAAGGAATAGAAAAGTACTTGTATGGACTGGTCTAGGTAGGATAAACAAATATGATATTTTAAACTTTGTATTAATTATATTTTATAACACAATAATTCTTCTTTCAGATTCGCCTCGAGCCATAGCCTTACACTATGAGCACGGATACATGTTCTGGTCAGATTGGGGAACTTCAGCGAAAATCGAAAGGGCAGATATGGATGGAAAAAATCGGTACTTAATATTGTTTTAAATCTATTATTGCTATGGATTATATACAGTAAATCAACAATGAATTTATATAATAATATATTTCTTTTTATACAGGCGCGTCATTGTGGACAACAAAATCAAATGGCCAAACGGTCTCGCCATAGATAGAATAGAGGGTCGTCTTTACTGGAACGATGCTAAAATCTTAGTTATTGAAAGTTCCAACTTCGATGGGCATGATCGACGGACTGTTTTGAGTAATGTTCCTTATCCTTATGGAATAGTTATAGTTGGTCAGCATATTTACTGGACAGATTGGAAGACCAAGGCTTTGCACAGGGCTGATAAAACAAACGCTTCGGACCCAATTATTATAAGAAAGAATCTGGAAGGTTTGATGGATATAAGAGCGATTCAGGTCAGAATAATAGCTACATTTAACTAATTTTAACATAACGTTCAAAATCAATAATGAAAAATGCCATTTTTATTCTGCAGAGTGAACGTGTGTTGGAAGATGCATGTGGTTCTGATAATGGTGGATGTTCTCACTTGTGTTTACGATCACCAGTCGGCTACTCATGCGCATGTCCTACAGGCATATTATTCGAAAACACAACAGACCCGATTCCCAAAAAATGTAAACCGCATCCTGAAGAATTTTTGATTTTTGCAACTAGAGGAAGTATCGCATACATTTCCCTCGAAAGTCCTGAACAGTGGGATGTTACGCTTCCGGTTAAAGAAGTCAAAAACACTATCGCCGTTGACTATCATTGGGATTTAAAACTCATTTTCTACACAGATCTTGATCTCAACGTGATAAGGTCCGTACTTTTCATATTTTTATTGTTCTATTAGATAACGCAGCTTTTTAATAACATATTTAAAATCACTTTTGTTTTCAGGTCCATAAATATGACGAATATGCTCGAAAGTAAAACAATTATCTCACAGCGACTCGACACGCCAAATGGTTTAGGTGTTGATTGGATAGCAAATAATATTTATTGGACAGACAACGAACACAAGGTAAAGCTTTATAAATTTAAACTTGAAGAAATTATCTTCAACAGCTCGATTTAATGAGTCTCAATAATTACTTGAGTGAATAATTGCCTCTCTTCAAAAATTATAGTTTATTTTTTTATAATTTTCCATAATTAAATTCTTGTAGGTTGTTGAAGTTGCAAGATTAGACGGATCGTCAAGAAAAATTCTAGTGACTGGTCTCACCGAACCCAGGGCTTTAGCATTGTTTCCAGCAAAAGGGTAAGAAGTCACACATCATTTTATTTCATTGTAAAATGTTTCTTACATCAGACTCAGTAAATAAGTTCTAATGATTGCAGATATTTATACTGGAGTGATTGGGGCGAACATCCATTTATAGAACGAGCTTACTTAGATGGCACCCAACGGCAAGTTATCGTGAAAAATGACTTAGGTTTCCCTAACGGCTTGACTATCGACTATAAGGAAAGGCGACTTTACTGGACTGACGCGCTTAAAGACAGAATCGATACATCGGATTTGAATGGACAACATCGAGTCCAGCTTCTACCGGATGCTAAGAATCCTTTCGGAATGACGCAGGTAAGAAATAGTGAATTTTGTATCTTAATTACAAATTGTTCTAAGGGCAGCTAAGTCAGTGGACATAGGGTAGTCTATTACTTTAAAATCATTAATTATCATTCTAGCTCAATTTCAATATAAGTATAATGTCAAAACGAACATTTGATACAATATTTCATTTTGCTGATTTCAGTTCAAAGACTACATTTATTGGACGGACTGGTACAAAAAATCCATAATAAGAGCCGATAAAAGAACTGGAAAGAACATCACTTTGATCAGAACGAACTTGGAGATGGCGATGGAGATAAAGGCTGTTTCAGCAGATCGACAACATGGCTGGAACCCTTGCAAGGAAGCTAACGGTGGATGCTCACATCTCTGCCTCTTTAGAGGACACGAATACATCTGCGCTTGTCCAGATGAACTCGATACTGTGGAATGTTCAACTGGTAAGGCCAGCATTTGATAAGAGTCCATTAATTTGATATTGAAACGAATGTACTGAAGTCAACAACGATCTTTTCCCTAAGTTTGACTCTACGTCAGCTTTGGAAGTAGTTAAATAAGGAATCTCTTATTACACAACACTGTTTAATATAATTATTGTTAACTTTACAGTACCGAAATTCTTGATAGAAAACATTCTGCCGGCGCATTATCCACCTTACTACGACTACTCGGACATAGAGCTGAGCAACAACGTGAAGCCACATCCGAAGCCTAATACCGACTACTTGGGCAGATGCATGATGGTTGTAGGGATAATAATCATTTCAGTGTTATCTTTTCTCTTTGTCACCATTTATTGTGGTAAGTTATGAACTTTCTGGAATGTGTTTTATAATTTGGTATTAATGTCAATTCAACTTTATAGGCAGATTTAAATTTTATAAATGTGAATGATCCCAAGCAAACTGTTTCTTTTTGGTTTTTAATAAAGTAAACGAGCAAACTTATAATTTGATGTTTTCAGTGAAAATGCTCCGAAGTTATCGGGAAACTGAATTGAAGGATGAGGAGTTTAGTACTTCTACTGGTCACATATCGTTCCACAATCCAAACTACAGTTGCACGACAGGTCCGGGCGGTAATGCCAATGAACCAATGGAACGACGAACAAACCGCTTTCAAGGGATATTCAAATATGATAAACAACAGGTAATGTAAAACTACATTTTTTTTTAAATAATGGAATTTATTTTATTTCTCTTTTGTAGACTAAAAAAGAAATAAATAAATGGAATGGTCTGACTATTATTTAATTAAGCAGGAACCGAGTGACATTATCGATAAGCATCATTTCTAAACACCGACTGCTCTGTTTCTTTATTACTAAGTAAAGAGGAGAAGAGATCTGGCTTTTCATAGAGTTGGTGCAGGTTGGAGGCTGCAAAATCTTTTAAAAGAAAAGACTTCTCTTAAGTTTTGCAGATTTTTTTGCGTTGTTATCGTTGCTAACCAGTATTGTGATACTGCACATAAATCTTTACAAATTAAGACTGGTCTATCTGCATCGCGTCCACTTGTAATATCTGATATGATGATAGCAAGTGGAGTTGTTTCTTTGTGTATACTAAACTAGTTGTTAATGTGTTATAAGGAGCGCGTTACAAACGTGTACTACCCCGAGGGCACCAGCCTGCTGCCCTCGCCCACACCTCCTCCCCCTCACCGACAACCACTCGCGACCAAACGACCTCCCACACACGACGACTTCGAACCCGTCACTTTACACTCGTACGCTTGAAACACGACCGACATTGCGAATGTGAACGGACATGATGGAAGCTTGTGTGTCACGTGGTGATATGTTATGACAAACATGAACGTTATCGAGCATTAACTGATAGTTATTGTTAATTGTGACAGAATTTTATTGTGTTGAAATGCATATCGGACCGTTGGTAGTCGAATAATTTATGCGTGTTCTAATTAATGCATGCTTGTGTCTGATGCCAAAATGTGAAGAGAACATTGTGATTTGAACAATACGACAGATCATTAGCGATTGACATTGTGAAAACTTTAAAGTTGAATACTAAAGGGAATCGTCAATTTTCGATGTTGAACACATTTTAGAATAATAATTGCTTTAATATTTTCTTAAGTAAATTACTAATGTTTTGGAAACAGTTATTTTATGAGAATTGACATATTTGAATTGTTTAATAATACGTAACAATTTTTCTTATAAATTATATTATTTTTATTACATAAAAATGTTAAGATAGTCCGTCAGTATTATCAAATGATAAAAGGTAAGTAAGATATTATAGTGTAATACTTTTCCTAAAGCGAAAAAAAAAACGTAATTGTTATAGTCTATAGATATAGACATCTCATTTAGTGATAGTGTGGTTTGTGCCATTTGTAAATACATAAATGTACCTAATTATTGAATTAAAATGAACGCGAAATTTGGATTTGACTATTTTCGTGATTAATATGCTCATATTTTCAATTGTTTTTAAAGCTACCTCGACTCAGCTTTACTTTTGCATAATAATCTCAAATACTTTTGTTTTTACAATTATTATCTTTGATGTTTCGAGACGATATTAATGGCAGTTTTCTTTTTAATCCACAACACGATCAAAGTGACTGAAGTAAGACATTAAGACTAAGTGCTCGTCTCAAAAGTAGTTCTGCGATGTCACTTACGTCTACTGCCTGAGTTAAGGGCCAAAAGATGTGAAGAAGTTATTAGCGAAGTATTTTGCCTAAATTTGAATAGTTGTTGTGACTGGGTTATATGATTGGTGGGAAACACAGTTCCCTGCTAAGTAGAATTCAGTCCGTGAGTCTAATATATTAAATAGTTCGTTTCTAGAACTTAAAAAATGCATATAATTCTAAATTATTATGTGAATTTGATCATTAAATATTTTTATAATCTCCTTTTAAAAGTTATGAATTTAATCGTTTTTATATCATATATGAATTTGTATTGTAGATCGGGGAAAAATTGATATAATAAAGTACTTTCATTTCGAATTTCTAGTATGATCTCGACAAAGGTTGACTTCTATAGATTTTAAGAAAAAATGCTTATGACATTTATATATTATGTTGTATATAAATTATAATATTTTATCATAATACTTTAGATAGTGTCATGTTCTATACAGAATATCAATGTTTTAATCAGTTGTCTGATTTAATTGAAAGAAAAAAATATTTTACAACATTAGAAATAGTAGAGCAATAAAACGATATAAAATGATAGTGAATTTTCATAATTTCAATACTGATCTTTAATTATTTAACAAAATTCACAATAATAATTTAGAAACTCGTATAGGGTGTTAAAATATTTAGCGAATTGTCGCATGACACACCTATTATAGACTATAATTAGGTAGTCTAAAAAACCGTTTAACTAAGTAAACAAAGTTAGTTTCAGTGTTAATCGAAACTCAGTCAACTCTGTATTATACAGGTTGAAAATACAGAGTAGAAGATGATAATTATTAACATTTAAATTGTATGCCTTGTTTTCTTTAATTTGTCAGCCGAACCTTTTGTATCGGGCTTCAAAAAATATTTGATGTATAGTTAACAAGCCTTTTCAATAAATATATTAGCACCCTATAATAAAATAGTATAATTTAGTATCATTTTAGAATGATATAAAATGTAACTGTGTGGTGCGGATGTAACAATATCCATTATTGGTCAAAATTTTATGTTAAGTAGCAGTCTGTTCCGAAGCTTACGGAAAAGACTTGTACGAATATTTTGTCCTAATTGTACTCAGAATTTATTTATTATTATTTTTTATTTATTTATTTATACAAACTCATTCGATATCATATTTTTATACGAAATTCAATCGTATTTTAATCATGAATTATATTTACTTTACATTTTGTTGTGACGTTTGGAGGTGAAATTGTATTTGTTGTGTAAATTTTAAGATAAACTAGAGTAGGCCCCTTCGTAGTGCGATGTCGTAAGCCAGCTGAATTTTCTACGGTTTTGGAAAATACTGCTGGAGGCGTTTTCAGACTATACACGATGCAATTACCACAAGAAAAATGCCTTGCATTACGATGTGGCCTGTTTTAGTAAATCTTAAAAGTTTCAAAGGGAATCAGCTTCATTAAAACTATTGTAGACAACGGTAATTTTTAAATTATCAAAGAAAAATCGTTTGATGATAATGACACTCCAAAAATATTCTGATTAGATAAATAAAAATATACAACGTTATTTTTATGTTCACTGGTATAAAAACAGTCGATAAACCCACATAGAATTTTGGTAGGTATAATTTAGTATAATGGTTATATTAACTTAGTTTTCACATTACTTTTAAATACATTACTTCCATCCACGCTACCAGCAAGGAACCCATAGTTTTTCGTTAATATTATGGTCCAACAGCTAATCCGTCAATGAAAACGCAAATATCTATGAATTGCATAACATGCAATCTTCAATAAGTTTCGCCACTAAAATATTTTATTGTAGAGACAATTCTGCTGACGATTTTATAGTTCACCAGCACAATTTAAAAAATCTCAAATAAATATAATAGATTTCTCGCGACACAATTTTGTGACATATGTTTCGTCACTTAGTAAATAATTGGGTAATTAAGGTTTTTACGCCACTAGCTCCACTGATGGCGATCCAATAATTTACTCAATGTTGTGTCGCGTTTTTAAACATTTCCAATTATATTTCCACTAACTTTTAATATACCAAAAATAACGTTGTATAATGTAGTTTTGGTCCCAGGGCAGCTTACAAACATGTGGTGAATTTTACATTAAAATTTGTAATTATTTGAATTACCTAGATACGGACTTACGGTATTAGGTGTTTGCCAAAACTGTACCTACTTTTGGATTCATTGCTCGGTTCAGTATATCTAATGAATAAGTAAATACGTAATTATAGCAATTTAATAATTATTTTATTGCGATGCAGGCAAATAAGTTATTTGCTGGGTAAAACCTACGTTACTAGGCCACTAAGGGTAATACCGTAAGTCACTCCAAGTTTCAATAGCATAAAGATGTACGAGCGTCAAACCACGAATAGTACGACAGGGTGATTTTAATCTAAGGGTAGTATGAAGGGTAGTGTGTATATTCTATGATTTGTTCATAACTCATTTTATATAGCGACGAAAATATTTTCTAGCGAGCCTGTACTATCATATTAATGTTCTTAGCCCAGTAAATAATTTATGAAAATTTATGTGGAAATGCAGTTTTAAACGATTTCAATATTATCTTGGCTTGCTTTCTGATCTCTAATACAGCGTTTTAACTGTTCTCAAAACTTCCCTTTCCGAACATTCCTTCACTTTTCTGTGTAACAGTCGTGCTCCCGCAGGGCAGCTTGTGGCGAGCTGTTGGTGAGTAGCGACACCACGGACCCGAACACTCTTCAGAACTTCCAAGAACAACGGGAAGTTCTGTTGAGGACGCTAGAGCTTCTAGCTCGAAGGTGAAGTAGTGGTATGATCCGTCACATTACTACTACACTTTAAGCTATTCATATTGAAATCCACTTTTAGTCGCCTACTGCGGCTAAAATGGGAATTCAATGGAGGTGCAAAGAATAGCAAGTCACCATCTATCAAACTAGCCCCTTGATAGATGCCTATAACCTAAATTCAATAGTCCAGATCACTATAATATTGCCGACCATTTCCATTGTTTCCCACTAATCGTATATATTTAAAGACCTGACGCTTTTTGAGTTTAATAAATTTTCTTGTAAATATTTTGGTTATGCGAGAGCGGTCGAGCATAATTCAACCTATGTTCGAGCGTGATGCGCATAGCCAGGGCTCAGTGGCTCCGAGTGCACGGTGGTACCTTCCCGTGCTCTGGTCATGTACTACTCGAGTCATCTTGCTCCTTTCTTCTTCCCTGGCTATCCACTTGCCTTTGTCAATACGAAAGCAGGTGGATCTATCTTGCTACAAAGCGACATACGTTACCTAAGTATTGTACCTACTAGTTAAGTTTATTTTAAGCTACTGATAATGATTTAAGTGATACTCGCCGTTTAAAGCTGCAGTTCCACACCTCTTATTGACAAGTTATTTTGTTTTTGAAATTTTAGCAGAATTTAGTGTATTTCTGGGAATTTTTAAAAGGAACATTACCGATATAATTTTTGACTAATATTTTAACAATTATCTTACTTTTTTACTGAACATCAAGTGATAGTACAGGCCTATGTGTAATTGATTTGCTTGTGCGAAGACGACTTATTCGAGTAGGTCACCGTGAGATTTTGCAAAACGAGTCTTCATGGCAGATTTTTACTACGAATAAGCAGTCTTTGTACTTCAATATAAACCATGTACTTTTGTTTCATTATTTTTTAATCGCAATTTTTTTTGTAAATGCAACATACACCTGAACAGTGTGAACGCACAAAGCGCATTTTTATTTACATTTTTTACTTTTTATAGAGTGGGTGTGTGCCAAAATTCTTTAATTCAGTATTATTGTGTAACTTTTCACTGTTGATCCCGTTTTTTTATTATTTTATTTTTATAAACAGCTTCTACATCTCTTGAAATGCCTCCAACGTAAGAGGTGTGGAATCTGTTGACTTGACGGTATGAGAATAAAAGAACAATAAAAACTTGTTGTTTTATTTAACCTTTTCTGACAAACGTGTTAATGTCTATTTACTACAAATGGCCCATTTACACGTGCAGATTTATCCGACATCCATCCATGACGGACAAATCGCACAGATTAACAAATCTGTTCACAATATTCGGGACGCAATGACTGTGTCTTGAACTTGAGGCGGTAAGGACCCATTTTACAAAGCCTAAGAATTAGACAAAAAAGTCTATGGAAAACGATGTCTGTCCAATCCAATTAGGTATCTGCTTGTATACTTTCCCTCATAATAAAATATAAGTTCTGGGGCTGATATTATTAAATATGAAACTGTTTAAATAAAATAACATAATAAATATATCATATTTATTTTCCGTTTTCATACATAGTTATTGTATGTATTTTCGACACAATATAAATAACAATATTTATTATATAATATAATATTTAACACTTTATACTTATATAATTAAATATAGGTCCATATTATTACATACTGAAAATATATTACTGTACTTAGGTAAGATATTAAAACTAAAGTTAAATAAGTATAATTTTGTGTATAAATATATTACATTTAATATTTGATGTATTGAACAGCATATAGGAAATCAATTAGGCGGGTGACACGTGCTTTATACAAACGCAAAAGCATTCAAAATTTTATAAACACATGAAATAAAGCTTAGGATAGATTCAAAAGATTGAGTTCAGAATTTTTCTGAGAGGAATAGCAGGTACTAAACATTATTAAGATTTTTCTTCCTTATCAATATAACCACTCAACTGGGATCGGCAACAAAATTGGTTTGTTTACATTTGCCAAGTCTGTGGCAGGAGCCAAAATTGAGCACAGTTCTAAAACTTGTTTTGTTTACATTTTTTAATCGTCTCATATTTTATGGAGATAACATATTATTCAATACAGCGTCGTTTAATACTTAAAGATTTACAAAAATACAAGGTGTAGTTAAAAATCGAAATTAAAATTTATTGGAAAACAATGTTTTTAAAAAGTGGCTCAAACACGGTAGTGATTCCGAACGAAGTCCCCAGTTTCGCCATTTAGCGGAAAGTGACGTTCCCAGTTGAGTGGTTAAGTAAATACAAGGGTTTGTGTGAACAACTATATTATAAATAATAAAGTTTAGTTCATTTAGTCTATCAGTTTAAAAAATAATTTACTTGCACAAAACACCCGTGACACTGGTGTGTTGCAGTAAACAAATTTAAAAATAAAAGTGATAAAACAAAATTTAAACAATAATTTTACTGTATTAAAATATCACTTTATCGCCAACCTGTGTTTATTTACTAATTCAGACAGGTAAGGATACACAAACTACAACCGTTACAGCACAAACATCAACTTACAATAAATTACATAATAATTTAACGACAGTAACATTATGAGATGTTCCGATCTCAGTTCGTAACAACAGTAGAAAAAGTATGAAATTCGTTTTAATACAGATATAGTATAGTGGTGCCTTATATTATTTTGTAAAACTTATTCTATTTGTGTATAATATTCTCAAGTTTACGAGAAAATAAAATTAGAAAGGTTTTTGTTATATATTTTTTCTATTAAAATATGATTCCTTCCGAAAAGAGTAATATGACTAGGAAAAATAGACATTAGGTACTGGATGTTTATTTTTTTTTTCCAAAATAATTTTCTGGAAATGATTTTCATCAATACATACCTAAAGTTCGGCCGTTCAGAGAATGCGTTCCTGACACCTATCAGTTAGTCACGAAAAATATTGTTTACCAAGAATACCAAGGTATTTGACGCTCAGTTTGGCACAAAATTATAACATTCATTGATTATTGATATTATAATAATGTTGTTTTAATGCTCATCAATTGTTAAAACGGTAAACAACCAGCAAAAATATTTTTATCGTAACCGCAACGCCATTCCTAAGTTACGTGTCAGGAACGCATTCTCCGAACGGCCGAACTATTATAGTTAATCGTAATAATTATCGCTATTTTTTTTACAAATTTTGGAAGATATTAATAAGAAATTGATAGGAATATGTGAAGAGGTACTCTTAATATTTCATTGGAATGTAGGTACTGTTAAAAAGTGTTAATTCTAAAATCTCGTAAAGTGTGCGTTTGATATTAAATATTTTGACAAACTACCGGATAACATATTATTTTACATTATAAAATTCTATTGGATATTACTGATTCTATTGGATATTGGATATATGATACTATTATGTGAGACATAAAATTCATTAATTTTTTACGATTAAAAAAATAAAGTTATTTATCAAATAGTGTTTACTTTTATCAC
The DNA here is from genome assembly GCA_030269945.2 of Trilocha varians. Taxonomy (NCBI): domain Eukaryota; kingdom Metazoa; phylum Arthropoda; class Insecta; order Lepidoptera; family Bombycidae; genus Trilocha; species Trilocha varians. The sequence continues at coordinate 4,887,782 of AP028265.1, read as the reverse complement.
TTCATAGAGATTTTTAAACAAGATTAAAATTTTGACTATTTATAATTAATGGAATTAAAATTAATCAGTGGGGTGTAATAATTCAAAATAATGTGAAAATAAAAATAATTATGAGTATTTAAGCAGATAACTCATATTTCAGTGTTGAAAGATACACTACTTCTGATTTTTTCAAAGCACAAGTATAATATTGTTGCAATAAAGCTTAAAAACACTACTTGTCATTTAAAGATATAATATGGACAATAACGTCATTATTTATTATACTGGCATAGCGCGTAAAATCTTAATAAGAATATTTAATAACAAAACTTATAGAAGTAAATCACATATACATATAAAGTACATATTATACTTGAACTCCTCCCAAAAGTAGTGTTTCTCAACACGCGATTTACCCACTTAAAAATCGTCTTTGGCACGTAAGCTAATATAAAATAATAACTTAACACTAGTAGCCCCTAATTAAAGATACGTACATACTATAAAACGAGATCAACAACATGCTAATATGCAATAGCCTTAATGTCAATAAATATATTACTTAGCTTTACCAAAATAAGTTTTATATGCGTGTGGTAAATACAATTAAAGCTATATCGTGTAAATATTCCGAATCGATGAGTAAAATATTATTAATATGGAATGTCTCTCTTCTAGAGATTCTGTTATCACTGTAAGTCAGACTTACAAGGAATGGTGATAAAAGTGACAATTGTTTATTTATAGTGAACTTTTATATCACCAACCGATATTCAACACCCTTCGAATTTTTGGGACACCAAATAAAAATATCAAAGATAAATCTTTACCATAATTAAAATCAATGAAAGCTTTTAATCTTGAAATAATTTTAGTATATTATTATACTTTATTCTTTATCGTACAAAAAAAAAACTAAAATGAAATGAAACTTAAACAGAAAATCAGATTCTAAAGATGTTTACATCCTTTTAATTTTTTCCCTCTAATTAGAGAAATTCAAACAAGTAACTTTAAGTTAAGTAAATTTTCTACAAAATAAATTTAATTAGGATAGTAAAAAAACAATTGTTACTTTTATCACAAAATTTTAGGTACAAACGTGTCTAAATCTATTGTCATGTTTTCTTACTTAGTATAGGATATATCGTTATTAAAATTTAGTAACAATAACGCTTGAGCTCAGGAAATACTTCTATCAATACTAGTTCGAAGAGTTCCTGTAAAAGAAAATTAAAATTCAGTTTTACATCACGTAGAACTCGGGGAGATAAGATAAAAGAAAAGGCGATCGAGATGGGCGGCTCTATGAAAATCTTAACAAATGCAAAGACTATTTTTTTTTCAGTTGTAGGAAATCACCGGATCCTCGCGCGCCCCACGGGCGGGGTATGTGGGAGTTGAACCGCACTAAAACCACTAATCGCTTCCCGAAGCCCGCCAAGATGGGACCGCGTGTCACCCTTCCACGGAATACCCCGCTGGGTCAGAACCAGCGTGAGTCGGGGAGCGCGGTCTACCATCCCCCGGTTGCTCTTACGCTAAGGGCGTGCTGAGCGAGACACGACACCTTCTTGTGTCCCCGCTCGCACTCACATGCGTTGGTGACCCGAAACTCTTAGGGGGCCAAAAACCGGGCGAGATCCCGTTCCCGGCCCCCTGCTCGACGGCGGCGGGTTGGTAAGTTGAGAGCGGCGTATAAAAAAAAATGCAAAGACTAGGCAAACTTCACTATTAAAAATTTATGTAATTTTATTTTTCGCGGTGATGATTGATTAATAAGTGCTGGACTTGGATTTGCGTACACTTGTGTTTTTTAGTAAACCGCTCTGTTAGTTATAGAACACTAATTACCAGGTACATTTCCTCGTGACAAATATAGCAGCAGAATACTTCCTAGTTTTTTTTTAAAGATTCATTTTCTAGACTATGTGACCTATTTCCTAGTCACCTACACGTTCATTATCATGTTCGTTGTTCTATTATTTCAAAGCATGAAACGTAAGTTGAGCACGCGTCTCACGCATCTCTGCACATGTCTCTTGAAACTGATCAATTTATGTACGGTGACAGTTTTAGCGAATACGAAACGATTTTAGCTTCGGCCGACACGGAAATTTATTTTAGAACGATCGTGTGATATTTGTGCGATACTGGATTTTTGATGCTAGGGCTGCCTACGACTGTTTACTATTTATTTTTTAGTATGATTCGATTCCAAAATCAAATATAGAGAAATCTGGTATTTTTACAAACAACAATCTACAGTTTTTTAAGGATTCCTAGATGGTAACATACAAACGAGCATTTATTTTTATTTTATCACTTGAAAATTACAATTGGAGTAAGGATACTTGATTACATAATATATTTTCATATGTTTATATTGTATTATGTATAAGCTAAAAAAATTCGAACACAGTTAATTTGACAATTTGGTTTGGTTGGTTGATAATTTAGAACAAGTATAATGCAGTCTGCAGAAGTGAATGAAGTTTTATATTACCGGCTGTTGATTGTCTTTTGAATAAATAAATATTGTTCACGTAACAACCCTAACGCATTACGATTGGACATTCAAAGCGTTGTAAACGTGGGCGAGCCAAGTAGACGCTACCCCGCGTAGTTGCGGTCTGTACTTTTGCCATGCTACATTACAAGTGCAATTCCTCTTAATAAATACAAATAAAATAGTAAAGTATAAATGTAATAAACAGTGATATTTGTTATACATATAATGCCTATATTATTCAGTGTGATAGCCTGTAAAACTAGAATTGTTTCGAAGTTTGCATCGTGCGATGGAAACTTTCTCGAGATATCTGAACAAATGGTATCGAAGATACCGACAAAAGACCACAAGATGACGTATTTTCATGGAAAATATTTGATTCACTATATTGTGCATGCCAAAAATGTTTTTCTTTGTATAACAGAGAAGGTAAGTGACATAGAAAATTTACAAACAAAGCAATGTAAATAGAAAATATTTTCATAGTTTACTGAACATGTGAAGGGACGAAAAAAATATGAAAATGAACTATGTATTCCTATTACCTGAGGAACAATTTCAATAATTTAATAAAATTATTTCATATCATAAGCATATGTTAAACGTTAAATAGGAACAGGAATAACTTAATTATTTCAGAAACTAAATAATAATATAATCGATATTATAAAGTGCCTTTAGTCCCGAATTCAATGTGCCAAATTACGAAAGATTATATTTCGAATCTAGTATTGTGAAACAAAGTATTGATAGCCAAGATTGGTTTAGATGTGTCAGTCGACGCCTAGTTATAAAATATTTTATTTTATAGACGATGCGTATTTCGATTATTTACAAAATTATGCATTTGCATTTTTATGACTAAATAAAGTGTGGTGTGTCTAATAGCGTACAAGTAAAAAATGGTTTTAGGACATGATTCTACTGATTTCTACTTTTAAAACTATTTTTTAATACATTCTGCAAAAATAACTAAGTAGGTACTAATATCTGAAATAACTACTAACGATTACAATACGAATCTTATGTTTTTTTAAACAGACTTGTCAGAGATCAAGAGCTTTTTTATTTTTAAATCAAATCCAAAGACGATATATGCCAACGGTTAAAGATTTTGATAACATAATAGCCGAAGAAATGTACCGATATAATGAAGATTACAGCACTATTGTTATAAGAAGTGGCGAGTTAGATGAATTAAACAAAATCGGAGTTGAAAGTAGCGGTGAGTAAAATTTTCTTTCCTTTTTACTTTAAACTAACGACTTGACAAAGTTCCAAGGTCAATCAACTGTAAATCGTTTTTAGCTTGTTGATTCAATTGATTGACTTTTTATTAACAAATATTATCTCATTTAAACAGTTCAAAGTACTCGTAATCTTATTCGCAGTTCTGCTAAAAATGTTATCTGTTTCACCAGAAGAACATTTCAATACTTTGAAATTAAAGTCGTCGTCAATTTATATACAGAGTGGATCTGTAACTTTGGACAATCTGACGTGGGGTGAATGACCTGTCGAAATACAACTTAGAACCACCTTTATTTTAGGAATTGGATAAGAATTTTTTTTTCATCATAGTATAGAAGTCCGCAACGATAGTCGTGCGTTTTACATACAATGTCAGCAAATAAAGTTTTTTCGATCCAAAAAATAAAAATGGTGCTAAGTTGTATTTCGACAGGTCATTCACCCCACGTCAGATTGCCCAAAGTTACAGATCCACCCTGTATAATATTAAAATTGTTTACGTGACCAAATATGTAGTAGACAGAAATTTTCGATATAAAAATTAATTTTCATATTTATTTTCCAGAAACTATTCTTGGAGAAAAAGTGCTTTTCGTTGACAATATTGATAATTTGTCATATACTGTGAGTACCGGAAAATAATCTCTTTAGTCTTATTTACTAGGCAAACATTTTCAAATGGGCTCAACCGAAGTTGAACATTATAGTTTAATGTGTTATTAACATTCACTGGAACCGAAATAGTGTCTTTAAAACATTTATAAATTACCATCCAGGGCCATTTGTTTTTTTTTCTATTTAAAAGCATGGGCGATTCATATAATTTAGGTCTGTTAGTAACTACATCAATAATTTTATACTTATTGTCTTATTTTTTAACGACTCATCCGAAATGTTTGAATTTTTAAAAACTATGCTCTCTGATTAAGGCAACTTATTGGAACGAAGTTCCTTATCGCGCGTTATCGAAACGGGGCTAGACGGAAATTCTTATGAAAAAGTTGTCACGACACTTTTTGAACCTTGACACCTCTCAAGTTTTTTTTTTACTAAAAATCTCAAATTTACTTCAAAATTGAATAGTATTCTGGAGCACAAATTTCTACAATAATTCTTATTAAACTTTGGATTATTTCAAAACAGACCGTCCTATTTAATATTTCATTTTGTTTCAGACGGTATCGTACGTGGGCAGAGCACCAGAACAAATGTCTATATCCATACAAGACCAACGTTTCTACATCATTATCATCGGAATATTTATAATTATTATAGGCTCTTCGATATACATGTTCGGGCCGATATCTTGTATCACGGCCGCTCTTATTATATTCATTTCCTTCATTAGATCTCTTTACGTATCCAAAAATAAAGCAGATTCTTAAGAAATTTACGATAATAACATTATTTACTCTGCCGATGTCATTGAGTTATGATTACACGAATCATTCTGTTGTATGAAATTAAATATATCCGATATCTGAATAATATTCAATTACGAATTTGGAATGTGATTTCATTTTGTTTATCCTCTATATGAATGAGTATTTTAAGTGTTTCCTGAAACTGCGGGGTGCTTTTAATGAGTTTGTTTTTATAAATGTGAATGCGATATGTACTCTACTCTTATTGTGTGTATTTTTGAATAAGGAACATGAAATTACATCGTTATTACGCCGTCTGAATGGCGCCAGATATGAATGACGAGAATATATATGAAAGTACAATCAGAGTGGTCGAAGCGCTTCCTTCCAAACGGGAGGTCGCGGGTTCAAATCCGGCCGGCTTGTACCTCTAAATCTAAATGTGAAAAAGATTTATGTGCAATTTTTCACAACACCACCTGCATGTCAGAAAAGGGTTCTAAAAATTCATTGAAGATATGTGAAGTCCCCAATCCGCACTAGGCAAGTGTGGTGGACTATGCCTAATCCCTTTTCTGAGGAGACCTGAGCCTAACGGTGGGCAGTAATTGGTTGGTACAGGTACAGGATGTTCAAAAATGAGGGTAGGTCAGAAAAAAAAATACTTACATAGAATAGTTGTTTATTGTGCGTAGTGTTCTGTAAGGTGTGGAACAGTTTGTGCGCCCCCCGCGCCGCCGTCTGCGCGCCCACCAGCGACGACAGCGCGTCCAGCACGCTCTCACTCAGCTGCTGCAGCGCCAGCGTGCGCGTGTGCTCTGATTATAGTACACATTATATTAACCACTCAACTGGGATCGGCAACTAAATTGGTTTGTTTACTTTAGCCAAGTCAGTGGCGGGAGCCAATATTGAGCACAGTTCTAAAACTTGTTTTGTTTACATTCTTAATCGTCTTCGCTGAAAATGCAATACAGCGTAGTTTAATAATAAAGATTAACAAAAATATTGGGTTTTATTAAAAACTAGCTGGCCCACACAACTTCGTCTGCGTCACATAAGTAAATTTTCTAACCGTTTAAACCTTCCCTGGACTTCTACGAATATTTCAAGACTAAAATTAGCCAAATCGTTTCAGTCGTTCTCGAGTTTTAGCGAGACTAACGAACAGCAATTCATTTTTATATACATATAAGATAGAGATATTTATTGGAAAAAAATGTTTTTAAAAAGACACTCAAACACGTTAGTGGTTCCGAACGAACTCCCCAGTTTCGTCATGGAGCGAAAATTGACGGTCCCAGTTGAGTGGCTATGTTGAATGAGAGGATTTTGACAGTTAGTATCAAACTTTCAGGGATAGTTTACTGTTTTATTGGAACCACACAGAACTAATACCATGACGGCAATTTAGATATCCATGTTTAACCATTTGATTATTGCGAAAAAGGAATTGCTTGTGTTTGAGTTTAAACAATAGATCATACTGATTACACGATCAACTGAGCAACACACAACACCACAATGCTTGCATGAGCGCTCATGATCGTGAAGAGATGCTAAGGAAAAACTCATACAAGGAATACGAAATAAGGAGACCCGATGCGTTTTTCAAAACCACGTTAGTAAGTCATAATAAATAAAGGTAATCGTCGCCTCAGTGCTTGTTTGGCCAATCTGATATTTTTTACGAAAATTACTTTTTAATGCAGTATTATAAAGAATAAAATTTCCATCCGACTGGTAAAATATTTTTTAAAATATTCAATTCTAAAACAATAAAAATCTCATTTCAATTTTTTTCTCAACACGGCACTTAACGAAAATTCCGTGCTTGTTTGCTGTCTCCTGTAAAATTTGCTCGAGTGCAGATTGGCCAAACAAGCACTGAGGCGACGAGTTGTCAAATATCTCCCTTCCGCCTTTTTGCCTTTTGAATTTTGCGGCTATGTACAACGCGCTAAAGAGCTCATATCTGGCAATACTATACATAATTTGAAAGGTCTTGACATAACCTACAAAACGACGCTATGCATGATTAGTTTGGATATTGCTGTTCAACAGTTATAGACGTGTAAACATGGAGTTCACTAACGCCGAAATTCGCGCTATTTTAAAGTTTTCCTTCGTTAAAGGCAAATCCACTAGAGAAACGTTCCGTGGAGATTAATGGTGTTTTGGGGGATGGTACTCTATCACTTCGAACCGCGAAGGAATGGTTTCGACGATTCAGAGCCGGTGAAAACGACACCATAATATTAATTACTGACCTTTATCTTGGAAGTTTCTATTCGAACTGTGTTCCGAGAGAACTCCGCCCGGCCACCACGACTTCACAACCACGCTGATGTAGTAGTGTAACATCTGCTCGGAGAACAGCCACGATACCGTATCCTTTATTTGCCTGAAAAGTTTTACTATATCAAAACATTGCGCATGTTTAGAAGACACTTATAAGAAGGAAATAATAATAAAAAAAACTTGAGAGGTGTCAAGGGACACTCGGATGGAACGAAGTTCCTTTCGATTAATTAGTGAGGGAATTTTAATAAAATATTTTGATCACAGCGTCATCTAGCATTAATCATATAAAACAAAATAAGGAATTGTTTTAAAAGATTTTAATCACAGCGTCATCTAGCGATAATCATCTAAAACAAAAAAAGTGCCGTGACAACTTTTTCATAACAATTTCCGTCTAGCCCCCTTTCGATAACGCGCGATAAGGAACTTCGTTCCAATAATAAAATTGTATTTTTCTTTATAGTTAAATTTAGCTTACTTTACATTTACAATTAAGATATTCATAAATGTAAATATACCTAAACACTTCCAAAGTGTGCACAGATTTCTAATATTTACGAAAACTTAGTAGGTATAAGGTTAAGACGTTATGTGATGGAGGCGGAGGCGCTTGGAGGCGGAGGCGCTGGCTGGCGACTATCGCTGGCGATGCGACCTCCGCGCCCGGGGCGTGGTGCGTCCCCTGCGGGAAGCGGTTCGCGATCGGAAGGTCCAATCTCGGCGGTCCGTAATGGAAGCGTGGAAGCGACGTCTCGCTAACCCCACATGGGGTCTACGGACCGTCGAGGCGATCCGCCCGATCCTAGAGGATTGGGTGGGTCGTGGCGAAGGACGCCTCACCTTTTGGATGGTGCAGATGCTGACCGGGCACGGGTGCTTCGGTCGGTATCTGCACCGGATCAAGGCCGAGCCGACGGCGAGGTGCCACCATTGCGTGGGATGTGACTAGGACACGGCGGAGCATACGCTCGCCGCTCGCCTCCTGAGGCCATTAGTTTTTCAAGATTTTTACCTTGTTTTCTGGCAAATATTATGTAAGTTGTTGTTACCTGTTGATGGTCCGTCCGTACGTGATCTGCACGAAGGTGACGAGCGTCTTCCTGAGCCAGCGGAACACGCCGCGCATGTCGAACACCTCGCTCAGCAGCGCGTACAGCGGCTCCGCGATGCTGTCCCGCTCCTCCGCTATTGCAGTCGCACCTGAATTATACAACTATTGTTATTTATTTAGGTATTTAGAACCTCATTCCAAATCAGATCAGATCAATACA